>JAUMTR010000002.1:9098840-9146592 GCA_032270685.1 Microctenopoma stevenorrisi | reverse complement strand
ATAATACACTTTTAACAAGTTGCTTTATGTAGTTGTTGCATTACCATACTGCTGCATTTACCAAGTATTTAATAAAGTATTAGTTCTTTACCAGCATTGCGACTTAAACTTATGGGAGATTGTTATATTAGGAGCTTAACAATACTTCATTGTGTAACTTTTTCAGCATCTTAAAACTAGTTCTAGCTTTAGAGAGAGAGACAAACTGCTCATATGCTACATATGTAGACAGGTGATATGAGGCAGCAAGAAAACATGATGATGACATCACGGTGACACCAAAACTGGTGTCTAAATTTAGGGGCCGGATCCTGTGAAGTCAAAAATTGTATTACTGACTGAAATGTAGACTTTTTTAAAACCTGATTGGGAGAACACGTAGGATGCAATGGTCTGTATCTGATAACCCAGTGGATTAGTGCTGACGCATCACCTGCATGAAAGAAGTGATAATGACCAGATAGAAAGTACGGGTTTACACCAAATGACAGCAGTAAAATCATACTTATTTCATTGATACAACAGAATGTAAAGATGTGAGATGTGACTTGAGATTACGTGACGTGGGAAGTTTTTTTTTTCTTTTGCAGTCATATGGGAGAAGCTAAAAAAAAAGTAGCTTGAAAGGCAGCTGTCAAACTAGTCTACAAAGAGATAACTGTAAAACAACATGCAGTACGTCTACTATCAAAAGCCACACCAGAAAAATATTTTGTCTAAATACTCCTATATTTCCTCTAGTCTGTTACTGAGCTTGTTCAAAGGTGAAATCTCTGAACAGGTACCTTTCAGCTAAGCGTTTACTACTTCGACTGAAGCTGCAGCTTAAGATGAATTTCCTCTCAGAGTTTGCCAAGTTCAAGTGTGTAGTCTGGGTCAGAGCAGGTTGTTTAATATGAAAGCAGTAGTTGTGTTCCTTTAACAATGTGTTGATTTGAACTGGACTGTTTTTTCTGTCATAAATAATTAATGCCATATTTTCTATGATTTTGAAGTTGCATCAGTGAAATACTGCAAAATATTTATCTTGACATTGATGAAAACTTACATGCAAAATGTTATAAATCCTGCAGAAATTATGAGCAGTATTTTGCTTTGATCTCACAAACATGAATTCCATGTGTGACCCTGAAAGGACAGTATAGCGAAATGGTCTTGGAATGTAAATCTGGCCAAATAGCCGACACAAACTTTATTTTGTAAAGAGGATGGTTGAACAGAGGCATAAACAAAGACAGATGGGAGCAAATACATGCAGTAGAAAGAGGTCAGAGGTCATGAAAATAAACATTGTCCTTGCTTGGACTAGTTTGTGTTGTTCTCTCTGTGGGACATTAGGCGATTTCCTTAGGGCGTCGTCAGCTAATATTTTATTATTGCTATGTTTTCCGTCTTGTTTTATTTGGATGCCGCAGTGGAATTGTGACAATCTCCATTACATATGAGGAGCCGATATCTCGCACAGCTGTTCTCTCCTCAGCCCTCACTTTCACTTAGTTCCTCAAATTGATTTATTACTTCCTGCTTTGCTGACTTTCACCAAAGTGTATGTGTAGCTATAGTTTGAAACTGAGGCTCCTGGGTACTCGTGTTTGTGCAGTGGCCAGCTGCGGGGTGTAAAACAATCTGGAGTCATGAGCTGAGATAAAGAGAGGCCGGGATGGAAAACAAAATGACTCTCCTTCCTAAGCTCGGCCGGTTGTGGGCAGGTCGCAGGCTCTGTGTCGGTGACCCGAGTGAGTTCTGGTCCCTCGGGGAGTGGCAGGTGGGGCAACGTTTAAGTAATTGTTCACACAGGCTTGCATGTTGATTAGCATGGTTAAATAGCACATTAACTTGCCTTTCCACAAACTTGATGATTGCTTTTAAAGCAGATATAAAAGCCAAATCTCTGAAGGGTGATTGTCTTTGGAGAGAGCGTCGGGCCTCATTAGGGCTGAGTTCAGCTCAGGGTCAGTGAGACTAAGGTCAGAACTGAAGGAGCCCTCCTCCACCCTTCCCACATCTTCCTCTTCCTGTCCCAACAGCTGGCTCTTCCTCATCCTTAAAAAAGTGTTAGTTTATGATTTTACAGTCTTCAATTAAAAAAAAGGTTTACGGAAAGCAGATGCTGATGTGTCATTGAAAACAAAACTAATAAAAAACAGGTTGTTAACATCAATAACAAAATGCTAGATACTAATTTATGTTCTTCATTCGTTTCCACTGTTTGTGGGTTTGTAATCCAGTGAGAAGGATATGTATTCTCTTTGACTATATGATTATCTCTTTGGGTATCATAATATTTGCAAATGTATTCTATCATTGATTTTCTCTGTTGGCGCAACAAGACTGAAGAAAACAACTAGGACTGTTTAAACCTTCATTAATTGATTTTTTTGGGGGCTCTTTAGGGAAATATCTGGCTCTTCAGCTGCTAGATACTCCACCCTGCTGACCCGCATGTTGCAAACTGAAGCTGCCATTCGGTGGTGGATTGCTAGTATGAACCAGGTACAGTGCTGTGAAAAAGTATTTTACTCCTTTCTGATTTTTTATATCTTTCCATATTTGGCACAGTTAAATTAATCAGATTATTAAACTTGTTTTATTATCACAGGTAAATATCAAATCTCATTTTTCCTGTAATTCACACCACACCTCTTTGATCTTGCAGTCAACTCTTCAGCCCTTTAAGGTGAAGAGAAGTCGTCACTCTGCTGTTTGGTATCAGTTTCTGAACCACACTCGCCAAATAACGCAGAGGAGATTCTGAAGAGAACATGAAAAGTTATCGACACTCAGCTATCACAGATAACGGCTTTAAGACCACCGCCAAGCAGGTTGGTGTCCGTGTAAATACCATTGCAGTGTTTGTAAGATACACGCTTTAGTCAAGATCGATCAGTGCTTGATTGCACATCTGTTGCTTTTTGTATGACAGTTAGCTCCGTGATGGGCTGTACTGATGAAAGAAAAATATAAAGATTTTCTAAAGGAAGACTGACAAGCAAGTCATCAGCTTTATGTTTAAGATGAAAAATGAAGCTTTCATATCCTTTCACATCATGTAAGGATGCTCAAAATCATCCAAAACATGCAGCTGAATTACCTGTGAATATTCTTGCGTGGCTCCATTTGTGACCTGAGTTGAATTATTTCAGACATTCATGGAAGAAGCTGATAAATCCAGTCTGGAGATGAAACTCAAGAAGAGTTATCAGGCACAAAAGCCCCCCTGAGACAGAAACAGAAAACACTTTATCTGGCTCTAAAGACTGTGCAACAATATATTAAATTAAGGCCATGATCTTATCTTATCCCTTCAGGTTGAGGGGCAGCTGTGGCGCAGTCATTTACAAAGCCCTGGGTTGATGGTTCATCTCCCCATTCCCCCCGATTCCTGGCCACATGTTGGTGGCTACAGTCCATCTGCCAGTCCACACAAATATACCCAAAGGAATGAGTGAGCATCTATTATTATCATGCATTCTTTTGTTTCCTTTTTCCAATTCCAATACAGAGTTGTCCATGTCAACAAGAGTTGGCAGTGTTGTAAAAGCGTGCAGAGGTGATGTGATTACTGTGCCTGTTGTGATCAGCTGCTGATATATCTCTACGGTCATCTTTCCTTCTTGGAAAGGAAACTGGGACAGAGCACAGTAGGCACAGAGGAGTTTCTCTCGGTGGCGAATGAAACTGGAGCTGATATGTGCAGACTGATAATGCCAGTGAAAAGAACTATTTATCTATTTTCTCTTGCAGTCAGAATGTCTAATGCTCAGTCTCCCTTGGCTCAGAACATTAGTTGGTTTTTGCTGTAGTAGTTGACACCAGAACTTGTGGATACAATGAGGAGAAGTAAACAGTAATTAGCAGATGTTCTTGACAGATAAAGGTTTTAACTTTAGATAGAATAATTGTGCCAACTGGCTGGATGATGCCAAAAAAAGGAAATTTATATTATTTTTAATTGTTGCATTTTTTGTGCCCCTCTTGCGTAGCACTGACCTAACTTTGACTTATATTAAGACCAAACCATTTTCTGTTTTTAGATTTCACAGATCCCATAAATCAGGGGTCAGGGGTGTTGTTTTAATGCTGTATCCACAGTGGATAAACACATCCATATCAGATCATGACAGGAAAATTAAACAAAAGGGAAGAGAGATACAGAGTGGTCCAGCAGGGCATGCTATCATCCTGGTAATCTGCCCCTGCCCAGGGAAAAGGGAAGCACTAGAAAATACCAAGAATACCACTTCCCAGCAGAGACGGCGAGATAAATACAAATAGAGTGCAAGAAATTTTCCTAAAAAAATAAATCAGCGGGCGTGAGTGTCTGCAAGAAAAGGAAGATGATTTAATCTCACGCAGACTGCTGAGGAAGCATATTTCCTCTATGAAATAGAATGTGTGCAGATGAGCACAATATCTCTCACTGATGCGTGAAGACAAACAACAGCAATAGATTGTTGTGGAATTACAGAAGCCGCATTGTCCTCCTTCCGTCTGTACTGAACTACAGCTGCTGGTTCCTATGTTGTTGGACTCTCAACTCTGTATGCAGTGAATCAACACTAAAACTGTAAATATTCAGATATGAAACGGCGAGATCACGACAGGAAATGCCTTTGCATATTAGATGATAAATAAATATGAGGTTCTCATTAAAGGAAGAAAAGAAATGATACATAATCCACCCTGTGTTTTCAGACCTCTTCATAAACTTGCCTTCATGGCTGTTTTTGTACTTGATGCAGAACAACGAATTACAAAGCAGGGAGCAGACCGAGAGAAGGTACATCTGTAGATTAAGAATTCTAGTTGCACCTTTAGGGACTGAAGGTTTTCCAACACGGCACAAATCATTAATCACAGACCTGAGTTGTTTCTTTAGTGAGTAGAACAAACCTACACCTACAAAAAACACCTTGTTAAACTAATTGTATATGTATTTCTTCATTTGTCTGGATAAAAACGTTCTTCTCTATATCATTGTTATTGCAGCATAGTGTAAGAAAACAATAAAAACATTGAGTTCCCAATTTGTGACAAAGGTGTAGGAATTCTGGTCAGGCTTCTTTCGTTATAGATATAAATAAATAAATGTTTATGTGTATTCCATTCCATGTGCATTTTTGCTTTTTCACTCACGCTGATTTGTCTTATGAGGATTTATTTATTTCAGCAGGAAAGAATAAACCACAAAGCCCATGATTTAAAAAGTGGAATTTGTGACATTGTGACTTGCTCTCGTGAGAAGAACGTCTACTTTCCGAGCCTGAGCAAGCTCAGTACCACCCTCACTTTGAGGTGATGGCAGCTGATTTACACTAAAGACAGGCTGACTTCTCTTCGGATACACGGCTTCCTGTGACCGAAGCACATTTTGGCCTTACTCATTTGTCACACCTGCATTGTGTCTAAAGAAATGTAGCAGTGGACAACGAGCAACACTGTCTCTCTCTCTTTCTGCACTGCACCCATCCTGGCAATCAGCTGTGACCCGTGACTTTTGTTTCCCTTTTTAAACGCTCCAAATAAAGCTTTCCAATCAGCATCCCACACTAAGAAATGTTTTGGCTCTGTCCGGTTGGTCTGTTGCTCTCATTAGGCCTGTAAGAGAGTATTTGGGAGGTTGCGGGTTAGCACAGCTCTACTTCTCTCTGTGAACCAGTCTCCAACTTTGTTTACAGTCTGGGATAAATGAAAGGCTTCGCAGAGTGAGGTGCAGACTGGAGATGCCCGCAGAGTTCAAACAACACAAATGTTATCATGAATAAAACGCAATTAGCAGACCATTTATCCGAAGACTAGTGAAGGATTGTGAGGGATCTGTGTTCAGTCTAGTGTGAACTGAAAATGATGATAATACAACATGTCATGTTGCTCTAGTAGTCTCAATTTGGACTCAGAAACAAAAGACGTTAACATAAATGAAGTGTGGGAGCAGACATGCCTGGAGAGATTACACATGTCTGAAAGTAACAAAAACACTACGGCTAATTAATAGCATTGTGCTCCATCCTTGCTGCAACGGAGCAGTTGATTAGAAAGATAATTGAACTGGGAAGAGGGATTTAACCAGGGAGTTGTATGGCTTGATAGCAATCAATATACAAACAGCCAGAAAATGACAAATTATATCACAATAAAGCATGCCCAGGCTCCCAGGAGACACTACATCACGTGTAACAAATACAGTAGCATTTCACTAAGCTTCATTCATGACTGCTGTGCTGAAGGAGACGAGACAACGGTAGCTTGGCTGCCTCTCATGAGAACCACTCCTGCCCCATGTCTTATTTGTTTCAAGAGTTTGAGAAAAAGTTTCCCACCAGATCCACTTCTCTCGAATATTCTAATTGTCTTTTCATGAATAAAATGATAGTGCACGTCAAGAGGAAAACGAATCGGCAGCCACCGCAGCGTTTGTTTCCCCTGATGATATTTTAACAGCGCCCTCGTGGATATGAGCTCCCCTCACAAAAAAACACTTTTTAGGTATGACACGGCTCAAACAGGGTGATTATCTTTGGCACGGCGCCATTGAGCTGTAGGATTGCTTTGAAGATGTTGCTGAAATGATATAAATAGTGCATTTAGACCCATGCAGACAATAGGCTGATAGGAAGCTGGTTGGTCGTCTCCCTCTCTGACCAGAGTTTTCCCAGGGAAGCACAGCATCTCTTATGCAACCTACATCATGCGTTCAACATTTCACATACACTTTATCTCCCAGATGCATTCCTCCACAGTTGGAGGCTGTATGAAAAATGTGCTCAGACTCAGCCTTGAATTCAACCACTTTGCTTTTCATGTGTTTAACTTTCAACAATGTCGTTACAGTAAACGAGTGTCTTTCTTCCCCTCGCACGATATGCTGGTGTCGTCATGACATCAGTCATTTCTATACATAAATAATTAGGAGGAATCCTGATCAGAGGATTGTTAAGACGTAAGACAGCTCTCCCTGCACGGTCACTCTAAAATGGAAAGGATTGCCACCTGGGGCAGGATTTGGAGATATTAAACTCTATTATTGAACCAAGGAGATTTGATGTTGCTTGTGAGTTGAGCTCAACCTGCAGTAACCGTGTCCAGAGATGCTATTTTTAAGATAGAGGGAGCAGGGCTATTTTTTTATTATCTTAAGAGACTCTCTTTTCTCTTTCCTTTTATCAATTTTTCATTTCTCTGAGAATAAAAATCATACATTTGGCACCAGAATGAAAGAGGACGTTGAAAAACCTAACCCAGATATCTGTTGCATGACACTTCACCAGGTTGTATGGCAGTGTTAAATCTCACAAGGCTTAAATATAGACTGAGGAAATATTGAACTGAAATACACAGATTTGGCCAATGGATTGTGCCCACGGAGGCCTGAGCTTGGCCATTGTTCTGGTGTGAGGTGGTGTGATGGTGTGTGAGATTAGGCTCTTACGTAAGTTACGTAAGTGAAGACAGGATTGTCTTCAGTATATGTACTTTCTGTCCAGTTTATGCCCATGACCATATGTTATAGCTCTTACAGATGAATCTCCTATTCCACCTGAAATAAAATACCCACTGGGAAACAGTTGGCAGCTTTGAAAATCAGTCGCAGACAATCTGAAGTAGCGATTTCCTCCTGTTTGCTGCAGCATTGAAGCTGTGTAGGGGGATTTCCTGTTCCTAGGTGCAGGTTTGCAGGACTTGTTATACAGTGACCTATATATTAAATCTTACTTAGCACATCTCAAGTGGCATAAAAATATTTAATGATTAAATAATGACCATATCTGATGCCTATAGAAGATTTGGGCACTGATAGACTAAAATATTTGTATTGGTTTTGCTCCACTTTAGATTTTATTCATAGACATTTAAATGTGTACACAACACTGGATGTTTTCAATATTAGAATAGTTACATCAATGTTTTGTGGAAGGGAAATATTCAGCCGAGAAGAATGAATTCCTTTCTGGAGCTGCTGGGTGAGAAAGACAGAACTAAATTGTCATGGGAGCCTTTCAGTGCTTAGAAGTTCTGCAAACGATTTTCTTGAAGGCTTTCCTAAAATCTCTGTTGAAAATAGTGTAAATTATTGGGTTGACGGAACTGTTGCAGTACCCAATCCAAAAAAAAAGATCGAAAAGTGCTTCAGGGATGTAGCAGCGGTCTCTGCAGACGGCATGCAGACTGTAAGTAAAGAAAAAGGGGAACCAACAAAGCACGAACACCCCCATCACCACCGCCAGCACGAAGGTAAATCGTTTTTCCCGCATCTGGGCCACTTTGGTCTTGTTGGCCAGCTGTTGCCGCGCAGCTGGATTCTTCTGCTCCGGATAGAGCTGGGACGCCCGGGCCGAAGCCCAGGAGAGGCGGCAGTTCTGAGGCGGGCAGCAGTCCGACCCCTCCACCTTCCTCCGCTTGGTGAAGCGATGATTGCGGGGTTTAGTATCCGACGCACAGCAGCTCTCCTCCAGGTCGATGTCATCCAGCTCTCCCTGCCCCTGCTGCTGGCTGCCAGAGCTTTGGCTACTGGGGCTCTCCAGCTCAAACCGGTCCTTCCTAACGAAGCAGGTCTCCGACTGAGAGGGCTGCCTCTCCAGGCCGTTCTTGGCCACAAAAACGGTGGAGGAGCGCTGCTTGGCCACTTTGTAGATCTTACAGTACACCAGAATCATGATGAGACCCGGGGCGAAGAAGGACACCAGGCAGGACGAGAGGATGTACCAGGTCTCATCGTTCAACAAACACTCCCTTTCATCATGTTTGGTCATGAGAAGAGGGGGGAACGAGATGATAGCAGATATTAACCACACGACAGCGATCATGGACTTGATGCGCTTCGGCGTCCGCTTCAGATTGTAGCTGACCGCCTTTGTGACCGACCAGTAGCGGTCCAGGCTAATGGCGCACAGGTGCACGATGGATGAGGTGCAGAACAACACGTCTAGAGCCAGATAGAAGGCGCACCAAGTACTTCCAAAATACCAGTAGCCCATAACCTCATTGGCGAGGGAGAAGGGGATGACCAGCGTCGCCACCAGGATGTCCGCTGATGCCAGCGACACCAGGAAAAGGTTCTGAGGCGCGCGGAGAGCGCGGCTGGTTAACACCGCCACAATCACCAACACATTACCGACAATGGTCACCGAAATGATCACGGCAACCACCAGGATGATGAGCGCGGTGGCTGCCTCCGTGTGTGGCAAGGCGAGCGGCGCGTCTGTGGCGTTTTCATTGCTGGAAACGTTGTCCACCGTCAGGTTTAACAGAGTTAAATCCATTTTTGCAAAAATGTGTCTTTTCGTATCATGTTTGTTGCTTTTCACTCTTTCCTTCTCCAAAACAGCTGACACCGGATGCGCCGAGCCTCCTCAGGCATGGAGACGTGTTGTGCGTAACGCTCCGTGGTGTGGTCCACACGAAAAACAGGACCTGCACGAGTGTATTTTCCCGCACAGCAATCCCCTCATGGAAAGATTCCCCCAAACGGCTCCGAGGCGCACACTCACTTCCGAATAATATCATGAAGGTGACAGGAGCAAAGCGAGCGAAGTGGTTCCTCCGGCGTCACATCGCCGCGCGTAATGCCGCTTTTCCGTGTGTATGGTGAACACCATCGCTCATTAGACGCACGGGAGATGCACACTGCTGCACACTGATGGATACCCATATAGGAATGAGGTGACATCACTCAGAGGACCAGCCCATCTTTAAACTTAAAGGAAAGAGAGAGGGGGGAGAGGGAGAGAGAGGGAGAGGACGGATTTTATAGCATCTTGAATTTGAGATTTCTTGGAAAGTGAACGTGTTTCTCTTCAGACGAGCCTCCGGGCGTGTGTTTGAACTAACAGTCTGTTTCATAGTTGTTTTTCTTCTTTGTTTTCTCTACATTTTTTGTGGAGCGAAATGGAGCAAAATGATTATTGTCAAATGTTTTTCACACCACTGGCAGCGATATGATATGCGTGTTTATGGCCAATAAGAGCCATTATCAGCCCTGCAGGGCTACTAAGGACACTTAAACAAGTCTTTAATGCAACAGTAATTGACTGACCTGCACCTTCAAAGGTACATTTGTCATGGTTCACCTAGAGCTGAGCTCGTCTTTTTGCACCCCCATTCTCTTCCATTATTCATACAATGCAATCTGCAACTGTTCTGTTCCGTGCTGGCACAGACGGAGGTGACCACAGTACCTGTTGTGGAGAAGCTTGAAGCTGGAGGTTTAGTTATATAACGTGTGGACAGTGTTAGGCAACCAGTCATAGAGCCAAGGGATATTTACCAGTCAGGACTGATACACACACACACACACACATGTCCAGTCAGGAGCAACTGTGAAATACAAACGCTGCTGAGTTGATGAGCAGATTGAAGCTCTGGTCATCAAACGCACGTCACTAATTTTGGATTTTAAAAAGTCTATTTATAAAGTAAATAGCATCTGCTGGAAGCTTGTCAGCATGGGATTTGCAGTTCAGCTAAAGCTGCTCAACGGATGCCAACCTTAATGTTGGTGTGTGCGTACGTTTGTGTGTATCCTTGACAGTGAGTTGTGTGGAGGCTCAGTTAGGAGATCGTCTCATGGCTGCAGTGAGATGAGACACAGAATGAGTTACTGTAGATTTGGAGGAGGAGGAAGAGGAGGAGGAGGATTCAGCCTTTCTGTTCAGAACATAAAAAACCATGAAGATCATCCTGTTGCAATATATCAGTTGTCTGTAGACATTCCCTTAAGGGTCTACTGGCTGCATATTAACCGAAAAAACGGACCTCAGTAACCAGAATTCACCAAAACCCTTCAGAAGGAATACAGTTTGACCCAAGCAGGATCCAAGAAATGGCATCCAATTAACATGATTACAAATGACTAAGTCTTGTCGTGCAGTCTTTTGATGGAAGACGCAATTACACACACTTTAGATTTCATTTGAGAGCTTTTCTAAATATTAAAGGACCATTAACAGATTTGCGGACTTATCAGAGCAAAGGAACCAAAATCCAATAAACGTCAGCAGCAAGTCCCAATTTCTTTGCACAGTGACTTAACCATAGCAAAAAGGGAAATTACGCAACAGTACTGAGTTGTCTCTATGTCGTTGTTGTTTTGCTACACTGGCAACAGACAACTAATAAAAACAAACTGCACACTCTTGTCCTCTATAATCCAACATTTGATAAATACAGAATGTGTTTTATAATGTTGAATATCTCTTGAAGCTGAGAGTCACTGCACAGATCTTCAGTATGTCGTGTTATAAGTGTACAGTTCTTTACAGACAGACACACACGCACATGCTGTCCTACATTTCACACGCATGTCTGAAATATGCATACTGCGCATGCAAAGTGTGTCCCCTAAAAGAAAGAAAAAAAAGGAAATATGTATGCTAAAGCAAACACACACGCAGATGCATGCAAGCATCCACAATGTACTTAAAGTATGCACACGCGTATTCTTTATTATACTGTATACATTCATGAGCAGTTGAAACCGTTCGGTGTTATCATGGAAGAATTATTTTGAGATCAGGAAAGCTAATTATGAAAAATAATTACAAATGTGTTCCTTTCATACTTTCAGTTCCAAGTAATACAACAATAGCCAGCATCCTGTCACTTTGGAGCCAGCTTCCTGTTATGATGCAGCCATCACATGTACTCAGGTTGCACACATGCCGCAGGCCAAATATTTTACCACAAAATTATGAAATTGCACTAATGACATCTCATCAGCCAGAAAACATCAGGCTCCCGCTAAGAGTCTAAGCTGTCACTGAAGATGCAAAACAAATAACCTATTAGCCATGTTACATATTTGACATGTTTGCAACACGCATGACTCTCTGTGGTCACGCAGATGTCACATTCGTTTACTGTCACTGTGTGTAATATTAACGCCTCTCTGGAACGATTGACTGTGAATAACAATCATTTATGGAGTCATCAAGAATGAATCACCAACCATTAGATACTCACTTTGATTTGACTATTTGTCCTACTGCAGGTAATGCTAGTGACAATAACTGCTCCCAGCTGTTTTCATTAGCTGAGCAGCCATTATTAATACAGCTGCTGAACACCATTCCAATGCCAGACCATGTTTATTGTAAGCGTACACCTTTTCTGACTTTCTAGATTGATCACTGACTATTATTTGCTACGACTGAGATGGTGTGGTGCCCATAAAAACCTACCATCTGTCATGTGATCACCATTTATGGGTAGAGAAAAATATGGTATGCTGGCATATGATGATGCTGATAACACTGTTTATGGGCTACTGGATAAACAGAACAGATCCTCACTGCCTCCATCCTCTTAGCTTCCTGTTTTCTTCTAAGGAGGCAGTTTAGGCTGAATGTGAGCAGAACCCACTGCTGCCTTACGTAACGTTCCAGGAATAAGTGGCTCGAGGTGTTGTGTGAGAATCTCAGGTTGCAGGTGATTTGTTATAGTGAAAATGTTTTTTTTAAAGACCTCAGCCTGCAGAAATTTAGCCATGACCCTGACCCTGACCCATTGTTAAATACCGTATATGCATAATGATTCGCATGCACGTGAGTTATTGTTGTGTGTATTTGTGTGAGAAACTGTGCAAGAGAGTGGGAGAGGACTCTGTATGTGTGTCACAGCCACACTGTGATTCACATGTTCTTTTTTCAGACATCTAACGTCTTTCCACATCTCCCATCTTCGTCTTTCAGTGTTGCTATTGCTGTCAGTAGGCTTGACGGGTCTGGATGAATACATGACTGCTGACCTTTTTCCCAAACAAACACAATTTTCCTCTGATTTTTCCACAGCTTTTCACAACCGCACTGGAATTTGAGAGTGTGACTGGGTTAATGAAGCCTTGAAGGTCACACGTGTCAGCACGTTCTCTGATAGACGTTTCAGCTCCAATTCTCAGTAATCAAAGAAGACGTTTGGGATGGCTTTTTGTCAAGAGGGCAATAAACATATTACCAATTATATAAATTGGATATTTAAAAATCACTTGCCTCATTTCAAGTACTGTAGATATGTGAAATAACTTTGAATACATTTAAACTGCGAACTGATCAGCTTGTTTCATCAGCTCCTCTTTGAATAGGAAAGATGTATAAAGCGCTTCGTCTTAGAAAAAGTGCCGTAATGGTTGTTTACACATTCAGAGGGGGAAGGCAAATTTAAAATTCATTTCTAAGACCTTAGGGAATAGACTTCCTGTAAAAACACTTTACTGAATTACATCATCCGTCTCATTTTAAAGGTAAAATTGCAGAGGTGGGCTAAAAAAAAAAGAGAAAATTGACAGGTGGCTGCAGCTTAAAATGAAGAAAACTAGATGAGGGTAAATGGTAACAAGTGAGCACTTGTTCTTAAGCAAATCCAATCCTTGTTTTTTTTGCAGTGGTAGCATCAGTTAAATACTCTGTGATGTTTTTTGCACAGAGAAATCAACTCTCTGGCTCCATTTTGGAGACGGTAAGGAAGTGGAGAAATGACTCACAACTCAGCGATGACTCAGATCACATTATGATTTGGTCATTGTAATAAACTATTGAATACAGATTGTCAGATGACATAGACTAGACAAAGAACATGGGTCATATGGGCTCAGCCAGAGTCACATAAATAATGATAAGAAAATGCACATTGGGCTTCAGCCATGCGTGTTAATCAGCATAATTGTACTTTTTGATACTAAAGTATTATAAGTAGGCGTTATTTTTGATTTCATTCTACACCTTTTTACTTAGACTTAAATAACTAAAGCTGCATTTTCATTCTCCTTATAGAAATTGTTGTTTTTCCCCTCTGTTTACAGTTTAGAGCACATAGGTAAATTCAGTAAACAATAATTACCCTTTCTTTTTAAAAAAGTGTTTCTTTGGTGTGTATTTTTTAATGTCACTAACTATTTAATAAATTAAACTTGGATGATTTGTCAAATGAAATTCTCAGAAACAAGGTTGTTGAACTCATTCTTTCCTTTGATGCACACATGAAATAAACAAGTCCTGAATGTTGTAGATGTCTGGAGAAACATTATTATTGAAGCGCACGTGTTCTAGACTACACTTTATCACGTTGTCTACATCGTGTTTGAAATAAGTTTTTTACATATTGCCAATGTGCTGTTTCTAACCATAGCCTGCGAGCTTGGCTGTAGATGCTATTGTTAAAGGTTCCAACACTCCAACAACAATCACCCCTGTGAGTCAGACATTTGTCTACTCTCCACATTAGGTTCTTTCAAATTAGGCTGTAGTTCTTGCTGTTCCTGCTTTTGTGCATAACCTGTGTAAATTGAAACAGTTTAAACAACAACAATTGTTGTTGTGCTTAATCTCCAGACTTTATCATTTTGTGATTCTGCTGTGTACAAATCCTGGCTCCTAAAAGTGCACTGTTAGTATTCAAGGTGCTCCTCTGCATCCTGCCACCAGGCCAAGTACTCCTAGAGCATTCATTCTGACTTTGAAATTGGCCTCATTCCCTGTTGGTTTTGCGTCAGCCTGTGTAACACAAGTGTGGCATTTTACGACCACAAAAACCAAACACCAGCTTACATACAGAATCTGATTTGCATGTTGTTTTATGCAAAAATATCCGGGGTTATATCCATCACACTCTCTCTATGCATCGAGTTTTCCTAACTCGTTCTAAACCGTTCAGAGAACTAGAGGACACTCACACTCGAGAGGAGCCGTACTGTCGAAGAGCAATCATACACAACACCACACTTTTTTGGATCTTTAGGTTTTTATAAAATAACACAGGCCAAAACACTTACGCCCAGCAGTTCATGGTGACAGTATACATACTGTAAAGCTGTCCTGCTGTGACACCCATCAGGCTTTGAGGTCACAGATTGCAGAATGAGTCACCGGGCTCTGGTCCACCATCAGCCTCTTCTGTCTCTGGACCTGGCATGCTCTGCCAGCCAAATCAACCTTGTTAGGGATAATATGCTGCTGCACAGCCACAGGAAAAGAAGAGCAGGTGACTGACAGCCTCCTGAATTCGATGGCAATGTGAAGAAGGATGTGTGGCGGGCATGGCCTAAACAGCTTAGGACATGACAGCATGACACGGATGTTGACAGCAAAACAGAAAAGCGAGGAGGTGGCTGTTGGATACCTTTCCAACGGCGTCCCTCTGCTACTCTTCCGTGTCTAACTTTGTCCGACCTCTCTCACCTGATGTCTCTTTCATGTTATTTTGAAGACAGCTCATACCTGTTGGTTCTGTGTCACCTCTCTATCTCCCTCTACCTGCCACTCGCTCTCTATCTCCTGTTGTCACATTATATTTCCATGAGACAGGGCTGTCTTTACCCCGGCCATCTGGTAAGGCTCTTTGGGATGCTCTGCCCTCTTCTTTCCATGCTGTTCTGTGGCAATGAATTTGTTTCTGTAGTGCTTGTGTCCCTTTTTCCATAAAGACAACAGGAAAACACTATTCGCCAGAATTGATGTCCAAAACACACGAGGATACTGGGAGAACAAATGTTTTTGCATGTTTTTATTTGTGCCTTTGATACAATTGACTGACTAAGGATGTTTTAGATTGTGAGTTATTATGACATTTAGTCATAATAACTCACAGGACACATGGTTATGCTGTTTTGCCAATAATCAATCAATAAAGGAAATACTTAGACCTCGTCTGTTAATTTTGAATATCATTACATCCCTTGCTCATTTCAGAATACGTCTGTCTTCAGGATGCAGAGCTATGTTTTTATAACTCCTTGAAGTGTTATGCACATACACCAGATCTGTCAAACAGTTTGTCTCAAGGTGATGACGCTGATTGCACACGCAAAATTGTTGTGAGACTGTTGTTTTGATTTTTTATTTTGAGACTGTGATTTTCTCGCAGATGATATTTGTTCACTGGGTCGTTATTTAAACACTATTCACTCTCTGCTAAGTGTCGTAAGGCAACAGATGTGACCTCTGAGCTACTGCTGTGAAGTAAGTTTTGGCTAAATAACAAACCTAGACGGTCTGGCTGGGACAGCAAGGGATAAACAGTTGTCTCTAACTCACTGTCACTGTAAATGTACAAGCTTTGAACATAAAAATTGTAAAATCATATAGAAACAAATGTATAGAACAAACAAATGGATTTTTTCTTATCATTGATTTAATCACTGCTGAGTGAGTCACTGCCTCACCTGCCTCCTTTGACTGCACATCACCTTAAGTGATTATGAGTAACTTTACTTAAATATTCATATTAAAATATAAATGTTATCTTTGACATATATTTTATAAAAAAGATTTTCATGCCAAAAAAATACACTTTGTGAAAGCAGCTATTTTAAATTTAGCTATCAATGTCCCCCTCTGCTCCCACTGCATGCAGTGCACAGATCATCCAGCAGGGGCAGATGACATATGTCACGTTGTATACAACAGGTTTTTAGGGAAACTATTGATCATGCGGATAAATGTGTGTGTCAAATACTACGAGGCAAATGGCGAAATATGCTTAAATAATATTTCAGGACCCCATGTTCCAGGAAAACCTTCAGGCTTTAGCATCCCTGCTCCATATGTGCAGAGTGAGTTTTATGCTTTTAGGGTATAAACCTAATTCATTCACTGACCCTGGTCTGTCTGCAACATTAAGATAAGAACACTTTTAAAAATCTGTGTTATGATGTTTTTATGGCCAATGTTCAGCAGCATGCTTTGCTACCTGCCTCAAGTGAGTGTTCGTGTTAGCATATTTATGCTCAAATCAAAGAAAATAGGATCACAGTAAAGGTTTTCTTTTGTGTTATCAGCGTCACATGAGAGGTGCTTTTATTTTAAAAAGGTTTAACTTGAGGAAATTGTCACGTCAGGCAACTCATGAGTACAGTACATGTGCAGCTAGATGCAGTAAGTGGTCGTAACCACACTGCGACTGGGTCTCATGGACATGTCCTTTACTGTTGACTCTGCAAGTAAAGTAAATGAAAAGAAAGCTCAAGTGACACCTTGAGAATTTCTCTCTTAAAAATGTTGCATGAGAAAATGTAATAAATTTAAAGGAACAGTTCAATATTATGCAAAGTTTGTTTTTTTGTTCTTTTGTATAGTGAAGAGAGAGTTCAGTTAAACCAAAGACCAAACGAGTGCAAACGATCACTAATGAACAATCAACAATATATCTAGTGTTGTTCATCCATGTTAGTCATTTTACATTTGCTATGAAGTTTAGTTATGAAAGATGTAATGCACACGGCATGTAGCACATCACTTAAAATATAATGATAAGCAGTAGGTAGATTATATTTAGCCAGTTAAAAAAGAAAGACTTGCACCGTTTTCTATTTTCAGAATGTTTCCCAATTCAAGCAACTACTTTAGCTTTCGTTCATTTTTAAAGACAGGAAACCGCATGCTTGGTTGGTGATGAAGTATTTCATCCTTAATCTGTGTCCATGTATGGGCAGCAGAGTGTTCAGGGCTTTATCTGGGATTTCAAACGTCTCCACAGCTCTCCATCTCTGTCCAATTGAACTTGGACCACCTTTTCCAGCTGAATATCATTTGACGTTGTGGCAATATTTGTCTTCTCATGGTTTATTAACCGAGTGCAATAACAAAGACTGACTGACAATAATGATTTGGCACAGATACTGTTGTGTGTTGGACATTATTACACATATAATCACTTGCTACTTTTCCCTGATGTTTTAGAAGAAGAGGAATCCACTTTATTGTCATTAAAACATTTTACAACAAAATTTCTTCTCTGCATTTTACCCAGCAGTGAGCAGAGGCGATGGGAAGCTAGCGCTGGGTGTTTCGCTCAGGGACGCACCTGGTATGGGGGATGGGCTGGGTGACTCAGCTGGGAATCAATCCCGCTAACTCTTAACCACTGAACTACCAGGCCGCCTAGTTAGTCTATATTCAAACTGAAACCAAATGTCTGCTCTAGAAGTGATAGCATTATGTCACTCAGAGAGCAAAAGACAAGGATGATTTCCAGGGAAATAAATTAAATGATGTGCACAGATTCAATCGTGCAGCATTTACCAGTTAAACATGTATCGTGTCTTCTCTCTATGATCATCCCAATAAAGTTTTTACATAACTGAAAACTTGTCAGAAATTTGTTCATCTTGCCTGCATTCCTTCCAAGGTGCAGTGACTCAGGTTAATAACTGTCATATAATAACTACATACATGAGTGTATGTGAGTAATGCAGCGTAATAATTTACATGTCCTTGAAAAACAAGCAAGCATGTCGCAAGAAATAAGAAATGACTATTTCCTGTTTTCTTGGAATATCTCCTCTCTACAGAACAAAAACGTAAACTTTTTTTACTAAACTTGAATACCATATAGAATATAGTAGTATAGTATAGTAGAACAGCTCGGTGTAAACATTTCATGTTTATCACAATTACAGTGTTTATCAACTCAGAATATGGAAATGTCAGAACACCATCAAGATGAAGCAGTAATGGCATGCAGAAAACCCAAACCAAAATGTAAAAAAACATTCCACTATGTCATTGGTGTAAATGCATCCTGAAGCATCAGAAGAGTAGTAAGTATATAGCAAACATGTAATTACTATGAAGAATCCAGAGTTGTGTGATTGCCATAGAAGGTTGTTGTATACAGTGTGTGCACGCTATTGTCATCCACATATACAGACTTTGGCAAATTGTGAAATATTTTGCACAACAGTGCACTCCTGTGGTGATGTGTAAGACTACACAGTCTTGCAAAAAACAGAATCGTGATAAACCATGAGGGTTTGTATATGTATGTTATCAAATAACAGGACAGAAATCACATTTAAGCAATCCAGAAACTCTAGTCAATATGGCAGCTGTTTGTTTGACCAATTTAAAAAATGTCGTAATCGAAAAAGCAAAGAATGTTTACAAATGTCCCAGGCTTGGCAGTGTGATGGTGAGTCCATTTGTGATAACCTGAGGCAGCAAAACAGGATTTATCCATGAATAATTGTATTGCTTACATGGTTCACATTAGGCTTTTCCTACTGTGACATTTAAAAATGTCGGAAAAGGTCAGATTGTCATCTAGGATGTCAAGTTCTGGGCATCAGTTTCACTAATCAAGAAATTATATTTATTACAACTAAGCTCATTTAATGTACTTTCCTGTTGACGACTTTCATCTAAAAAAAACACTTTTAATGAGGTTAGCTTGTAAATGTCAATTTGATTGATGTTTGAATGGAAATCATTAAGCTGTTATCTTCAATGTGTTTTACACATATTTTGAATAAGTTATCTCTACACGTAGTTGTCTTGGACAGAATGTTTTGTGAGTGGACATGAAGGCAGTTTGAGGTTTCACACTCCAGTACAGCAGGTGGCAGTATTGGTAAAACACTATACAAACTCAGAAGAACAATAACTAGTACAAACAGGAAGCGTCACATTTTATATGTGCCATGTAGGGTTATGTCCTTGCAGGTAAACAGTTATATCAACGAACATGTGCTAGTCGTGTAACTGGGTATGATTCTTTAGCATGTAATGTTGGATTGGTTTAAAGTTTAACTAGCGACGTACCTTAAATTATGGGAATAACATCAGACTCAACCTCCGGCAGCATCAGGATCTATGCATATATGAAAATACGAGAAGACCTAAGGTTACATTTCTTACTAGAGGAGTTTTTTTTTCTTTTTACAAAACATGTTACACGTTAACGTTGCCTCTTGTTTCTTTAGGACTGCGGGCACCACCGTGGCTCTGCTTTTCCCATGACGTGTGTATGAGGTGAGAAGCCCCTGGCTGGCGTCAGATGACACACACTCACCTGCTCCGGTGTGCGTGTGACGGACACTGTGCCCGCTGAGCAGTAGCGGCGCTACAAACTCTACGGTGTCGAAGAAAAGCATGACAACGAGACACGCCGAGCTAGCGAGCTAACTAGCTTACTGGTTTTTAACAATTCATAGCCAATGTTTGAAATAAAACCGTTTACAGTAGCAACCATTTGCAGGCAGGCTAGCTGTTCAGGGGCGTTCAGTGGATATATAGACATTAGGCTGCTGATTGTCATTAAGTCACTTGTAATAGAAGTAAAAGTGGTTTTAATGATCTCGTATAATTAGTAACCGGCGACAGCTGGCTAACTTTCAATCCAGCTACTTAGCCTCATTTGAAAACTAAACTTAAACTACATTTTCTGTAAATAAGTTAGTGAGGTAAGCTAGCGAGACAACGGACTATCAAGCTAGTTTAAAAAAAAAATCTAAATAATGTAACACAACGTACACGACATTTGCAGATAAAACTCTTAATAGGTTTTCTCTTTTGTACATGTACTAGACACCATTGAAGAGCTTCCACAATTACAAATATATTTCGTTAATGAATGACATTCACACAACAAAAAATATGGCTGGTAAATGTGCTCCCGCCCCATTATATTTTCCGCAGACGGAGATACGTGGGTGAGGCTGAATGCGTGAGGAGAAATGGCTGATGTGATTAGTCTCAGCTCGGACGACTCTGACGTGGAGGTCGTTGGCTCCTACAACGACGTTATGACCAAAGCTGATCTCCTGCCTCTCACTGCCGTGCGCGTTGACGTGGACGTGGTGAACGCCAACGTACCACTGGTGAGACCTGTTCGTTTATTAAGGTGGAAACGAGCCCTCTGGACCAGCTTGGTGTCGCTGCAGCCAACCGTTGCTAACGAGGAGAAATGAATTAGGGAAAAACGGACTAAGTGAAGTATACTACATCAAATGAGTTACTTACTTCTTCTATAGAAAACTTTATATAGAAATTAAGACTTATTTTAACATTGTATCCTGTAAAATTTCTTGGCTTGTGAAAAAGTAGTTAACATTAAACTAGCGGGAGAGACGTTAGCCTTTCTTTGACAGAAACAGAGCAACTTTCAAGGTGTCATTAAGTCGGTAATGTTATTACTGTATGATACTCAGGTTTAATTTAACAAGCCATTTAGCGTTCCATCTAACAGTGAAATTAACATCAGGGGAAGCTATAAAATCATGCCAACAACTGCTTGCAGTTAGTCTTAGCATTTGGCGCATTTATTTGCTAACTTTAGCCCAAGATAAGTCTGTGTTACAAATTAATGATTACATATATCTGTTAATATAAATATACTATTACTAATGTTGTTGTACTTAGTTATTGTGAAAGGTGGGTAGAGTATTTAAAAATTATGCTCAATTTTCAAATCTAACAAACATCCTCAGAAAGTAACATATGTGTGTTAACTGTGACATTTCCTTGTGTTTTTTTGTTTACTGTCTTCAATGTCATGAAGCTTTTTTTGTAATTTCCTATTAAAACATAAGTTTTATTTTGAAAAGACTGACACTAGCCAAGGTTTACCCTTGTTTCTTCACAAATCTAGTCAAGTAAAAAAACAAGTATGGTGCAGTAAATATAGAAAAAGCACAGCAAGAAAAATTCTGTTTATCTGGACAAAGTTTTTCAGTGGAAGATTTGTTACAAGACCCATTTGTGTCTTCTCCTCAGTCTTAGCTGACTATAGGTTTCTCCAACCATATAAACAGCACCTTTGCATAATGACCATTAATAGCTACAACCTGAACAACTTTACTTTCATATTTTCACTTTATTGCTCAAGAAAAAAAACACAAAACACAAAACACAAGAAGGTGACTAAAAAACCTGCAGTAAATTTAAATTAAACACATAGTCAAGGACAATTTAAATATGCTAAAAATTGGCCGTTTTAAACGTATGGTGTTAGACAGACAAGAAAATTAATAGTTAATTAAATGGATCAGAAAGAATGTCTTTACATGACAAATATTTTGTAGTGTCTCATCTTTAATTGTGTGCTTAATTAATAAGGATAATCAGCATATGTGTAATTTTCTACAAGTAATTGTGTAATTTTCTGTTTATTGTCCTTTTTTTCTAGCGCTATATTGACCTCACAGATCCTAAATGGACTCTTCCAGAGCTAAAGACACGGAAAAGACAAAACTCCACTGCCTTGCCAGTGGTAGACTTAACTGGGAGTGACTCAGCAAATGAGACGGAACAGGAGGCAGAACATTTACCACAAGAAGAAATTAAAAAAGAAAATTTGAAAGAACGTCAACTCTCAAATAAACAAGATTTTAACCTACAGAAAAGCTTTTCAGAAGATACAGGTGTTTTTGTTCCACAGCTGGACTGTGGTAACCTAACGCCAAAGCTAATATGTTTGAATTCTGAAACACAACACCAAAAACAGACCAGTGAATCTCATGGCAGTCATCACACACCAGCTGTAAAGCTAAAACGATTGCCTTTTCTCGAAAATCACTTTAGGGACCTGGAAACATCAAGGTGTTCTGTCTATTTAACCAAAGACTGTACACAACTGTCACTGTGCTTGGGACAGGTAAACAATAACAGTGAAGCACCAGAATTCATTAATAATTTGAGGATGACCACATCTCCTCTCCTCACGTCTCCTCGACAGCACCAAGAAGAGAACAGTAATCAGTTTACAAATGTGCACCTTCAAGATAATATTTCTCTGCACCTGCAGAGCCAAGCTTGCTCTCCCCATTCTGACAATGAAGGTTCTATTGCAACTTTAAAGGAACGCAGTACTTGTCAAGACAAGACAGATGACTTTTTTTCATCTGTGTTTACCCCTTCCCCAACATCATCTCAACATAAAACACAGGGTTTCATACAAAGAGAAATCCTTAGCTCGAACACTGAAGAACTAGAAGCAGACAAAGCTAAATCAAGACAAAGCATCTCTGATCTTTCAACCCCCAACTCCCCTAACCCTCGACCTTACACATGTGTGCCTTTGGATCCCAAATCTCTGTCCCCATCAAGTCCTGTATCTCTAAATCATAACAGTCCAGTTGACCCAACATCGTCTGGACATGCACCAGTTGAAAACATTGATGATTGGCAGCTGGAGAAGATTAAGGCTGATGGAACTTCGATCAGCCTTGAATTTTTGTCCTGTAGCACTCTTAGTGATCCTCCTTTATCAGGGTATGAAGCTGAGGACATGGATGAAGGATCTGGGACTGGAACGTACAGAGATGATCTTGGGATGGACAGTCCGGTGTCTTTCCTCTGGGAAGAGGGGAGTGATGGTGAAGGTGTGAACGAAGACAGCCAATATAAAATGAACTTCAGGGCTGCAAGTACAGAGGACAGAAATTTTGTGTGTCCAGTAACACTCAAGAAAATGATGTCTGGATCAACTCAAGCCTTGGTCAGAAACTTTCATCCTAATTTTTATCTGTGTTTTTAAGTGATTACGTGAGATAACACGCTAGGCTGAGTGTGCAGTGTTTTGTTTTGTTTTAGATTGACATGGAAGATGAAGGTTTTGGAGCTCCAGAGGTTCTATGTCGTCAGAGCTTGAGCCTGGTTTACAGTACCATTGATGAGAACTACACAGAGGGCACTTTGCAGCTATTATCAGACCTGCTACAGCCTGGTTACTATCCTCCAAAAGATATTACTACCCATTTACTCCATGGCATTCTGCTTGACCCACAGTGTCCCTATCACCTATCCAAGCAGGCATTTAATCTGCTGATGAGGACACAAAGGTAAGTGGTCATAGAGCAAGATCTCATCTTTAGCTTTTCTTATTGTCTTTTAAATATATTTAATATTCAATCTTCCTTCTTACCGTTTTTGAATTTCGAGTTTACAGCTGCTTTCTGATTACAGACACCACATGGCTGATAACATCACAGTTCCATGGGACTGGGAGTTATTGACCTCACTCATGTCCAACCAGGTACTACTCAAGGTGGCAAAATACAGTAAAGTTGGTAGTTTACTAGGTGCACAGAGCTAAAATAAACAAGCATACTAGTTTTTACAAAATGACTAGCAATATGAGTACAAACCGAACACTAAGACCTCCATGAGGGGAAGACTTTAGCAAGATGTAGCTAAGTGCAATATGCATCAGTATTGTTGAACACAATTTGCTCATGATATTGTTAAATAGCCTAAATGCTGGTCAGGTCAGGTCATATCATTTCTGAGTTTATTTATTGTGCCATTGGTGAACTTTTAAAAAAGCCTTTTATTTCCCTCAGTATCATCTGGAAGCAATTTAAGTCATCACAAAGATAGTGATGCATTTTTGATTTTTCCTTTGGAGAATTTTATGTTTTGTAATTATCACGTTGCCTTCACATGCAGATGTTTTTACAGATGACAATAGAATTTATCTTTCACATTTATAGAGCCATGCAAAAAAACAGCGAAATGAAGTTGTGCGCATGCTTCTGGAGTATGTTGTGCAGACTTTGGAGGATGACTTCCAGGCCAAACGTTCTATCAGTGCCCTCCACCAATCAATCGCTAAGGCAACTCTGTCATGTGATCAGAAGTTTCATCAAGTCAGGTAAGTTTAGCTATTTGGAAATGACCTATGTAATAAACAAACGGTGGTCACCTGCTTATGAATGTTTCATAGTAATAATATTTGAAACTTTATTAATCAAAGTGGAAATGTAATGTGGACTAGATGTTGTCAAAAGGCCTGACCTCTTTTGTGTAAACAAAACTCATACTTGCAATGAAAAAAAAGAAAAAAGAATTGCCACCAGAATTGTGAGACTTGTTATTTCACGTAGATGTTTTAAAGCTGTTTTTGTGTTGTTTCTCCAGGGACGTTGTCAGGTGGCTTTTTGCAGCCATCATGAAATCAACAGATCATGGAGAGAGTGACGAAATGGCCAAACAAACAGCTGAACACATCAGGTGAAATACAAATAAACTTTTACAAATTTATTTTATTAACAAATATATTTCCAGTCTGCTTTTTTATTCATGGTATAATCTTTTTTAAGTGTTTTTTTAAGTGTTGACTTCACTTCTGCAGAATTGTGTCCATCTTCCAGAGGATGCTTTCTCTATCCTTGGAGGTGGATCGTTCCCCAACTCTCAGCTCTGCCAAACTTTCCCAGGAGCTCTTTCATATGCTCATCAGCAACATGCCTTTACGAGCACACAGGTGAGGAGGATATTTTTTAATTTATTGCTGAGGAGAACTTGATTTATGAGAGGCAAAATTGATTTTTCTCAATAAACTAAAAGGGGTAAATTATTAATATAATTTGCTATTGTTTTTTTGTGTACATTGATCTTCTTTATAAACATTTACAGTGTTATGTCCACGCACTAAATTTTAAATTTAAAGTCATGCTGCCAACATGACCCACAAACCCTCATTTAGCTAGAAATAGTGTCCCTTTTAGGATTGACTTCCCTTAAATGTTGTTTTCATTAGTCTTTTTAAAAAGAATTGTTTTTAATATTGCTTTTGATGAAACAAACATGAGATGAATAGACAAATTGTGACAGTAAGAAGTGAAGCTTGCAGCTCATTTTAGGAATGATTTGTAATAATCTGAACAGAAGTTTAATATAGTTTATCTAAATGTATTTAATAATCATTTCTGTTTCTTTTACCAGTTTTATTGGTATTGTTAAAACGCGAATGTTTAGAAGTTGTTTTTAATACCTAAACTGAGTAATTCATAATTAAATACTGAATATTTCGATGATTAATCCAGTGGTACAATCTGCCTTTTCTCCCAGTTTTGAAGATGTCTTTGACTAATCTGTTTCTGACACCCAGGATGTTGTTGTTGGAGAGCCTGCAGAGCAAACTGTTGAGATGTAAGCTGTTGGAACATCTGCTGGACTATGCCTGCCCACAGAAAATCCCTCTGCCAATGTCGCTCAGTCTGCTGCTTCACTTTCTAAAGAATTGCACTTTGGCACCAGACCCTACGGTGAATATAAGGCTTGGTGTAAAAGGGCTTTCAACATCTAATGTGCCCATAAATTTATGAGATAAACAGTTTCAGCATTATAAATACAATTTTAGAGATTATGACTTTTTTTCCATAATTTACAGTTTTAGGATAGTAGTCTGTCATAGACTCCTGTTAAGTTTTTTGTTATCTAAAATCATTGTCAGCCACAATGAGCTGTATTTAATGCAACTGATCCATGACTCTACACTCCAGGATGGTGCTGAAAGGTGGCAGAGGTGGGAGGAGTTGGTCCATCTTCTGTGGATGTTGCTTCTCAGTTACAGCAAAACAATGAAAGGTGAGATTTTGGTGACGTGTACATCCACATTCCTACCAATACCACTAAATAACATTTTTGTGTCATTTAAAATAAGTTATGTACAATGTGTTTTAATAAATGGTTGAACCGTCTTTCTTTCTTTTTTCATATTCTTATATATGTTATATTAGTTATATTGATATATTATGTTATACATAGATCCCTATGAAAAAAGGGCAGTCAGTGTCTTCCTTATGGGTCCTTTCTTAACAGAGAAGCCAGAGGGTGGTGTGCCAACCCTCTCCCCCTCCTGACCATAACTGAAAAAAATACTTATTTGTGATTTTCTAAATCCCATTTTGTTTCCCCCTAACCTCTTTCATCTGTTATTTACAGGCTATCTGTGCAGCTCAGCCACTGACCAAAGTGGCAAAGTTGGCATGTTGGTCTACAGGTCCGATGATAAGGTGTGCAGGTCTGACATTAGAGAAGCTGTTGAGGCCTTTCTGTCCAGATCCGAGGCTGATATTGGCCGAGCCTTACCTCTCCATGTGGATGAATCTCTCAATTATCTACAGGATCACCTGCTAGATGTTTGTCAGTGTTAAATAAAAAAGATTTTTTTTTTTATTCAAAGTAAAAATTGTTTATATTTTTTACAAGATAACTTGTTTAAAAAAACTCCTATTTCATCTTGTATTTTAAATAAAGACCTTCCTTGATTGGTTTTATGAAATCAAGATACTAACATGTGACTTCTCTTAATTATATGTGCCAATAAACACATGCACTACCAGTCAAAGGTTTTGACACAATAAATAAAATAAAAAAAAATAGAACATATTATTGAAAACATGTGCCTTTAGCTGTTACCATCAGTGCATAAGGTTTTTTTTCTGTGTGTCCAAACTTTTGACTGGTAGTGTACATGTTTATAATATTAATAATGAATACTTTGCCTCTTGGCATGATTAAGCCAGATTTCCTTTGATCTCTGTTTTGGTATTAGACAACTATTTGTCTTTTTTTCTTTCTGTTAACTGCATTATATAAGCCACGGTAAATTAAACTGTTATATATCAGCCATCCATCCATTTCGGGGCCCATCACTCTCAGAGATTGTATTTACTCTGGTTCAACAGCTGGTTGGACCGCGTACACGCTGACCAATAGGATCAGGCGCTGTTATCGGCAGAGGAAAAAAAATCCCTACAGTCGCCATGATACAGCAGCGGAAACGGGTGAGAAGTAGCTAGAAAACAAAAGAGAACACGCAGTCGTCCTCGCGATTTGGTATGCTCTTGCAGGTAAAAATATTACTCCCTATCTCTCTTTAAGTGTTTTCACTAATCCCACCGCAATCATTTTAGCTGATTAAAGTACCGTAGTCGATTTCCGAAGTAACATAAAGACTTAGTTGAAAAGGAAGTCAGTCAGCTTCAAATAATTGGGATCTGTTAGCTTTTAGCCAGCAAGCTAATTCAAGCTAAGCTAAATAGCTCGCAATTGCTTGCAAACCCAGCATTGTGTAGCTTTGTGAGCTCTTGTACTCTAGGTTTTACTCATCGATACTGATTCTTTATACTGGACGCTGGCGAGCGGTAGCTAGCGAATTCGCTTTTCGGGCCTAGTGAGAATGCGCAAGTCAGTGTTTTGCTATTATGTAAACAACTATTGTACAGCTAGTTGTCTCATTATGTCACTTGCAGCATTTTTGCTAGGTCGGTCGGGCATGGCGTTAAAGTCCGATAATTGCTGAAAATTTTCTAGCCTGGTGCATCTGTTTTCAATCGGGCTAGTTAGCAAGTGAGCTATCGTTAGCTATTTAGCGTTTGTTATGTATAGTTTGATAGCTGCCTATTTAGGTTAAGCTAGGCTAATCAGCTAGCGAGAATTAGGAGAAAAAGCAGCTAATCTTAGCCACAGTTAGCTGCGTTTACACGTTTAAAATGCCGTTTTGTTATCAGGAATGTGACTAATTAAAGTGTTTTGCTATCGTAAAGAGTCTAGTTTCGCGTGTAGCACAGTTCACTCTGTTGCTGATTTTAATGTTATTATGTAACTAATGAAATAACAGCTATAAAAGGAAGCTGTTTACAAGTTAATGCTAAACAATCAACCAGTTCAAACATTTTGTACAGCGAGGTATTACTTTAAACACGTAATCGAAACTTTTTCTTCTTGACAATATTTCGTTGCAACTACAACACGTGGTCGAATATTAAAATTCGCTGTTACCTGAAAATCTAAATACATTAACTCAAACTTTATTTATAAAGCTCTTTAACAGCAGCCGCTGTAGCTGGAACAATGCGCCGTACAACAGGAATAATTAAAAAAAAACAAACATACAAGCTATGGAGCATGAGAAAAATGGCAACAAAAAGCGTTATACGACGCACATGGAACCTGATTTAGTAGATAGTTCAGCAAAGGTTTTGTCAAGAGCAGACTGGAAAACTGTTACTCTGATTATGAACGAGATGTAAAACGAATATTTTCTTTGCAGTGCTATAGGAATGCCCAAGGAAAAATATGACCCGCCTGATCCCAGGCGGATGTACACAATTATGTCCAGCGAGGAGGCAGCCAACGGGAAGAAGTCATACTGGGCCGAACTGGAAATCAGCGGTGAGTTTTGTCTGTGTTTATAGTTTCGTAGGTAAATAATTTATTTTATGTGATTGTTCACATGCCACTTGATTTCGATGCACACTATTGTGTATACATTTAGACAATTTCCTTTTTTGAAAATGTTTGACTAAGGATGTAATTGAAAGTTGGTGTTTATCTCCTTGTATCTTTTCCTATTTTAGGCCGAGTAAGGAGTCTTAGTTCAGCCCTTTGGTCTCTAACCCACCTCACTGCCCTGCACCTCAGTGACAACTCTTTGTCACGCATCCCGCCAGACATTGCCAAACTACACAACCTGGTGTATCTGGATCTCTCATCCAATAAGATCAGGAGCCTGCCGGCAGAGCTGGGCAACATGGTGTCTCTCAGGCGAGTACCTGTGCGCTATATAGTTACCCCCTATTGAATTGTAAAGGTGTAGCTGTCAACGGATTGATCTTGAAGTCGATTTTGGCATTGATATGGTAACATTGCGACTGTTTTAGAATTATCTGTGGAATATGTCAACCTAAATGTCAGCAACATTGCGAATAATGAATTTTAATTGTTAACAACAATGGTTTTTTTGCATGATGTCTGATTTCTAATAAGCCTTCTGTGCCCTTCACAGGGAACTGCTTTTAAATAACAACCAGTTGCGGGTTCTGCCATTTGAATTGGGGAAACTGTTTCAGTTACAAACACTGGGCTTGAAAGGTAAGTGGCTCATCATTTCTGTAGCCATTATGGACTTTTTCGTACCAATAGTTTTTTTCATTATGCTTCATGGTTTACTCTTTGTTCTTGACCAGGAAACCCACTTGCACAAGAAATTATGAGCCTTTACCAGGAACCCGATGGCACGCGGAGACTGCTCAACTACTTGTTAGACAATCTGGCAGGAGCTATCAAGCGCAGTGAGTTCCTGATCTCTCTGGCAGTCGGAATTTACATTAGCCTTTCTGGGGTTTCTTTGGTTGGTTAATGGACTTATAGTGAACCTAGCAGTTGATGTGTACGTTTTATGGGATTTTGTGACATCAATGTGCATGTTGTCACTTAAATTGAACAATTGGTTTTTCTCTGCTTAGTGCCAACAGAGCAGCCCCCAGCACGGTCATGGATCTCACTCCAAGAACCGGACCGAGCACGGCCTTCAGGTAAGGATGACACAGTCCCTTTGGATGCAATTTATATGCAATGTAATTATAAGTTGAGAAAATAAGTATATTTGCAGTAACCCGTAACGACAATAATTGGTGTCTCCTGTTTGCTTCAATATTTCCTGATATGAGTATGTGTGTGTGTGTGTGTATATGTGTATATAGATACACACACACACACACACACACGAAGTTCATTTATCCCTTTGTGATGAAGAGATCAGGACGAGGGATTTCTAGAGCTATTTCCCAGAAGAACAGTTATGGTTAGACAGGTTTCACCATGAACAGAGGTGGCTATTTGACTAAGTAACTTGATCACAGTACCCATAAACATGAACCTGTTTCTCCCCCAGCACTGTTTTCTGTGATGTGCTACAATGTGCTGTGTGATAAATACGCCACACGACAACTATACGGCTACTGTCCCTCTTGGGCTCTAAACTGGGAGTACAGGAAGAAATCCATCATGCAGGAGATAATGGGCTGCAATGCAGACATCATCAGTTTGCAGGTAAGAAATGGAAAATCAATCAAATCATGTGCTTGTTTGTTTTTTATTAAAGGAAAAAGTTTAAAACTTATCATACCAATACTAACCAAAATGTTTGGGAGCATGACCACGTGTGTTATATTATCACTTATTCTCCACAGAATTATCTGCATATGTTGAACTTGCATGACTGTCCACATTTCCAGTTGTCCATCTTGACGCATCTTTTTTTGGTCATTACAGGAAGTCGAGACAGAGCAGTACTACAATTATTTCTTGCCTGAGCTGAAGGAACAGGGATATGATGGGTTCTTCAGTCCAAAGTCACGAGCTAGGACTATGTCAGAGTCGGACCGTAAACACGTGGACGGATGTGCAATTTTCTACAAAACGGATAAGTACGTACTTATTCGTTTTTTAATCTGCTTCTGTTCCCTGCAGCATAGGGACTGATAGTGTTGCCCTTATGCTTAACAGCTTCATTGTTGAGCGGCTGTAGTAGTTCACTAAGCTTATTGGGGTTTTTTCTCTCCATTAAACAAAAATTGCCTCGACAAAGAAAGGGTGTAATGGAAGCCATTTACCTGTGGTTTGGTTTGTCACGCTGGGAAACTGTATACTGTGCCATTGTTTTTCCATGCTGTGTGTTGATGGTTTTTTGATGGACATATCTGCTGGGTGGAGCTATCACTGCTTATCTGCCCAACTGGTTTGGTTACTTTACAGATGAGACCTGTGAAGTTTTTACAGTAGCCTCCAGACAGCGTTAACATTGATGTGTATTCGATTTGTTGAAGCATCTGTGTCACGCCCCTCGTAACCTAAATCTGTACTCAAGATTTCACGCTTGATCAGTTATAGAAACTGTAAAAGTATGTCATCGGCATTTTTTGGAATAGATGGCGTGGTGATGTGTTGTTTCAACGCTAATGTTGCCGTTAACAGTGGGTTATTTTACAGCTAAATAACTCTTTCACAAGAAACCACTGTCAGAACACAGCAGTGGCAGGACGGTTTGTTACAGTACGTACAATAAATAATCAGAAAAAGAATGAAGCTGAGCACTGTTGGACACCAGTGAACTTATCTACAGCTCTGACTATGAAGCCTCATACCTGGCTTCATGCAGCCGAACTAATATCTCTGAATAACACATCATTCTTTTTCTTTTTTGTTAATAGAAGTACAGGTATCTTTTAGTTTTCCCTCAAAAAATCCCCACACTAATCTTTTATTTTGGTGTGCCACACTCCTCGTTGGCCAGTTAAAAAATGTTAAGTCACTGTTGTCTGATCGTAGTTGGCTTTAAGATCATTTAATTTCTGTAACCTAACAAACTAATTTAACGAGTGACATTTCTCAGCTTTTATTTCTGGCGTTTGACGTGTACACTTTTAACCACTAAGAGCCGATCGCAGAGCGGAGGAGAAGCAGCAGTTTCAAGCTTCCTACAGGCAGGATGAAGATGAACGCATCCGCACACCTTTTAATTCAGGATCAAAAGTCAGGATTTCGGTTTCAAGCTTCCACTGTTTAGCACACGTCAAGTCACACTAACTCACAATGTTGCCGTGTTCCTTGCTTACGTCTTTGCCCTCCTTTAGATTAGATCTTTCTGTTGCTGCTGCTGTTTACTTGCTTAAACCCAACGAACCTGAAACCTCAAAGACAACGACTACTGGCCAATCAGAGAAAGGTACAATGGGCCTTTCACCCAGAAGCAGTGTAGAAACACTGGCAGAAAATAGTCGCCAGACAAAATATAACCTCTGCCAAAATGGACTAAAAAGTAATGACAAGTTGGTTCCAGCTCTGGATCCGGACAGAGTCTAGGTCTGGATCGGGTCTGCCAGTTTGTGACCCCTGGGTTAGAAGACCAAAGGTTTTTGGGAGTTATTTTTACAATCGGAATCAGTTGTGGCCACTGGTGTTTTTCCAGTTTTAGCTGTTTATAGATGAACTACAGTAGTTGTGTTATGATCAAACATCTACAGTAATGTGGGTTGGAGTGGGACGGTGTGATCGGTGAGACCCACTCAGACAGTGTTTTCCACATACCAGGATTATCACTGGTTTTGTGACTAACATAGATGCAGAAAATGTTGAAGCGTAGGTCAAATTAAAGCGTTTATATAAACGTTTATATCTGTGCTAAATGCACAATTGTGTTTTTTGATATTAAATTCAAAAGTGTGCAGATGGTTTTATTTAATACTTTGCAGAAACTGACGGTTCACTGCATGTCAACTGCTACTTGAATGTTTTACTTTACAAATGTTTTATTTGAAGTTGTCTGCCATATTAGTGTGTGATATTTATGTTACACCTGATGTTGGGGGCAAATGGTAAAAGTTGGATGGCACAATTTTGTTCCACCTTAAATTGAGTTTTTATTTAGTTTCCATGTAAAGTTCTTGGATTTCAATCTGTGTTAAAGATTTAAATCCACTTCCATCAACTAACAGCACATAATAAATGTATATTCTTTCTTGTTAATCATTTATTTCCAGCACTGCTTACCTGTGTGATGAGTTCTCTTATCGGGGCTGCCTCCGTTTGTGTCCAGGTTTAGTGCAGTGCAGAAGCACACAGTGGAGTTTAACCAGCTGGCCATGGCTAACTCCGAGGGCTCAGAGGCAATGCTGAACAGGGTGATGACCAAGGACAACATTGGTGTGGCAGTACTGCTAGAGGTTCGCAAAGAGATGATGGAGGCCTCCTGTGAGTATTTCTGAATTAACATTTGTCTGACACATAAAGTTGTAGCGTACAGATCATCTACTTGTGTCATTTGCCTTTGTATTGCTTCTTACCTTCTTTCTTCTTCCCCACATCTTTTCAGCTGGAAAGTCGCTCCATGGTATGGAGAAGCAGTTGCTCCTGGTAGCCAATGCCCACATGCACTGGGACCCAGAGTACTCTGACGTTAAGCTCGTCCAGACTATGATGTTTCTGTCAGAGGTGAAGAACATAGTAGACAAGGCCACGCGTAGCCTCAAGTTGTCCTCTGTCTCCGGCGAGACCAACGCCATTCCACTGGTGCTGTGTGCTGACCTCAACTCCTTGCCCGACTCTGGTATGTAATCGGGAAAAGAACTGTGCGTTATGTCATCACAAAGTTTCTGTACGATGAATAAATGCGTCCAATAATGGCACTAAAATAGTATAGTTGTAAGATTGTTGCTTTGAATGTAACACACATCGTATGTTGACGAATGTTTGAAACAACATAACACATCTGACAACTTCTTTTACACCTGTTTTAAGGCGTGGTGGAGTACCTGAGTACAGGCGGAGTGGACTGCACCCACAAGGACTTCAAGGAGCTTCGATACAGTGATAGTCTGACCAAATTCAACTGCAACGGCAAGAACAGCACATCCAATGGCAGGATCACCCACGGCTTCAAGCTAAAGAGCGCTTACGAGAATGGCCTGATGCCTTACACCAACTACACCTTTGACTTCAAGGTAATTGTGCAGATCTGTACTATATGTACAGAGAGGTGCCTTAATGTTGTTGAGACGTAGTTTTTTTTATAGGAACGACTTATCATTAGCGGTCTGATCTATTCGTTGAGAGGTAACCTCCTCTTCTTCTCCCATCAGGGTGTCATCGACTATATTTTCTACTCGAAGCCTCACCTGAACGTGCTGGGTATCTTGGGCCCCCTGGACCCCCACTGGCTCGTAGAGAACAATGTCAGCGGCTGCCCACATCCCCACATCCCCTCCGACCACTTCTCCCTCTATGCCCAGCTGGAGCTGCTCCTGCCCAACGTGCCCCCCCAGGTCAATGGGCTCCATCTGCCTGCACGCAGGTAGTGAGACCCTGCCTCACCAACAGAGGGAGCTGCACCCGCAGGTTCTCCTTTTAAACCCTCCTCCCTCCCACTACCAGCTCCTCCCTCCACCACACCAGAGGAGGAAGACAAAAAACACAACCTGTAAAATATTCGTAAAGTGAGGTCTGGCCGACAGGGATTTCATAAAATGTTATACATATTCTATATTTTTCTTTTTTTGCTCCTCGTTTTTTTTGTTCTATTTTTAACTGCTCAATTCAGTCCTGTTCATGTATCATCTTTTTGTGGTTGGACTCCCTTTCCTCCTCAAAATCCACCCGCTCACCCACTTTGCTTCTGTCTTTCAAATTGGAGGGGATGGTAGCTCATTCAGGTTTGTCACATGGGGCACTGTTTTGGTATTAGAGAAAGGGGAGACTTAGTAGCTGAGGGAATAACATCCGCCTGAGAAGCTCTCTACCTGATGGTCTGTCTGTCCTGTATAAATCTGAAACCAGCAAAGACAGCAGACTTGTCAGTCGCAGACCGTCGTTTGTGCTCGTTTTCCCCTCACTCTAGGCAGCCAGTGTACTTTTTCAGTCTTTTTAGGACACACACTTGAGTCAGATGTGGTTCAGATGGGGCAGCTTTTAGCTGGTTGTTTCTTGAAGGATGTAGCGCAGCTCGCGTGAGGTGAGACTTGCTGTCATTCAGTGGTGCTGAGGCCTTTTGTGTGGTCACGGCCTCCCGTGGTGCTACAAGACAGTCTACACCTCTGACCCTGGCACTGGCGCATTCGCTACCAAACCCACAGATGCCTCAAGAACCAGATGTCCAAGTACTGCATTCGTCTGATTTCTCATGGGCAATATGTAGTTTTCATCCGTCACCGAAGGTCGTGAGAAACCGAGAGCAGCTACCATCCTGTTTGCAGACTGCTTCACCCCAGCGTGTGTAATTGTTAGGATAGTCTTGTGCTTAGGAGCTCGTGTGAATTATGTATCACCTTTTTGTATGGCAGGCAGGTCTAGGCTGACGGGCAAAGCGACCGGGGGGGCGGGGGAAAACACAAATCTTTTTTTGTCTTGATCGATTTTAGGCAGAGAGCGAGTAATGGAGTAAAACCAGCATTCCTCTCACTGTCTGGAGTTGCCATCCAGCTCCACACATGCAAACCTACACACACACGAACACACAGGTAATTGAACGCAGATCTTGTAGCACTGTCTCTGAGGCCAGTAGTGACTTTCCCCAGCCATAAATTCCATACACAAAAGTGGTTTTTCACAAGTGTTTGTACAGGATAGAAGTCTAGACTCAGTCTTTACATGATTGTATATGAACCACAAAAGACCTGTTTTCTGGCGTTTTTTGTACTAAGAGTAAATTATGATCAGATTTGAAAAAAAAAGATTGTATTGTAAACTATGGCTAAATTTTTATCCAGTTAATGTTAAGAATTGATATTACCAGCTTGTACAAAAGACGTAAGAAGAGGTTGTTCAAGGCGTTTGCTGTCACTACGTTGCACTCCAGTTGAACTGTAATTAATGTATCAGTTTCTTCTTTACTTTACCTCCTTCATCTCTCTGCCGTAGGTTTGATTTGCTGGCATATTGCTGCGATTGTAAATAGACACGGAGTCAACTCTGCCTGTTGCTTCTCGCCCATTAACAAAGCCATTGATCCACACTGCTGCCACCAGTTTAGACAAAAGGACACGCAAGAATGAGTCACAGCCCACCAATGACTCCCATCTGTTCATTTTCAAATCTCACACTCGAGTGATGTGAGTGACACAACCTATATCAGTCCCACGTGTACAACAAAACATCGTGCCTCACTGTAGCAGTTGTCGTCTTGCACTATTTCCATTTGATGAACGCCTGAACAACCTTTTCTGCTTTTATTTTTAAATACTGTTGAGACATTTGTGAAGATTTTAATGTCCTTTTTTTTTTGTTAATGTTGATTTCCTTTTTTATGAGCTGTGACAATGTTATGATGACGTGTATATCTTTCCTATTCATGAGCTCTCTAGTAATCAGGTATGCTTTCTCCACCGACCCTTTTTCTCATCTCCCTGAGGAACGTGAGGAGGATGTCTTACCTTTATGAAATCCACGCCCACATTGTTTTGCTCCCCTGTTGTACCTTAGCACAGCTTCATGCCCTCATCGCCCAAACGCGTAGATCTTAGCTTGTTCCTAACCATAAATTTTAAGTCTCCCTGAGCTTCAACCACCCAATTCAGGCTCCACCTTCCCCCCTTATAACCCAGGCTGTGTGTTTTTAAACCCCTTTGCTCAACCACTTTGTATAGATCTCTTACCCCCGTCACTGCAGATATAGTGCCATCTGTGGACCCCCTACCTCTGTTTTGGGTAAGGTGGAAGGCCCACTTTGCTCTGCTTCTGGATGAACACGGGATGAGAGGCAGCGAGTGCGGCTATCGAACAAGATGCTAGGATTATTCTTTAGGAGACAATTATTTCAATAGCCATGCTTTTACACCGATACAGATGATTAGCTCTTTATAGATACAGATGCAGCTCCCCTCAGTCCCTGTCCCTTCATACTATTGAGTAAAGATCTCATTACGTTGTTGTATATGTTGAAATGATTTTTAAACAAAGAGGGAAGCAAGTAAATAGGAAGTATGAATTTAGTCCTATGATCAAGTCGTCTTGTCAATTTCTTTGCCCCCTACATTTGTTTTTATCTTTTTGTTGTCTAGTGGAAACCAACGTGTCCAGTTTGACTTTCTTTTTCCTGAATGGCATTAGTATTGTAGTAGATTTAAAGGCTAGCTTTTTTGTAAAGTGTGAATAAAAGATGTATCTCATGTTTCCTTTCTAAAAAGATATTGAATTGTGTTGTTAATGTGTTAATCATGAATTCTATGGTGGTGTTATGTTTGCTACGTGGTTTTTACTTTTTCTGAATATATATATTTTTTCCTCTCATTTCCTCTTCTCTCGTCAAACCAAATCCTCTGTAGAAATCACGAGACGTTGTTGTCGATGCATTGATTTAGAGGCTGAATGATGCCTAGCAGAATGAAGGAGTGAGCGCTTATGGGGGAAAGTTCCTGCATCATTGGTGTTAAAACTTTCAGTACAGGGATTTTCTTTTCCTCCTTTTTGTTTTTTACTTTTCAGCTTTATTGTGTGATGTTGCATGGCACTAGCTGGAGAGTGCTGGTGCCTGTAGTTTAGGGCAGCAGAGCTGTCTTAATGGTGGCTGCCGTTCAGTACCACTGTTCTAACTGGTAAAATGTGTTTGTAAGACTAAGCTAATGATGTGCTGGTAGTCATTAGACTGCTGCTCTGATGATTTAAGTACTACTAGTCCATTTCACTCCGTTTGTGCACATCAATGGGTAAATCTCATTGTTGGTAGTCGCTGATTTGAGTCCTTTTGGTCGTTGACTCCTCTCACCTTCCTCTCGTCAACCAGACAGAATAAGGCTTCTGACTGAAAATCTGACAAATCACGGACCTGAGTTATGTCACTCAGTGATCACATTGTTCGCTCTGCACCTTTCCACTGTTGCGTTGTGTTTCATCGTAGCGATTCCCAGACTGCATCTCTTTGTAATGGTGCGCACCTAAGCTGCTTGTAGTTCAGTTCTCTGTTGTAGAGCAAGTCCTTCTTCAAATCCAAATCAGTCTTTATGAAGTGTAGGGCTGTAAGGGAAGCAAGGCACGTGTCCTTCTCCTGGAACCACAGATCTGTCTTCATACTTGTCACTGTTGTTACGAGTTCAGTTTCTCTGTCCATCAACTCATCTTTTTTCCAGAAACTTGGCAATAATAACCAGACACATTCAGACACGTTCAAAATGGGTTTTAAAATATTTTATCTGGAAAATGTAGCTTTTTCATCTGTAAACTGTGGTTTCTTTTGTCCCCCTTTTCTCCAGCTTCAACCTTTCAGATCCATCTTGTATATTTGCTCATCTCTTTTCCCCTGCTGATCTAGTGGTAGTTGTTCAATGATCAGGATTGTCTATCTGTAGTCAGCTGAGTACATATATTGATCTGTGTCACTGTGTTTATGCACTGGACCAACTATTGTTTACCATTCATGAAATACCAGCAAAAAAAAAGAAGAATAATGACGAAACACTTGCACAATGTTGTAGAATGTCCATCAACCCAGATGAGAAATCAAGGCAGCTGTTTTCAAATCAACACATACCGTTTTAAAAAGAAACTGAATGGTAAACAATGCTTTCTGTTGTACCCCTTAGCCGTCCTCTCAATTCTCTTTGAACTAGTTTTGTTATTTTTTTCCGTTTGATTACAGGTTCCGTTTGTTTCCTTTACACTTACCTATGTATTTTCCTACTTCTGGTTGAAAATAAATTCTATATTATCTGTTTTAAGCTGTGTCACCTCTTATTCTTTGCAATGGATATTGGAAATAAATTCTATATCTGTTCTCCTTGTCCGGCCTCTTTTTGCTTCCTTTCAGTCTTCTTCAGATTTGATGTAAAGCGTGACGCGATACAAAGTGACTGTATGGTTCATTTTCTTCCTTTTTGTCCAGTGACCTTATCTGTAATTTCAAATGTTCTAAATATGATGTGAAAAATACCAGATCCCCGGCTCACAAAGCTCATATGTCTACTGTATTTAATTTTTTTTAAATGGTCCTCATGTGATGCAGATGGGGCCTGAGTTATCAGGCCCAATAGTATACTTAATACAGATGTGCAGGTTTTTTTCCAGACTAAATGTGGAGCGATTTCATTAAATATGTGAATATTAGTGGATGTTGTCATGTTTTCTCCAGTGACGTACAGAAACTATCTTCATTGAACTTTCCATGTAAGTGAAGTGCACTCGCCCCCCAGAAGTGTCCTTTAGTAACATAAACCATTACCAGCACCGTGGGTGCTGTTTTGTAGCCGTTCCTGCTTTTATGGTTTTCTCCTGGTCGTCAAATGAAAAGAGAATGTCCCATCGGGGATCAATAAAGTTTAATATTAACATTTAATACCTAAAATCGTCTGGTGAGGACAGTTTGAGTATTATCATTTGTGTCCACATGGTGGAGCTAAAGGATTGCCACAGGACAAGCAGCGAGAAACGACTCATCCCCGTTGTCCGCTGCAGGAGTTGGGATGCCAGGTCTCAACGAGTCACACAGGACCCATAACATCAGATGGAGCAAATTTAGACGGAGCACGAACTGTGCGAGACAGGAAAGTTTGGTTAGAACATCGTGTGGAAACATTTGTTCAGAGCGTTGTAAATAAGTGTGTTTGTATTGTTGCTTTACCAGTTACAGATATCAATCTTTACAATACAGCGGAATTAGTGTATGTATATGAAACTTGTGAGAACTGCTGAATAAAAGTCTGACCAGTGCTGTCATGATTAGTCAAATAATAAACGAGGAGACCCACAAAGGATTATGATTGACTTTTATGAAACGTTAAGTTTGAATATTGAGCGGTTTCAGCTCATTTAATGTAAAAAGGTACAAATACTGAAATTTCATAATTTTATGTTGAGCTACCGGCCTTGTTGTCTTTACAGCCTTCTTGTAAAGTATTTTTTTCAAACCAAATAAACCGATGAATAACTGGTACTTTAAAGTGTGAAGTGTGAAAAAACCCTGTATTTATAATTGTGTTTGTATTATTAAGTTTACAGCATGGCCATGTACCTGCTCCCTGCTACAGCTGTACCCACCGGCGTCCAGATACCAAAGGGATTAATTGTTTGGTTATTTAGGAAAAGTTTTGTGAAGATTCAAATTCATTGTTTTCATGGTCATGCAACCCACATACACCTCAAGACAAGAGGAGGGTTAATCAATAATGAAAATTATTATTACTTGCAGACCTAGATCTGAGTCCAATTAGAACGTTTGCCTGACACTTCAACACTCTCTTCATCACGCTCAGCCTGCCATGAAACAACACATGGTGGTGCTCACCGAAGTCCATTTGTTGTGTTTGTGAACTGTGTTGATTAAAACTTTCTCCAGACCGCTGCAAAAGGACATTTTGCAGAACATAGCAGCTGTGTCCATGAAATTAGTACCATTTAACAGACCTGCATGATGCGAGCGACCGTCTTTCCTTCCTAATGGCGCCACACATGATCAAGTGGTTGCAGGAGAAACCTGAGACTCATGCACAAGTGGAATCAAAACCTAGAAACAGATGTCCAAAGGAAAGACAACCACAGAAACAATATGAAATGCTGCAGAACAAAACAATCATCAATTGATGCACATTAAGAATTAGCACACATGCCCTCAATATAAAGTCAGTAATACCCATTAATGCTGCAGGAGCTGCGTGCCAAGGGCCACAAAGCTTCTTGTTATTACCCTGAAATGGACTGTGACAGTAAATATAATTGCGCTCATATGGAACCCAGGTGCTTCAAAAGCACACTGCCTTAATTTAGAGGAGTGAATGTGTTTAAAATGAGAGTTAGGAAGTTGGAAGTGAAAATCAAAAGCTGTCCAAGAGGCGATTTTCCTTTTTAGAGGTCATGAACTATTTCTTGTCCTTAGATGGAATATTCTTAAACAGTCCAGATGTGTGTTTGTATGCGAGTGACATCAAAGTGAACACAGCTTGTTTTTCACAAAGAAAGAATGAAGGGGGAGAGAAAAGGCAGATTCTTCTTTACCTCCCAGCACTGTTGGCGGACTATCTGTCTTGTTGACGTGGCAGCTTGAATGCAAAGCCTATGAACTCCTTTGCAGATGTAGACTCTCTATCTCTCCTTGCTTGTTCCTGCTTGATTTCTTACCTCTCTCTTTTATTCCTCCTCCCTCTTTCCACCATACTTTTAAAAATCCTTTACCTCTGATACACACACTAAGAAGTGTGTGTGTGTGTGTGACTACTAGGCCAGTTGCCTGTGTGATGTGAAGCCAACTCCTCGTAACACGCTCTCAGAATACCTCTCTAGATTCCTTGGTTGTGGATTCAAGTTGTAAAACTCCAGAAATGAGCACATGAAATATTTCTGTGTGATGTCTAAGCGAGGCTGGATCTGCCAGACCAGATACATTGCCAACACATCAGGTCAGACTGGATTCCTGTAAATAACTTTAATTCATACCCTGAAAATAGTGATGCTTGCTTGACCAACACTTATTGTGGAGAGAAAAACACCTGAGTATTTACCGGTCTGTAAAACAGTTCGTGCATGTGTGTGTCTGTGTGGTTTATTGCTCTTGTTAAATCAAGGGGCGTGACTTTGTCCTAATAAAATCGATGGTGAAACCTGGCAGCTACGTGTACTGACCAGCAGAAGCTTTTTGGTGTGTTACAAACTTCAAACCCTCAAACTTTGTGAAGTGATTTTAACATTAAATGCTAGTTCTTCTCTAGACTACAACAGAAAGGTACCTAAACTCAACAAAAGAATCAGCTCAGTATCATCCATAAATCCTAAGTCCAGTGAGCTCGAGAAATCAGATTTAGTTTAGAGGTTTAATTATGAAGTTCAGTCATTTTATGAAACTGTAGGTGACTAAACTGGATACTGACCTTCAACTAATTAGCATGGATCTGATCATTAGAAGAAGATAAAAATGTTTCCTCAATGTTTGTAAAGTCCATTTAATCTGTTGTAACATGACAATATATACACATTCACATTTTAAACTACTGGACAGGATGATTCAACTTAAATGTTTGATTGATTCATGTTAGATCGTTAGTTAGTCGATGTGGGACAAATATCTGTTACTTTTCAGGTACTAAACGTCCTTATAACAAAACAGAAAGTTCACACATTCAAACATTCAAAGGTGAGGTTAGGGCAAGCTTAGGTTTAGGTTAGTGGTCAAGAAAGTAATGGAACAGCACAAACCATGAGCAGCAGCATGGTACAACTTTATAATTAGACAAAGGCATTTCGATCAGTAGCCTTCATCGGGGTCTGTGGGCTCATGGTCTTCATCAGTAAGGTAAGTCTCTATTCTGGAAAAGTCAGTGTAAATAAGAGAAAAAACAACTGTGTTTGTGTGTGTGTGTGTGTGTGTGTGTGTGTGTTTAATTATTTTTAAGAGTATGGCTGCCAGGTGGCATCCTGACCAGATGTGAAATACATCGACTGCAGTCACCTGTTGTCAGTCTGCAGTGAAGTGAAATAGACCAAACCACTGGATACGTAGCTCGAACTGTTGGATACCTGCAATCTTGTTGCATCTATTGAAACGTATATGGTATTTTGCATCTTTATGCGAACATGCTCATTCACTGGAAAATTAATACGATTTTTTATATCCTCTGCTAGATATTATTATATATTTTTACTCATCCAAAGGTTTTTCTCCGTTTCCTAACAGTATTAATGTAGAGATCTATGAGGGGCTCCTTCAACATATTTTAAGATGTCAAGTGTAGTTTACGTCATGGGTCATAAAAAAACATCATAAAATGTTTATGTGAGCCAGACAGATGCTTGACTATGTTTCCTGCCTTTGGTTGCACAGTATGTGTGAAATTAATGTTTTCACCAGTGAGCTTCAACACAGATAATACACATGTGCAATCAGGACTCCTGTAGACTCTATAGGCCATGAAGGAATTCCTTATGTGTAAAACAGAGTAAAACAAAAAAACTGTAAAAGTAAATGACTAGGATTAAAGGTTAGGATTTGTAAGAATCTAATGTAACCTTGAATTACAAACACTGGCTGCATGGCAGAAATGTTGTTAGGACAGGTGACAGAAGACGTTGAACAAACCTAATTGAGACTGAGTAGGCATCAACCTACAAACACACCTGCCTGCAACCACACGTATGAACAATCTCTTCATCGGCAGAAGCCGTGCCACCAACAACATATATTATCCACAAAGAGCACAGAAAAACAAGGCTGTGTGCCTGTGAAGTCATGCCAGCAATTCACAGCACATATTTCGTGAAAAACAAAACCAAAAAAAAATGCCCCAATTTTTCTCAAAACAATGCAGTGTACCGTGTTTCCTGGATTTATTTATGCTTGAGATATGAAAGGTCAAACTTGGAGAGATTGTCTTCGGTGTGAATGCTTTGAATTGTTTGTGTGTTGTGTTGTGTAATTATTCATGGAAGAGGATTTTTTTTTATTATTTGGCAATGTTAAATCCTTCAGTGACTTTAGGCCACACTAAATAATATTGTATATTATATATATATATATATATATATATATATATTCACAAATATTCAATGTAAGGCTCAGTGAGTGTCTAATAATTTGAAGTTGCACTGAATTCGTCTACCTTTTACAGACGATGTGAGGAGGCCCAGGCCTTCTCGACAGACCTTAAGAATTAGACGTGTGAATTGGATTCAACTCTGTTTCATCAGTGTTTCTAGTTCTCTCTGTATTTTGTCATTACGTCTTGTACCGTCAAGCATCTGACAGCTGAACACAGTTCAGTGGAGCTGGGCCACAACCCCTCGTCTCCCTCCACTAAGCTGCCTCCTTGAGAAACTCTTACTCTCGCTCTCTCCAGCAGTGCTAATTGTTGTCAGGCCTGGGGAGCATTTGTCTGTCACTTGAGGCCTACACGCAGACATCTGTGAGTCCGAGTCTTTGCAAAGACTGGTTATCAAAACTGACCACAGAAGGTTAACACTAAAACAGCTACTGTTTAGTTTGCTGGCAGGTTTGGTATGTTGGCCGGTAAATGCCTGCTCTGTTTATGGCGTGATGCACTGAATGGAAAGCGCATGCATTTGCTTGAAGATAGTGAGGGTATGCATGGAGAGGAAAAAGGAGAAGCCTGGGGTTCACAGTGTCTGTAATGAGCAAGGTTTAATTGTGACAAATCAGTTTCTGAATTCTGCGTCTGTTGTCTCTGCTGTCCTGTTCTCATCGGTTTCTGTTGATGCTGCTGCCGTCAATTCTTGTGGGAAAGAACTGAAGTCTAATGTGAGAGGTTGCTGGCTGCGGTTGTCCCTTTGTTTACTGTTTAGTCTCTGGTATTTATAGGTACAGTGCTGCTAGTTTCAGCTAATTATACTATTGACGCCACAGGGGTGATTGCAGTAATGACTGGTTAGCTTTCCAAAGCATTAAGAACATTTTTCCTCTCTGTTCATTATGTTATGGAACACAATCAAGCATTCAGGGATTTCTATCTGCTTTTGCGTACATCTGCCTGGATGCATGCGCGTGTATATATGAGACCTGCAAATGTATGTTCATGTTTGTTTGGGTCGGCTTTTTCACGATAAGGGAGCCTATTCCATTTCTCAGCTGTGAAATTGCTCATTTGAGTGGGATGCAGGTCTCCTGCACCTTCCACAGCTCGCTTAGCATGCAGCAACAGACCCCAGGAATGTTCTTTAATCAACCTTAATTATAGTTTCCCAGACTCTGCTAGTCCCAGGTCAGTTGTTAATCCAGGCTTCTGGTTCAAAAGTTCAGAGTGTCGTTTGCTCAGACGGTTAGGTCCCCGAACACCTCCTCTCTATGACTACCCAACCTAAATGCCAAAGCAACTTCCATTCATCATAGGATCCTCCTCTGTGCACCTTTATACTGATGCCTGCACAGGCTGTGTTAATGATATATGAATGTTCAGTTTCTAATGCTAAGACGCCACCTATGTTGATGTCTGAGTGTCTCAATCTCTCTAATGAAATTCTTAGTAGAGTATTTACGATAATAGCTTCGTGGTAAAGCGGCCTCGCAGTTGCATCAGCAAATTGCAGACGGTGTCTGGTAGGTGTGCTCAACTTACACATCTGTTAGAGAGACTGCAGTCTGTACTATGCGCCTGTCTGCCTCTCACTCGCATGTAAACAACAAAGATTTCAGATCCAGCCTCACTCAGAACAATAATTCAATAAAGCCTGGAAGATAATTCAGCCCAGATCCAGTCACATGTGGAGTGCGGATGTTATCGGCACAGTCTGGAAGTACGGCTGACACGTTTTCAGTTTACTGTGTGCTGGGTTGAGAGTGTGCTGCGTGGGTCAGTGAGGTTTGACAGGAGAAAAACAGATATTCTGTACGTCTTATGTTGTTAGACATGAACCACAAAATCCCAACCTCAAGGTTTCAGCTCAATACGTTTATGTTTGAAACTATTTGCTGAATAAAACAAACACAATTTTTAAATTAGGATAAAAAAATGTTATTAGAAACCTGTTTGTCTTTGAATTTCAGTCATGCTAGAGAAAGATGTTGCCAAATAAGGTCCGCACTAACCCCCTGGGCACCGCCAATCATTCTGATGCTACGTTGGCAAATTTAACCACAGAGACTAAGCTTTCTGTCTCCAGTAAGAAACAATGGTGTCACATGCAGGCTACGTTTGGGCCCCCTTCCACCTCAGGTGTATGGTAGAGAGAAAGGTTAGATGTATTCTGAGCCTGGTAGCTCAATGGGTTAGGCGTCAGACTGGGATGCAGAAGGTTGTGGGTTCGAACCCCGTCTGACTCCTACTCCTACCAGGTGTGTCTCTGAGCCAGACACCCAGCGCTAGCTCCTTGTAAGTCGCTTTGGATAAAAGCGTCTGCCAAGCAAAGTAAAGTATTCTCCATCACTTGATGTGAACAGAGGGGCATTACTGACTGGCAGACCAATTTTGTCAAGAAGGAGAGTGTCTTGTGACCGAGGTCATGATGGCTCTGCTAACACAGGGACCAGGTAAAGGCCTTTGATACAGAACTGTGCCATACGGGTCATTCTGGCTTCATCCTGCTTTGTTTATTATATGACACTGTCTGGTTTCAGTGTTTGGGGTGGGAGTGAATGTGCTTGTGTGAAGCTGGGTTATGAGGTCAATGTGCTTTTGTATCTTGGGAAAACGTACTCATTCATTCTATTGTGTTTCACTGTGTTATGCGTTCTTAACGGCACGTCGAAGCACTTTCTGAAGCACTTGCGTGGTACGTCCCACTAGTGAGGCTTCATACGTCATCACATACATCATCGAAGCAAGCATACATACTCCATAGCCGCGGCGCGACAAATCCACTATTTGGATTGTGATTTTGGTTCTGACCTCGTCTCTGGATCTCAGATTAAACTGGTTACTTCCTGGCTCCGACCTCTGCTTTGTACTACGGCCCTTCCACTGCCAACTCTTTAGCTCTGACACATTACTCACCTGCTTTTCTCAGGTTTTTACTCTGTTGCTGACACCATACTGCACTCACCCCCGCCAGCGGACTTTGTTACCCATCAGGCCTCACTCAAAGCTCTCTCAGTTGCCTTTCACCTTGCCTCGCCGGTTCACCTCATCTTCCCTGCGAGTAACATTTATAACAGCCCACCCACCTGAGATCCTGCACTCCACTCACTGCTTCTGTGTTCAGACCCATCTGAGAACTTACCTGTGGTCCGCTGCTGGTCTTCCTGCGGATCCCAGGCTTTTCACCACTTCTCATATCTGTACAGTAAACCTTTTAACCTTTAGTCCTCCTCCTTGAGTACAAATCCACCTAAAGCCGTTACCTAATCAACCTGTTTTTCTTTCATGTTGTTAGCTGCGTTCATGGCAGGCGCGATGCAGCAGTTTGTGTGAGCACCTGTGTCCACATACACATGCTTTGAAACCAAGCAGACACACAGATGGACACTTGGCTGCATTCACTTTCTTGGAAACCGGTGGTCTGTGTGTGAATTTTCCATTTCAGTCTCCGTGTGTCAGGTGTTGCTTCAGCTGGTAATCAACAGCTTGGACAGGCAGCGCTTTCTGTAAAACACTTTTTAGGCTGGCGCACGTCTTTGACGTGACTCCTCCACCATTGCAGATGGCACCGAGTATACCACAGCTGCAAATTTTAAAGTGAGCGGGAAGCAGCGGTGTCTTCAGACAATCCACATTTCCTCACAGTGCTGCACAGAAGCCTGTGTAACGGTGGCAGACAGCAGAAGGTTAGAAAATGTCTGTTGTGTAAGCAGAGGGAGCCTTTGAACTACCGTCTCCTGTTACACAACCTGTAGGTGCACCTGTACTCGCCGCGCCGTCGTCTCTTTAACCCGGAGCTGGTGACACCTGAGTGTTTGTTGTCAGAAAGCAGTCTATTAGTTTGACCCCATGTCTGTTCTAACTGAAATGCCAGCCTTTCGCTTCCTGCTGTCGCTCCTCGCCACTAACTTGAAGCAGAAATGCCCGCCACACTGAGATAGCTCACTCTGTTTCTCTGACCTCCAAAAAGCTGAAAGAGAGATGCTACCGAGCGCGGAGTCAGAGCGGAGGATGATGGATGGCTCTAAGCAGTCTAATAGTGTTGCCCTGCTCTACGGAAAGAGTACAAATATCTGCCAGTGCTGAATGATGTGTGTGGCCTCTGCTCCCATCATGCACCAGGTTCTCTCATGTGGCTTTCCTTGTATTGTAGACGCAAGGATAGGAAGAGCAGAAAGAGGGATAAATAGCACGACGGAGAGAGATGGGGAGACTTGGAGGGAGTAGGAGAACGAGATGCGTCAGAAAGCAAAATGAAATGCGCCAGCGACAGAGGTGGGTTAGCGTGACACTGAGAGTGAGAGAAGAGATCTCAGCTGTCCAGTTACTGGGCTTCACATAGATTCCCTGTTCTAATTTTGTTATTAACTTTGTTATTTGTTATGGTTTACCGTCCTCCTGCCTTGTACTCTGAGTTTCTCTCTGAATTCTCAGACTTTCTCTCTGACTTAGTTCTTAGTGCAGATAAAGTGATTATAGTGG
>JAUMTR010000002.1:9060811-9096453 GCA_032270685.1 Microctenopoma stevenorrisi | reverse complement strand
ACACACACACACACACACACACACACACACACACACACACACACACACACACACACACACACACACACTCACACACAAACACACACAAACACACATTCACAGACACAACTTCCCTGCTTTCCCTGGTTTCCATGGAAACCTGTGGTGAAGGAACAGAGAATTCAAGGACAGGTATGTTTGCAAATGAGAGTTTCTCCGATTATATGTCCACTGAGCCACTATCATCAGCCCATCACAGCCACCAGAACAACCGTCTGCGCTCGGACGCTAATACGCTACCAGATAAGCATGTGCACTTCATTATGGATAAATATGAAGTATAAGACACCGAACAGTGCACACGGTGCTATTTGTGTTGTTGACTGCTGTGACTTTGGTACATCTGCAGACCATGTTGTGTTTGCATGTTTGCCCGTGTGAGAGTGTGCACCACGTGTTTGGCGGCCCCACATACGAGAGCAGATACAAACACAGCATGGTCCAATATGGTCCCCGGTTAACAGAGCAGATTGCCTTGACTTTACTCTCATCACAAGGTAGGAACAACCTCTTTTCAAAAACAACAGCAAAGGAATCAAAAAGAACATGACACAGCTTTTCACATTTTAAATTTCCTTCATCAGCTTATCAGCGGCTGATGGAAACACGAGTTCCACTTACCTTTTGTTTCCTGAACACACAATACTTTTCTTACTTTACCCATAATATTGATGTAATAATGTTGGAACCTAACGCTTAACACAGACAAAGCCGGGACAGTATGTGTTTGCAAAGTTACAAATAATAACTGGAAATTGAGCAAAACATTCATGAGGCAAGGTTAAGATTTTTCTCGCCCACTCAGTCGCACACACTTACCGTCTACCACACTGTCGTCTGAGTGTCTTCAAAGTTGCATTAATGAATGTTTTTGTATTAGTAATAGTTTAAATGACTGTGTGCAGCCAAGCTTAATGACAAACACATGGAAAAGGTTTTCTGTTACAAACGTTGTGGTTGTGGAGTATTTCTCAGCTCATTGTTTTGATTTTATGACCCACAACTTTACCTTTTATTCATCAAGCCTGCTTCCACAAGGTTACCTTACATAGAGAAAGTCATTGTAGCTATCTGTACAACTGTGTGTCAGTTAATGACTCGGAGGTGGATGTAGTAGAGATTTCCGATAAAAACAGTTTTTTCAGGGTTTAAGAACAAATCAAAGCCGTGATTATTGGACTTATATTAAAGTAAACATTTTCTAAAGTAGTGTATGTTCATAATGGTGTGTCAGTGCTGTATATTTTTATGATATAGAAACATGTTCTTATTATGTATATATGATGAGAGAGTATATTTACCAGTCTCCACTTTGTTTGTGATCATGAGTCTATAATTTGCTTGTGTATTATGTAGTGTATGTCATGTATGTTGGAGGCCGCACTGAAGGACATGGCTTCAGTACCATACATATGAACAGATTTGTTCTGCCCCCATAGCTCTCCATACCATATGTCATTCCTGGAGGAAAAGCCAGCTCAGGCTGTTGTTGTGTGTTCTCTGCATCCTGATGGAAACATTACTTCTACACATAAAACACGCTCACACTTTTTAATTTACCTGTCACTGTGTGTGGTTTCTGTCTCACGTCTGCACTTTTCGCACATATTAGTAATTCTGTTATAATTATAACTGGTGATACTTGTTATTATGTGTTGTAGAGCTGCATGCATGTCACTTTGTATTGTTGTTTGCATCTCTTGCAGCATGAGGTCTCATCACCCCTCCATTGTTGGTGGAAGTTGTAATGTTAACAGGCTTGATGTTGTCTGGGTGATGGACTGATTAGCCGCGGAGCAGCATTCTCACAACCTCCACACCCATCTGCATGGCAACCAACTTATTTGTCTTCCTCTGTCTCTCGTCTCCCCTCCATTTGTCTTTAACTCAGCATGGTAGCAAGCCATTAAGATATTGGTAAGGGGAGAGTGTCTATGCTTGTGCATGTTGTTTAAGGGTGTTGTGTTTACCACAGAGTTCACAGAAATCCACATCTTTATTTTATATCAGGTAACTGGTATAAAAAACTGTACTAATCTAAGTGTCTGGCTCTTCAGGTCCCAGTTCAGTTCGGCAAAGAATGAACAAGAAACTTTGGTAAAGCTAAAGCACACTTTATTTTACTTTGCAGACGCTTTTATCCAAAGCGACTTACAGGGATCTAGCGCTGGGTGTCTGGCTCAAGGACACACCTGGTAGGGGATGGACTAGGAGTCAGATGGGGTTTCGAACCTGTGACGTTCATCATTCCAGTTCAACTTCAGCTTAATCTATTGCGCTACCAGACCGGAATGAAATGGTGGTAAGTACAGTAATTCCAGCTTTATTATTTTCATTATTATTCCAGTTTATACGTAAGTACATTTCTTGTGTACATGTACCTTACTGGAAATTTTATTATTGTACTTTTACTTCACTACACATTCAATAAATTTATAGATTAAAATCAGGTCCTTTTAAAAATGGCATTTTATTGATCAAGACCTGCTGCAACATACACATAATCAAAAGAATATTGTGGTATTGTATTAATTCTTGAATAAAAACAACTATAACTACAGCTGGTGAACATAGTGAAGCAAAGTGGGTGGAAACGAAAACAAAGGAAATGTACAGTAAACAGACTTTTTTTCTTACATGGTGATATTGCGCTCGAGTGTAAAGTTTCTGTGCAATATTAAAATGTAAATTGTTTGAGTATAACATGCAGACACATTATAGGCTCTCTATCTCGAACTAGTACTGTAGATCCATCTTAATTTTAGAAATCAAATTAATTCTCCTATTGAGCCTCATTTAAGCCGAAAAAGAAATTGCAAAAGATACAAGTCTTAAAGGAGGGCAGAAAAGAACTTCAACCATATTTCAGTAAACCTTGGGTGGAACTCTTGGAAGATTGAAGGGGAGACAAAGACGTGCAGCAGCAGCGTTGTGCTTCAACATTTTAGGTTTTCCTGTTTATGACTGCTTCTGTGTGCCTGAATCAACAGCCAGACCTGGTATGCATTCTTTTTCCATCATACTCACACGCTCTGTGCTTTGGTTTTAATTGGCTGTTCCTTTCCCTTCTCTCCCTCTCTCTGTTTCCATCTTAATCTTTTCCCTTTCTCTCAATGTCCATCGCTCCCTCTCTCCGTGTCTCTTAGTGTTTATCCTCGTGTCTTTCACCCAACTATTTCTGTCAGACCTTCTGTCTTAGTGTGTCTCTCTTCTTCTTGCTGCAGAGCTACTGTGTTTGTGTCAGGTCTTGGCATGGGTGGCATGTTTCCATATGGAAGTGTTCAGGAGAAGATATAGGACATATGTGACTCCAGCTCACTGGCTGGGGACTCTGTAGCAATCACACCGTGTTATTAGTGGCGGCAAGAATGCCAGCACTGCAGTGCAAGGGAGGAGAAAGAAGGATAAGGACAGATATAATTAGGTTAAGGAAGAGGGAAAGGGTGAAAAAGAAGGAAGAGAACAAGAGCTGGTGCTTAGTACATTGTGTCCTCTGTGAGGCTTGGAGCATGTGTGTGTGTGTGTGTGTGTGTGTGTTCTCTGGCCCCTAGCTGGTCAGATCTCAGTGCTGATGTAAGCTGAACTTGGCAGAAAGGCCAGGTACACGTTCATGCTTCAGTGTGCATTCAGCGCTCACTTTGAACCCCACTCTGCCAGGACAGCTTTACCAAATTGATTTTATCCGAACCTTTGCATAACAAGATCTGTCAGAATCCAGTCACATGCTCGTCGAAAGAAAAGGAGCGCTTCATTTAATGACACTTCCATAACATTTACCCAAATGATAGTTTGCTAAATAGTGACCCTGGTCTTTCACAGAGACGTGAAGACATGCGCTGATGTCATTCTCCCACAGACCTCAAAATGAAAGACATGACTTTATCTTCACATTTTCAACGTATTACTTCACGCTGTATGAATCTGTTTTGATCGTTGCTGTCACAGCCTGGCCTCTGGAATGATTTGGTCAAACCACAGTTATTTTGATTTGCCTTGTGAAAGTCAGCAGGGCTTTTAAACTTTATTTCAATTTTACACACTGTTTGAGAAATATTGCTCACATAAAGCTATTTCATTGCATTTTCTGCCCCCCCCACACACACACACACACACTCACTGGGAGGTTTGGCTAAGAAGGATCTCTGCTGGACACACAGTTTACATTGTTAAGTGAAAATTTCTCTGTGGCTATATTGTCTAATTCAGAAACTAAACTTTTAAAAAACAATTGTGATGATGTGATGAAAAAGTCAATAAAAAGAAAACCAGAAGAAAAGAACAACATACTTTTGCGACATATACATTGATCCTTTAATACGTTCTGAGCAAACCAAGCCATTCGAAGCTATTTCAGGAATTTAGGGCCCATGAATTAGCTGTCAGATATATTAGCCGATAGCAGCCTATCAGGAGAAATAAAGCCAGTGCAGGTGGGTGTAAAGTAACAAAAACACAACTTACTCCAGTGGAGTTTGAGTGATTTCCGATAAAGGTGCAGCCACTTTTTTCTTGGCAACTTGTGGGAAGTATATTAAATTCCACAACAGAGTAGCAAGCGTTTACAGCTGGTCTGTTACTGGTCAGGGCATACAACGGAGTGTACGGCTGAAAACGGAGGGACTGAACCATAGAGTAAATGTGTGTGCTCACAACTCTCTGTTTCTCTTTCTAAATTGTCCAGGCTCAAACAACCTTTCTCTTTGTCCTGCCTATTCAAAACCAGTCATGAATACATCACTGCTGGCATCACTGGCTTGTAATAGTTTTCACTTTAGAACAACCCTCGGTGGATTTAAACCCCCATTTTTTACAACTCCTCGACTCAGACGAACCCACGCGTTCCTGCATCCCTGTGCACCTATGTCTCCTATGTCACCCCAAAACCCGTTCCCTGGTTACGTCTTCTTCTACGTGGTAACTTTCCTTAGAAGTATACCTGGATGTTTTAAAACATTATTCCTATTAATAACTTAGTGGTTACAGTTGTGATGACATTAACAATGGTATTTCACACGTTGCATATTTTTACAATACAACTTCAACAACAACAGCTTCGCCCTCCTCCTCTGAACGCAACACTCATGTTAATGCTCCGGCAATGATGTAATAATGCCAGTATGGTTATGTCTCTTATTATGTCTCTATTTTTAGGCATTTCTCTTTTAGCATCTTCATATACTGGTAGGTGTGGGATATTTTTCCACTGAGGCTGTAACAACGTCAAGCTCAAACAAAAAATCATAGCCTGCTCTCACGAGTCAGTTACAAAACAGAAATGAGCTTTTCTTCACTTTGTGAGACTTTTTGTCTTTATTAATGGCGCAGAAACACAAAACTAAATAAAAGCTGTGGAGGAAAAGATGAATTATGTTAGAAAAACAACAGCCTGTGGGGTGAGATGAAGAAGATGAATAATTTAGACAAAATTAAGAACATTTTAAAGTAAAAAATTGCACTCAACTAGTTGTGCGTGCAAAATGGCACAAATTGAATAAGAGACTTTGTGACAGAAGGAGGGTCAGAGAGAGCAAGGTAAGGCAGAGAAGCAGAGGAACCACACAACAGAGAAACATGGCGACTGAGAGGAACGGACAGAGCTTATTTGCTCAGGCATTGATTCAGGGGCCCCTCGAGGCTGCGTCTTCCATTTACCAATTTGTGTCTTTCCTTCCCTCATCCCCACCACAGCCCATCTTCCCTCTCTCTGGCGGATTATTCGTAAGGAACAAACAGCGCCGCTTGGGAACACCGGACCCCTGGTTGCTGGGCAACCACGCACTGACTTGATGGAGTAGAGGCAACTTCAGAGGCCTCTGTGAGAACAGTATCAAGGTTGTTTTTAGACCTGAGCCCTGATAAACCCCAACGCACACGCACACACACACACACTGTTGTCTACCTATATACACATGCAGACGCACAGCACATGTGGACGCATGCTAGAAATATGCAACACAGTTAAAAAAGATGGCTAGTGTTGCTGTAAAGCAACTGCAAACAGATGCATGTACCCCCTCATCATACACGGACAGAAAAAGAAATGCGGTAGCAAAACGTGCGGGCTGACTGCTATTACAGTCCATGTGTCCTATATTTTACTCTTCTGCCACAGATGTGAAGCGTCTTTTTCACCACCCACCAACTCTTTTTTCGAGGTTTACGGGGAGAACTTCCTCTCTTGTGTTTGCCAAAGTTGAGTGCGGCATTTGATAATAACAGAGACTGTTATTAATTAAAGGGTAAAACAGTGTTGCTGCTTCCCCCTTTAATTCCCCACCAGGCATATGTGGAGGGAGAAAATGGGGGTGGCATATGTCTTTGCTTGTGTCTCAGGTGGTGACTTGGGATACTATTTAATAGACACTCATCCCCAATGCCACGTTTTTGTATGCATGTGCCTACTAGACATTCTATTGTTCTTCTGTTTTTGACTTGTTTCTTAATTTAGGGTGTCATTGTAATTTCTTTATTGTGTTCTGTATTTATTGTTTTCTTCTTTCTTCATATTTCTTACACTTCATAGGTCACTGTCAGTCGTACAAGCATTTCACTGCATATTGTACTGTGTATGATTGTGCACGTGACAAATAAATCTGAATCTGAATCTGAATCTGAATCTGTGTACAGAAACTCCCTGTAGCATCATGAACTGTAGCACAAACCCTTTTCTGGGGGCAAACAACACATCAACAATGTTGTGTGTACACCTGTTGTCCACAATATGAAAACCATCTAGGTAATATTGTTCAGGTCCCTCTATGCTGCCAAAACATCTCTGACCTATAGAAGCATAGACTGCACAAGACCTGTAAGGATCTTTGGTATTTGGTATCAAGACATCAGCAGAATCACCTGTAAAATGTGAGGGTGGGACTCTGTGGATCAGACTTGTTTTTTTCAAGCACATCTCACAGATACTTGATGGAATTGAACTTTATGCCATGTTCCTCAAATCATTCCTGAACATTTTTTAACACCAGAGCAGGGAACATTATCCCGCTAAAGGACAACACCGTTGTGTACATGGTCTGCAACATTAAGGTAGGTATCTGTCAAACTAACATCCACATTACCCCGAGCATCACACCGCCTCTTTCATGTCATGCGTCTAGGTGCATATGTCCACATGAATAAATAATCTATTCTTTATATATACCAGTTCTAAGAACTGGCCAAATGTTTATTAATAAATTAATTTTAATCAATCATTCCAAACTGTTTCAAAAGCTGTTCCAGCTGGTCTCATGTTAACTTCAAATACAAACTGCTTTACATCAACAAATCTAATTTTCTTTTTGTTTTTCTTTACATATTTAAACATATTTACATATTTTTTTCTTTTTGAGTATTTTGCAATGTTTTTTTATCTGTTAAATGCCAAACATTCACTATTGCTGCTTTTCTCTGTGGTCATTTATTTACTTTACTCACTTTATAGACCAAAAACATATAGACTCATCCTCATATAATTTATTTTTCAAAACCCTGCGCATTTATATGCTGTTGCAACAACCTCCACACTTCTGATTGCAGGACCAGGGTGCAGGAATTTTTTCTGAATTAGTGGGAAGTTTACTGAGGCTGGGCACTGATGTTGGGAGATAAGGCCTGGCTCCCAGCTGTTGCTCCAGTCCTTTAGAGACTTCATTTTGTGCACAAGGGCATTGGTCATATTTACGCAAGGCATACACCACACACCACTCACCATCTATTTTTGTATCTGTTTGGTAACATCTTTTTAATTAAAATGCCATTCCAATATTTCTTTTGTTGAATTGGACTGAGTTCAAATAACAGAGAAAGAACAATTCTAATGTGTAGATCACACATGCAGCCCACCTGACACAGCCAAGACACTGTGTAGTGGAAATAAAGTAAAAAGAAACATCTTTAAACGTCTCATTATCAGCACAGAGGAAAGCATGTAGAGGTGTACAGTTTGTGACTCTATCTTTGTACTGCTTGTACTCATAAATCTGCATTCATTGTATCTACACACCAAAAGCTTCTCTGTGACTGTCTGCCCCTTCACACTGAGTCAGCTGGGCCTGTACAAGCTTCTTTCTAATTCAGGTGGATGAGATATTTCCCTATCCAGTATGAGTAGTGTTGTTCCAGTGACCCGCTCCACTCATGCCTTTCTCCACTCGCTCTAATACTTGCCATCATCTCTTTGTGGACCATGGGTCAACTAACCACAAAGAAATGTTCCAGAGAGAAAGCAAAGGAAGAGAGAGGTTTATTTGTTGTGGAGGGGAGGGTGTGGGGTTGATTTATGTGTTAATTATTATCAGAATCAGAAGCGGATTTCTTTTTCCGATGACAAATTTTGCGTGCAATGTTTAGGTCATAACAAAAGTTTCCACGTTTCAGTTTCCACGTTTTTCTAAAGGATTTTGCAGAACTGGCTTAAGATGGGCAAGTTATTTAAAAATATATGTTATGAAACAAAGCACACACTCTAACTTTACAATTATTCCAATTGTATTCTAACACATTTTGAAGCCCAACTGTTTCATTTTGCAGACTGGTTTTAATCAAGTTTAAACAAGGTACCACAAGCGTCCAGGTGAACAAGAAACAGGAAATGACCAACACCAGCCATTTTGTGATCTACTGAGCAGGAATACTTGGCATCGCATGTCAAAGATCATATCTATACTTAATATTAGTTGCATCAGGTAACAGTGTGACGGTCGCGTGTTTTCTGTGTACTCGTTTGTTTGTTTTCCTTGCAGGTAGGCGGAGTCTGTTTCGGCTGGTCAGGTGCACCTGGGCCCTGTGCACCTGACCAGCCATAAAAGGATGCTGAAACCTGCTGTCTCACTCTCTCTTCCTGATCTGACGCCGTGTGCGGTGGCTGTGTGCCTACCACGCACACACGGGTTTTCTTTTGTTAGTTTGTCTTGAGTTAGGGTCTACATTTTTGGTTGTTTCGTTATGTAATTAAAACATTTCTTTTACCTTTAACCCACGCCTCTCCTCTGTTTTGTTGCGGCTTGAGCCGGTCGTAACAACAGTTATCAGGTTCAAAGTTATTATACACTGTATAGATGTCGTCATCTACTGTATGCATGATTAAATATAGATGACAGCTCCAAGCCTACAGGTCCATAGTGGGGCTGAGTCTTTATCATCTGCCTCATCCACTCCCTCTGTGTGTCCAAACCTCATCACTCTTTCTGTCCCATTTTCTCTCCTATGTCCAAAGCTCAGGAACAGGAGTCAGGAACAAGAACACCCGACAAAGACAAGCTCCTCCTGGCTGTGCAAAAAGCAGGACTGGTCGGGACATATCGGACTCGTATCTCAGGAAGGCTTCCCAAAAAGCAATGTCTACCGACTGACTGACACCCTCAGTTACAGGGTTATGTGGATGTCAACAGTGGTTTGAAAAAAGGGGGCAATGTGTGAATGGAGGCGCTATCAGAGGGTGCTAAAAACGGAGACTATTTCACACAAAACATGAAGGTGAGAGACTCTCCATTTACCACAAACTCAGCTCTCACTTTCTCTCATCCATCCACAGCTCTCCAGCTGTTGCCAAATGTGTTCAAGCATGTGACAAAATGTTCTAAATCCACACTGCTAATGTATGGTGACAGACATAAAACTAATCACAGTATGATGTGCTGCTTATTGCATTTTTGGCTTCGAGTGGATCGGATTCACTCTGTCACTGGTTCGCCTGCAGCAGAACAGCCGTTTTGTGTGGCCTGTTATACCACGGTGATACTGTTCGTTTGTTGTGGTGCCCGAGGGGAGGCAGAGAGGAGCAGGGTCAAGGAAAATTGGAAATCTGATCCCTCTCAAAAAACAGGGAAATGACATTCCAATAACCCAGAGACCTCGCCTGGACCTTCATCAGACACTGGCCTGAGGCCACAGTGCACAAGTTAGAGTGCATTTTACGTAGTGTATAGATTAGAGACAGATCGACACATTCATGTGTGTGCCTGAATATTTATGTGAAACATGTGCTGGCTATTAATCACTATCCCTGCATGAAGAATGCAGCATCATAGCTGAGCAACAAGTGTTCAAACATTCAAATGCCCAGATTCAAAATGCTCCATGGGTTCCTCTTGTCTAACTGAGATAGACAAGACAGACAAAGCAGTATTTTCTTTGGCTGTGGCTTCAACATTAAAGACACATTTTTACAATGGAAGAAACAGCTAAAATAGCAAGAGTCATGCAGGGTTTGGTGGATAGAGACAGTAATGAGCGCCACTGTTACTCTGATAACATAGCTGAGATGTTGTGATGCTGTTTATAGAGTGTTGGCTGGACATTTTCAGGAATGCACTTTGCCTCAGAGCTCCAAGCTTGCAGAAACATTGTCATTAGTGTCATCGTATAGTTAGAACAACGATGAAATGCTCACAGTTCTGATAATGCTAGCTAAAGAAAGTCTGTGTGTGAGAGACAGCACCGATGTATGTAACACACGCCTATGACCCAGCACATAGAGTCTATGTTTCCACATTCCAGATTAAGAGTACGTTCTGTGAGTGACAGAGTGTGTGTGTGTGTGTGTGTGTGTGTGTGCGTGCATGCGTGCGTGTGTTGACTTGAGCACATCCAGCTGGCACAGGACTGGAGATTCTGGGATGTTCAAGGTTTGTGTAGGCGTCTGTTTTGTGCTTGAAGCTGGATTTGATTATTATGTAAGCATACTATATGTGTGCTGGTGTCGGTGTGTGTTTTTGGCCTGGGGGCGGATTCCCCATCACCTCAGAGGCAACAGCTACTGTATAACAGTGGGAAAAAGGCCATTCACAACGCTGTTTTTAGACTCCAACAGTAGCTGCACCAAAGTAAAGAACAATAAAGTTCATAAGGAAAAATAAGCATAATATGCAGATATGTCTTTTGGCTTCGTGGCTTTCTCAGTGCTGCATAATCTTAACATTCCTCTGTTGGGATGTAAGCATCATTTTTCCCAGACTAGGTCAGGTTTCTGGTTGTCAGCCTGCGTCTGTGGATTGTTCCAATTTTCCAATGCGGTAGATCCAGCACTAGTCCCCCCCACCCCCCACCCCCATCACTCCCCAATTTTTGTGTGCTTCTTAGTTAAAAAAAATATTTTATGGCTTCTTTAAGTGTCAGCTTGTTGTTTCTTAATGTTTTTACTGCCACACTTTCAGGTTGAGTTAGTGTGCTAGCTCACATTAGGTGACGGGACCTCCTGGAACACATGTTAAAGGATGTCTTAAAGTGAATGTAGTGAGGTAAATGTTGGAAGTGATATTAGCTTTTCTGTATCAATTGTGCAGCAGATGCATCAGGCAGGAGCTAAGCCCCACTGCGTAAATCTACTCCATCGCGGATCATTTACTCTCTAAATCATTATGGGTGTCTGGAGAGGAGACAGGACTTCCCCAGACAGAACGCAAAGTTCAGACAGGGTAAGTGGCTTCTGCTGTATGTTTACATTACTCAGTCGATAAGTGTTGCGTAACTTTTAGTCTGGCACTTACCTAACCACTTGTCCCTTTTTTTGTCTCTAAGGTGCTGCTTTTTCATCTGTGAAGAAAACATCCACTCAGCCCAGATAGCTCTGACTATGTCACACTGTCCCTCATTCACACATCGGTTGCTGCCATCTGACAACTGAGAAAACACGTGGTACATGCTGGTCAGTGGCGGCCCGTCAATAGAGGGTTGTCCAACCAGTCTCACGTAACGAAGAAGAAGAAGACAAAGAGGAAGAAGTAGAAAAAGGAGAAGAAGAAAAATAAAAAGAAGAAGATAAAGAAAAAAAAGAAGAAAAAGAAGATAGGTATCACAAAATTTTCTAAAAACATTCAGGTTAAACAGACGATTTGTATTATAATACAGACAATGAATACTGTGTATAATCTGCATTCAAGTTTAGTTCTAAGTGTTTTCTCTTTCTTGTTAACCTCAACCGTTTCACAGTGGAGAGGAACAACTCCCTTTTCCTATGGCCTTCTTGTTTTTTCCCATCCACTCTGTGGGTAGACACTTGTAGAATACATAAAGATTATTAGAAGATAAAAAAAAGATTTAGGAAAAAATAAAACAAAATTTAAGAAAAAATAAGATGGCCCAAGTAAAGTTGCTTTGGCTTATACTAGTGGTGATATGTGGTTAGAGTGTTTCTAAAATCTGACTTGCAAAAGTGCGCTCCCCCCAAAAAATTATATCACCAGCCGTCACTGTAGGCAAGACACACTTGTCCTTGTACTCCTCACCTGGTTGCCACCACACTTACTTGATCTTGGTCTCATCAGACCACAGGACATGGTTTCAAAAATCCATGTCCCTAGTGTGCGGTGTATGGTCTGAGCACTGACAGGCTGACCTTTTGACCTCTGCAGCACTCATACATCTATTTTCAAGAGAACATGAGGCTAATTAAGCGTGTTGAAAAAATATGATAACATTTTTACAAACATGTGAGGGGTTTACTCACTGTAGGTATAATCCAGCATATCAGACCTCTTTTCATTTCATATTAGCTTTCAATCAAACAGGTTTCAAAGGTTACAGGTCGTGGTCTCCTCAGTCACCGCTGCACATTTTTGCATATTCCAATATGGCTTTGAGCTTCTGTTGCATGGTTTGTGTTCGGAAGAGTCTGAACAGTATGGTTTTATTTCACAAAGTCTTCCTCACATAGTGGATTGTGACATTACTGCTCTACTGTACTGTGCTGGTACTGGTGATGTCACTGGTTTTTGGGGGGGTTTCTTCATAGCTCTCACGGTGCTTCTGCTATCAGCTTTTGACCTTGGATCAATATGTGTTTGCTACTAGTGGTTTCTGTCTTTGTCAAAACATTTCAAATTGTTAGCTATGATCAATATAATGACTGTTTCTCGCCCTTTTCTCATATTTAAACTGGTGAGACGGAGTCACAAATTTACCTGCAGTTTGAGGTAGCAATTGTATGGAGTAAAATTCCCTACACTGATTGAAACCCCTGCTGACTAAAATAACTTTATAGTCACTTGTTTTTTAAAAAGTCCCATATCAATAGATCAGGCTCTGTTGCTTTTAAAATCTACCACAAACATCTGCGTCACATATACTTAGTGCAGGGTTGACAAAGCTGGCAATTTTTCCAACATCAAGTGCTGCAAGAGCTTCAGCATCCATCTCCACTTGTTCAGTGTTCTTCTGGTCTTGTTTGTCTGTCTAATTATTGGTGCTCTGTTGTGCACTGGTCATTCAAAATCTATAGTTTAGTCATAATAGTGAGAATTTGTCACAATGGTAAGCATTTCACGGCGTAAGCATGTCCCCATGCTCATCTCTGGGGACATTTTGAGGTGTTTTACCTTTAAGGAGATTCCAGACATGGTGAGCTTTGTAAATAGTGGAAATGTGCCGCCGAATACATTACTGCATAGCCAACACAGTCAGGGAGGAATTAAATTTTCTCCATGTGTCTGTAGAGGTGTGAGAGTCTGTAAAAAGGGGAGAAACTGAAAGAGGGGAGCAGAGAGTATGTACATAATATGTACTGTATGAGTCTTGCCAATTCCTCATTGATTGTTTACATATTTGTCTAATGATCAATACATATGTTCTTTGTGTGGTCCTGAGTATTACAGAAAATCACCTCTTTGGTGGAAAATAAGCAGGGGGTTTGAATTGGATTTATTGATGTCAGATTCCAGAGCTATCTATCTACATCCCCTCCCCGTGTGCATATAGAAGTGTGTGTGTGTATGTGTGTGTGTGTGTGTGTGTGTGTGTGTGTGTGTACGTGAGTGTACATGCAATTGTCACCTATCCCCTGCCTCAGAAAGAGCTTTAAGGAATTTAATTGAACGCTGCCTGTAGATGCAAAGTGTATTTCTCCAGAGAGAGTCACAACCCCTTTAATGTTCCCTGTCTTCTATTTAAAGGTACTGGATGTCAAAACAGAAGATTAAGAACCTCTAAAGCTCCCACATTTGATAGAAAGGCGTTTTAATGCACAGGCTAACGCTAGAGAAACACTAAACCCATGTTCTTACCATTTTCAGATGCTCTTAAAGGCTTATTTACTGTTTGTAAACACATCATTTAAACTGGGATTTGTCTGTTATATTCACCTTACTTGATTGCTATCCGTCATAATTTAATAAGTTGTTCACCTAAACTAAATGAATTAATTTAGCTATAAGTAATCATTTATGCTGGTGCCTCACACCATATGAACCCAGATTAGCTATAAGAAGTATTAAGAACAAGACACAAGAATGTAATTTTCATTGATAGATCATTTATATTTATAGGTAGCTAATTGATGTAGTCGAAATATTCTCACGGAGCTAATAGGTTCTCCGAGGCTGTCATGTAACCCATCTTTATACTGTGTTACAGTGTTGTGAAAGAGTAAGTTCACTAGTTCAGTTATTTTCCTGTTCCTGGTTCCATGTGGGTTTTGCTACTGGTTTTGTTTGTTACTATTATCTTAGTGTTTTTGTTTAATTGGTTTCTGTATGCATTCTTTTATGTTTACATTTTAACACCTTATTAAATCCTTATATTGTAATCTCCCTTAATAAGTGTGCATTTGTTTCCTGACCTGTTTTTATCATTGTCCTGTTGCATAACCCCGGTGCTCTTAAGCTTGAGTTTATAAACTGGTGGCCAGACATTCTGGTAGAGAGCAGAATTTATTATTCCATTACAGAAAGTTGTCCAGAACATCACACTTCCACCACCATGTTTGATTCTTGACATGATGATTTTTTTAAAAGTTTTTTGACAAATTTCCGACAATGTTTTGGAGTAATTGCTTTAATTGTTCTGCTTTTTCTTAATTTTAGGGTAGTGGACCTGACTGTGGTTTCCTGGAGTTCCAAAACCAATAAAAATGGCTTTGTAACTTTTTCCGGACTGATACATGTCATGGCTTTTGTAGTTCATGGGTTCTGAATTTGATTTGTTGCTGTTTGTGATGTTTTAGTGTGCATTACACTAACTAAGTGGACAGGAAAAAACTTTAGGATGGTCACAAAAGAAGCCACAAGCTTCTCCTCCGAGTTCACAGATTGTAGATAAGCATCACATGTTACAATGCTTCATGCTAAACAAGTAGGCTACATAAGACTCTGTCAGCATCCTTAATCTAACTTCCCCACACTGCGCCCATTTTTTGATTGGTCCGTTCTAGGTCGAATTCTATTGGCTGGTGAAATTTGACAGGATTATCTAAATTCATACAACCCAAAATCCAGGAGGGTTTGAGCCTGTGCCGCAGCAGTATGAGTGCGAGGAGCAAGGTTTTAGCTGTAGCACATGAAATCTGTGCAAGTAACAGTAAATCTGAGCACACACACTCAGTTTTAAACAGGAACAGAGCTAATCTGAGTGCAGGCAAAGAATGCAAGAGAAAGGTACTTTTTTGCAATCATAATAAAACCTGAACATGAAATGGTTAATTTGTGCTCTCAAATTGAAAATGCATACAGACTTCTGATGAAACTCAGCAGTCACCAACGTGTAAGAGCTGGACTACTGGACAAGTTCATGCAGTTGTGTGAATGTTGCTGCTTTTGTGACTGTGTCCGTGTATTTTTTGCTCTGTGTATTTTGGCAGCAGTTGAGAATGATGAATGAGGAATAGGATTGATCCAGTGTTTTTACAGCTGGAGAGTATTGAGTGTTGACGAAACCGAACAACCTTAGGTTGACTTCATTATACAAATAGATTCCACTAACAAATTGAATGGGGTTTATGGAATTCATTTCCTATTTACACAGCACATTAATGTATGTTGTATGTGGTGTGCCATGTGTATTCGCAGGTATCTCTTGCAGAAGAGTTGTGGAGCTCAATGATGATTCCAACAACAACAGCACACTTGTTTGAGGTGTACTTTCAAATTGGTTTATAGGTTGATGCATTGTCATATTATCTGTGTGGGTGTGTCACAGTAGAAAGGGCCCGAGGTCTTTTGGCGTAGTGTGAGGTGTGTCTGGCAGACAGACTGCTTGCTCTTCCCCAACTAACTCAGCTCCATGTTGTTATTGGCATATCTATATGCGCCAATAAGAATAATGTAATACTTATCACTGCACACGGGGGATATCATCACCAGTTCTGGTCTAATATTTTTATTACCCATTTTTCATTTTTCCTGACATTTGGAAATGACAGCACTGTGGTAGGCTGAAGGGAGGAACTGATGTGTTAATAAATCTCACAGCGTTCAAAGTTGAATGTTTGTTAGCTGCTTCACTTTGTTTTGTGCCTGGACTAATCCGTTTCACTGATACATGGTCAGTAAATTTCTGTACAAATTCCAGCTGTTTACGTTTAATTTGCATTTGTCAACAATATGTTTTGTTTTTTTAAAATTTAGTTTTAAGTTTAAATATATTCAATACAATTCAACTTTATTTCAATGTAGAAACACAACACATTACTAAGTGATGTGCACCACATTAACCACAGTTAATGACATTTAGGAACAGTCTGAATGCTTTCCAACAGCTGGAGAGATTTAATGTCCATCTACTGTTTTTATGTGCCGAAATACCAGTTAGTAATATGTGTTTTTTAGCAATTAGTTGCTTGTGACAAAAGATACCAGCCATTTTTAGGGGAATAAATTAGTACATACGACTATTACTGCAGCAACAGCTGCTGTACTCCAGGAAGGAGCAAGTGACAACGTTAAGGTCTACGTGGCGTTTTAGTTAGCTGAGACCTAAAATACTACAGTCATACACACAGCATACCTTTTTTAAGCCTTAGACCGGCCCAATTTAGTTCACGACTGACTATATTAAAATAATGTCATTTCCAATTCAGTGCAAATACAGTCGTCTACGTGTTGCTTCATAGTGAAGATTTATTTAAAACAGTTAACACAATGTAATCTTTAACAGTATCATACTCTATTTTCTGTAAGAATTAGTGCTCATAAATATCCAAACCTGATCCAGATTTATTATTGTAGTGAATCATCTGATGTTATTAATTATCTCAGGGAACTTTTCATTGAGCAGGTGTAATATTCATTATAATAATATTAATTATCATAGCTCATGTATTAAGTCACAGAGCTTGTGTGTATATACAGTAGACATACATGGCAAACGAGACAAAACAAAAAAGGTCTGACAAAAAGTACTGAAGTTCAGTTGTTTTTAAGTCAGGAGTACTTACTGAACCCTGACTGTACTCATAGATCACATATGTGTCTCACCTGTGCTTTTGGCCCCTTTCTCCAGCTTATCTTCACTCTACTCTGCCCAGACCTGCCATAAAAGAAACACAGGTCCAACACTACTGTACTTATTAGACTTTTAATTCAACACTGGCGCTGAAGCGATTGTGGCAGGACATGCTGATACATACACAACTTGTACATATCACTGGGATTTACTTGACACAGTTCTGTTCGCTCTGTGTTAGGAGAAGTTGATAGTAGCCAAACTTTCCGCATATTTTACTGAGCTGCATGAAAGCTTAAAGGGTGGAGCAGTCATCTTCAAACCTGAGGGTGAGCAGTTCGATTCCCAGCCCCCACAGGCTACATGTTAAGGTGTCCTTGGATGAGACACGGATACCCTGACCTTTGGCACCTGCAGTGACAGCCTCTCTACAAAGAATTTCCCATCAATAAAATATCCATTATTTTTGTTACCATACAAAAGAGTGCTTCGAATGACCTTGTGTTATGGTTTCAGTGCCCTGGGTTGTGTCTTGGCCATGGCTTGTCCCATGCACATGAAATTTGACTGTGCCTTGATCTTTTGAATGACACCTTCTGATTTGAGAGTTGCTCAATGGCTTGTGAAGACAAAACTAGTTATTAAAAACTACCATGTGTTCTAACTCAATCGACTGGTGTGGATTGACTCCTGACAAAGAGGACATCACGACATTGCATCAGATTAATACTGACAAAGAGAAGATTTTACGCATTGTCAGGCTGACAAAGTAGTCTCCTTTTAACACTTCGTATTGTCTAATATTTGGAATATGTGTCACTTAAATCTAAAAGAGCAGGACAGGCTACATTTCATTTTACACAATGACACTTTAACACCAGGCCGTGGGCTTAATCATCCAGGCCATTGTTTCACATCCTTATCTAAGACTTCCCAGAATGAATTTTGGCCCAGCAGAGACATGACTTTGCGATATGCACCTGAAGAGTTCATCAGAATGTCCTGATACCTTGGTGAATAAACACAGAGACACACACAGGCACACATCTTAAAACTGTGCAAAACAGACACTCTCACCGCTCACAAACACACTTGAATTGCAGCCTTGGTAACTGTTGTCTTTCTTTTTTTAATTAGAGCAAAAGATCAGAGAAATACCAAGTGTCAATACTGCAGAGAATGAGAATATGGCAACGGTGACCTTTTAGAGCTCCCTGATCTTTTATAATGTCAGGAATGGAGCATCTTGTTCTTTTCTGCTCTGAGTGTATGCCCCCTGCCATGCCCCCACATGGAAATATAGAGTACTGCAGACTGAGACATAACGTAACTATTTTTCACTTGCTATATTTAGTTTGCATCATTGGTGGAACCAGCCAGTTGGCATCAGATGTGTCTGATCTCAACAGGTCTCGAACTTTCCAGTTAGCTATGTCAACATACTTTCATGTGGTGGCGAGGAACAGTGTGTAGCTGCAACGAATACAGCAGATCATGTTGGCTGTGAAGGGCTGTTGAAAACATCAAAGATTTTATATTATCGCCAATTTGTCACTATGTATGTTGATGTCTGAACACAGAACAGAAAGTGTGTAATTATGGATTTCTTTAACTGGATCCAGTTTTAGGTGACACTAATGTGGCCCCAGTGGCCACACAGACTTCTCCACATTCCCGAAGCAGCAGGTTGAACACGAGAGAAATGAACCGGCCTACAGGCCCACTACTGGGATCATTTCTATCCGTGTAGCCCTCCCCTCTCCTTGCCTGGATGGAGGTATTAGCGGTTTTGCGAGTATTAGCCTCAGGCTATGGAACAAGGGAGATTTCTGTGTGGCACTTATACCCTGGTCAAGTGGAAAGCAGCCTTATCTCCTAATCCCGTTAAATAAATTGCCTGCATTTATGTTGTCAGTAGGCTAGAATAAAAAGGACAGAGTAAGAAGATATATAATAGCCTGTGAGATAAATGTGCTCTTTGCCTTTCTCTGTGGATAGTGGTGGAGGTGGTGAAATGATAGCTGGGAAACTCTATGACCCTCCACCAGAGTGTTTGTCCTTCTTGTGAGCTATCTTTGACTTAAAGCAATGTGTTCACATAAAAAAAGGACTTTATCTCTGCAGGCTTGAGATACTCTAGATTTACTCTCTAATACGATAAGTACAGCAGCTGGAGAAAACTCCAGTGGAGGAGATGAGATAAAAACAGCAAAAGGGGCAGAATGATCAAAGGTAGCATCAGCGAGTTTGAGTGTGAGTGGCAAACATTGCTCAAGCGAACAGGTGACAGGGACAAGTCGCGGTGATCCGGTGTAATTGTGAGGTGTGTGCATGTGCTGCTCGGTGCGTAAATCTTATACGTCCACGTCTGTCTGTGATCTTATGTCCACGCGTGGCTGCCAGTAGAGTGGGTTGGCCTGGCTGGAGGCCTACGTTTGTTTAGCTGTGAATTCTTCCTCCTGATCCAGTGACTCACAGCCTGTGGCTTAGGCTGAGTGTGAGTGCCCAGAAAGCACTAATATGGATCGCACAGACCCAAGACGACAGCATCACTATTACTTCCCCGCTTCCAATAGGCGTTCAACTACCAGGATTACAAACAGGAGTTCTAACGAAATCGTCCCATCAGCATGTTGTGAATTACAGTAGATTAATTTGACAGTTGCACAAACAGCGGCCCTGAGAGCGCTGCTCACTGCTACTTAAGAAACACATGCAAATAGCCAAAACACAAGCGAATCAAGAAAACAGGCAAAATGTTTTGAAAGAAATGCTGCAGAAAGATAGAAAGCACAGCCAAATACAGAAACACTGCAGACAGAGCAGATGACAGTGGAAATGTTTCCAGGGACACTGGAAACTGATGGACATGGACTGGCAGGGAAAGGCTGGGACATGCTTTGTTGTTGCTATGGTGATTCATGAAGCTAAATCAGCTATGCGTTGAAGATGGAAAAAGAAGATGGAAAAAAAATAACTCATTCGTTTTCTTATTGTTTGTTTTAACTTAATTTTTGTTGTTAGATTTATTTTTAAAAAATGCTTTATCTAAATCTCTTCTCTGTGTTGGTGAAGTTGTTTTCCTAATTTCCTTGTATATTGTCTATTTGCATGTTTTTCCCTTATGATACTATTAGCTTCTATGCGTTCTGTGACTATGACAGATATGATATTAATTTGACACCTGACACAGGGAAGAAAGTTCTACCAACTCATCACCTGTGTGTCAACTTCATATAAAGTATATAATGTAACTAAGACAAGTGTGTTGGTATTATTATTATTGATAGAGATAATGTCTAAAACAACAAAGATAAAATCCATGTTGTGATATTCCAGTATTTCTATCAATGTGCAGTATGCCTTCTTGCTCACCCCCATGACCTGGGCACACCAAAACGAAAACAAACATCATTCCTGTCTACACGGCACCTTTTAGATGACAATTAAAAATTGCCCTTGACACTAGTCCAGCAGCCTGACTTTGACAGCCAACCTGTACAATCAACAGGTATGCGGTAACCACAGGAATTATACTGCTCTTGCCTGTCTTGCATGCTGTTTTCAGCTTCCGCAGTTGTGCCGAGACGTCTCAATGGCTCTTGCTGATTGTACGTCTTCTTGGTAATTTCTTAAACCCTAACAGTAGAAATGTTGAAACAAAAGCAGTTCAAGAATTTGAGGAGCTGTTGTATTTCTCCGCCCTGAGTCAAGGCTGTACAGACAAAGCTGTTCGCCTTGTTTGCAGTAGAAGTGTTGCACAAATTGCTCCAGATTTCTGCTTGGTGCAACAGCATTGAATAAATGTCATATCCTAGGAATTTATCATTATTTGGGAACCGTGTGACAATCATGGGTAGAGCACAGAGGAGAGGGTGAGATGGGGAGAAAGCAACAGAGAAAGAAAATTGAATTTATAAATACTTTGGTAGTGTGAGAAACAGATTTTGCAAGGCCAAAGGGACATGAAGGGGGTGTGAGGAGCAGTACTGGCAGTACACTCTGTTATATGTGTGTGTGGAGGGGGTACGCAGATGGACTGTACTCAGGTTACTTGGAAGGAAGGAGTTGTGTTGCTTGGGAAATTGACTTGCTTGAAAAAAGTTGAATTTGCTACATGCTTTTAGAAAAACACTTATGCACAAGATTTTGTTGTAAGCTGTCAAACTCCATTTGTGTTAAAAGTTAGTCAGACTATGGGAGGTTAGAGCGAAAAATATACAGAGGAGAAATGAGAGCGTAAAAAAGAGAAACGGGAGAGTGAAGCGTAAAAAAGAAAAAGGAAGAAATAAAGAGGAAAACCTGAACCTAAACCTATTCATGTGCACTGCACAACGCTTTGACCACACACATGTAGGCACACACACATGCGAGACTTGTTCAGTGTTATTCAAGTGGCCAGCTGGGTAGAAATCAATCAGGTAAACTAGGTCAAGAGAGAAGAGGAGAGGGGGATACAGGAGGTCCCGGAGGAGCAGGCCTTTGTTCCACATAGAAGGTGGGTACAGAAAGATGCATCAACAGAATGCATCTGTCCTTTCCCCAAGGTGCGGAAAACACAGGTACCCAGTGTGTGTCTGCATGAGATGCATGAACACATGTAGACACATCACTGTGATAGGCGGTGCCCGTGGTGCAACACATGTGCGTCTGCAGGTTACACAACACCTGACCTGCCCACTGGCTCAGCGGAGCTCGCTCTGTCTCTGAGACGGTGCCCTCAGCCTGTGAGCGCTGGGTTACGGAGGTATCGCTTCCCTGACCACTCCTTTTCTATGGAAACTCCAATAAGAAATCACCACACTAAGCACCATCCAGATAGACAGATGACCGTGCTATGTCCTCAGTAACCCAATAAAAGCGCCACGTAACACTCAGCCGCTATGAACAGTGTTGGATAAAATCTATTCAGAACCAATTTTTATGCATTATTTCTAATAACTGTTATTGCATCCACAGCGTTTGCCTGTATACATGAAGCGCGGAATAAAATCATCTAAATCCAGCCACTCTCATGTAATAGAAAATATGCATTATAGGTTTACATGGTTATTCGTGGCGTTCTTTCAATTATGTACTGTCATGTTCCCGGGATTTATCAATATTTATTTTTAGGTGTTGAATTTTAAATCGTGAGTTATATAATGATTTGATTATGCATCAACACAAATTATTTTGCATCCTCAGTCGTTGCGAGTGTGTGAGACAATTTTCTTCTCCACATGAGCTGCGGGGCAGTTCCATAAAGTTTAATTATATGTTGCATTCCCAGTGGAAGGGCTGAGATTAAACTAAATTAAATTGTGTTGGGGTGCATAAAATGTTTCTATGCTGCAGAGGATATAGACACAAACTCATGCACAGAGGAAGCATGCCGTACTACATAAAGGGCAGGAACTATGGCACCTCTCAAGCTCTAATAGTAATTCTGATCGAATCAGTCTGTGTTGCTGAAAAGTAAAGTATTTCTTTAATACCGTGACAAACGTTGCGCTAAACATGTTTGCGCACAGCTGTTTGTTTTCACATTAATAAACCCTTTGACTCAGATATGAATCTCACACACGTACTTTCCGACCCTGTTCTTCCCTCCGATAAGTATCGTCTTATTTGGACATGAACAGTGTTTTTTAAATTACAGGATTGTAATGTTTGGCTGCCCTCGGATGCTCTTTTGTTTGCTTGGTCTTGGTGTTTCTTTCATAATTCCTGGTATTCAAAATATTGCTCGGAGTGCAGTGCGAACGCTCCATTACTTTGAAATGGTATCAAAACACGTCATGAGCTTAATTAGGATTAGAGAAGTGATTATGTTTTATTATCGTAGCAATAATAGTATGACACATTTTACATTTAGCTGTGTTAATCCTAGGATAAGTATTTATAACACAGAAACAAATATGGATTGGAACATTGTGTATTTTTCACCACATTCAGAGCGCTTACTGTCCTCTGTGGTTTATTTATGGTTGGACTCATGATAACTCCCATTTCTCCCGATTGTTTTTATTTAAGTCTTCCCATATTTTTCTTATGCTTACTTACACAAAAGGGCAGTAAGTCAGTCATATGCATGTGTGTTTGTTCATATTTGGTTCATAAGTGGGTCTAAAAAGAATAATTCTAGGCATCAGAAACTGCCCTGATGAATTCCATGTGGGGAGTTTCTGGTCATGGTAGATGTTATTAACCCACTGACACATTACTAATAACTGTTGGGGGAGAGAGCGGTCGTTCCCCTTTCATGACTCATCCGCATGACGTTGCTCCTACTGTGCAACCAAATCCAGATGTGGGTTTATTCATGTGGTTTGAGTGACACTTTAAAGTGATGTAATCTTCCTTCAGGCCTAGTTTCTTGTTCGCATCTAAACTAGTTTGTTTGTCAGTTGATGGACGGCTTAAGGTCTTTCTGCTCTCTGTGAACACCTTGACAGTTTGAACATTCACAAGCACCAGCAAGCTCAACTTGTGTGGGTCGTCTCAATAAAGAAAAAGCCAGGCTTAGCTTTAATCGAAGGCTCTCAGACCTGAGATCTGAATTCTAGTTCAGGCTCAGTGAGGATGTACTCTTGGTTTGCACTGATGAATTATTGCTGACTTTAAACCTCTTCTCCTGTCCTTGTTGTGTTTTTTTTTCCTTCCCTGCACCTCTCTCGCTGTCATTGTCATTAGACGTCTCAGCCATGTCATCACCTCTCCTCTGTCTGGTCCTCCATTCATCATTATCTGCCCTCACTAATGCCCTAATTTGTCAGGCAGCCACGTCTTTTGCTCACCCTAACACACTTGCTTCATTACTCTTTGGCCTGCGACGCCAGACCCTGCTGAAACCAGAGCAAAGACCACAGAAGACACCCACCAACACTGTTTTTATTCAGTTCAACACTTAAATAACGTAAATATATTTCTTTGTGAAATATCCTGAAATTCAGATTGTTGTTACATCCTCACAATTTCCAGTGACAGAAATGTTGAAAATGTGTTTAGAGCTAAACCACCGAAGAGACATTTGCAGGGCTGAATGATGCAAATGACCCTTTAAATAGATCTTTATGTAACTGTCCCAACAGTTTGGTTTAGTATCTTTCCTCATTTTTGACAATAGCATGGACAACATTTGTAAAGCAGTGTCAGTAGAGGCCCTCTCCTTGTGTTGCTACTGTATAACACCAATGCCACACCATTCAATCTCTTCAGAACTGAATGGTTCACGTGTGACCGCGCCAGCCTCGACCCTTAATCCACTCTTTGCAGGAGAGAAGAAGAAAGGTTTCATTCCATTCAATTACCAGACCCTCTTGCCCCCTTGCACTTTGTGGAGCTGATAATGCTCCTACAGTACACGTGTGTGTGTGTGGGTGTGTGTGCGTGTGACTCTGCCATCGTGCCTCTCATTCTTCTGAAAGGTGGACAGGCCCCTAAGGGATTATCCCACCTCGTGAGCGGCATTGTGGCTAAAAGTCCTTTTGTCCACTTTATTGAAATGTTAGCCACAAGTCCATTTCTACATGCTCTTATGAGCTGGAACATGTGCTGAAACACTGCCTGTGTCAAAACAAAAAAGCAACAACGCACAGACACTTCAGTGTTTTACAGTTTTCTCTGTGTCATCAACGGATTTTCATCTTTTTTGTGCTATTACTGATATTTTTATAAATTCTCTACAGTTGAATGTACAAAGACAATAACAGCACAACATTTGGAGCATTGTGAGTATTTACAAACAAGGCAATGACAACTTGCTTGCACAGGCTTATCTTCATTTGCCTTTGAGTATTTGAATGGGCATGTTTCACAAAAACAAGTTGCAAACATTGCTTATTCACAGTCGTCGCAAACCGCGCTGGAAATAGTAGTAGCGTCATGTTGCACAAAAGACTGATGCTCACAAATGGCTAAAACGTTTTCAAGTCCTCTCACGTGCCTCGGATGCGCAGCTTATGGCAAAGTCACCAATCACCATGATTTTACTGAAAATGACAGATTACGTTTGTAGTTTCTTGGTTTGCACACTAATCCAAAGAAAGCATTCTCCTCCCTGAATTATTGCTCCCAGATTTCACACCAATCAGTGTGACACACATAGATGTGGTAGATTTTCTGTCTGCCACTGTGTCATCTTTGTGCACTCTCTGATCTGATCGTGTGACCAAATGTAGTTCAGCCTTATTTCCTCAAATCAGAAAGCCACGGACTCCTCTTTCGTTCAGTTCCGTTTCTTTCTTTCTTTCTTTCTTACTTTCTTTCCTTCCTCACACACACTACCCCACCAATAATTACAGTATAACAATAGTACTCATTTCTGGGCAGGGCTTTGAGCTTCCTGTGGTCAAGTTAACTTCAGCGGTTACTCTGCCACAGAGGTCAGGGAGCTGAATCTGAATGGCTGCCACTCTGTGGAATGAGGCACTACTGCAATTACAGGTCAGACTGCCATCCATCCTCCAGACTCGTTCTGAGTTGACGCTGCCTGGTTTGATTCACATGCCCATTGGCCTGGTCACTAGCACAAGCCAAGTTCAGACAAAGATTACCATCATCCAGAAAAATAAAAAATGTAATCCTAATCCTTTTAAGAGATCGCAGATAAAGAAATATTAATTTAGTGCTGCACTAGAGAGGAATTTGAAAAAGGAAATAAGATAGCTTATTCTTCTTATTTCTGATTGAACATTGTAGAGAGTTTTGGTTTGAGAGTTTTTTTGTTTAGTGAACCAACGTGCAAGGCCACATGCATCCACTGACTGTGCAGACAACAATGACACATGAACACAAACTGTGTGTGTATGATACAGACTTTATAAACCCTGGATGGCAATGTGTTGGCACTGCCAGTGAATAAGTGGAGCTATTGACTGAGGGCTGAGATTCGTTGGCTTTCACAGTACGGCACCCAATAAAAAGTGAAAAGTATTGACAGAATCTGTCAGTTAGCTTTACTGTGAAAGCATTTCTCAGAACTTTCTTTCCCTTGTGCTTCACTCTCCGTTTTTTATGATGCTCATGTGTGTATCTTGTTTGGGGTGGACCCCCAGCTTAACAACTTTATAGCGCATCCGTTTAACGGACCTCTAGGACTCACAGTGTATGTGTACACACACTCTCTATTGTGCGTCATGTGGAGCAGTTGACTTTCAGTGGCCACCTGTGTCAGGGTTCATGGCTTTGGCCTGATGTGCTGTCATGGGACTTTGATGCCTCATCATGTAACCTCTCTAAGACACTGAGAACACCTGTCCTTGCGCTCATAAGGCATGCTAATACATGCAGACACATGGTGGCCTGCTGTCTGACCTTGCTGGGACAGTTGGAGTCATTGGAGAGACAGGCAACGGTGGCCCTGCAGGACACAACATGGCACGAGCCCACTCCCTTTAGACCCTGAAACATGGAGTATAGACAAGTTAGTAGAGCGAAAAGGACTACGCCTACAGTACATATAGCACTAACGCAACAGAAATAAGAGCCAACAAAGACTCAGCTCTTTAGATTTCAGTCCTGCTTTTATTAAGACAATCCCTTAGAAACAAGATGACATTCCTTTGCTCCTGGCAACTGGAGGTGATTATGTTAAATAAATTACTATTGCATGTGTAGGGTCTATTTTTGTTTTGTGTTGTTGTTGTTGTGTTATATAGTAGAAACAGTTTTCTGAGAAGCGGCTTGAAAGCCACTACACAGACATGACTGTAATTCACAGAAGTGGAGGACAAACACTTAAGGCAGTTAGCGAACATGACAGATCATAATTAGAATCTATATTAACCACATACAGCACTGAAATAGTGCAACATGCTCAGAACCCAGCAGATTTTACCCCACTTGTCTCATCTGACCATGTAGTTCTATTTCTCCTCTCACAATCTGTTTGCACAAGCACAGGCAACGGACATCTGAACACCCACCTCCCAGCAAATACACAAACATATATGCACACGCACACACACACACACACACACGCACGCCGTGCTATACACACACAGATATAATAACCTCCACAAAACACAAGCGTTTGTGTGTCTGTTTGTCTGGAAAGAGGGATTTTATTGTCTGTCTCTCTCCTGCTCCTTAACAAGTGCACTTTTCAAGGTGCAGGGCTTGGTATCTCCATGGCAACAGCAAAGCGACCAGGAGCCGTGGGAGGGAGGGGGTGGTGGGGATGGAGATGGAGAGAGGGGTGATGGGGGTGGTGATGGTGTTGATGTGCTGGTGGTGTCCTCTGGTCACAGACAGGCATGCTGGGTACAGACTTGAGAACACGGTGACATTTTCCTGTGTGTCGTGACGGCGGGAACTGAAGGCACATGGGGTGTGGCTTTCTTCTAGAGGGTCTTGTGTCTGTGTGTGTGTGTGTGTGTGTGTGTGTGTGTATCTGTAGTGATGTCTGTCTGTGTGACATCTCACCGTCGATCACACGCGCCATGTTGCAGAGACCGCCAGGAATTGTTGGTCTGTGGATGTGCTCGTGTCCAAGGCCCAGTTATGTGCAGCTATGGACAATTTTCTGCACTTGGTCCTTCTCTGTTGTTGCTTTTAGCCTGATTTTGTTTGGTCTCTCTTTGCATCTTGACTAATGTCTGTCTCCTCCTTCCCCTGTGTCCTTTCCTCATCTGAACCCTATCTGCTAAGTGTGATGGACACTGAAGCCACTCGGTACAGGATGTACTGTGATGCAGTGGGAACGTTTGCAAACTTTTTGTGGAGCTCAGTTTAACTCTCAAAGTACTGGGGAGATATTTTTGACTGAGATTACGTTTCCAAATCAATTCAGCTGTAAGATGTTAAGCAACTGCATTAGTGACATGCTCAATAAGATCTTAACAGTTTATTGTAGGATAGTGGACAAAGGTGGAAGCTTTTATTTTGCTCTCTGTAGCTGCTTTGTTAAAGTTCTGAGATGAGTTATTGAACTTAACAAACTAACTAATTCACCTTCTCTTTTTTTGTTTCTTATTTGACTCATTCAAACAAATTTACGGTTCAACACTTAAACGAGAGCTATCACAGGGAAACTGTGATTTTTAAGACATTTCTAGCAAGTGATGGTTAAGCCACTACCACAATTAACACGTAATAATTACTTGACTCTAAATTGGAAGAAAGCTGCATTAAGCCATGCTAACACAATAAGCAGAAATTGTTCGTCACCAGGCCTCTGCTCATTTTCCCTGACTGCACAACACATCTTGCCCTCTTCGATAAAATCAGCTTATAAAAGTTAGCTTTGTTTCATTTCATTTTAATCTATTTCACTCTGACTTCTTTAGACAGGCTATAATAATGTTTATTATAACAAAGTCAGAGCTTTTATATTTAAGATAAAACACTACTAACTGGGAGTCAATGGTCATCTCTATCACTGATTTAAAATTATATGAAAAGACAGAAAAGTCTCCCGAATATATCTTTATCTACATTTATATTAATGTATGTTTTTTATTATTACCATTTTTGCCTTATGCTGCTCATCATTGTTTATCCGATTAGTGGTCAAGAGGGGTAAATCATGTTTTAAATGAGGGCAGTGCAGGTTAGGGCTAGAAAGACTTTCCTCTGTCTCTAAATTGGACCCTTGGGCCCTGCAAAACGGAGTGCCTTACCGCCAACGAGCCACACGGGGCGCTGCCGCTCATCCCACTCAGGCCGCTTCACGGGATATATTCAAAGTTAATGAAATACTTGCAGCAAATCGCGGAACTGTTCTCATGCTCCCGCGGAGAGCGGCCAAGTTGCAGGATGTAGTTAGAGTGTGCGCGTAAGCAGCCTGCCTGGTAATTCCTCTGTCAGCGGCCTGTCAATCAGTCAGACAGCGCGCTCCTCTCAAACACACACGCGCAGAGGGTGTGTGTGTGTGTGTGTGTGTGTGTGTGTGTGTGTGTAGAGTCAGGGAGTTGTCTGAGCTCCAAGGTAAAGAGTGAGAGAGAGAGAGGAGTTGAGGGAAAGAGAGAGACGTGGAGGAGAAAAGAGAAAAGAGTTGACGGAGAGTGAGTGTGTGAGTGGGAGAGAGAGAGAGAGAGAGAGAGAGAGACCTCGGCGGAGAGGAGGAGAGAGAGAGAGAGAGAGGGGAGGAGAGCTCCGTCTCTCCCGGTGTACTTGGCAGTCTAGTTGCGGGCTGCTGTGCTGTTGCTGTCGTGGCGTGACTGGTCGCGCCAGGCGGGGAACTTCACCACACTGGAGCCCGGAGTCCCACTCTCTCACCTGCGCAGTTCGGAGCTGCCATGGGTCTCTCGCCTGGAATTACTGTCCTAATTATTCTGCCGGCCTTTCTGCTGCACACCAGCGGCCTTTACATCGCCAGTAGCGTTGGTACGTACAGTAGCCTCCAGTTAAACGTGCTCAGTGTTGATGTTGTCCTCCGTATCTGCTGATCTCTCATCAGCGGGGCTGCATCCTGCGCTCAGTGGAAGTGGAGCTCCAAAGCACCCGTGGCGGCGAAGCCCCGTCCGGTGTCGGCTGCCTGCCTGCGTGCCTGCCTGCGTGTGTGCGAGTGTGTGCCACGCTTTGGCAGTTTGTGAACAACAAAACCAAACAGTAGTGTAGCGCGCATTGGCAACTTCTGCGTGTCCTGCTGTGATGCTCGCAGGGACTTTCCGGAGGTCCCTCACTGGTGCGGGCAGTGTTGGGATGTGCTTGCTCCCGCGCAGGGGATAACGTTGTCAGGGGTGGAAAGGGGCATCTGATACACCGCTCCACTGCTGGATTGTGCAGGGAAGTAGCCTCACACTATCTGATTCGGCCGCTGTCGCATCTATCGATTTGTCACAGGACACTGGAATAGGATGTCAGCGTATTGATCCCACTATTATCAAATCATTCCTGCAACATGGAGGTTCACTGAATATTCACTGGGAGTGTTTCCTCAGTCAGGCAACTTTAGAAATGACACTTATGCGAAATATAATAATACCAAGTGAACTCAAGGACCACATGCAGGGTGATGGCTGTCTCTGACACTGTCATGACATTGACACCACGGAGTGGCCTTGGCTCAGTGTGTGTGTGTGTGTGTGTGTGTGTGGGCGCGGGGAGCATCGCATGCTGAATGCACCTGTGTAACATGTGAACAAGAGATCCCTATGAAAGATCACACACACCAACCGTCTTTACTAAATCAAATCTACTTTCTACACAGTGTATAAATTAGCGCTGTTTACGGAGAAATGGTTGCACAAATATTCCTACGTGTATTCTAATCTTAAAACCTTTCCAAGTAGACATGTTCATTTCAGTCGTCAGGTTAGTCTTGTTATTTTAAATAGAGTTGGTGTCGAGCTTTTAGAAATCGTTTTTCTCGGATCGAGCTCTCTGATAGTGAGAAAACAGTGTGAGAAAGCCGCAATTAGCACTTTGATCCGGCTTGGATTCGGCTTCCCTGTTGGCGGTGGAAGGGCGCAGGAGGTGTCGGGAACGCAGCGCGCACTGCTGAGGCTGCCGTTTCCAAACGCGCACTGCCGAGCACTGGGGTCGCCTCTGGGTTCATGGGTGGGGCTGTGTGTGTGTGAGAGAGAGAGACGGAGAGGGAGACAGAGGAATGATGTCCAATATGACACAAGTTGGGATCAAGAATGAATGACTCAATGTCTTTCTTGATATTTTTGGTATTTGTCCCCTCACATCTTTCTTATTCACCTTTAACCCTTGATTGACTGACTTGTCCACCGTTCGTCCACCTGACTCTCCTGTGTCCTCTCCATCCTGTGTCCATTGTCAACATCTTATATTCTTTGTTGCACATTTTCTCATCTTACTCATGAAATATTTCCCTGCCTTGTTCACCTACACATGCCTCGTTGTCCCCTCTTTCATTACTCCTCTACCTTTCCCTAACTGTCCTGTCCTCAGACTCCCTGCAGCATGTCCTGGGGGAGTATGGACTGGTGAGGCCAATCAGTGTGGACGCAGAGGGCCGCTTCCTGTCACATGCCATCTCAGCTGGCCGCATGGCAGGAGGGCAGTCCCGTAGGCGCCGGAGGAGGGAGGTAGGAGGAGGCAATGATGAGTGGGAAGGACCAAGAGGGGTTGAGGAGGACACAGACCCGTTGGCCCATCAGGAAAGGCTTTACTACAACGTCACTGTCTTCGGCCGGGAGTTCCATCTGCGCCTGCATCACAATCCCAGGCTGGTGGCCCCCGGAGCCAAGATGGAGTGGCATGATGACGGCGACAGCGTCCGGCGCTCTGAACCGCTGTACGATGAATGCTTGTATGTGGGTGACATCACAGACACACCAGGAGCCACTGTGGCTGTCAGCAACTGTGATGGCCTGGTGAGTGGACAACCTCTGTTACCTGAGCCTTTTATTTTGCTGTTGGAGTGCTCGCTAAATTGGCTGTAAAGGTAAGAGGATAAAGCCAAATCGCAGGAGCACATGCTTTTGCCGAGTCACCCTGTCAGTGTCCATGGCGGAATCTGTTCGGGTTGACACCATAGCCCACCTGAGTTGTCCTCTAAACTCCGCCCTAGTTAGTTTATTTGTGACAAAAGGAGAATGGAATCATTAAAGTCTCAGTATCTGTGACTGTATTATAACCCAGTGCTTTTTGGAATAACCTCTACTTGTGAGTCATATAAGACCCACATACATTGGTACAGAAGCACTGAATAAATAGCTGACACCACAACAAACAGAAACTGCCTCCTTTAAATATTTTGGTTGCACAACAGTTGCTCAAAGAGCCTGAATTGTAAGTGCTTTTAATAGAGCTGACGATGAATAGAGGAAAAGGAAAAGAGATGGCAAACAGTTGGTGAATGGCTGTCGGCAAGGCAGAGAAGTGAGATACAGACAGTGTGAAGACTGTGCTCAGGAAGTGCTGAGATTAGGATGCAGAAAGATGGAAACCAGTGCTTGAGTAAGAGGCGGGGGGGGGGGGGAAGAAACCTCAGGGTAGAGGAAAAAAGGCAAATAAATAGGAGTAAAAATGAACAAAGGGTGTGTAGAGGGAAAGGTGAGACTGTGGGGAGTTCTCCTCATTAGGAGGTGTTCATTAGCCAGCCAGATAAGAGTAGCAGCATCTCGACCCGTTTAGGTTTGAGGACATCGGTGACTGAGAGAGCAGGCAGGGAGCCAGGACAGGACAGGCCGGACATTCTCACGTAGCCTGACACCAGCCAGTGGCCACACACTGCCGCTGCTGCTGCTCACTCTGGCCTGTCATTCCAGGGCCTCTTGGCAATCTAGGACAAGTTCCTTTCAAAGTGTTATTAATTACAGATAATAGATCACTAGCTACAGGTTCTGTGAGTAGTAACTTCCAAACATGTCAAGTTTTGAAGGGCAGGCAGTTTTCTAAATCAGTAACTGGTGGCTCAATGGGTTAAGCGTCAGACTGGGATGCAGAAGGTCGAAGGTTCGAAACCCTGTCTGACTCCTAGTCCATCCCCTACCAGGTGTGTCCCTGAGGCCAGCGCACCCAGCGCTAGCTCTCTGTAAGTTGCTTTGGATAAAAGCGTCTGCCAAGCAAAGTGCTGTATATTCTATATTATTCTTCAGTGTGACCAGTTTTTGTATGAGCACATGATCTGTGTGTACACAAATGAAGACGAGCATGGGGTGCGTGATTTGACAAACGTAAGGCCTGAAAGAAGAAACAGTAATTTTGACGGGAGAGGTCAAGAAGTGACTAATAATTACTAATAACTAAGTGATTAATGTGTACAGCTCAGTCCAAAATACAAAAAGAGTAACGATTATTTAATCTCATTTTTTAATTCTAATTTATTTGATGCATGTGTTAGATGTAAACAGATTTGTTACATTGAAACCGTAAAACATATCACAGATCAGTGTTAAAACCTAAAAAAGAGAAAATACCCCTTTAAGAATCACATCAGTTCTCTCCACATTTAATTTCTTTCCCTGTGTTCTTGAACAAATCATGTCATTATTAATCAGTTCTTAAGAGCCTTCTGGGGCATGCCAGGAAATTTAGCCAAGCACTGTCAGACTCTGCTTCTATCCTTTTAAAGCGAGCAGTGCCACGTAGCCCAGTTCTGCCCTGCTGTGCCCACTTCCTTGCTGACCCAGACACCTGCTTAGAACCTTTTCTGCCCTATGTTGCCATTCACAGCCAAGACCCTCTGGCTACAACCCAGGTTGTGTGAGGATGGGAGGAAAGCAGCCAAAAATAGGTTGGATAGGGTCAAACCAAAATACAAATAAAAAATTATTATAAGAAAAAACGTGGGCGGGATAATAAAGAGGATAAAAGGTTAAGGAGGTAAAAAGATTTTACCATGTACCAAATGACCAGAATAAATAAGCAATGAAACAACAGCAGAGGGAAAAATGAAAATCTTTGAATGGACAAATGACCTTTGGGGAGAATTGAATTTCTGTGAACAGAAGCTGTGATCAGCTGGTTAGTTCTGTGGATGGTTGAGAGGAGGCAACACACTGTGCAGTCTGAGAACGAGGTAGTGTGCTCTGTGTTCCTGTCTGTGTGTCCATGTGCTTTTTTTATAGGTTCAGGGCGAAATGAAATTAAACCACAGCTGAGACTGTACCTGTGTGTGCAGAGAGAAGAATGCGTGTCTGCATGAATCAAACAAAATAAAAACTCAAAAGCTTTGGCTGTTTCCACTTCGTGCATGAACACTCGTCTGTGAATATGTTGTTGTGGCTTTTAAATTGCTCTGTTCATGGTGTATTCTTCACACCTATAATCATATAAGAATTTAAAAGTGATCAGCGCACGAGTTATATACATAATATACATAAGAATCGATCGCGGCAGACAAGCCTAATTGTAGTGGGATCCTGCTAGTAGAAATGAGAATATTGGTCCTGTAAACTGCCTGTGTATAGCTGAAGCTGTGGCCTCGCTGGTGTCTTCTTCACCTACAGTATTTGTTCAGAGATGTGGAGGCTGTTTGATGTCTTGGCCTGATTTAGTGCGCATGTGGGTGCAAGGTCAGGTACATTCCTGTGTCTTTTTGGAGTCTTAAGGGGAATGTTGAGCGTCGGATGAGCTTCTAATTTGTCTTATTTGGAAACTGAATATTAAGGGTTACTAATATTTCATTTTTCCACATCATTTTGTCAATGAGTTCATAGAGAGGACTGTCACACCTTTCTTTGCTTTGGTTGGAAGCTGCTGTTCCTACTATTTATTTGAACACAGTCAAACAATGTTATCCCGACATACCGATAAGCATTACTTATATTTTAAGCAGCCAACAGCACAGAGAGAAACAGGTCATCTGTAGGGAATCATTTCCGTTTTATGTGACCAATTCTAAACTTTGTATGCTCAGGATGTGCTTATGTGGCCCAGTAAAAGCTCTAAAAGAGATATGAAGAATGGTGAATAGATCATTGTGAAAAGAATGTAAAAGCAGAGGCAGAATCCCCAAAACTCTAAACGTCATTTTAGAAGCACATGCTCTAAAAGGTTTTTGTCTATTTTAATTTAACATTAGCTGACAAATAAATGTTCAAGTCTAGTCCATATTTGGTCTACAAACTCCTAAAAGTGAGAAATGTGGCAAATTAAAAACCTCACACAATGTATAAAAATAAGAACAAAGATATGTCGTTGCTGTGGAGAAAAACAGCAGGCGCACAAAGGTGGAGCACCACTAATAGATAATAATACATCAGCATTTCTTAGTTGGTTAAATATATTTTTTATTAATAATATACAGGCCAACATGGTTTAAATGGATGTTTTTGGCCATAAAATTATATTGGATGTATTTGTTTCTCAATCTCTGTATTAGAATACAACTAAAAAATATAGGAAATATTTACAGAGTATTATGAAGCACAAAAATACAGGAATATAAAGAGCTCAAGAACAAAAATAGGTGTGTAATACCTGCCTGTGAAAATCAGATATAGGTTTGTCCTCTTTGAGAAACCAGAAGAAACTGAGCAACGACCTGGCAAGAATCTTTCATTAAGAATGATTGGTGGAAGGTTAGCAGCCAAAAAAAACACTAATGTTTCCAGTTATTTAAAGAAGAAAATCGAAAGGTGCCCTAAGACTTCTCTACCTGCATGAAGTCACTAGTAACGTAAGTAAAGCTGTCAAATAAATGCAGTGAGTAAATATGTACAACATTTCTCTCTGAATTGTAGTGCTTTAAAATAAAGGTAACTTTTTAGAAATACCCTATTCAAGTATATAAATAGAAATATTTGTACTTACCACCTGTCACAAAAAACATTATATGTTGCACATGCATGAGCACAAATTGACGTTATTATGTGACACAGAGTTGCACATCCAGACATCGTTTTCTAATGTCCATCTTCCAGAAGGGGCACAACATCTATAACTAGAAAGTTCCTGGGGAAACTTTGAAGGTGCCTGCCACCTCCGCCGCTGAATCTTAGACCCATCTTCCCGACCAGAGAGCAGGATTTACCAAGTATTTACAAACACACACAGTAAACATGAGCAGCTACTGCTGTGTCAGCCAATCAGAGAGCAGGTGCTAACAGGGT
>JAUMTR010000002.1:9028431-9049306 GCA_032270685.1 Microctenopoma stevenorrisi | reverse complement strand
CCTGGCTGTTACTGCAGACACACACAGACACACACACACACACACACACACACACACACACACACACACACACACACTTGAGAAAAAGGAGAGATTGAGGGAAAGTGTTAAAATATGAAACAGGACTGTCTAAGTTCAGGTACGCTGTTGCATAATCATCTATTAATTAATTGTGGAAGCAAGCAGCTTATAAGAGGAGAGGACGTTAAGTGTTTCATAGTTTATACACTTCGACTCTATAGAGTGTGTCCGTGTCTCTCCCTGTGGGCCTGTGAGACCACAGAGACAGGACTGGCCCCTCTCAGTGTGATTTATGGCAAATAATTGTGCTTCATCAACAGTATTGTATATTGTATCTCAAAAGCAACACAACTACACCTCCTTTAGCACGCTCAGTAATTCTATATTTGTGATGCTATTAGGATTAGATAATAAGCTAATCAATAGAGGAATTAGCATTTGAAACTAGATAGTGCAAACATTATGCAATTGCAGATGAAACTTTAAATTGCAAGACCATTTTGGGCATAATAAATTGAACCAGTCCAAGTTTTTTAAGTATTTTACACGACAGCATTTTCTTCCCCATTATGCTTCATTTGAGTTCTTAAAACTGCCTTATTTTCCTTTTTCCTTTCTGAGTTTAGTACAGATAAGACATGTGAAAGTAATATGTAATGCATTTGAACACTATTGCAAATAAAATCAATTGACATTTTCTTTTCATTTTGCTACTTTGTGCTAATCCTCCACACTCCTGCCTTTAATGTGCATAATCCCTCCTTGTGTTATCCCTGGCTAATATACAAGGAAGAGCACAGCAGAGTGGAGGAGACGCAGGCTGAAGCTAACAGCTTCCCAGAGAGGGTTGAGGCGGAGGCCAGCGATGTTCACTCGTCTGTCGAACACGCACACTGTCTGTCTTCTGCCGTAGAGAGAGACTCAATAGCCTGGGCTGCCTTCATCAACACATTAGCAATATGCTGCGGCCAGCATTTTTGACATACTACAACAACACTATCCAGAGACAGAGGAAAACGTGGGGAGGAGGTGTGAAGAATAGTCACTGACTACAGACAATATGTAGATAACTTTATTGACATTCTGTCTATGTTTTCCCTTTTTCATCTTCCTCACCCTTGCCTTCCTGGCTTCAGTTTTCATTCTTTGCAACCTTCCCTGATGTTCTTATCCTCTCATCTCCTCTCTTGCTTTTCTTTTCCTCCCACCCTCCCCTCAAGTAAAAGAGGTCATTTCGAAATCCCCCCCAGGTTCTTCATAATCAAATATTTGACCTAATGAAGGGATTTAATTACTGGTTGCCCAGCACTGGAGGTGTCAGATTACTGCTCCCTCTTTTCATTTTCCCTGCAATTTATCACTATCCTGACAGCAAGGGTGTATATGCATGCACGGCTGTGTGTGTGTGTGTGTGTGTGCACGCGCATGAGCATGCGTGAATATATTCTTTGAAGCAGTGCGTTGGAAGAGTGTGGACCTGTGTACAGATTTGTAGTTAGTTGGCCACTTGAGACTGTGGTAGCACAATGACTTGTTGAAAACGGCATCTAAACTATGCCAATGCTCATAGATTCTCTGCGCAAGTGTAGCCATAGTGTTCAGACAATGGCGTGATCATAGCTGTGCACTGTTTGCACTTCAACAAAACAACAACCTAATATGCAAAGATTGCTATGTGTACAAATGTGGTGGAATACGACTAGACTATTATGAGAGTGTGCAGACCGTTTAGATTTAAATATGAATTAATAACCAGACAGGATCACAGGACTGGAAGAAGGGTAGGCGACTGATGGTGCAAGCCAAAGTAGAGAGAGAAAGAGAGAGAGAGAGGAGTGAGTGGCGTAAATTAAGCCACTTCTGTCTCAGTACTTTTGAAATGTCTTCACTGCAAACCTTCATCCTGGCTTGTTCTCATGCCTCTTGTAAAGAAAGTCTAAGGGTGACGTAACGGGGAAAATATCACACAAACACATACATGCATTCAACACAAGCTTTTCTAAACACACTGTCTTTTTTTTATATTAATAAGATAATTTCAAAAATTTGACAAGGCCACAGTGAAAATACTTGGCGGACGTGGATCAACATGAGGCATTTGTCATCTGACAGCTGCTACCAACCGTCCTAAACTTCTATTTACTACTGAGAATGACAGATTCTTGATATTTACTAAGTTACACTACTGACAAATATTCTTGAGTCATGAAGTCTAAGACACTGACATGATTAAGAAATGGAATTAGACAAACCTAAAACTATATTATGGAATTTTGCAATATTTTATTGTGTCTTTCAAATTGAGCCAGGGCAACCCACAGTCAAATATTAAGGTCTAAAACTAAGAGATGGGTGAAATATTTTCTTCTCGGTGGTATCTGTAATCTGATATGTCAGCAGTTTGGATGGAGCCCTGTGTACATTTATTCAGCTCTGTGTGTTCTGTTTATGAGTTTGTGAGAATAGAGAGACGCCTCTCAGCTGTTGGATGAAATATGTTCAGTTGGGGTCATGAAAACAGACTAAGTGTGATTTATATCATGCACAAGTTTACATAAGACCCAGAATTATCGTTGTCACGCTACACCGTTTTCTCAGTCCTATTCCCTTTTCCAGCCTGTCCAGGAATTATTAGACCAATTCCCACTAATAAAGGGGAGGGGGTCAACTTGTTGTTGTTTGACAGATCCAGATCTGTGTGTGTGTGTGTGTGTGTGTGACAGAAATGACTCCCATCAATAAACTGCTAAATCACACATTTTCCTGACCTAGTGACCCTCATGTTTCTATAGCAACCGCGAGTAATTAAACACAGATGTTGCATTCGTTCCCTGCAACGCTTGGTGTGTGATACTTGCTTTAAAGGTTGCGCTCTTTTATCCGCACTCTCATCTGCACCAGCATGCAACCCATTCAAACTCAACGGTGCAACGGTGGAACTAAAAACTGCTTTATTTCTGCGTTTCTGTTCTTCGTGCTTAAGTAGTCTCCTTTCAAAGAGGTTGCTTTAATTTGAAAGCAGCCTTCTGTAACCTTACAGCTCAAAAGAATATCAATAGCATTACCACTGTCCTTTCCTTGACACATCTTGAAGCATCTCCTCCACTTAGACTACACAACGTTCTAGCTGATAAATGTAGTGATGCTTTTCAAAAGGCCCGGCTGCTCTGACTGATATCTTCACTGTGGGTGTTGCGCCCTTCTCGCTAGTGTGTTGCCTGCTGTGCAGAGCTGTTATGGCTGCTATTCACTGGGTGGCCTTCTACAAGGTTTCTGCCATAAAGACTAGTTGACCTCCAGCGTGCTTGCGTGTCTGTGTGAGTCGGTACGTGTTCCTGTTTGATCAGTTAAAGATGCGGAGCAAAGGTTTGGGAAGAAATGCAGTAAAGCAATGTGTTTTTTTATGTGTGCCTACTACTGTATACTATGCTTAACACCAAATTTACAGACAACAAATGTGATGGCCTGAACGTAAACAACAAAAAGTGGCGTGCATTCATAAAATACCTGTGGCATCAGATCCCATTTATAGTAGGGATGCACGTCACCCATCACTCTGATAGGTTGCTGGACCACAGAGACACGGCTGATGAGGGCGGAAGCAGAGTAGTTGAGGTGGAGCTGTTGAGTGCTTACCTTGGAGCTAAACGCTAAATGTTCGCGTAAACATGAGCAGGGTTTCAGTTAGTGGGATGAGCTGGAGGGAAAAAGTTGAACTTACTTACTACAAACTTCTCCTGTTCATATTTCTGGAGTGCTTTGTAGTCCTCCACTGAAGTCAAGTGGAGGTAGTGTCAGTTCAGGACGTAGTATGTAGGGAGGCAGGCAGAAAATAAAGGTGGATTGTAATTCAGGGACTGCTGATTCGTCCAGTATCATTGTTCGTGTCTGGTCACAGGGCTGCAGTTATTACAGTGCATTATTCCACGTCCAAAGTGTCTTTCTAGGAATAATCCAGCAACTTTTATTAGTCTACCAATAAATCAGCCTGTGTGTAAAATTCAAAGTTATTATATTGTACTTTGTAGTATACTCATTTTATAAATAAAAAGCTCAAACCCCCGTTGAACAGCTCGGAGTAAATCAAAAGATTTTTGATTTCCACTGTTTCATTGGCCTGTTTGTAATCAAACATCTGATGTGATGTATAATTTGCTGACAGTAATGCATTATTTTATTCTCTAATCTCGTTTTCTCTGGTGTTCTTGATAATCAGAAGCACTTCTCTCAGACCAGTGCAAATGTCAGTCATTGTATTTAATCTAGTTCAATCCTTGAATACAACATCTTGTGATTTAAAGCTGTTCCAGTACGGAGATCATATCAGGTTTACACAATAGTCTTTTGAGACCTGTGGATTCCTTTTACCTCTGCACGCGTTTGATCGTGATACTGCATATGATCTTAATCGTTTCTAGACCGCTGACTGTTCAGAAAGGGGCTCCACTGTGAGTGCGACACAGGAGGCCTCCAGAGCACCTTGGCACGCTACTAAAAGTTACCAGTTCTCACACTGATACGTGCAGTGTGACTGTCCCTGAGAGTCATATATCCCTGCACATTACACAGCTAGATCTAAAAAAAAAGATGTCTGATTGATCTGGTTTTAAGTCCTGTAGACCTCAGAGGATTGTATGTAACCTCCTCTCGAGTAAACATAGTCTGTTGACTCTGTCAGCGAGCTGTTGTTTCATTTCCAAATGCTCTCTGTGGAAGTAGATATCTGATTTTATCATTTTGTGTCCTCTGTATTTTATTTTTCTTGTTGAAACATGGTCTGATGTTGATATTTTTCTCAGTTTGGTATGTTCTCAGAGATACATATGGTTGAACAGACTGAAAATGTGTAGTTTGTTTTTCCTCTATCGTAAGTATTATTGTATTTTAAAAATGGATTTTCAAAGTATATATAAAACCAAGTTGAAAGTGTACTATCACATTTCAGAGGCCTCCTTTTGAAACAAATGTCTAACATATTTAATCTAAACAAGTACCAATCTAGGCCACACTAGTTGACCAGTAGATGCTACAAAGGAACACGTTTTTTCCACATACATTTTTTCCACGCCAACCATGACAAGAGGAATGAAGATTCCTAAATTCCTGCCAAACACACACATACTCACACAGACAGGAGTCTATTGGCAGGTAACTTCCTGTCTCAGTATCCAGTCCCCTCTGCTGCAGCGCCAACCGTGCCAGAGGCCTCTCAGTTGCTTTTGAAGTGCAACAAGCCGCCTCTGTCCTCATCCGTGTCGCAGATGGGGAACCCGAACTTGGCATCGGTAAAGGGGAAACCGGCATTCCAGTGAGATCGGCCGCAGGAAACAAGACTGAGTACAAAAACACGGACATGTAGACAGAGAAACGACATGGCTCGCACACAGAGCAACCTGTGGTCTGAAAAAAAGCAGTAAGACTTTTCCAGAATCCATTTCAGCATCAATGTCACTTTTGCTGAATCCCTTGTGTGTAGATTCAATATTTATTTCCTGTCAGATTAACAGAGTTAGTTTATGATCATCTTCCTGAATCCTTCCAACCCCTATGTACTGTTCTTACTGCCATTTGTCTCCTCTTTGTCCTTTTCCCTTAGTCTAATTCCTCTTATCCTATTATTGTCTGTTTCTCGTGATGTAAACCCAAATCAGCACCAACAAGCAGCCTAATGTGTCAGATTAGCGCGTTTGCATTTAAGGCACAAATCTTTAAACGCTGACTTGATGCTTGTTGTCTGCACCTTTTGCTAAACAATTGTACTGCATAAAAGACAACAGAGATAATGTACACTTCTAGCATATCTTCCTATGTGTTGTTATGTTATGAATTCTGTTCAAACCATCATATGCACAGACAGAAAATACAGACAAGTTGTGTCTAGATATACACATAATAGGCACAATAGGGAAACACACATACATATTATCTCCACAGAGTGAGACAGAGGAAAGATCAGAGATCACATATACACCGACGGTTCAGTGCAGACGGTGCCGTTCACATCTCTATTGGCGTCTGGGCCAGAAGAGGAGACATCAGGTAATTAAAAAGAAAAGTGAGAGAAAGAACAAGAGGGGGCGGGAGTGAGGGATCTGGGGAGAGTGGGAGGAAAGAAGAGAAAGAGGCCAGTAGGGAGAAAGATAATGGACAACCTCATGCAGCTTCGTCTGAAAACATAACTTGTCATTAGCATTGCCATCAGCAACCACCATGTTAAAGCCCATGGGTTCTGCCAAAAAGCCTGTCACTTAGGTAAGACACAGAAAGTTCTCCTGGAGGGACAGCTGCCTCTTTTTATTATCTCAGCTGCCATCGGATCTTTTTATTTTGCATTTGAACTTTTAGACGGAGTTGCGTGTGTCCTCCCATTTCTGTGCGTATCCATCCTCCATATGCACAGCATTGCGGTCCATATGTGTGTGACCGGTCCAGTGGTTAAATATTAAGCCCGAACTGTCAGCTGGAAGTATTCAGAACACAAGTGACAGTGGCTGTCTCTTCCCACATCCTTCTCTCCTGTCATCTGTCCAGTCTGTGAGAGAGATAGAGGGAGGAGGGGAGATGGACACTAAGCTTCCATTATGAAAATGCAGTATGTTTTTATTTTCTCTGTGTTTCCTGTTGTTATGGCAGCGGTAAGTGAAGTTAGCCTGTGTCAGGTGCCTGTTGGTGTGACCCCGGTCTTTGAAGCTGACAAGCTCTCAAAAAACACACTGAGGAATTTGGATGGTTCACTTTCACACACCCACACAGACTCACACACATGCACAGGGATATCTAGGATACACACACACACACACACACACAGGCTAAAGGAATTCACAGACACAAAGTACAATATTTAGAATGGCTGGGTGGGTTTGCATCAAAGTGTTCAAATCAGTGTTAATGGGATGGGACCTTAAGTATTGTCAGATTATTCTATGTCTTTAACATCCACATCATACTACATGTATGTGTATGTATATACATGTATAAACGTCTTTCAATACAGCCTTCTTCCTCTGATTGTCCAGCACTACTATGTATTATGGGCAAGATTGTTAGGGTGTAGGTGTTGTTCGCCTGGTTCTTCCCATTCAACTTACTCGTAGCGTGAACAGACCAAAAACAAATATGTTTAGATGAGGCACAGCAAAAGCAATCAGGAACAGAAAAAAGTTTGTCTCTCTCACTTATTTCTTCAAAGCTTTGCCTGTAAACAACTTGAAACTAAGGTCCAACACGCCGGGGCTAAAATGAATAAGTAAAACCAAAAGTCACATATGCACATTATTCATGCGGTGCTGTCCATTTGAACTGTGTGTGTGTGCTGTTGCCCCAGTGCAGTGAAGAGCGGTGGAAGAGTGGTACCGCTCTCCCGCTCTCTCTCTGCTCCGACTGATTTGAAGTGAATGAGTCTCTCACAAACTAATCTCGTTCTGTAAGCTGTGTAAATATTTCAGCAGCTCCGGCGCCTGTGCTAAGCCTAGCCACAGCGCTAACATGTCACTGACCATTAGTGCTAACCTGCTGCTTCTGTTTCTCAGCTTTATCTTCTCATTCTTTTGTTTCTCACAACTTAATTTTCTTTCATCATACTAACACAAGATCCTCTTTTTCAGCAAAATCCCCCAAAAACATGTTTGCATCCAACTAACAAAATGTCTTAGTAGTGATGATGAAGTGCAGTGGCGGACCGTCAGGGCCAGCAAAGTCTCCTCTGCTGGCCTAGAGATATAATCAGAGTCAGTATTCATATTTTCATATCGATGCTGTATGTATTTTAACAGAGGTCCCATGAATCTGTTTCCGACACTTCTTTATGTCTTTCTTCCTCGGTTGCACCGCTTTCATTGCAGCACATATCAGTGACTTACATCCAGTGGAGGCTTCGGACGTTCATTATCAATGGGGACAGTTTATTGGATTGTCATGTTTTAACCAATCAGATGTCATGTCGTGATCTTTGATCCTCAGTTTGCTGATATTTTCCTAAACTTAACTTAGTTGATTTTGTTCATACATTGACCTGAATTTTATACAATAGCGCTGTCACATAAAAAAGCTTGCTTGCGTAAATGAATTCTTTTTACTTATTATGTGATCAGTGTTTTTTTTTACTTGTCTCTCTAGTTCTTGTACAGCTGCTTTCTGTTTTGTTTGTTTAGACAACTTTAATCACTGAGGTTTTTAAGCTTATTTGGTTTGATATCTAATATATATATTAGAATATATAAATATTTTAATTATGTTCTGAACCTTTTTTTCTGTCTTTTTTAACTGCTCGCACACACACATGTACACACACACAAATTGGATCAATGAAGAGAACAACAGGCCCGGTCTGTCAACTGAGGCACAGTCTGAGTCCAATCGATCCAGAGGCAGATCTTATTGGTGTACACTTTATTTGGGCTGGAACATTGATACACACACACAAGAACACACTGTACAGACATACACAGACATGAGTCATAAGCTCTAGGAATCTTTTATAGTGGCTTTGGTCCTAGTTGCTATTCCATCTCTACCACTAGATGCATTTGCTTGGTTGTTTGTGTATGAGCCACGTGTGCATGTGTGAGAGCAACCGCCGGGGGAAAATATCGGGACAGTTGACAGATAAAACAGGCGTCTTTAAGGGTCCCAGCTCTGTGCTTAACCTGCCAATGATTCACATCCGCCCAGAACAAGAAGAGCATGGAGAGGAAGGTGGTGGGCACAGAGAGAAAGTAATAATTAATAAAGTAAGGGGAGCTTGGTAGAGCAGTTGGCATAGTTATAACACCAGCATTTTAATACACAAACTAATTTCCATCATAATCACATTGCAGCTCACTAAGCATTAAGCTCACTCTCCGCACTCTACACTTGATGTGTGCGAGGACGATTAGTTTGTCTCTGATGAAAGTGAACGTCTCGTCTTGTTTACGATTTTAAAAAATGCGCTTAGAAGGGGTTTAAGTTGTGCCACTGCAGTAAACCAATTTTTAATGGAATATTTGGCACTTCGTGTTTCCATTGAAGTATGCCTGTATCTATTTCCACATTTTACCAGTAAACAGTTAATTACAGATTAAAAAATGAATACCTGATGTATTTAGTCAGAGCAAATGTAGTTGGAGCTTTAGTTTATTAGTAGCCATTAAAATCCACCAGGGTGCAGTCATAATAAAACAGAAAATTGTTTGTTGAAAATATGTAAATATTTTGTGAAAAGAGGCTTAAATGAGCTTAAATAGGTAGAGAGAATTTTTCAATATTCCAAACTCTGTTCATTAGCTTCTTTTGGAGCTTTTGATCGTGGTGCATCAAAAGCCTTCCTTTGCACATGTAAGTTGCTGAGATGTCATCAGGTTAATTTAAATTGTAACCCATGCAGCATAATGTAAAACCATAAAGTAACATTATGTTGTCCAATTTGTGTGGTTGTGTTTGCAATTAACCAGCATAAACACAATCCAGACCAGTGGAGACTCCACATCTGTCACGCGCTGACATTTATAGACGGGCGCAGATATTTTTTTATACATGCATTTTCCCTCTCTGCTGTTGATTCCACAAATGTCACATTACTTCTCAGATGTTTGGTGTTGTTATTATGTATTCAGCATGCCTTTACTTTACTTTATTTTGCTTTGCTTTGCTTGGCAGACGCTTTTGTCCAAAGCAACTTACAGGGAGCTAATGCTGGGTGTCTGGCTCAGGGATACACCTGGTAGGAGATGGACTAGGAGTCAGACGGGGTTTCGAACCTGCAACCTTAGGCATCCCAGTCTATCTTAACCCATTGAGCTACCAGGCCACCTATGATGCCGTGATAGTGTCCTGCATTACATGTTAACAAAGATAACAGTTGCCCATTTACTGACTAGGGAGCCTGAGTGAGGGTTCTGTTCACTGCCAAAGCCTGATAGAGCGAACAACGATGTCAGTTGCATTTATAGGACCGCCGCAGATCAATTCCACCATTTGAACATCAGTTTATGTTTTGTGACAGTGAAGTGACAGTTCTCGTGTGTGAACATAGGGAGGTGTGCAGCAGTTCATCTGTCTACATGTGAGCAGTGACTTTATATTTTGGGAAACATAACGTATCTATTCCGCAGGTGTACGGGTATGTTGTTTGCTAACATGTTAAGTTTCAGACCACATTATTAACTTCATTTCAACATCAAATTTTTACTTTTACTTCATGCGTGCTACTTTTATCCCCCAACTCACCCTAAACTAAACTGCTCTCACCATTTGTGTTCGGTTCAGTTGGACAAGAGGCGTGTCTGGTTTAAAGTAAAGTTCAAGGTTGACTGTTGTGTTTTAGCTAATTAAATCTGAATTATTGATTCTCTGGTGAATTACGCAGAAAGCAAAATTAGATATAGAAACAATGGTAAACACAGGTACAGCAGCATAAGAGAAGAAGAGAGAGGGGAAATGAAATGGCGAAGATAGAGGAGGACGGTATGGCCTTTATTGCACTGGCTCTTTGCCAGCCCTCTCACTCTCCGTACCTTCCCCCTCCTGTTTCATTCCCTTTTCTCCATTTTTATATCATTCCCATCACTCCTGGCCTGATGTCTCTGTCCTTGAGTCTGCAGTGTTCATCTCTCTGTTTCGCCCCTTCCTTCCTTCCTTCCTTCCTTCCTTCCTTCCTGCCTTCTTTTCTTCCCTCCATCATTCCATCCTTCTTCACTTACTTTCTTTTCCACTTAGCTCCTCTTTCTACCTGCTTTTTCGTACTCCACTCTGTGCCGCACCCATTAGACTTTCCTTCTCCCTGTTGCTATGACATTAGCTAGCGGTAGCAGTGTCAAGCTGGTCTTGAGGGATGAGACTAAAGAGCTAACTCTTGCTCTTTTTATTTAATTACTCCTCCTTCTCTTTCCCTTGCATTCATTCCCCTCTCTTGTTCCCCTGTATATCACACCCTGGTTTTGTACCTCATATTCATGTGTCTTTTGTCGGTTTCTATATTTCTACCTGACTCTACCTGCCTTCACGCATGCATCCTCTCCATCGTGCTCTTTCTTTCTCTCTGGCTTCACCATTCAAAAACATAAGAGGTGCCACATAATATCACACCCACATCTCTCCCGTGAAAATATTTGTATAGTGTGAGGTCCTACAGATCCACATGTGAGTCGCCTGATTTTAGATGTATGGTTAATTCCAGCTGTGCACATGCATACACCTGCAAACCGTGACTATGCACACTGCGCACAGGTCCGTTTCTGTGTGTTGGCCTAGGCTTGACCTTGATTACCACGGTGACGGTGAGACTCCTCATTAGTGCTGGACTGGAGGAAACAGTTGGGTAATGAGGGAACAGTATTGTCCTTAGGCACGCAAACACACACACACACGCACACACACACACACACACAGATGCCAATGCACCACTTCATATTAGTGCTTGAATGCACCTGCTGACACCTGTGCTTATGCAAGATCTCATACATAATCCTCAAGTACAAACACACACACGCGCACACACACTCCTTCTGAGTACATCTCAGTCTCATGGCCCCCCACTCAGTTGTCTCGCCTCACCTTCTGTTTAGTGTTTTTTCTCTCCCACACACATTCTGCCTCTTCCCCCCATCCCTGTATTCCTCTCTCTGTTCTGCCCACCAGACAGACCTTGTAGACCTCGCTGCCCACTGAGTTCCTACGGGCCTGGAACATCACAGTGTCGCCCTCTGGTGGTGGTGCTCGAATTACATAGAGAAAGTACTTGAAACCTTCTTGCGGGATTTCATAAAATATAATGAGTGGTGACTTAACTTCAGTTTGGTCAACTTTGATGAGTGAAAAGTTGTTATAAGTTAAGTTTTATTTGCTTTATATATAGTCCAAAAGCCCCTTTCCCAGGCTAATTTGATCAGAGTGTTAGTTGACGTGATTGATTTATCGACCTAAGACGTCACTATTATTGATTTACCTTTAGACACAAAACTCTTAGTCACCACACCCTGCCCAAGCCTTCAGAAATGGCACCAAGCGGTGAAGCAATATGGCTGGTGACCAGACCACAGCACCCCAACTTCTGCATTGATCATGTTATATTATATAAAGCATTTTTGATGATTTAAAAAGTAGTGGATATAAAGTACAACATTCTGAATGGAACGGTCACTGCAGATCAACTTTTATTGTAATTCTTTGACTTATGGTCCAGTATCACCTGTTCAGTTTGAAAGGGTTGTACTATTATTTCATCCACATCAGTCAATATTTTTATTATACGTCTCTAGGCAAAACTGTCAGCTCTGCAAGACACTTGAGAAAGATATGTGTGCATGTGCTAGGTCAGTATGAAAAATGCCAAGCTACATTTTGGGTTACATTTTTGGTCAGCAGATCAAGTCAGAGCTGTGGGAATCTGTGTGAGATAACAGATGCGTAGATTAAACAGAAGTGTAAATATGTGTAGACTTCTCATTGTGTCTCTCTTCTTCTTCACCGTCCGTCCAACAAGAGTCTGATTAATTTTCACAATATTCCTGCTTTGATCGCTCCCCTCAGAAGGAGCACAACCAGAGCAGGGAGAGTGAGAGAGCTTTTACAATTCCATGTAGACAAGGAAGTGTCCCCTTTAAAAATAGCGGGAGATGAAAAAGGGATGGATACATTAAGGAGAAAATCTCAACTGCGTGGCACGCAGAGCTGCAACGATTAGTCGATTAATGGACTTTAAGAAAATTGCTCAGCAACTATTTTGAGCTGATGAAAAGTCATTTTTAAGCAAATATGCCAAAACCTCCAAGGGGGGTGATTTCTTTTTACAGTGCACTCTGTATAACGTGATAATGTGCAGGATAAATCTTATGTGCTCACAATCCACACTGACAGCTTTGTAAGAGGGAATGACAAAGCAAAAAACGACTTAGCGGAACAGAGGATAACAAATACAAAAAGATGCGTATTAAATAAAGCTAATTTAATTCCGACACAGCCAGAACTGCCTCGCCTGAGGATTGTACAGTATAATGGTTTGTTTTTAGCCTACAGAGAAAGTGAACTGCTGGTGTCTCATCCAGCTATGAGAAGATGCTGCCCTTGGTCAGCACACTTGGCTCAGTCAGTGTGTCTGGTCAAATGTTTCGCTCCTAGATTGTTGCACTTGGAAGTATTAGACCTAAATATGAAAATGGGTATTAGAATTATACTTGCAGGAAGTAAAATGATTTGTAAAAAACTTGTCAAGCAGGCGCTGTAATGTCTGTGATGTGTTTGGTGAATTGGGTGACTGCTGGTTTCTGCAGAATTTATGTCAGTATTATCTTCAAAATAATTCAAGGAAACAATTTTGTGAGTCAGGACCTGGAAAAGAGAGACAGAAAACGTGCATCAAGGCTTTGAACTTGAACAGGCTTTGATGCTTTGCAGGCAAATAGCAACTCCAGTGCCAGACGTGACAGACACATGTTGATTTTGGACCACAATAGTACAGCAGGAAGCAAGTTGTCACGCACTTCTACCATCACACATCACCACACGCAGAGACAATAAATCGAGAAGTACTCAACAGTGGTCAGAATGACAAGACGGCAGACAAGACATAGAGTAAGCAAGCTAAATCTATTTCATCACCACACTGTGCATATGAACAATTATATATATGTTAGAAGTTACATTTTAAGGTTGTTGTCCTCACTCTGCTAATGAGTGATGCCTTGTTATGAATTCAACAGGCAAGTCAGCCCGATTGTGTGATCTTCCCCGGCATTAAGGGTGTGCGCACACGCTAGCGTTGCATGTGCAAATATATGCTTGTTTCTTTTCCTGCATGTTGAGTCAAAAGGGTGGAGATCGGGGGCAACTACCGGTTAAAGCAAACATTGATTGATTGGCTCTTGTTGCCTCCCTGAAACTGTTTGATTGGCTGTTAGGTCCAGCAGTCAGCGCAGTGAGCAGGTAGGGGAGGATCTTCCCTCTGCTCTGTTGCTAGGTTACAGGTATACCCAATAGATGTGGAGATAAAGAGATAGAGTAGAGATAAGAATGAGATTGGGCGTGGATGGGAGCATGGATCTGTGTGTGTGTGTGTGTGTGTGTGTGTGGGATTGTCATCATCATCGGGGTGGGGTCGTTATGACTGAGGGTCAGGAGTGACGCAGGGGAGCGACAGGCAGACGGGCTTGTTTTTAAATGAGAAGGATTTCTTGTGCGTGTTTGTTCATACGGCAGACAGTTCAGACAACATCACTGATTCACGCTCCAACAACCAAACTGATCCAAACTAAACTGTGGAGGTGCTGCTCCATTTAGTCGCTTTAAGCCCAAATGACACCTTAGAACACTTTGATAAAATATCGTTGACCTCCTCAAACTTTTCCCATGCTGCGGTATAATTACGACTGTCCAGCAGATCCCAGGCCTGTGGTTGGCTTGTAATTCATTAAAGTGCTGTTGTATTAATGGTAGACTGCTTTAAACAATACTGCTCTGAGTACAGCTGCTGGTCTGTGCTTAGATTGCAATCATAGAGCGGTCAGTCACCACTAATCGGGGTCATTTATCAATCTGGAAGACCGCACACACAAAGGTGAATAAATCGAAACACACACACACGCTGATCGATGGCTGGGCTGGGTTGGTAAGAGGGATTGATGGGTGCTTGGCTGGTGCTCTGTGTGTATGTCTGAAAGCGTGTGTGGGTGTACTGGCATGAGCACAGCAAGGGCAGGGAGCACACAAAGGCTAAAGATCTGTAAACATTAACCTCCAGTCGATTAAAATCTGGGCCATTCTTGACACTTACAAACTAGCGGGACGGCAGCGCATTGCTGTAGGTTTTCTGATATCTTCCCATAGTTTTCACACCTTGGAGCGATTAAAAACTATTAGCCTCAGCCTCCACTTACTGGCGTGTTCCACAACTTCACACATCATCATCACATTTAATTTCCTCAGTGTCCATATAGAGGACTCCGTCTAATCTAGCTCTCTATCAATATATCGATTTATAAAAACTCTCCCACTGAGCAAACTTCACTCACCCAGGAACAACATGTGGTGGAAATGCCTAAAAAAAGCGAGCTATTAAGTTCAAGACGTTTATTAAACCCTCAAGACGTTTTCTGATGAAAGTATTTTCACATTAAGCAAGAAGGCAGCTTTAAATAGCTTTTTGTTTTATATTTAAATTCTATAGTCTCGGGTTAATTTCTTTCTTCCTTCTTTTTCTCAGGATCCAACCCTTGCTCCTAAAAACATTGTTTCTATGCAACTAACCTGCAAAAGTGATTACGCCTTTGCAACAGCTTTTTTTTTATAAACGATGCAAATAGAAATGTTTATAGGCAACATGTGTTTTTCTGCCAAAATGTTGGACCTCCAAGTCAGCATACAGATTTTACCTTAGGATGGTGTGGTCCCTTCAGAAACACCTGTAATCACATGTTTTTGTTAATAAATGTAGCTCTCCAACACTCACAAATATTAATACGTTTGCCATCATATCATCAGAAGACAGTTCATAGTAGATATTTGAGATGATTGTTCACAGTTATTAAACTGTATCTATCAGAATTATTAAGACCAAATTATTTGTTGCGGTCTTAAACCTGTGACGTGAATGCAGGTCCGCCCCCCAAATACGTTCTTTTATTGCAGAGATATGCGTACTCCATAGTTTACACAAATGAACGTAGGATTTCTGAGGCTTTCACAAACGTTTGTTGGACTGACCCAGGAGCTATTGGAGGACTGAGCTTTCCTTCATGGTACTTCGGCTCAGATAAGTATGTTGTAAATGCAACGCAACAGAGGACGTCTATACACACAACAGCTGATGGAGTAAACCTTCTTGTGGGGCTGTGAAAAACTTGATCTAACAATAATTATTATCACTTGTGTGCATCTGGCCCACTGCAGCAAAACTTTTATAGAAAGTACAGGCTCTGCAAAGACACACAGTGGAGACCAGGTGTGGAGGCTTTTTGACGAGTGGATCTTGTAAACATTCCTCACAGTTGTCCTGACTCTGCTGTGTTGGTTATGCAGCGCATTTGCCTGTCTGGGAAAGTTGTCAGACTGCAGAGGGGAGAGAAATGAAGGGTTGAGATGACGGAGGAGAGTGCCGAGCTCAGTATGGACTAAATTACGCTCTCTAATTTGTGAATTCTCTCCTGTATTTACCCCTTTTCCCTGTGTCTGTTGCCCTGGAATTCCTTTCAGCCTCTCTCCTATGTAATTCGTCTTTCCTTCTTCTTTCCTATAATTTATTCTTAGTTCCCACCTGTCAAATTGTCTAATTTTGACCTACCTCTTTTTTACGTCTATCACCTCTTCACATTCCTTCTGCTTTTAACTCCTCTGCTCATACTATGTTTTTCTCTCCTCTGCCTTTCCTCGTACTGCTGATTCATAATCTCTGTTTGGACAGACAACAGAGGGAGGGAGCTTCTGTCCTGATGAATAACAACAGGAATTGGGAGAGAGACATAGAGAGAGAGAGAGATACAATGCAAGAACGGGATGCTGAGGCAGCCTCCTTTGCAAACTGTCTGTCTGGCTGGCACAGCGTCTCGCAGTCTGTCTACCAGACTGTCAGTGACTGTGTTTCTGTCTGTGTCAACGCTCCCACCCTGAACCAAATTTTCACAGATCTTGTAGTCAGGCTAACCAGGATTGGCTTCTTACTGCTATTCTTAGGCTCATGCCATCCAGTGTGTTTAAATTATAAGGCCTGTGCTCTGTTGTGTTTTTTTTTTTTGTCTGTGTTCTTTTTCCAACACCTGGGCATGTCTTCACTCTCACACATTTAGAGTGCCTCCACCACTTAGTATCATGAGAAATGGAAAGCAGTGGAGTAAGCGAGGGTAGCGTAATGGAATTGTGAGAGAAAAGAATTGTGGAGAAACAAAACGGGAGTTGGAAAAGAACCGAAAAATAGCTCAGAGTGACGGAGGAGCAGATGATGCCACAGCAAGAAGGAAAAGAAGATGACTAAAACGAGGACTAAAAATAGGAATATTAGGAGAAACAAAACTGTTTCCCCAAAGAGCTACGCACACTGTGGGGTCGACCTCATATGAAGGAAGATGCCTCCTTTTCCCTTCACTGCTGTATTTTTCCTAGTCTCCCTTTTTTCTTTTAGGAATTGGAAACAGTTTATGTGTATGTGTTTGAGTGGAAAGTTAAAACCTAAAATGACCCAGTCTTTGTGCTCATGTTGGGGAGAGAGCGTGCCTGTCGTTCGTCTGACACACTTTGATGCCTACAGATTTTGTTTGTTTTTTTTTGTTTTTTTTTGAGTGACAGTTTTTAGAGACCACTCTATGTAATGAGCTGACCAGGGTGACAGGGACGGGCCTCCGTTGCTAAATCCTGCACGGCTTAACGATTACAGCGACACACACACACACACACACACACGCACACATACAACCTGTAAATGTCTTTGAGCATGCACGTAGGTGTGGGTGTGTTTTTGAGCAAGAGTAAAGTAGAGTAGATAAAGGAATGAGAAGGTTTAAGTCCTCCCTCCCCTCGTGTGTGTTTACATTGGATACATGTTGTTTGCAGCATCAGATTTGTTCCCCTCGTCCTCTTTGCATCTCTCTGATTAACAAGAATTCAGGATTCTAAGAAAGTTATTTCATTCTCTTAATGAATCTGTCTTAATACTTACACCTAATTGCGGTGCACTCCTTGGTCCTGCTGAGTCTGCTTCCTGTCTTTTCTCCTGCCAGAGTGAAGAGGAAAGGTTAACCAAGAGTCACAAACGTCTGTGTGTAGTTTGCCTTAGCTTCGCTCCGTGTTGCCTTTTCACACGAGTCTCCATTTTTGCCACAGCTATAATCATAATCCAAAGACAAAACCTGACTTTCTCTAAGCTTGGTGGGGGAGTATGAAGATAACATTTGCTGCTGATGTGATTAAATAAACCACCATTAATATTTGCGGTGGTGGGTCGTCGTAATCTCTTTTTCTGAAGTGTGTCTAATTTTTCCAATCAGCCTTAGTATTGTATGGAGCCGCTTCTCTTATGACTCAAAGGATGAATGAACTGGAGGGTTACACAGGATGAGTGAGTCACTATCAAAGCTATGTTTGTGTGACTGTGTCTGCCCCGCCAGTCTGCCTGCCTGTGGATGCATGTGTGCAACTGTGTGTGAAGTTAGCCAGCAGTAGCAGGGTTACCAATCAGATCAAACACACACGCACAGCCTGCACTGGACTTCACTAAAGAGCCCTGACAGGGTGTGACTTTGATCCTCGCCACGACATCCGCTCCTCCACGCCGCTTTTCTGCTTCTCGTCTGTCTCACGTGCCCCTCAGGACACTTACCCAGGACTCAAGTTACTCCTTTCAAATCTTCAAATAGAGCTTTAAACGCGGAGGATCCGCGTGTTGTAATTGGACCCTCGGTGTGTAGGATCCAGATTTTTGATCCTGCGGATGGATTTCAGGTCACAGAGGGAAGGTTGTGGTTAGTGTCACAGTCTCGATGGCCATGAGACTAATAACCCAATCATATATGTTGAGGTGTGGGCTGTTTTTTATGATGAGCCTGAATGTGCTAAACTCAGAAGCAATGTTCACACTTAATTCCTAAAATGGAGATTTACTCAAGCAAAGTGTATCATGTGAAATATGCCCTGATATAGAATTATGCTCCTCATAGATGATAATTTACTGTGGCATCATCTCACCGCTCCAAACAAACACATTACATGAAGTTGATTAACGTAGGGAGATTAATTAAACTGTAGCTGATGACTGAGACTGTGGACAGTCTTGATATGTAACTGTACTTGTTGTGACAGGTCACATTTACTGTAACAAGACAGAAACGCAGCTCTGAACAAATGCAAATTATAGAGCGAATAACACTAAACATCAAGAGATGTATAGTAGATTCCATTACTCCCCTGCTGTAGATCCTCTTATCACTGTTGTGAATAATAAAATCTCTCTTGGTCTGGACACAGTGTTTGGTCAAGACGCTCTGTGATTTCCTCCTGCTTAGGAGGAGCTGAAGACAATGGTTCTCACTATGGAAATGTGTTCAGATGCTTTGATGCTTTATTCACTCAGGCTTTCCAAAGGACACGTTCAGCTCTTCTTTTTCCCTCACACCTTCCCCTCTCTTGAACCCTCCGCCCCTACTCTACTGGCTCTGATCGATCCAACCATGTCTCCCAGTCCCAAATGTCATATTTTTTTCTTTGACACAGCTACCCTCTCTCCGCTGCTTGGTATTCCGGACTGGAAATCCATGCACCATCGCAGATCCATCAGCTCTGATCGGAATGCTGCACCATGGCTCGGAGAAATGGAGGGATAAGAAAGAGAGAAACGGGGGATAGGAAGAGGGAGAGAGTGAGCAGGTCAGCAGCGTGTTGACATCCTTCCGGGACTAAAGCCTTTGGCTGCCAGAGAGAAAGAGAGTGGCGAGGACGGGAGTAAAGGCAGAAAGAAAGAGACCTTTTTCATTTCTCAGGCATCACTTTCATTAATCTGAGGTTTTCTCTTTCAAATCTGAGGTTTTCGTAGGAGAAACTGTTAAACAACATTTATTTTAGAGCTAAAGATTCAGTAAACAGTATGAATGCTACTGTAGAAGTTTAATTAATTCAGGTCTCACATAGAATCTATTGGTTGTGTATTATTTAAAACTTTTCAGACACGGGATACTTTCTGTAATTCAGACGCTGGTCACTTCTGCGTTTATGCGCCCATGACTGCTAGTGTTCGCATTTGTTTTAGACTCACAAAACCTCATTAAAACATATAGGCTACTGGTAAAAGACAGTGGTAGATCATTCGGGTAACAACAATATGATGGGTTTTCACCTTCATTGCTGTGTTCAACTAAAAATTAAAACCACTAAAAGACTAATGCTCTGAGTTGCTCTTTGCAGAATGCATGTCACAAGACAGTATCTCGCTGACGTACCAGCCTCAATGAATTGATGAATGAGTGCATTTTACAATGCTACCCTGCTTTCTGCTGAGATAGTAAAAGGAAATAATGCAAAGTCCAGAGAAATAGTAGAGTAGATAGGAACGCTGAGATCACTGAAACTTCAGAAAGACGTTCCTGAAAAGTGCTATTGAAAAACTTGGTTTTTAGTAAGTATCATAAAACATCATAAAAACGGTTCGTAGTAGTAGGCAAAGATAATTTATAGAATTTCTTCATTATTGTTGGGTGTTTCTGAGAAAGGAAAAATGACAATAGTAGAATTAACAGAAACCCCAACACTGATATTCTATTGTATATATATATATATATATATATATATATATATATATCCCCCATTTCTAAAATATGCCTAGAATTTGAATGCCTTGCCGCACTTATATTGTATTCTTTGCGTTGTGTAGGTCAGTCCACACACAGCTTTTGTCACATTCTCCTGTAAGGTCTACAGTATTTTTTATCATCAGCTTACTTTTCTCACTTCAGCTCGTTCGTCATCCCATCGTTCTCCTGTCAGAACGGAGAGAGATACAGACAAGCGGTGATCAAATCGATGTTTTCTCTCTTTTATCATTTATCGCTGTCTTTCTTTTGCACTCTTCCTCTCCAAATCCTCTCTATGTGTTCTCCCCCATGGCTTTTCTCTACAGCAGTGCGTTGCCTTGGTAATTACCAGTTGTCTTAAACAGACAGATGGAATAAGAGAGAGTGACGGGCAATTTTCCCAGTGCCTGTTTTCCCTGTGTATATGAATGCAACAGCGTTTTGCGTGTGTTCTGGATGCACACTACTTTCCTCCTGTCCATCTCTTTCAAAGTATCCAGCAGTTCTTCTCGGTCGCATAGCGAGGGAAATGCACACATATAATTCATAGCAGCCTCGATTTGAGCCAAACTCAAAGACAAATCTCTCAAATTCCCATATAAAATCTGAAG
>JAUMTR010000002.1:9004314-9028421 GCA_032270685.1 Microctenopoma stevenorrisi | reverse complement strand
TTCCTCCGGTCCATATCTTTCACCCCCCCCCCCCCCCCCCCTCTTTCTGTGAGTTTGCAGTTGTGCACAGCTGATGCAGTCTGTGTGGGGAATTACCTGACAAAATGTGTTAGTGCAGGATGAGAGCAGGACAGTCTCATCTCCTGCTGTTGTGTTGGCTATTTTAGATGCCAGGTGTCACTCTGGACTCTGGACCACGGGAGAGATCACCGCTGCCCCCTCCTACTCTCCTTTATCTTAGCATGCCCCTAGTATAGCATAGGAGCAACAAGAAGGCCTAGTGTTTTAACTATCAGGTCAAGAGAGAGTGTAAAGTATGGAGGGAGGAGAGAGAGAGGAACAACAGAGGAAGTGAAACCTAGATGCTAAATGATATGCATTAACATTATGTCAGAGTTATGTCACTCAATTCATTTTTCGCATTCTCTTTCAGGCTGGTATGATCAGAACTGAGCAAGAGGAGTTCTTTATCGAGCCGGTGGAGAGGGGCGACGGAATGATAGAAGAGGAGCAGGAGGGAGGAGTAGGAAGGACACACATCGTCTATCGCTCCTCAGCTGTAAAGAAAGCACCCATCAACAGTGTGGCAGCAGACTATCACTCCAGAGGTTAGTCTGTCAGACCTCCTGCACTATCATCCACTTTTAGACCATCTACTCTGGATTGTTCTCATGCACCCTACAGCACCATTTACAAGTCTCTTCCTTATTATTATCTTAAACCCACTACTCCCTCATATACACCTGGTTATGTAATCAAATCTAATTATTGTATGCAAAGGTAGCGAGTCACACTGCGAGCATACTTTTGAGTCAAGAGGATTACACCTACATGCTCTAAAACACATCCTCCTGTCACTGCACTAATTAAAACAAAAAAAGGAGACACGTGTTTGATTGGCACGGGGTAGAGTTAGAGTGAAGGAAGACAAATACATATTCAAATAGGCTTTGATACTGCAAACCTGAATATTTTACCAAAAACACTTATTAAAATGTGTCTTTTTGTTATTTATTTAATTTATGTACAACAACACGCACGAAGGAAACTCCACTCTGCCCGAAACATGAAATGAGGTTAAGTTGCTTGAAGGTTACTCAAAGGACTGATGATGGTACAGGGGCAGTTTCACTTGACTCCAGTTACTCAAGTGAGTTTATCTCAAGATTTAAAATAAAAAGTAAAAATATAATAGATTTAATGAATTTGAGAGCACGTGTCTCTTTGATTGTACAAATTTATAGTAGTCTGTTGTCTAATGTTTCATCTTCAAAAGACGTTTAAACTCAGAGAACAGTAACTTTTTCACAGTAAGGTGCTCGTATAAGCAGTGTAGTGATATGACTGCAGTCCTCCACTCATCTAAAGCCTGAGTGGAACGTTTCGTTTCCATGAGTAATAAGCATGTGAAACAATGAGTACCACACATGCAATGTCATGCGCTGCAGCATCTAACACGTAAAGACATAAGAGAAGAGCTTTCATAGAGTTGATGTGCTTTTACTCTCAAACTGAAATGAATGTGCATTTATCTGAGAGATCACAAAATAAACAGTACAACTGTGTTGATCAGAAGACCTAGAACAGTCAGTGTATTAAATGTCTACTACATCAGGTACGTTGCTGTGCTTACTTTATAATAATAAACTACAAGGATGTGTAGAAGAACACATAATGGAGAAAATACATTTAAAAAACTAAATATAAAAATCCTATAAAATAAGCATATTCAGTAGTGTCAGCTGTTTCATTGGGAGTCAAAGAGCTTGGCTGGGAAAATATTACTGCAACGTATGCCTCAGGCTTCTGTCCAATCGTTGGGATTGATCTGATGCCTACAAGTCAACCAGTTGTAACCCCACCAGTGTAAGAGTCGGTACCTCAACTAATCACAAAAGCAAAAAGAAGTGAGTCCCCTTTGGTGCTGAAGCGTCTTATAGCGAGTGTTGATCTGTATCTTCCTATACTGAGGAGTTGACTCAAGAATGTCTAATAATATTCAGAGAGAGTTTCCATAGGAACACCCAGCGAGGACAGACTGCATTAGAGTAACACAGATCTGCTCCCACTGTTACTAATACCTGGCGGTACATCCGCGTACACACACACACACACTCACACACACACACACACACTCACATAAGCATTCTCACACTGAAGAAAATGCCTATATGGAAAATCACACACATACAGAATGTAACCACATGCAGCTTACACAACTCCTTTGATGATACATTTACACTTCTAAACACACACACACACACACACACATGCTGCATGCACACAGCCACACACACACACACACAACACGTCTCACTGCTCCTTTTTGAATCTTTCTTTCTAATGAAGAGTGGGGTGCAGATCAATAGCGTAGGATAGAACAGGCCACAGTTTGCGTTTGTGTGTCTGTGTGCCTGCATATATGGCGTGGGCAAGAGTTCTGTGGTCGTCTGGCTCTGAGTGCTGGGATTTTCAAGGCTACACAGACAGATAGACTGACGGGCAGACAGAAAAGCAGGCATGTGCTTTTCCCAGTACGCATTTGATGCGGATTTCACTCTTTGTTTCTTCTCTCTTTTTATCTTTTGTCTTAGCTATTCTAGACCAAAACATTGTGTAAACAGTTGGTCCATCATATCACTATAATATCGGAGCCACATGGACACAAAGGAAGCACATTATAGACCCTTCTGCCTTCACATGCTTCCTTTTCTCTGCAGCTACAACCAAATCAAATCATTCCCTCGTAATCTCTTTCTCAGACAATCACTCCCGGTTGTAGATCAATCAAGGACATTAGTGAATTAATGAATAATCAATCAATCATTTCTGGAGATTTCCTTCACCAGGCCTGCTTAATTCGCAGCCAGTTTTTCAGTGTTGGACTCATTTCCTGGCTAAAGACAGAGGGAAGGAAGTTATATTTAGCAAGGTAATAGAGGATCTCAAGAAGGAGAGAACAAGAGATGAAGAGGAGCGAGATTGATCGGTTTCTTACACCATAAGCTGAGGAGGTGTGAATCAATGTCGTAAGTGGAGAGAGCAGCCTTTATTATTAATGTGGCACATTTGTCAATTAATCACTGCAGCGGTAGAAACTAAGAATTGACATTCATTTTCTGCTGGGCGGAGAGACAGATTCATTGTTTAATCTGTTTTCACTTTCTCTCTTACAACTTTATTCTACTGTGTCTGTGGTTTTTGATCAATCCTCCATGAAGTCCTATTTCCTTTTTCTATATTTTCTTCTTTCACTGAATTTAACTTCTTTTTATTTTTGCCCCAAGTAAACTCTCATCTCGCTTTCCCTCACTCCTCCTCCTGTGGCTACTGACATGTTTTGTGTTCTGGGGCTGGACAGCAAGATTGGAAATGAGTATGTTGCTTCAACTGTGTCTATACAAACATGTGTTTGCATGCCAGTTCAATGTTGTGTCCAGGGTACTGAGACATGCCCAGACAGATGGACTACCAGAGGGCTTTTTCCCATAATCCCCTTCACGTAATGTGCTACCTAGACTTATCTAGCAGACAAATTATAAGGCCTAAATGCCACCAATTTTGAGCGGTTGAAAGGCATCTTTTCTTATCTAAATACTCTTTTCAGCACTACAGGAGCAACAAGTTCAGCAATCTCTCAGCTCTGCTGTGGGCTGCTGCTCACGATGAGAGATAGAATTATGCCACTAAAAAGAAGTCATCTGCAAATGTAAAATTCTGCTAAATTCCTTAAAAATGTCAGAGATGCGTATTGTTTTCCAGACAGAAAGACTCCTTGCAGCCTGGCAATAGGTGATAGGTGGAGGTGGAGGATTGTTGCACCAGACCTCATGCATCCGCACAGAGCCAGAATGTGTTTTACACCTTAGGTGCTGCTTTTTTGTGCTAAATTGAGCTGTAATCTATTCTGCTTTACTGTTCTGTACTGATGTGAGCTGTTGCTAGGTCACTTATTGAATGCGAGTCTATACCACATTGTGCACCCCTGACAACAACGCTTCGGCCTTGGCCTGAGCAGAGAGGAAGTTAAAGAGGGTCAGATAGAGGCCAGTGTTGCTCGTCACTGTAGCTTAATGTCTGCCTCTCGCATCCAGAAAATGAAGGGGCTCCCGAGGGAACTCTCTCTCTCTCTCTCTCTCTCTAGCTCTAGCTCTTTCTGTGTCTCTCTTCCTTCACTCCCTCCTGCTCTGTCTCTGCTGGCGCGACACGAGAATAGTCATATGGTGCAAAGGTTTTAAGAGGAGACTCGTGACTAAGCACTTAGAGATGTGAAAGCACATGCAGAACTCATAAATGGCCTGAACTCATCTCTAGTGTGTAAGGGGGTCCCAGCAGAGACTCTGCAGTGCAGACTGTGTCCTGTTGCAATTAAACCAAACCACCTGAAAACGTCATCAGCCTCATTTACAGATTGCACCAAAGCATGCTCTAAACTCACAACTTTTCACGTGGCCACAAGGTGTAAGTAGACATGAACAACAACAGCGAACATCTTTGGATCAGTAGTGGGCATTAACTCATACCTGCGTGAACACGTGCGCATGCAGTCAACCACAAACATACACGTACAAAGAATCAAACACATGCACAGGTGCAGAGTTACTCATACGTGCACACACACACACTCAAATACAGTGGACGGTTTGAATGAGTCCTAGCCCAGGTGTACCTCTGAGAGGAAATTACTGTGCTAGGAGGGGAAGTGTTTCAGCAGCCAGCTGCTTCCTCTCTCCCGCTCTGTGGCCAGTGGCTCTATCCTGGGAGAGCAGGACTGGCTTTTTGCTACACTCAACATATGTGTATGTGCGAGTTTGTGCACAGTCATGCATTCCTGCATGTATGTTCGCTTGCTCGTGCATTTACAGGTTCTGTTTCTTGCCCCTTTCACTCATGACTGACTGACAGCAGTTGTGCATCTACTGATGTGTGGGTGTGTATTTGTACACATGTGCATTGTGTCACTGTGTGTGTGTGTGTGTTCGCTGACTCCTCTCCCCCTAGTAAGTTCCCAGCAGGCCTTTCATTGAGCCGTCACTCAGTGTGCCACAGAGCCACCTTTAAACAGGAGCAGGACTCAGGGATAATAGCAGGGTGCGGCCAACCTCTGTTCCAGTCTGCAGCCACCCTAGCTGCACTGACCCACACACACTCCGTCTCTTCGTGTCTGTGTGTGGGTTTCTGTCTGTCTGCAAAACAAAGAGAGAGTGAGCGAGGAGGGGATGGAGTGGAGAAGAGGGGGAAGCCTTGGAGGTATGCAGAGGTCTTAGCGTTATTACAGCCTCTGTGATTGAGAGAGTGCAGCTATAATCATTGTGATCACAGTATTTTGACAAGATTAGCACCTTTCTGAGCCTCGGTTCTGCCTCTAACGTGCTGTTCCTATTTTCAGAATCAGACTTTTGATGTTGAAATACCACTACATAGCAAAGCCTGTGTCCTTGTATTGTTCTATTTATGATGGGCCGCGATCATCCTGTACAACTCAGGTTTCAGGAGAAAGGTTGTGATTAGCCAAGTGGTGGTCCCTATCCTGAGGTTGGCATCTCTCGTGTGACTGTAAAATGATTATAAGTTTATAAGATTATGAGTATAAATATACAATATGTGCATAAAATGTATACAAAATCTGTACTGTGTGCTTTTTTGTTAAATTCTAATGCTGGTGTGCGCAGACTAATTGCATGCAAAGAGGTGTTTAGTTGTTTCAGTCGCCTATGCTTAAACATTATGTAACCATACTAAACATCGGAAGTAAATAATATAAAAATATGTGAAATGGGGTAAAGAATATTATTCTTAATACTTAACACATTACATTTTGCAGATTCTAAACACAGAACCCCATTTTTTGCAAGGATAACCATAGTGACTCTACGTTGAATTGTTTTTTAAAAAATAAAATATGTCGGCATGCAGGGTTTTGACACGGCAGCAGGTACAGCAGTGAGACCACAATAACGTGCAACAGACCTCCCTGGAGGTGACCAGTGTTCTGTGTTAGCATCAGTTATGTAACCAGCCAACCTAAGGGACAGAAGCTCATGGAAGACGAGATAGCGTGTGACTTCCTTCCTCCCACAATGCAACAAACACACTACATACACACGCACACACACACACACACACACACACACACACTAAGATGCTGTGTTAAATCTGGCACTCCTCAGAGAAGTGTGGGAGCCACTGCCCCGACTGAATAAGCTTCCTTGATGTGTGCGCTTGAACAGATAATTTTGACACTGTTGTGTTCTGATGTTAAAGCTTCAACAGTCGTGGGGAAGAGAAACACAGTTGGTTTCCTGGATTGTGAGCTAGTATGGCTCCTTGGGACCATGTGAGTTATCTCTTATTAGTTTACTTGAATTTGTTAGAGGACAATTTGCACCTTTATTGTTTTTGTAAGTACACAGAGTTTAGTGACTCCCAGCAGGGCTCCACCCGACATCCACCTAAAATGAGCCCTAATCAGCGAAGATAGCTGAAACACCTGTGTGGGCATGCGGGGGCTGTAAACGGCAGTATAATGGTCCCCGCTATAGGCACTCAAACGCCACGTGGGCTAATGTGGGGATGTGTGTCTACTGTGGCAGTAGATCCAGAGGTTAATGGAGCCTCTCACGTGAATGCGGCTTTCATTACTCTAGAGGCACAAATACATTCAGCAGTATTACAGCAGTTTTGCTCTGCATGTGTACGTCTCTGTTCAAATGTTAGGGTTATAAAGTACACTGTGGGCCCTTCTTTAGCTTGTAGTAGTAGGTTTAATTGTTTGTGTCTGAGTTTGAATGAGAAGTTGGCCAGCGCTTTTTGATCTGAACAAACTTGGGGCTTTGGCTCAGAGTTGGAAAAAGAGAAATTCAACTCAGTCAAAAAAGACTAATTTGTGCTATATGGTTAGGAAATAATCTGATAAGTCATTACTGCATCTTCAATAGATTGATATAACTTTATTGCTAATGTACCAGTAAAAGATATGTTCAGAAGGAATCTGTGCTGAATTCCCCCAAATGATTACGTGAAGCGTGACATTACACAAAGATAAATCTAAGGAGTAAAACTAGATTGAAATGGAGGTGGAATAAAGCCTCTTAAGCCAATATTCTGATTTTGTCTGTTTTATGATTCTGTCTTAGCAGTAAATAGCAGCTCACTATGGCTAAGAATAGACTAACTGCTAATAATAACTACTAAAACAAACAGAGAAGTGAAGTCTGCGTGGGGAGCTCCCAGCCCCTGTGTCCTGCTCTATTCTATTACATGTTATCCAGAATACATACCGGACATTAGTAAATAAGAAACACATTTAAGTTTTTTACAGTAAGTAAAACATTTAAGTTGAACTAAAATTGCAAGTTGGACTATAAAGTTATTTTTAGTGCACACTTTTAAAAACTTTGACAAATCAATCAATCAGCATCATTCTCCTTCTCACCTTCATGCGAGGGTCCACACAATTCTTAAAGCAGCTACAGGTTTTTAATTATCTCAAACAACAACAGGATACGTTTCCCTTTGCACAATAACAATAATCTAATAATGCGTCCGTGTCACGGCATCCATGCAGTGAGACTGAAGCTCTCAGAGTGTGCGCCTCATGGCTGCTGTCTGATTAGCAGAGTGATGTGTGGTGGTGGGAGTTTGTTAGACTACAGTTCATTTGCTGCTGCGCCCTCTAGGGAAGTTTAATTGAATAAAATAGAGCTCTGTGCTTTTTCATTTGATGATGTCTGTAATACTTGCCATCAGCACAGAGACAGACACTAATTTAAGTCTCAGACAGACCGTAGGTTAATACTGGGCAGGTTGGAGCATATTAGTGTTTTAGTGAATTATATTTACATTTTAATGAGCTGCTGGATCTCTATGGATGAGAGAAAGGTGTAAGAAAGAGAAATTCCAATCATTTGTCTCCGTTTTTGCACCCACTTTGGTATGTCTTGTTTCATTAAGTTGATGTGTTTAGATTGTGTTTAAATAAAAGAGAAGAAAGGCTGTAGAGATGAGAAGATGCAGAGAGGGAGGAGCTGAAAATCCACACCCAGTGAAGCCAGTTGACTGTCAAATCCAGATGGGTCACGTTGTGGTGTTTGTACAACGTTGATCCTTGACCCTTTAATAGTTTCTGCTTGTGTGGTGATAGGAGGCTGGGTTATTAGTCCGCATTTTTCAAAGCTTCAGTAATCCAATGATTTTATTTAATTGTGGTTTCCTTGTCTCAAAGGCTCTGTACACATCCTGTATATTGTGGCTGCAGCAACACTGTTTAGTTAGTTCTCAAATATGCTATGCAAAATGAACATTTTACAGATGTGTTCAATATAGATCTTTCTGACATTCTTCCTCTTCACCTTTTTTCATTTGCTGCCTTTTGAAGTCGCCACAACAGACCATCTCAAACAGAAATCCCGTTTATGATCAACATATTGGATTTGGCGCAGGTTTTACACCCGGTGCCCTTCATAATGCAACCCTCCCCCTTTATCCAGGCCTGGGACTTGTGCTGATAGTGCTTGCCCTGCAACTGCGTTCCTAATCTGTCTGAAATAACATTACACAAAATGTATTTGATAATGCAAGTTTTGGTAATGAAAAATGTTCTATGTGAGAACTAAGCAGATCAACTCGCAACAATCATATCAAAGTCTATATAAATCAGATCAGGCTCAGATTGAATTGTTAGCTTTACTCTAATGGGAGAGCCAGGCAAGAGGGGTCAGCAGTTCTCTGATGATTCAGTTTATTCCTCTCTACGATAATCTGCGTCTGCAGAGCGTGTAATAGATGTAATTGAGCCACTGGTTTACACAGTCAGTTAAAACTGACTGTCGAAGCCCTTTACTTTTATGTGTCCTCTGCAGCTCTGGTCACAATCATGCTGAGGCAATTACCAGGCACGGTGGCATGTCTTCGCCGCTGTGCTCTTTGCATGCGCGTGTGTGTGTGTCACGCAGCTCGTGTGGAGTTTCTTCCTATTCTGCCATATGTGTTGTCCCGTGATGAGAGGGAGATAGATCATCCTCGACAGCAGATGTGCTGACGCCGGAGAAAAGTTAGTTCACTTCCTTGGCATATTACCCACGTTCCCCCTGTGATTTGTCTCCTTCTCTAGACTTCCTACCACGGCTTAAAACTCTGGGAGTTTTCTGAAAAGCTTCCCAGTCAAGCTGACAAACCCCAGTGTTCTGGCTTATGATCATCAACGTGTGTGTGTTTTGCCCTGCGGATACACAGTGGCTAATCCCTCCCTTTACTCCCATATGCTTTCTCCTTTTGACCTGTATTTCTCTGTTTTTCTCCCTGTTACCCCCTTTATATTGAATCAACCTTTTTCTGTTTCTCCTTTTCTACCTTTGAATTTATAGATATACCGTTTATAGAGCACATAATGCCGCTCCTGTGACTGTTGTGATTTTTGTATTTAGATACCAGAGAACGAGGAGGCGAGTGTGGAAACGAAGGTGGGAGGGTGAATGTAATATTGCCTTGTTTCTGGGGGCGGAGTCAAATAACAACTGTTATTCATACACTATGGACTGGGACTAGGACCAAGTAGTACATGTGATGGACAGTTTAGATTTTCTCTCAGCTCTGGCATTCCTTAACACTGTATGTTGTGAAGCTGGCCAGATATTTGTTAAAATGTAGGCACAAAGTGATTATTAGTAACAGATGTCCACCTTCACAAGCAACACATTGCCACTTCAGGTGTAAACAGGAAGTTAAAGAATGAACAACAGGAAGTGGGTTGCTCTCGTGTTGCTGAAATGCATCAAGAAAAAAATGACAGTTTGTTTTTAATCAGTTCAATTCTATTTGTTTATTTTGTGCCAAACCACAAAAAAAGTGATACCGAGGCATTTTAAAGTATAAAGTTTAAGACTTGAATCCGTCTACAGAATGTAAATACACTGTAGAGGACGCCATCCTCTACAGGGATGGCGTCCACATCCCTGTAGAGATTGTCCACAATAAAGGTGAACCCATGGTACAGCTGTGGTTTGGTCTGTAAGGAAACACGGCACAATACCTGGGTCAAAATGAACACACACACACACAGTAGGTTGGATAAAAATTTCACCAAACACATTACTTTACTTTACTTTGCTTGGAAGACGCTTTTATCCAAAGCGACTTACAAGGAGCTAGCGCTGTGTGTCTGGCTCAGGGACACACCTGGTAGGAGATGATTAGGAGTCAGACGGGATTCGAACCTGCGCCCTTCTACATCCTAGTCTGACGCTTAGCACATTGAGCCTTCCTGGAGAGTGCAGCACACACTGAGGATGACAGGAGCCTCAACATTGACGTGTTTAGGAAACCCACACATACAGATCAGTACCTGTTTGACTCTCACCACCCTCTGGAACACAAACTAGGATTAATCGGAACTCTACACCAACGGGCAGAAAACATTCCCACGAGAACAGAGGGAAAGGAAAAGGAACATAAACATATCAAGGAGTCACTCAAAACATGTGGATATCCTAACTGGGCTTGTCTGAAATCTAGGTGAAGATCGTATAAGCTGCCATAACTGACAGGGAAGAGAACAAACGGAAATGTGTTCTCAATTTTCCAGGGATGTCTGAAAAGCTCAGGACCATTTTCAACAAACACGACGTCCCTGTTCATTTCAAGCCAGGCAACACACTGAGACAAAAACTGATCCACCCCAAGGACAAAACTCCCAGACACAAACAGAGCAATGTAGTATATGCAGTCAGGAATGTACCAAACAGCAGCTCCATAAACACGTGGCTCAACACAGAAGGACCAGCTCATCAGGACCTTTAAAAAACATTTGAAAACGCACTTGTTTAAAAAGTATTTCAAGGGAGTCTACAACACACACACACATATGTCATTGTCTAGCACTAAACCATCCCTAAGCATGTTCTTTATCTGGATGAGTTAGGCCTCATCAGGGTCCTTTGTTGTAGTCTCTCAGTTTTTACAAGAATCTGAACTGTAATTACTGGTGTCTTATCCTCGCTTTGGATAAAAGTGTCTGCCAAGTAAAGTAAAGTAAAGTAAGGTAAAGTAAAGTAAAGTAAAGTAAAGTAAAGTAAAGTAAAGTAAAGACAGGACTCAGCAGTTCACCTACATCTGAAAGGCTAAGGCCACTTGTTTAAGGACAATGAAGTCAGAACCTTAGACCAGGAATCTGGTTTAAACGAGGTGTGAGAGAAGCAGTTTGCTGCAAGATTGAACGACCCTTGTGAAACAGAGGAGGCGGCCTCAGGCCCAATCTATCACCCGCTTACAAAGCTGTTCTTACAACTGTACCCAGGTGGTTCCACAGTCATTCACGCCCTGGCCCAGGTGGTCACATTAACATACATGAAAGCCAGAGGGAACAACAACCCACAGGTGAGCACCAATCACCAACCTGAGGGGTTTATAAACCTGCTGCTGCTACCAGACAGTCAGACCTGGAATGGAGGGTGTAACGACTAGACCAGTGGCTATTAAAAACCTTTTTTTGAGATAACAATGACCTGGATGACTGAGAACCTCCAACCTCTGATCCCATAGCTTGTGTGTAATGTAGCTGTTGAGATGATAAAGGCAGAAACGCTGCAAACAATTAAACGCCTCTTGAAATAACTGCTGGTTAAACCTGCTCAGTAAAATAAAGCAGAAGCTGACATAATGAGCTGCTTTCAGGTTTTAGTGAACTTGCTTTGGTGCGAACAGCCACACTGTCACAAACTCTCTGCCTCTTTAACTTATGCGTGTGTGCTGTTGTAGCACCAGTCCTGCTAATAAGGCGTAAATATAGGGAGTAACTGTGTACAGATACAAAGAGCTATAATTTTAATAGCAGAGACTTCTAATCGTGTCTAATCACAGTTTTAATGGCAGCAGCTCTAATGTCTCTACCCTACTCACACGCCCACACACAGTCTGAAAATGAGGAGATCCCACCGTTTTTTCTTGCTGTTTGCGTTTGTGTGATGGTCTTTCAAACTGTTATTTCATGATACTATCGGACATGTTTATTTCCCCTAGCAAAATTTACCAGGATCACATGAAAAACACACAGAGAGAAAGATACGGTGGCGGTGTGTGCCTGTGGCAAGCGTGTACCGCTCTCTGCCTGGGTAGTTAGAGCTGAGATTGCCAATAAATAGTGACCAGTGGCCTTCAGCATCACCAGCGGGGGGAGATATGTGTCCTCCTGCCTGATTGGTCCAAGCCCGAGGAAGAGAACAAACCATCTCGTTAATCAAGGAGCAGTGTTGGGACCCAGTGTGTCTTTATGTGCCACTCACACTCCGTGCTGGTGACACGTTGGAGGAGAAGGAGAGGGACGGGTGAAGTCAGTGCTGTGTGCGGCAGCTTTATATCAGGTGATTGAGACAGCAGCAGTGCAGAGCTGAGCCAATGGCTGACAGATGACTGGGTGTTAAGGCTGCAGGAGCAGCCATGACACACACACACACACACACACGTGTGTGTGTGTGTGTGTGTGTGTGTGCACAAATCCCTGGCTGCCAGAGTTGTCACATTACCATCCTACCTTTGCTTACATTCCTCCCAGCACTAATTTTCACCTTTTGGGCTGCCAAATAAAGTCTAGTGCCCTATCAAGTAACATCACTTGTCTTCTACTGCATCAGTTTATGGTGCAGTAAGCTGGTTTCGCACTTCATACAAAGCAACACAAATATGGATTTTTGTGAATTCAGCCAGAGCAGGTGTGGTAAACTGTAGCGCTAACTTATGAAGAACAGTACTGATATCAAATTCAGATGAGATTATGAATAAACAGCACATAACAGGATTTACATTTCCAGTTAATAACCTGATTTCTGTCTCTCCCCTCTAATCTCATATTTGCATACACAAGGGTGTACGGTACATTAAACGTGTAAATTATATGTATAGTGGTGTTTTAAGTTCACATCCCATCACTTAAAAAGAGTGCGTCCTTCCTGGACGGGTAGATAAATACAAAAAGTAGTTAGTTAAATTCAACACATTTTATTTGTTATGCTGGACATTTCAAGAGTGAAGAGTAAGTGTCATAATCCACGAAATGACACCCTAAGATCTCATCAGGATCTCTGGCTACGGTAATAACTGATCGTTGCATCATTGTCCAGATCGTCTCTGCTTCAGAACAATACTAGAAAAATTCACTTCCTACTGTTGCGTGATGGAACGGTCTTATTTTGCGGTTCAAACCGGCACAGTTAACGAGAGTAACTGTTTGTGATTAAGATGTTATGATGCAGATTTTAGTGTAGCTTGCAAATAATGCACCAAATGAACTGTGTTGATTTAACTTGATTTGTTGTATGTCTTCCCTTTCTCTTGTTTTTTATTGCATCACCCCACCAACACCACCACCACCAATTTATTCCACTCCTTGTGTTTTCCTTTCCTTCCTTCAGCTCCATCACCCATTTTGTCCTGGAGGTAGCCCCAGGGCTGTCAGGTGTGCGTGTGTGCATGCATGCACATATTTCCGAGTGAGCGATGTGCTCACCTGAATTTCTAGAGAAGTGTGCAGTAAATCCACATCTTACTTTAAAGTTGGTTGGGTTCGTTCTGTCCAGATGTATCTACATCTCAGTTGTTCTTTCTCTGTCCATGAATCATCATGCTTGTGCTTCACTGGACATCTGAATTGTCTCTGCTGCTTGCGTACTTCTGAATCCGTCTCTCAAACTCCAGCAGTTTGGATGTTAGGGTTTGTATAAAATCTCTTGACATGCAGACGGCTGTGTTGAAATATTTAATAACATGTGTGGCGTTATATATGGAACACTGTTTAATAATTACCAATAAACCTTTTAGCATTTATCAGCAGAAACTGAAAGTGTGCTCAAATTAATATCTGAAACATACATAGGAACATAAAAAGTTGGTTACAGGCAGCTCTTTGATTCTCATCCTGCATACGGGGCAGCTCATCTACTGTTTATAAATGTTCCTGTACCACCAGCCTTTCAATCCACAAGTTTCCCACTCATTAGACACATGCTAAACACATGAAAACATACAAGACCACTTTCTAACACACAAAGGATTGCGCCAGGAAAATAATTCATTCCCATCTATATTCTATATTCGAGATATATATTCAGTCTGACACACTACTGATAGCTGCGGGGTCAGAGTCAGCAAAGTTAAAGGTGATGCGCTGTATTTAAACGAATAAAATATGAATAAAGTCAGCCAATTAAAACAGGGGCAGCTGGAGTGTCCCAGGAATCCAGAGCAGACTTTAGCACAGTGCTAATAGGATCATCTCCATCAGCTATAGCCAGACAATGCAGGTAACAACACGCGTGGCCCAGACCAGGGTGGCTGAGCAGCAGGTCGGGGTCTGACGTCTGACTTATGCCTCTGCCGGAGGGTGTCGGAGGGTTGGGTAGTGAGAATGGCATAATTCAGGTGGGAGAATGAAAGCTAGACAAAAGCTGCATGATAAAGTGTGTGTGGCATGAATGAGTGTTGATTGTTGTTCTTTCACAGCCTGTAACTGTTTACGATGTTCGGAAACATTGATCACTTTCTCTCTCTAGTTCTTTCTTTCACCTATTCTCTCTCCCTACCTGTCTCGATGGAGTTCGGGGTAATTCATCAGAGAAATAGGATTTAATAGTCACAGAAATACTTGCCCACAAACAAATGTACGCACAAACACAGGGAAGATTTACACTCGCATGCCGACCATGAACATCACCAGTCCATTTATATGAAAGCAGAATGTGCGTTTACTGTAGGACAGTGACCAAACATTAGCAATGCTTGTGACATGAAATAGTTATAAGTGCATAGAGTGTGTGCTTTATATTCTATTCTTATAAATCTAATACTTTTTTTTCTTTAACTGAACACCTTGTTTTGGATTTCTCCCAATTTAAGACGTGTGCTACTGTAACTCGCTCACTCATTGTTACTAAAGGACACACGGCTCATCACATCACACTACTCTACCCACAGCCTCCCGTTCTCGTCTCTTTCGTGTCTAGCTGCAGTCTTTCTATTCCTAGCAAACTTCTTTATTACAACCCAACGGATGCTGGCTGCGTACTTTTGTAGTGCTCGCTTAGGCCAGCTGCATCTCAAGTGCCTCATGTTTGGCTTAACTGAGCGAATGTCTGTCTGCGTGCATGTTTCTGCATACTTGTAAATATGCATTTGACTCTGTGTGTGGTTTGTTCCTGTTCAGTTACAGTTTGTGTGTGTGTCTGCACTTTTTACCAATAGGCCTTCTATTCCAACTGAACCTCCGTCGCGCACATAAACTGGAAACATTTTTATTGTTTTGGAACTTAACTCATGTCAGTGATTCTTTCGGAGCGATTCACAGTCTGATATGTCAGTGACATATTGTGTGTAGGCGTACCTTCATTGCGTACAGACACTCACACACACAGTGGTATTCACAGAAAAATCAGCTCTGCAGAATCAGGTCATTAATATTTAAGCAGTGTCATTGGGCCAACAACCACGAGAGCGTATGTGTTTTCTGTGTGTGTGTGTGTGTGTACATATATAGACGAGGGGCAGAGGGACTAAAAGGCAATTTCCTTAGGCAGCGTAGTGAGACCTGATCCATTACAATAGGATAGACAGAGATAGAGACATATTACTCCCTTAAACAGTGTAGGGGTATGAGATAGGATCTCTTCTTTTCTCCACTGCTCTCCTCTCATCTCCCCTCCTCCATTCTGTCAGTTAATCTTGAGGATAAATACTTTTAAATGGGAAACGGCATATATCTCACTACACCATACTGGATATGATGGACATGGGAGCTTCCTGTGTGTGTGTGTGTGTGTGTTTGTGTGTGTGTTTGCACTGCCAGCGTGAACTCTTTTAAACGGACACTGCTGGGGATTAAGACTCTTTAGTCTATGTCTATTCATCCACGTGTCTACTCCATGCTCTGGTGACATACCACACAGGCATGAATGGAGATAGATGGTGATGCTCACACACATCTATCTGTCTATCTGTCCACTCTCTCTCTCTGTCTCTCTCTCGTCCTCAAAATCTCTTTCTGTGTCTAGGATTAGTGGGTATTATTTGCTCTGCAGAGCAAGGAGAATGAGACAGGTCTTACCGCCAGTTTCTAGATTGGAAGAGCAGGAAAAATATTATTTTATAATAACCTCTCTTTATTTAATCTATCTGGATGGCATGCAACAGCCTGTTCTGCTCCTTCTGACCCAGACACCTATGTAGCTGCCAATAGTAATCTGTAGGTAATGCCAAGTTTTTCTGATTAAGTCATAGTTAACACTGATAAAAAGTTAATTAGATACTTGTGAACCATATCATTTGGGGGTTTACTGCGACAAACAGGACTGGTTAAACAGTTTTAGTACAGTATTATACATAGAGTATGAGTTTTGTCTCGATATAAAGCCGATGATCTCTAGCACCTTTACAAAAACTCATTTGTTTATATAAAAAAATGTCATTAATCATCCCACGGAATCAGAATGGTATTTGCCTCTCCGACATACATTTTCATAAAATAACATGGACAGAAGTAATTTCTGTATTATTTACTGAGTAGTAGTAGTTGAAAAAACTACAGGTTCCGTGAAAGGTGAAAGTTTCTAAACACTATACATTCACCTCAAATGCAGTGTATATGGTGAAAACGCCACTGTCAGTAAGAGCTGTTACAAATTCAGAATGTATCACAGTTACTTCACTGAACTCATTTGAAGTTTTCAGGGTCACACTTTTCTTTGACTTCTTAACAAAGAACCTGTTTTTTTTGGCCGTAGCTGCTCAACCTCTGTACTAATGATTAAATAGAGAGACATTTTAAAGCCCACCCAAGCCTTGGAAGTACTTCAACTGCAAGTGGCCAAACATTGTCAGTGCCAGTGGTTCCCAAACTACCTGTTAAGAAAGGGAAATATCAGACAAAGAACTTCTGCATATTTTAGACTTTCCTTGAGGAGTTTTCTTGATGGGTGTCATGATTTTTCCCCTCTTCCCTTATATCATACTGTACATGCTGTTGTGTTTTCAGAATAAATTGTGTTAAGCCTGATAGCGTTAGCAGCATCAAATGTGTTTCTTCATTGTTTCTGAGTGAGTCAGATTCACTGATGTTTTTGACAGCGCATATTTTATGATATATCTAATCCGGCAGTTATTGCCATGAAATCGAACAAATAATGATGCTGTTAATCACATTGCTTGGACAGAAAAAAAATAAGTTTTCTGTGAAAGTATACAACAGAGGTTTTCCTCTCATCATTTGGCTTTGTGCATTTATATAATATTGCTTTAGGGGGTACTGCACACTAGTTTGGGAACGTTTAGTCTATGCAATTAGTTTTATTTCCAGAAAGTCCAGATGCCTTAAATGACCTCTCCACTTTGCAACTTCAAGTTCTATTCCAGTCCATCAAATATAAAGCCATATATCTACATACTTCTCACAGTTTACCACTGTGCTCCTGTGAAATGTACAGACATAAATGACATTGAGCATTTTAAACTAATGCAGCAATGCTTTGTGGTTAGTAATAAATAGATGCTGACTTACTGGTAAGTTTAAAAGAGTGAGAAAGAGCCTCAATGGTTGTTCCCTTATTGGCCATCTGCCGGTGTGTACAGTGATTTGATTACCTGGGAGCTTTATTGAGGATAGAGAGACAGGGGAGGCCATGCCAGTAGCTCCCATGTCCTCCCTGCTCGAGTATAGAGTTACCCTTGCACGGAAGATGGTGGATTGATTGGCCATATGTCTCGGCTGCTGGGGAGGTTGTAGCATCAACCTGTGCCATTATGATCGCCGCTGGGGAAGTTGGATGGGCAGGGACACACTCTATGTAGAGATAGAGTCGGTTTTCCCCTAGTGTATCTTTGTATTAAGATCATATCTGCCTTGGTTACCAATGTAGCATTGTTGATAATATTCTGGACATTAAAATAGGAAGTGTTAGCAATGGTTTTCCTAGAAAAGTGAATGTGGATCAACAGAATGCACACAGAATGACCAGCCCATGGCTTCATACTAAAGGAGACACATGCTGCACTGCCTGTTGCCAAAGGCCTAAGCATGGACTTGTTTTTGCCATTTCTCATGTTTTGAAGTTTCTTCGGAGCTTGACTTTAAATGTGTTCTTATGCTGTTTTTCCTCCCCTGTTATCACTCCTTCTGCACAGATTCTGCCTTGGTGGCCATGTGCTTGTGTGATAGACGGGCATAGTGTTCTGTCCAGTGGAACGAGTCAGAGGTGTGATATTTACATGAACGTACCTCAGCTCTCTCAGCATTAGTCTTCTTAAAGAGCGCTAGCTAATTATGGTTTCGGTTACATTTTATCAGCATCCCTATCACCCCCGTTCCTTGTACAGAGCCAGCTTGTACGGATGATGAGTGTCTCTTTTAATTGTTTCTAACTGATAAGTGCTTTGAAAGACTTTGTTATGACACAATGCCAATTTAGTAACACCAATACACTTCAGCGGCTTATTAATTCCTTTGCGTCTGTCTCAAGCACTGTGCAGTTGGAAAATACTTTCTGTGCATCTTTGGGCTGAGTAGGCAGTAATATTTTTGCTGTAGGAGCATGCCAGTTTTTAAAGGTCTTAACACATTCTTTATTCACCTCCCTGTGTGCAAGGGCTTGGTGTATTCTCAGTTCCCTAATTGCTTAAAATATTGCAATGTAATCTCTGCTGATTTACTACTCTGTTTAGGTAGCTGGTTTAGAGGTGGTCTATAACGATGTTAGAGCCTGGCTTATGTGTTTATCATTATCATTTATGATGAGGTGATATTGGATGATAAATCCTCATGCCGCTGCCCTGTGGCAGGCGTAGTCGGGCTCTGGTATACTGGTGAGCTGCTTGGAACATTTGCATACATATTGTGTCACACGTTCAGATAGACTTTCTCTTTTTCTCTCACCCACTGTTACACCACATCTACACGAAATGAAGGAAGACGGCATTGACAAGAATGAAAAGATTAAAGGATACTTGAAAAGTAATAATGCATGAAAAGTCAGAAAAGAGAGAAAGATGTAGAGAGATATAGGTGATCTCAAAGAGAAGTTAAGGTAACGCCTAGACTAATGTGCCAAATGGATTAGACACAATGGTTGACACCCGCCTTGATTGATCTTGATCTTTCCTCCCAGTACCCGACATCATGAGCGAAGGATATGGTCTGTACACCCGCCCTCCATTTTTCGGGGTTGACATTTTTGCTGACTGTGGTTACCAGCCTCTCCAGTTTTCCAACCGAGAAGTTGAAGCATCAACAATCATATGCTTTTACCATGTTATGCCATTTACTGAGGGTTTATAAAAACTCGTAATCACATTCCGATGAGTATAAGCCAGAGTTTAGCTGCATACTTACTCATTTATTTCCTCTTTCTACCAGACAGTTTAACTTACCGGCATCTTCTGGATCACACTTGAGCGCTACTTGTCGGTCTGGATCTTCGAGTTGTTCCAGACCTGTAGCCTTACATCCTGTCCCTCACTATGCTTGAGCTTCATAAAAACGTTAAAACTTACCTATCTTTGTCCAGATTCTCCTTGGGTCCTATACTTACACTCTCAATATTTCTAATTCCACTTTCTTTTTATCTCTCCCTTTACTCACCTCATTGTTATTCATCTATTCTCCATCATCTTTCCACTTCTTCCATGTTCTCGCTCTCTTGTTCCCCTCCTCTTCTCCAACATTGCCACATTGACACAAGTCATTCTGTCCCCACAGTGCTCAGTTTGACAGATGTTTGGCTGGCTAGCCTGTCATTATAATTGTGGTACTGGATATTTCAGGTGGTTGGCCTTGACTGCTCTTTGAGTAGTTCACAGCCAGGACAGGACTGGACATTGCCTAGGGCAACGAGTGAAGGAAGGTGAAATCAGGATAGGGGCACGAAAGACAAGAGAAATGTGCAGCAAGAAGTGCAGTATTTTGGGTGCAGTTCATCAATTTTATAATGCTTTTTGACAAAGCTAAAGATTGCCAAAGTAATATGCAGCTGTTTACATCAGTAACATATATGTCAATGCATTGCAGCTAGACAAGCCAATTAGTAAACTTTTTGTAGCTGCACCAGAGTATTACATTTGATTTGCTCTAAAGCATGTTCAACACACACACACACAGTCCCTTTTATAGCTAAACTAATAAAGAAGAACTCTTGGCACGGGGTAGACCTGGGTTTGCAACGAGTCTATATTTAAACTTTTCTTTTTCATTTAATAATTTCTGTGTGGCTTCATTGACGATATTTGTCACAATTCCTTTAACACTGTGCATTTGTAAGTAACCTTTGCTGGTAAATGTATTTCTGAGAGACCTACAGGAATCTTTACATCCTCAAATCAAACAGTCTTTAAAAAAATTTTGAACACATTTTCCCCCCAAAGACCTAGACACAGCCCTGAGAGAGAGATCAGGCTGGATGGTTGGATGTGTAAGGAACTTTACTGTTCACCCAGACAAGAATGGTCTCATCTTGTAGTCCACATTTAGGCCAACTCTCAAGTCCACCACTTTTCTATAGCTTTATCATCTTTGTTTTCACTTTCTGCTTTCTTCTGTGATGTTACCAGCAGCAGGGTGCTATTTGTAGGGAAGCATTCTTGATAAATCCACTTTTAAATACCTGCAGCATCTTGCTGTAGGCAGACAATTATTGACTACATGGTAACCAAGGTGGAGCATTTAGTAGATGAGGAATTACAAAGTAGTTCACTTATAAAAACAAAGTTAGGTTACAGGGGTTGCAGTGTTGGGAAGAGAGGTAGCTAAGGGACCACAAACTCTTCAAGACAACAGGGTCCTTTCTCAGCTGAGACTAATAGGTATTCTGGACCTTGCAGCCTCTGTGGTCTTCTTAATATACACAATGTTTCTCAGAATGGTCTATAGCTGTACATATTTTTTTGCAATAAGACACATGATCAGGGGAGTTTGATAAGGCAGTAATAGGACATGAAGATGTCTCGGTCTCGGTCGCCTACATGTGTTTATCTTTGCATCCCTGTCATGGCAGGAGATGTATTTCTTCCTTTTCGATTTCATAAGAGACCTTTAGAAATGTCTAGCTTTCTGGGCCTGATATGGACAGACACAGGCAAGGACAGATAGACAGGCACTCAGACAAGTCAGTTTCCAACTGGATGAGTTCTGCAGTAAGCCCTGTATTAGCCTGGCTTTGCTGTCTTATTGGACACTAAGGCTTTCCAGTTTACATCGAGCTCTACACCACAGAATGAAAACAGGGACAGAGTTTGGGGACATGATTGATCTTTGCCAACAATTTTTCATTTGTGGATGGTGATGATTGGATTACTGTGTTTTGCGATGTGTTTTCAATGTTGTAATGGACCGTTCGTCGTTGATGCAGTAATTTATGTAACAAAATGCTGGACTCACGGCTTGTGAGATATATCATCGCTTAGTTTCATTTGTGAGAACATGTGCACTCATAAGTGTGAATTTTATTAGTTTGAAACCAGTAAAGCTAATTTCTTTGTGTGATTTTACAATTAGTACATGCAGGTAACTGTGCAGGCATTGTGTATATGAAGAAATTACTGCTAATGAAACCGTGTTCAGCAGGATACTGGGGGAATTGGTGTGCACCGCAGCACCTCCCCAGCAGGCAACAGCTCTGTGTGTTTCTGACAGTTATGTAAGAAGGGAGAGCTAAAGGTTGCCTTGTCTCCTGAACCACCAGAAATCCACACAGACACACTGAGCAGCAGGGAGGATAGGTGGCCCTCTCGCCTGCTGATTATAAAGGCTGCTTTATGCATTATTAAAAATTGTCCTTCACTCCGCTTCAGATCACAGAGAGATATAATATACAAGCCCAAAATTTATACCTCGACCTCTCAAAACATCTCATCAGCGTTATAGATCAGTTGAAAATAAACAGCCCTAACCTAAAGCAGTTATTAATAAATGGGCAAAGTTCAGTGCTTGATGTATGAATAATTATTACGGTCTTCAGGGAGCTGTCCTTGTAAAATTAGATTGCTGATTGCCAACCTAAATAATTAACAGCCATATGATTATGGAGGCATAGTTCACTGTGCGCTCCACACTCTGCAGCCTTTACATCTGTCATATGGCAGCTTAGAAATAATGAGCATTCAGTATGAACACATTGTGTGGGACAATGTGGCCTGTTCTTGTCTGCCCAGATGCCAACGCGAGTGGCTGTTCTCCGAACAACTCATCACCTTGACAACCCATAAAGATGTCACAGGGGAGACACAATGTCCATGCCTGGAGTTAGTAATGTGACCGAGATGGGCCTGTAAGGAAGCTAGTTCGCTTATTTGTGAAGAATTGTAGCTTAATCTCAAGTTTGCACTAAGAAGTTCATTGTCTCCCCTGCCACCTGTTGCCACTCAAAAGCAAAATATAAACTCCTGAGAGAAGCGTGTGTATGAGTAGACACCCTTAGTCACTTGAGTATACAACTAACCTTCATGTTAATTATATAATACAGATACTGCTGTTCCACAATAAGCAACTTTTTCACAGTCTACGAGAATCAAGATTGGCTCAATAACTGTCCATATGTCTCTAGAATCACCATATCAAATCATTAATATAATTAGTCCTAAAACCTTCAGTGACCATTAGTTAAAGGAATGGAGAGGTTTATGTAATTACTATAGATCTAAATGCAGATTTGTGTTCTAATCTGGATGGCTGCATGAATTACTTGTCATGAGGTGCTGTGTTGCAGATTCCTGGCAGTAATTTTGTTGTGATCTATGAAACACTGAAACACAGTAACATGCAATTTGACCTAAATGCAGATATCTCCACTGGCACGCACAAACACCCTTTTGCATGCATGTACATCTACTGTGAGTTTGACCAAAATGAGCATTATGAGGTCAAAGCCAGAAATTACACAGTAGAGCCCCTGAATATGGAGCAGAACAACGTTCTGATGGCAGCTGCTCTATATTGTGCCATGACTGAGGGTGAATGGTGAATTATCATCACCATTCACCCTCCTTCTTGTTGTGGTGTGGAATCCCTTACTCTCTTGTTACAACCGGCTTAAGCCGCAACAAAACAGAGGAGAGGCGTGGGTTAAAGGTAAAAGAAATGTTTTAATTACATAACGCAACAACCAAATATGTAGACCCTAACTCAAGACAAACTAACAAAAGAAAACCTGTGTGCGTGGCAGGCACACAGCGTCAGATCAGGAAGAGAGAGTGAGACAGCAGGTTTCAGCCTCCTTTTATGGCTGGTCAGGTGCACAGGGCCCAGGTGCACCTGCAAAGCCAAAACAGAATCCGCCTACCTGCAAGGAAAACAAACAAACGAGTACACAGAATACACGCGACCGTCACACCCCCCACCATAAGACAAATCCCAAAGGGATTTACAAAGCCCCAAGGAGCGACAAGCTTCACCCAGGAGCGCAGGACAAAACGTCCGCCATGACATTGTCCACCCCTTTGACATGATGAACACGCACGCAGTACGCCTGTTCGGTCGGTAATGGTGCTGGCTGAATGGTCTGATGCGGATTACCTGTAACTTGACAGGTATGGCAACACTTAATGTAAACGGACACATCCTTCCTTACACGTGGCCAGAAAAAATATCTAAGGATACGGTCGCAGGTTTTTCTCACCCCCATGTGCCCTGACCGATCATGGGAAACAGACAAGACCATATCGCGATACTTTTGAGGCACCACTACCTGAAAAACTGAAATTGCCCGCTCCCCCTCAACAAAACAAACCAATTTCCTCCAGAGCACGTCATCACGGAGAAAATAGCCAGTACCCAAACTGTCAACCACACTCAGCGGAGAGCGACGTCAAACAAAGACCCCAAAGAGGGATCGGCTCGTTGTTCCGCAACAAGATCTAAACGGGACAAGGACACAGGTAGATCAGACAGCGAAATTGAGAGCTCAGCGCCCACTACCTCGTCACAAATGCGTTTGGCCATAGCACGCGTCACAGCGCACGCAACGGACACCTTGGACCCGTCTGGGTTATTCTGTAACGTCCCCGCGGTGGAAGGAACGGCAGTAACCAGCGGTGAACACGTAGGCGAGGAAAACACACGCCCACCCGCCAGATCGTTTCCTAAA
>JAUMTR010000002.1:8973128-8996476 GCA_032270685.1 Microctenopoma stevenorrisi | reverse complement strand
GTGTGTGTGTGTGTGTGTGTGTGTGTGTGTGTGTGTGTGTGTGTGTGTGCGTGTGTGTGTGTGTGTGTGTGTGTGTGCGTGTGTCTGAGATGTGCACGTTTAATATCGATGATGTATATCCACATGTTACAGTGTGAGCATAGTTTCTGCAAGTGGTGCAGATCGTTCAGTCTTGTTGAAGCACAGGGAAAAAATGTCATAACAATAAGCTGTCAGGCGGGCAGTGCTGGGAAAGCAGAGATAGTCCAGGTAATAGACACCTTGATAGCTTGAAATGTCACAGAAATGTAAGGATCACTGTTAGACTGAGAATTCAAATTAATGGTTTCAGTTTTTAAATATCCCCATGAGTGTTGAAAAAAAGATGTAGAGAGCTGTCCAAAGTCTTATCTAATTTATGTAGCGCCCTAGCCAGATTTTATTAGATGACTCAGTACTGTCTCATCAGCAGCTGAGATTGTTTTTAATGCATATTTTCAAAATAGGAAAATGATACTGCATGACACGTGTGTGAAGCACTTTATAATATTCCCCAGTTAGATCAAATGTATAATTAAGATTTTGGAATCCAAATAGAAACAGATTAAATTATTTTCTATTAAGTCTCGTTATTACATAATGTATAGAAGATGTAGGTGTGAATTTGTGAGTCACGCCCCAGCAACTAACTTGCATTAATTTACTATTTATTACTGTTTGGTTAAATTTACTGATGCTGGTGGTTGTTCTACTGTCGCCTCACTGAATTTCATCTGCGACAGCTGCTTCGTAAATTGTAAGTATTTTGTGCCCTTCTGACCTCTAATCCTGCATTACTACACATTCAGTAACTAATCCACCTTGGACGCCTGTGATTTGATAAAGCAAATAATGATACCTGCTGCCCTTCAAAACATCTGACCATAGCCAGCAACATTAATGAGAGACGTGCTTTTATCACTGTTCACAAGAAACCATTTGTTTGTTGGCTGTTTGGTGTGTGTGTGCATGCAGGGGAATAAGCTCTCAGAGAATTTGTGGGTGTGATTATGAATTGTTGTGGCATACGTGTCCTCTAGTTTACAGCAACTGAATGGAAGTGTTTGAGTACATGGAGATACATAAAGCTCAAGTTGGGACTGAAAGGACACCGGTCAGCCCCTGTACATGTGTGTGTGTGTGTGTACAAGTGTACATGTAACTCATTGGAGTGCAAGTTAAGGTACCGGGGTCACCTGGAAGTCAACCACTCCTAATTGGCCTAACAGTTGCTATGGAAACGAGCTAGATCAGGCCAAGTGTGAACCGGCCCACCCAAGTGTCCATTTCATCTCAGACAAACAAACACAGTTTTACACACGCATGCACAGTCCTTGTGTGTCACTTCTTAATATATACTTCAGACTGCCAAGATAATGAGAGAGTGTGACAAATGTTACCAAATGAGAGACAGACGTACCAGTAGGTAGCCAGACAGGCAGGCACACACACACACGCACAGTCTCTCACACACAGTCTGGGACAGGGTTAAACAGAGGAGACAACAGCACTCTCTGTCTTTGTTTGGTGGTTGCTTAGCAACTCAGTGTCTTTTTTAATGTGTGAAAAGAGTGTCCAAAACATGAGCCTGATCTTCTCCTCTGTCCCACACCCTAAAAATATTCCCATCTGCTCGTCCATCCTTTAGGCTATTTCAGAGGTCCATTATTAAATATCAGACTTTTCTCAGCCAGAGACTACACTTATTAGTGTCTATTGGTTACATTACATTTTGAAAGTGTAAACTTACAGTGAAGTGTGCAGAAGCATTCTCTGTCCAATATAATCACTTTCCCTCCTCTGCACATGTCTAAACTATCTCAACCATGCCTCTCTTACTTTGTCTCAGAAATGCTCAAAATGAGCTGTCCCTCTGATGTACTAATGTCTAATTCTGTCCATCCTGGCAAGTCCCAGTAAAATTCATAACATCTTCTGCCACCTCCTTATTGAGCTTATTGATAAAAAACAAACAAACAGGAGGACCAGGAATTGATCCCTGAGGGACACCACAAGACAGGGGGCTGTAGAAGAGATTTTACACATTCTTACAGAAAAAGACCGGATCACAAAGCTATCTACAATACCAGCTAATACTAACTAATACTTCCAGCTACATTTCCAGATGATCTCAAGGTATATTACTATTTTACTAAAAGCTTTTTATTTATATCCAAATCACTCGGCAGAGATGTTTCATTTCATATTGTGCGGGTCCACTACATATACGCTAGAATAATGTATAAAAATAAATAAATCCCCTGTAAAGTCCTGGAGGAATTGTTGGCTAGGTTGGACAAAAAAACAAGCATCAGTCAGATACCAGTGTTTAACAGAAAGGTTAAATGCTTGGAGAAGACGTGGCTGTTGACAGCAGGTTTACCATTACTCATTAAAGAGAACACAGGATCCAGTGCTCTTAGATCTTGACCCATACACGTTATTAAAGGTCAGGATATCTCAACTTCTCCTGCATCAGTTTTGACCGACTGGCTTTAATCAGTGTGTTGCAGGCATTAAACTCAAAAATTGCTTATATTTATAAAATACAGTTAAGTTGCTCAGTCAAAATACTAATTATTTTTTAAATTTGTAATGATTACTTTTCATTACATTTTAGTCCCAACTTTTCAAAAAATTGGGTTTGTATTATTCCCTAATGCAGTGTCCCAACAACTGAAGGTTCGAAGTCCAAGTAAGTGTCACAGACCAATTCTAGCATCTGACGTTTATATGCAAAGAAGCTTGGTAAACAGTGGAGGCCCACAAGACGTGACTTTCCTGATATAAAATATTGCTTCCACTGAAACCATTAACTTTTTTTAGCGATTACATCAGCACGTAAGATCAGAATCCTGGCAACTGTAAACTCTACTTATCAGAGGGGTATTTCCAGTATTTGATGATTTACCAGACATTCCTACCACAAAGGCCACACATGGTGCAAAGTTGCTACACTGTCACTGGGATTATATGTCTGTGATCAAGCAAATGTTGTCCAGAGAGTTTGTGGTTAACAAATTAGAAGTGTGTCTTGAAGATTACTTCACTGGTTTTTTCCCAATAGGATGCTGGCATTTCCAGCTTTAATCTGTGTATGGAAAAGCGCTTTAAGTTACTCCAAAGCCTCCCTCTCTTTCAGCTCGTTCCTGCATTTGTTGTCTAAGAATGTGTTGTCTCCACTCCTTTCTCTTCTCACTTTGCCTCTGTGCTCTTTCTCCCTTTCTCCGCTCAGTTTCTTCCCTCGTTTTCTATGCCTCTGTCTCTATTTGTAGCGTTCCTCAACTTTATTTTGTATGTCTTTCTCACGGATTGTGTCTGCAGTTTTGTTCCTCATCTCTGTACTTCTTTGTGTGTGTGTGTGTGTGTGTGTGTGTACAGTATTTGTGTGTCTTTCACTGCAGCATGTCTATCAGCCATCTCATTATAGCTGTCTGTTTTTACATCCCTTTGCCTCATTAGGCACCGCGCACGGCCACTGAGGACAGCAGGACTTAACTCCCGCGCCAATATAACCCCCACCCTTCTCTCTCACTTGCTTTGTGTCTGTCTGTGTGTGTTTCGCCGGTGCCTGTCTGCACTCTCTACATCTCCCGTGTCACATATTCCCTTGTTTCTTTGCATTAGGCTCCCCTTTTTGCATCTTTCTTCCTTCATTTCCATCCTCTTTGCTCAGGGGAAACTGAGTTCTTTGCATTCTCTTCACCTGTGTGTTCTCGTGCTGTTGGCTGCTGCTCGATTAATGTGTTGTTTAGATAACGTCTTGTTCACTCTTTATTATTTTGTGTTCTGCTTATCTCTTTCTGTTGCGCCACAATCCTTTACAACAGATTTCTAATTTGTATCAAATGCGTTTCTTCTTGGTCATTAAAACAAGGCTTTATGGATGAATGAAGTTATACACAAAGCATACAACTTTTTTGGTATTGGTGTTAATCCTTCTCTACCAGGTCAGTTGTTTAATCTTTTTTAGCTGGCCCTTTTAATTGCTCCAATCAACTACTTTCCCAAGAACTATAGCCATTTTCTACAGAAATAGTTTGACATTTCAAGAAATACGCCTATTATAGCACTATTGATCTTCTCATCTGGAAAGTGAATGAGCATATTTCCCAAGATGTTAAGCTATTCCTTTGGCATTTTATTAACATTTACAACTACATAGTTGTACATAGACTTTAAGGCCTATACACTAGGTGCAAAAAAATATTTGTTTTACTTTTTAGATTTTACATATTATTGGTATGTATTGTTTTTTGCTCCTAAAACTGTTTTCTGTTGCATGTGACCTCCAGGTGAATGAGATCTACCATGACCAGTCTTTGGGAGCAAAGATCAATGTGGTGCTGGTGAGGATTATCATGCTGGGATATGGCAAGGTAAGACCTGAGTCCTACTAAAAAGTTAACTGAGATACTGTTCCTGGAAAGTGGACGCCTTGTTGCTCAATCAGCACTATCTTTGATGCCAGCATTTGCTACAATCACTTTGAGTCCGTACAGTAAGCACAGCCCTACACGCATTCGTAAACAAACAGACAAACACACATGCAAACTCGTCAGCACGCACTGAAGCCTGGAGCCTCTTATTCCAGTGGACTGAGCAAAAGAGGAACTAAAAGCATGCATCCCAGGGGAGTGTTTTCAAGTCGCACGCCTTCACAGTTCAGCACCAAAGCACACAGAAACTCTGTCAGTTATGCAACCAGCCTTCCTCCCAGTAGGCTGCAGCACAGAATCATGGGAAGTCCAGGCAAAGATAAACAATCAATGATAGCCCTCCCTCATTCATAAAGAGAGACCGGACGATGGGGAAAGCATCCTTGTCTTTCTGACTGTAACTCTATCTTCCTGTCTGTGCTGAAAAGAGGAAGGAAAAAAGGATGGGAAGAGACAGATAGAGCGAAAGATGGCAGGAGTGGTGGGGGAGATTACCCCACATACAAATGATACTAATAATTTTATTGCTGGTTAGGTGCTTTGCGACACACTTATGCTGCTGTAGCCTTATCTCCTCCTCCCATCTCTTTATGTCTACAGTCCTAGTGGAGCCAAAGAATCACACACACACACACACACACTCCCACATTGGTCATTCTGGGCCAGTCCCTATGCAGCTTCAGCCAAAGCTCCAGCTGTCCATCATCCCCAATTACCGTGGCAACAGAGCTGCACCCAGACAGCCTGCGGATTGGCTATGTGACCCTGAATGCAGGCGCACCCATACACCCACACTTCACACACACAATCATGGCGCAGCATTCTGAACACTGTTAAAAGAGACCAAACCCACTGAAACCCACACACAAGCACCTGATGAACGTAAGAAAGCACACACGTGTTCAGCGCACTCTGTCTGAGGGGTATTTACACGGCGTGCAGACTTCACACTCCATCATGTGTGCAGAGGCAGGCCATATGTCTTCACTGCAGCGCACTCACACTACACACACTCATCACTGTTTGATTCAGCTGTGCATTGTGCATGTGTGAAAACAGTTAGGAAATGTTGAATCTAAGGCGAAAGCCAAGCAGTGGTAGAGAAAGAAGCAAAGACTTGTACAAAGGCATCTAACAAGGGAAGTGGGGATTTTAATGAGGAAGAACACAAGGGAAGGTGAAAATAAAGAATTGCCGGCATTTAGGTGTTTATGTGGGTGTCGGTTTTACGAATTTAATCATAAGTAAATAATCTGTAATTGGACATGTTTTCTACTATTAGTGCATAGCTCATTAATAGGCAGCTCCGTGTTTAGTTTTATGTTTATTATTTAAGTCATCAAGATTACACAAGCCTAAGCATTATTATGTGAGTACTGTGGATGCCTGGGCGTGTGTGTTTGTGTGTATGAGTGCACTGTACACCTCAGCAATTTGCAAGATGTGCTGACAATTTATAACATTGTGATGCTGCCCCCTAGAGGACTGAATAAAATGTTGTATCCGAACTGAAACACTTTTCTTGTATACTCCTTAGTTGTATCATTTTCTTTTTCTCCTTATGTGTATGCGTGCGTCTCTGTGCAGTCCACAAGTCTGATTGAGGTGGGGAACCCATCTCAGAGTCTGGAGAATGTGTGTCGTTGGGCCTTCCTGCAGCAGAAGCAGGACACAGGGGATGCTGAGTATCACGACCACGCCATCTTCCTCACACGACAAGAATTTGGCCCCACTGGCATGCAAGGTGACAAAGATATGAGCACATACTGAACACTTTCTGTTTAACAGCCAAACTGCACACTCATCCTTTTGAGAACCTGACGCTCATACGCACACATCCTCCTTCTTTTGCCTCATTCAGCTACATAGTGCCTTGTGGGTTTGGTGGTTTGGTGGTTTTCTATGCAGCAGAGTGCAGGCTAACAGGCAGGCCCTAGGGAGAGGCCTCTAAAGGCAGTGGCCTAGCTATCCAGAAGCCCTTCAGTTGCCCTTGTGCTCAGCCTTCAGCAGCAGAAAATCAATACACAGAGCAGGGCCAGCCACAGTGCCACAATTAAAGGCAGCATGGGACAGGCAAGCACTCAGGGAGCTGGAGACTGGCATATGTAGGAGTGGAAGGCGATGGTTTAGGGTTAGGGATCGACATGCAAACAAACACACATTTGTGCCTATGTTTGTGACAGACGTATTTGTGTGTATATGATATTGAGTACAGTAAATACCGTTATATGTCAATAAGTATACTAGTAGTTTATCAAAATGGTTTAATGATGATTACTTCTTTCGACTCATTTAACTGATATATACAAATTGCAGTCAAATCACCAGTATATTTCAGCTTCAGGAATTTAAATAAATGTAATAGTATAGATTCTATACTATAGAATGACTAATTCAATTGGCCGGCCGGTAATGTTGATATTACTTTTTGTAAGGCGAGCATGATAGAAAATATCTGGTCCTTTTATATTATGCAGTGCCTATGGGTGTGTTAGAATAGTGTTATTATTTGTTCAACATTGATTGTTTTGATTTGATTTGATTATCACACTTAAAAAACTCTCAAGACAATTTAACAAAATGGTTTGTCTCTCATTCCTGGTTGCCTAGGTTACGCCCCAGTGACGGGCATGTGCCATCCAGTAAGAAGCTGCACTTTGAACCATGAAGATGGTTTCTCGTCTGCCTTTGTGGTGGCACATGAGACGGGCCATGTGTGAGTATATTTTCAGTTCACTACTATCACAGTGGTCTAAACCCAGCTCATGTCCCTTATTAATGGGAGAATAATCCAACTGTTGTTGAGTTCTGATGAGAGAAGTGTCACTACCTCACTTTGCTCCCTTTTCTTCTTCTCCTCCCACACGTTCCCAATCTGTCTCTTCCGGTTTGTCTCGTTTGCCTTCTAATCTTCCCTGTCCTCCTTTTGCTTCTCGCTCTCTAAAGGTTGGGGATGGAACACGACGGTCAGGGGAACCGCTGCGGAGACGAGGTGCACATGGGCAGCATCATGGCGCCGCTGGTGCAAGCTGCCTTCCACCGTTTCCACTGGTCCAGATGTAGCATGCAAGAGTTGGGACGCTACCTTCAGTGAGACAAACACACACACACACCTGATGTATAGAATTTGATTGTATGGGTCAGTAGAGGTCAACAGTGACATTAATATTTTATACAGATAGTTGTCTTTAAGCTCTTTAAGCTAAACTGCTTGTCCTGCTTAAAACTAGCACTGGGCAAGAGGTTTAAGTATTTATAGTTGGCTATGAAAGTGGATTTCAGGGTGAGAAAGGTGAAGTTTTTAGATCAGGGTAATATTCCATCAAAGGCATTTTTAAGGCTTCTTCAGGGTCAGTGTTCACTAGTTCCAAATGCAAATGCACAGATTTTCGTGGCCCTGTGTAAGAGTGTTTAATATCTTTTGGCTTTTGGTTCGACAAACAAGCAATATGAAGCCATTAGCTAGGGCTCTTGAAAATAGTGACATTCTTCACATTCTTGCTTATTTTTTATAAACCAAATGATGTCATTGACAAATAGGTTTGATTCATTTTAAATAAACAATAATTCTTAGTCGCAACATTAATAAACTACCTGAGTATTGAGGCAAACTGATCAATTAACAAACTAAAATCTTGTTGCAGTTCCTATGACTGTCTCCGTGACGACCCATTTGACCACAACTGGCCATCACTGCCCCAACTTCCTGGTTTGCACTACTCCATGAATGAACAGTGTCGCTTTGACTTCGGTGTGGGATACACAATGTGCACCGCGGTAAGACATCACCGGTCCTGGGCCTGATTCACTTTACTAACATAGCGAGCGTTGACTGCCACTTACTAACTGCACTAATACTGTGTCACCAACATTTTCAAGCTTAGCATCATTTTATCATCTGACATGATGCATTTTTTTCAGAGAGGGGGGTATTTTAGATACATTCTGAGCTGAGCTGCACACACACACACACACACACACACACACACACACAACACGCAGCTATTCACATTCTTTTAATGTCTTTTGCTTTTCTCTTTCGGCCACTGGTGGCATTTACATCTTGCTTATAAGCAGGTAATTGCTTTGGATAGCTATTTGTTTTATGTTCCTTATAATACAGGTATTTTAACACTACACGTAACTGGATACTGCGGTGACTTCATGAACGTGTCACAAACTGCATTTCTTTTAACACAAAGCCTCACACATTAGACAGGCTTCATCCACCCGCTGCATTCTATGTCCTTTTCACGCCGACCTGCTCTATGACTGTGAAGCCACTGTGGCACGCTGTTGGAAAGCTGTTGCTTATTAGACAAAGGGCTTGTTCAGGGACTTGGCGCAAATTGCTAGATTACCCTCTATTCTCTTGTCAAACCCATTCCCCTCAGCTACAAAAGGCGGGCCAGTTAGGAACGCAGGTAAGGTAACCCCACATGTGGCCCATCATTTACTTTCTCAGATTTTCTTTTTCTGTTCGTCCTTTGAAGTTGTAACTGTTTGTATTGTTGCTCCTTACGTTTTCTTTCTCTGTTCTACCCATCATCATATTTTGGACGTTAGTCTGCAGGATTCTAAAATGCACACAGATAAAGAAAGAAGCTTTAAAATCCATATAAACAAGTGGGCCAGATTTACTGAGAAAATGTGCATTGGTTTTCACTGAGCTGCCATTTGTGTGTATTATTATTGTGTTAGTCAATGCATCAGTGCGCTTCACAAGAGGAATTAGATCACACAAATATTAGCTTGATCGCATGTTAACTTTATCTGAGAAAATACCTGTAGAGTCACCTGCCAGTATCGCTCGATGTTTCCATCACAAAGAAGCCTTATCATGTAAGTAATTCTTTCTATATGTAGACATGTTGAAGCCAAGCAAGAAAGAAGATGATGTAGGATAATCAAACATGCACAAAATAACAGAACAAAAACCATCTACACAGCACCACAGCCAGTGGGGAGACAGAGACAGAGAGTCCAGTACCCCTACGCAGACGTTGATATAGTTGATAATACTGCTTTTAACAGGTTTACTTTATAATCTGTTGGGATTTTATATCAGTGACAGCTAAATTCTAATTCAAATTGGATTAATTTAAATCATAATTGCTCATCCACTGCTCCACTGTGTTACAGTCATCAACTATTAATAGATGATTTGGTGAGAGTGTTGTGCAATGTTGCGGTCACACCAAAAACAGATGTGTATAATAATGCTCCACCTACATTTTTGGCACCTTACTAGCTCCACACAGATTATCGTAGAAACTGCATTAAAAACACGCAGACTAAGCAACAATAATAACATGTATTTATAATAATTTAAGGTAAATGTAATGCACAAATATTTACACTAACTCACCTGTGACTCTTTACAATCCCATCTAGTAACGGTTACACACTCTTTTCACATGAGGAGAATTAAACACCACACAAGTGTGTGACCTTAGTAAATCTGGTCATTCTTATGCAACAGTCGCACGGGTGACGTGACTCCAGCCTGTTGTTGCGTAGAGCACATGAGTCCGAATGCATCGCGTCAAAACCCTTGGTAAATCTGGCCCTGTGACTACTACTGGTTCATTGGCTATAGTGCATTTCAGCAGTTGAACAGAACCGTTCCCCTTACTCTGTCCCTGCAAAATCACTGCAGCGGTGTCAGGAAGAGCCTCCTTATTTCACCAAACACATGGAAAAAGGCTGGAAAGATGTCTTTCCCATCCGAGGGGAAAAAGCTGAGGCAGAACAGAGGCTGTTTTCATATGTTTCACTTCAGCTTTTAGGATCCTCCAGTCTTATGTCATAGGTGATTACCTACCACAGTCTAGCCATTGGTTGTGAGTCACCCTCTGACCTACAAAGGTCCCCTGGGGTCATGGTGGGTAAAGATGTTTGTGGAAAGGAGGGAGGAGGGCATGGCTGTAGGTTACTTATTGGTGGTATCCTCATCATTGGTTTATATGAGCCAAGGTGGAGAATTTGGTCTTTGATCAGGTTCGTGGGGTTTTTTAGAGGACTTTTTTGCCATTTAACCTTTTGCCCTCTGACCTCCCTTGTGACCTAATTAAACCATGAGCTGCCTCATTCTCTCTCTCTCTCTCGCTCTCTCTCTCTCTTCCCCTCTCTATCTCACAAACACACTCTGTCTCTCTCATCCCTTGGTTTGCATGAATGGCTGTGTATCTCAGTGAAGCGTATTGTACAGTGCAGTGACACAGTGACAGGGTCGGTGTTGTTACTGTTATAATACTGTTGTGGTTTTTGTTGTTGTGATATCTCTCTTTTATTTTCTATTTTCAGTGTTTAGCCTCATTCCTGCTGTTTCATAATGGTTGATTTGTATTATGGAGGTCAGTCTGTTACCAAGTGTGTGTACTGTATGTTATGGCTTTTTATTTTAAGAAGTACTCTCTCTGTGCCCCCCAGTATCGCACATTTGACCCGTGTAAGCAGCTGTGGTGTAGCCACCCAGACAATCCCTTCTTCTGCAAGACCAAGAAAGGACCGCCCATTGATGGCACAATGTGTGGAAATGGGAAGGTATTCATACACAAAGCTAATTTAGCTGTAGCACTGTTTCTGTAGAAGGAAATTACTATATACCAATTGTGTGTTGTATTATCGGTCTGTTGCAGCATTGCTTTAAAGGTCACTGCATTTGGTTGACCCCTGACATCATAAAGCAAGATGGAAACTGGGGTTCATGGAGTGAGTTTGGCCAGTGCTCGCGCACCTGTGGCGGAGGAGTACAATTTCGCACACGTGACTGTGACAATCCAAAGTACATATATATATATATATATATATATACATACTGTATATATATAATTGTGTTTTCCACTGTGTATATGTGTGTGTAGAATAGTGAATTTGCAATGTGCATCTGAAAAGCTAAATGTTTTGACAGGAACGCCTCTATTTGAATTCTCAACAATATACATTCAGATGAACCACGATATGAATGTTTCCTGCCTGCATCCCTCCCAGGCCAGCCAACGGAGGCCGCACATGTCTAGGGACGACCTACCAGTTCCAGATGTGCAACATCAACGAATGTGAGGATATCTACAGTGACACGCGAGAGGACCAGTGCCGTGCTTGGGACTATCGTTTCGAGCTCCACAGCAACCAGCACCACTGGCTGCCATACGAACACCCAGAGCGTGAGTACATACGCACAGAGATGGACACACTAAGACACTGTCAGGAGGATATGATACTGAGAATCACAAACCCTAACTGATTATATACTGTAGGTTGTAAATAGAAATGAGAGCCAGGAAGAATGAGCAAACACATCATTCTTGAAAGTGGTTTGGTTTTAGAGGGTTTCATATATAGGTTCTGTTACTCCATCCGCTGGCTGAATGAAACTACTCTTACATCTTACTTCCCCCATCGTCGTCTCAGTGTTTCAGTTGGCATCATACTCTACAGACAAACATTCACATTTACACTTTGAGAGGTAAATCTCTAACACTGCTTTGCTAATATGTATGAAAGTGTCATCCAACTAAGTACCAGATAAACGTGCTGTGTCTCCGTGTCCAGTGGGAGGTCATGCTAAACAGGTTTTCTGTTTAGCATTTCTAAATTCCACATAAGTCGTTCTCAAGTCTCAAATGACTTTTTCTGTGTGTGTGTGTGTGTGTGTGTCTCAGAGAGCTAGATAGCGTTTAAAATAAATAGGGAAGTGAAATCGAATTGCATTCATGATCTGTCATGTCCAGATAGTATGAGAGGAGGAAAAGAGTGTTGGCACTGTGTGAAATATTTATTATCTGTTTATAGAGGTTTAACACATTTTTCTTTTTTGTCTCTATTTTGCAATGAGAACAAATGTACTGTAAAATAATCTTGATCAAACAAAAGGCAAGTGAACGGCTGCCTGTTAGTGTGGCTGTTCAATCAACTTCATCATCGTCTGTGTGTAAAGAAAAGAGCCTGACATTGTCCTGCTCAGGCATTCACACATGCTGGGGAAATGATTTTTTCTTTTTCGTTTTTGGCACGAAGAAAACAATATTTCTTGTGTTGTAATGTGCAATCTGACCACAAAACTCTGTCCCATAGTCTTTTGGTTCTTCAGTTTGGGCCTGGAGAGCAACAAACCGATGAGCGATGTCATGACTGAACTTATGATGGTTGCTCCTCTTACACCCAGTCACAATATCTTTGTTGTTAACCAATCTGCATACTCATTTTGGAATCATCCAGAATGTTGCTTCTTTATTTGATAAAAACGGGGGTCAGGTGGAGAGGTCTACCAAAAACAACAAACAGCCTAAATAGCATCCACCTACTAACTAACTAAGTAGAAAATTAAACAGCTGGCTCCTTAGCAACAGAAAGAGAGCATAAAAAATGGCACCTCTCACCTACAGGGCTTCCTGACAAGAAGAATGAAGACGCCAACAAAGCAACTAAAAGTTGAGAAACTGAAGGTTGACATCAAAACTCAGATTTCTGCACACAGAGCGCTTAAGCCTAAATTCTTAGGTCCATGTAACCTGACACCACAGAAACTGCTGGTGGGTCACATGTGGCTGCAGATGCCCAGGTATCAACTAATGACAATGAGAAGGGTGGGGACACTAGGAGCAGGGTCATAAAATGTTATATTTAATAATACAAAGGATGTTCAATTATGTGTTTACTGTTACTTTAGTTGACTGAGTTTGAGTTTGGATTATGTCCATTTCTAATAAACGTGATGAGCTAGGAGTGTTCCTCCTGACTGGAGTAAACTGTGGGGTTCTGTCTCTCAAGACTCATGCCATTGTGAGACAACACTGAGACACACTGATTCTTATTCAGAACATAAAAAATATCCACATGCTAGTTGTAAAGCTGAAATAATCCGAACAGTGCCAATGTACCAATCGTTTGAATATGATGTTTGTTTGTCTCCCAGCGAACAAACGCTGCCACCTGCACTGTCTATCCAAAGAGACCAGAGATGCGGTCTTCATGCAAAGAATGGTCCTCGATGGCACACGCTGCTCATACAAGGACCCATACAGTGTGTGCGTGCGTGGCGAGTGTGAGGTGAGTGACTTAATGTCTGTGTGTGTGTGTGTGTGTTGAGAGCTACACATGTTCAGACTTACTTGAACGCTCTTGTGAACAGAAAGTGGGCTGTGATGGCGTGGTGGGCTCCTCGAAGCAGGAAGACAAGTGTGGAGTGTGTGGTGGTAACGACTCCAGCTGCAAAATCTTCAAAGACACCATCACACGCACTGCCAAGAAACAAGGTAAACACACACTAACGGCTTCAATAACCTTTATCTAAATCCAGAACAAACTTGAGTTGGTTCCGTTGGTGTAGCGCCTTTCAGTCGTACAGCTAAACGCTAAATAAATAAGTGTGCCACTGTTACATCTTTTATAAGCTGGTTACTTAGCTTCTGGATTGACTCACGTTTAGCTAAACGTCGCCCCCTAGAGGACAACTTGCAACACTGTCCAGTATTAGTGACAAGAGTGGACATGTTCCTCTGTGACTTGAGTATCAACAGGATGTTATGTCAGCCCTCGCTATGAGCTAATGTTTTTAAGTATACGATCTAAACTGAATCTTGATTGTGTTACAAACTAACTTGTATAGCCAAACTTTCTGAAATCAGTTGCTTATTTTGGATGAAAATAGTCAAGACTGCAGGTATTTTAACTAGTGCAAATGGTATTTACTGGATTAGTTAAAGCAATTTGTCAGGACATTGTCAAATTAGATTTTGTTGATGTTGGATTCACGAAGCAGAAGTGTGTTTCATTTCTTTTTTGTGTATGTGTTTCATTTCAGGTTTTCTCAAGATTCTTGATATTCCAAGAGGGGCGAGACACTTAATGATCCAAGAGCCAATTGCAAGCTCACACTTACTAGGTAACTGACACACTGCTATTTCAATATCTATATCAACGTCTATATCTATTTCTCTGCTGTACAAGTGTAAACAATGTGTATTTCTCATACATCTACAGCTGTGAAAAATGTGGCATCGGGACAGTTTTTCTTGAATGGGGATAATGATTACCCAAGATCGCGGTCGGTCATAGAGAAGGGCATCGAGTGGGAATATCAGAACGAAAAGGACAAGGAAACACTTCAGACCACTGGTCCTCTTAGACACGGAATCCTCATCATGGTAAATAAAGGACGATAGTACAGAAGCATTTTTATAGTACGCCAACACTTTCCCTGAAGAAATGTCAAATTTTATGACAATCTTTCTGTTTTTAGATGAAACTAAATGGAGATGAGGATGTCAATTTATCTTATAAGTACATAATGGACAAGAACTGTGACTTCGGCATTCAAAACAACATGTTAGTAGAGGACAGTGCCTATGAGTGGGCTCAAAAAAGATGGTCTTATTGCTCCAAGTCCTGTGGCGGAGGTACGTTACAGCACGGTTAATACTTTGAGATTGTTTTTGTGCATTTTGTATTTTTTATTTCTTTTGGAATTCTTCATGTCCCTCCACTGTAGGCAAGCAGTACATGCGGTATGGCTGCAGAAGAAAAGTTGACAGTAAGATGGTCCACAAGAGCTTCTGTAATAAATCTAACATGAAACCCAGAGGAGACATCAGAGACTGCAACCAGAAAGCCTGTCCTCCACCCATGTATGCATGAGATTACACATTACAGTATAAAAAAGTACAAATTTAAACAGCTCTTTAATTGTTTATTCAACATCGTGACACCTCTTTCATTTTGTTTTCCAGTTGGGTGACAGGGGAGTGGCAGAATTGCAGCAAACCATGTGGAAAAACGGGCATGCAAATACGCTCGGTCAGCTGTGTTCAGCCATTAGATGACAACACCACACGCTCCATCCACAATAAATACTGCAATGATGACCGTCCAGAGTCACGTAGACCCTGCAACCGACATTCCTGCCCAACCCAGTGGCGAGTCGGACAGTGGTCACAGGTGCACAGGCTGAACACGGCTGTTTCAAAAATAGAAGACAATGTTTGACCAAAAAAGGTTTTTGCAGGGAAACACTTATTTTTGTAGTGGAGCCCAGCAGCTGTTATTTTTGTGAGACATTCAGTGTTTCAAATATCACAAGAGTTCCTCAGAACTGTGTTCTTGGCAGGTTTGACAGGCCTCTGAGAAACAAATCATCTTTGCCGAAACACAAAGATTATGTCAGTTGTGAAAAGAATGTGTTTCAGATTGCTTTGTACTGCTCTACATTTTATTTCATGTCCATATTTACAAAATGACTTTTATATGTTGGTTTGTGTTTATTACCTCTGTCTCCAGTGTTCAGTCACATGTGGTAATGGCACTCAGCAGAGGCAGGCTCTGTGCCACACCAGGGACAACACCATCGGCCTGTGCCTGGACAGTAAGCCGGATACCATCAGGGTCTGTCGCATGGATCCATGTCCCAGTGAGTGTCAATAAACCTCTGAGCCTTAAATATGCTTTCAGGGCAAACCATATTATCTGAAAACAGACACTCACAGAAGAGTCTACAGAAAATCTAAGACATCTAAAACAGTATTTGACAGGAACACAGGACACATCCATCATAAACATGAAACTATGGGTTTCAATACTATGCGTAGTGTAAAGATCAGACCCTGACACCAGTACACAAGCAAATAAAGACAGGTTACCAGAAAATATACAAAAACCTTCACGTTCCCTTTTTCTCCCTGCAGAGGGCTCGTCTGACCTCAACAAGAATAGCAACATGCTGATCCAGTGGCTGTCTCGCCCCAACCCCAACTTCCCGAAGATCTCGTCACGTAAAACCTCTCTCTATAGTTCCCAGCCTGGCCTCCACAGTGACAGCCGCAGCTGCATATCTGTCCTCTGCTGGGCCTTGCCCATCTCCGTCCTTTTGTCTCTGCGGGGCTGGCCTCGACTGGCCCCCTGACCTGCCCCTGTCCCATGTCCCATGCCTGTGCCCACGCCCGTGAGCGAGCAGCAAAGCTTTTGCTTCTCTTTTGGGGGGGATGTTGTCTCTCTCTTTGTGTCTGAGACGGCACTGAATGGGGGAAGGTGTCTGGCTCCTGTGTGTGCTAGTTGGTTCTCTCTTGCTCTGTCTCTCTCTATCTCTTTCTCTCTCCTTTGTGGAGCATTGTGTTGTAACCGCTGGCCAGTCGAAAACTCAAAAGATCAACAAAAAATTTGATGTGAAAAGTATTCGAAGTGGCAAGGCCGGTTTTCATTAACGCCTCCTGAGACGTGTCGAAGAGCCGTTCATGTGTGAGGGAACCCCCTCTGCATTTGGCAGCCATGTTTTGCACGAGCTAGCTGCGTGTTGTCATAGGTTACCATTCCTGAGATGCAGCTGCGCTTTTTTCTTTTTGTAGCGCACTGTCATTGTGGGGAGAAACAGGTGTGAAAATAAACAGAAAAGCTATATAAATATCTATATAGAAAAAAGTTCTAAAAAATATGAAAGCTTTATTGTGAATGTGATCTTGTCACAATGAGGACATCTTTGCTAAAGTGATCATCTGACATCCTGGTTCCATTCCGGTACAGAATGGTGTATTATTCTGCTTTCCATTCTCAGATTGACATGAACTCAGCATAGGGACCGGAAGTGGCGTAGGTAAACAATTTGATTTCGAGGGGGGGGGAACTGTGAGGTGAAGTCCTGAAGTGAAATTAAAAAAAAACAAAAAACAGGGTAGTCTGACCACTTGAGGTTGCTTCCCATTTCACCTCATCATCAGCCATTCTCTCTTTGACTGTTATACTAAAGTTCAATAAATGCAGCTTATTTGTGCTTGCAGACTTTAAAAAAAATACATCTATAAATATATTTGTATTCATATATACCTATAAATTTAAATCTATATGAGTAACAATAATATTAATAATGTTTTACCATGAATAAGCTGTAGCTTATTTGCCTAAAACCTTTGGACTGCTATTGATCGCATAGATCCTTGACTGTTATGTGTATTTTTTTATTGATTTTACATAAATACAGATGAATATTTAATAAAGGTAAAGTGTTTCGGGGGGAAAGGGTTACATCTATATTATGCAGGACTTGGTCAGTTAGTTGCCTCTCCATTCTTTCAGATGAATCAGTGGTTTACCATCGCTTCTTGTTTTCTTTATGGAAAGGATCACGTTATGTCATGAGCACCTGCATCCATCACCTGTGTGTGAACGAGTGAGGGTGTTTGAGTATTATGTGTCAACGCTTAGATGAGTACACAAACAAGTGTGCAAGTTAGGGAGAAATACTTGTTCTGTCAAAGTCTGTGTCTGTGTTCATGTCTGTGCGTGCGTGTGTGTAAGGGTGCTTCATCATTCAGGCTTTTACACATTGCAATCAGATACAGAAATACCTCATAAACTTTGATTTGAGAGCGTCCGATGATCTCATTTTGTTTTGATGAACATTAACCACATGGACAATGCCTTATCTTGGATTGAATGTAATGGCATTTATCTGTGAAAGAGATGGCTTTACTCAAAGTTTCACTTGGAATAGAGGCAGCTTCAAACCAACTTAACAAACTCACACCCGCCAACCATCAAACCTACCAAGGTGATGTTGGACCAATGTCCAACTACTGGGAAGGGTTTACAAAGGGCCTAGGGTATTGACGCTTATGGCATCTAGAAAAAAAAACACTTCAGACTTGTCATTGTATTGTGATCACATATTTCTGTTGTGACTATGTAGCGAGCTATCCAAGGTTTCCTTCTGCTGGAGTTGGACTATATGAGACCAAGCCAGACCTAGCAGTGCGATACTGTATATAACGTTGGTGTTGACTGTATTTAATAATGTTCATGACTGTTATCTTCTTCTATAATATTCTATACTATGGGTAACTGTTTTGTGGCTTCACTGGCCTGCTGCGTGGGGCTGGCTAACGTTCGACTAACGTTGAAGAAACATTCAGATGGACTACGTGCACTGCGTCTATATGCACTTTGATTTTTCAGGGAAATTTTATTAATGTTTTGTAAATGTTTCATATGACACTTAATGTGCCATTCCAGTTTTTACATCATCATGGAAATTATGTATTTTATTTAAACAGCAAATATCATTTATGTTCTTCATGTTTTTTGTTTTTTTTCAAACGTTCAACAGATTGACTGGTTGATTTCCAAGTAATGAAGTGTTTTACCAAAGTGACTGTGAACTTGTAACTTTCGATACAGTTGAATTATTTTTCTTATGAAAAGAATATATCTATATATTGAGCTGGGGGGCGTACATCTCATTGTTTCAGTTCCTGTCATTCTCAACAGCAAAGTTGTATCAATAAAAATGTTTTAAAAAGTGTGACCTTTCTCTCACTAGGAATGTTAGATTCTTTGTCAGAGAAAATGTTAAACACCGCCAGGAGAAAACTGAGGTTATTTTCAGTGACACGGCACAAAACCGGTATAAATGATGCACAATGAAGCAATGGCAACACAAAGCAGCATGAGCAAAAGCAAGCCAATGTTATATATCTGATGTTTTCAATGGGAAGTTCAGACTTCAAAGACAGTTTTGTTTACAACACAAGACTGGCGAACCTTCTTTTTCCATTTCAGTTGCTCTGGATTAATCTCATAATTGCTCTTTATGTTTGGGGTTTTCCTCCTTTTACTTCTTGTATCCTCTGCTAATGGCCTGCCTTTTAAGCTCTACTCTGCACGATGTGGAAGCACACCAGTACACACACATTCACACATGTTGCGTATAAAATATAACATGCAAACAGACACTACTGCTAAATAAGGTTTTTGTCATTACATATTGTTCACATAGAACTACACATAACTCCAATCAGACAGATCCATGCACCCCTACACAGTGTATACCCCTGGCTGCACCAAGTTTCAGTTATCTGTTCTCTCCTTCACAGGCCAACGTTGTCATGGAGACCGCACTGTGTTCTGTCGTAAGCAGGTGCTGAAGCGCTACTGCTCTCTACCGGACTATCGGCGCATGTGCTGCAAGTCCTGCAGCAATGTTACCATCACAGAGCTTCTATCCAACTCCACATCCAGGGCCACCCCAATCACTTCCATCCACCCCAGTGATTCTTCACCAACCAGCACCCTCACAACTAACTTTTCCACCATCCAACCCACTGCAGCTGTCATCACCGCCACCATTTCAGCTTCAACTGTAAATCCCTGGACCATCACTCATTCTCCTACCCTCACAACTCCTGTTCCTTATTCTACCCCAGCCTCAGTCATGATCACAAGTCATACACCAGCTCTTACAAGTGCCTCTGTCCTCTCTAGTGCCTTTTCCACAGCAGGCAGTTCAGTTACCATAACCTCTCCCAGTGTTCTTGCTCATCCGCTGCCTCTGCCTGTTCCAGACATAGATGAGAGCAGAACTCCACAGTTACAGAGTACTGTGAATAGTACAACAACACCTGGTATGATAACTAACAAAGACCGCCAACCAACAGGCAGTCCAACAATGATGAATCCAACAGAAAACAAGAAGAATACCAACAACCCAACAAAATCCAAGCCAAAAAAGAATATTACACCAAAGAAAATCCCCAAACAGGTGTTTCCACCAAAGATCCATCCAAAAGTTAATACTGCACCAAAAAATGCTACACTAAAAGTTGTCCCAAAGATAAATCCCAAAAAGAAAGCAGATATTACACAAACCAAGAATACTCCAGCAAACAGCAATACCAAAAAGAATGCACCAAAAAAAGTAGCAGATCCCAAAATGACAACTCTAGCAAAACCTACTCCCAAAAAGAATAGTTTAGACAAAACGACTCCCCAAAAAATTACTCCAGACAAAGCAACTTCCAGAAAGACTACACCAGCAATCATCACTCCCAAAAAGAATACTGCAGACAAAAGGAATACCCAAAAGACTATTCCAGCAACCACAATTCCCATAAAGACTACTCCTGCAACAACTCTCAGAAACACTATTCCAGCAAACACAACTCACAAAAAACTTATTCTAGACAAAACAACCCCAAAAAACACTATTTTAGACATAACAACTCCAATAAAGATTATTATAGACAAAACTACCCCCAAAAACTCTAGTCATGACAAAACAACTCCCAAAAAGAATACTCCAGATAAAACAACCCCCAGAAACACTAGTCCAAAGAAAACAACTCCCATAAAGATTATTCCACTTGAAGAAACCCCCCAAAAGTCTAGTCGGGACAAAACAACAACCAAAAACACTGGTACAATGAAAACAACTACCAAAAAGATTACTCCAGATAAAACAAGTCCCAAAAAGATTGGTACAGAAAAATCTCCTCCCAAAAACATTATTCCAGACAAAACAACCCCCCCAAAACCTAGTCTAGACAAAATGACTCCCAAAAAGACTGGTCCAAAGAAAACAACTCCCAAAAGGATTACTCCGGCGGAAACAAGACCAAGAAAGACTAGTCTACCCAAAACGACTCCAAAAAAGATTATTCCATATAAAACAACCCCCAAAAAGACTAGTCCAGAGAAATCAAGTCCCAAAAAGACTAGTCCAGACAAAACAACCCCCAAAAAGACCAGTCCAGAGAAATCAAGTCCCAAAAAGACTAGTCCAGAGAAATCAAGTCCCAAAAAGACCAGTCCAGACAAAACAACCCCCAAAAAGACCAGTCCAGAGAAATCGAGTTCCAAAAAAGCTAGTCTAGAGAAAACAAGTCCCAAAAAAGCTAGTCTAGAGAAAACAAGTCCCAAAAAGACTACTCTAGGGAAGACTACTCCAGAGAGCAAAATGAAACCCACATTCAAAAAGGAGGTTCCTTCAAAGTCTAGACCCAGGACAAACATGCAGCCTAAGGCAACAATGATAAAAAAAAATCAAACAAAGACAAACCCCCAAAATCCCAAATCAAAGCCCAAAGTTGTTTCAAACACTCCAGGGGCATTGGCTAATCAAAATAAGGCCAAGGAGAAAGAGAAAACACTTAAAACATCATCTTACTACACCATAGCTCCATCTCTCTATATAAGCCCAGAACCACCAAGCAAACACTTAACTTCCACTATTTCTTATAGCACTCATGTGTACAGTACAACTGCAAACTCACCTTTTCCCGAGTCAAGAATCAATGCTACGTTTATCAGAAATGACACAGCAGCTGTGGATGAAACTCCGCTGTGGTACCATGGCAGCACAGACATTGGAGCAACAACATCTAGCACTTATGACAAACTCTTAACACCCACTGATTCCATTACTTCTGATCCTGTAGTGGTGTCCAGTGGAACCATGCCATATAGTGATGTTGCAATGACCAGCAGCGGTGATGTCACAGTTACCAGCGGTACCGTTATCACTGGCGATGACATCACTGTGTCTTACAGCAATGGGGAAGTGGTGGACACTGTGGTATTTGATGACAGCCACGCCATGGTGGTCCCCACCATCAACAGCGAGGATATGACAAATCTGGCCTCCTCACCCTGGTTGGATCTATCTGAGTACATCCCTGTAGGGGTTCCCTCCACAACCTCAGAATCCACAAACACGTCACCTCCCACCACTTTTACTTCATCAACAGAAAAAACTATCTATACAAAAACTACCAGCTCTCCAGTGAAACCTGTGCAAAGAGCTGGGGAGAATGGTGAGAACTCCATCGACAGTATATACAACAGGATCATTATGGTGGACAACGACGTTTCTCAACACAACTTGATCCCAAAGCGCAGAGTCAACCTCAGAGAAAGAACCAGAAACAAACGTATTGAAGAGCTTCTGGAGGAGAAGCGTAACTTTCTCCTTAGGATGAAGCGAGGTTATACGGCACAGTAGACCAAGCCTTCTTGTCTCTCTTATAGAGATTAAACATTTCTTTACAGACTTTTGTAAACCCTTTGAACTGTCATAGTAAGGCCTCTCCACAAAAAGTCTGTCCACTCTGTTAAATGAAAATCATGACAATCAGGACTGTTCTAGAGAGAGAATATCATGGCCCAATGTTTAAACAGTTGCTTTGAAAAAAAAATCCTTTGTAGTACAGACTGCAGATTTGAAGCAAATCGCCTGGCCTGTGTAAACACAATAATGAGAAACAGAAAGGATGAACAGCATATATCCAGTTTGACCAGCACTTTACAACACCAAGCTTTTATCCCTACAAAGCATCCAGTCTTGTTTGAAAATTCACAGTGGGTGACATAGATAAGGTATTATAGTAGTATGTAAAGTGGTATTATTCCTACTGGCACTGGTACAGCAAAATATACCACCTAGAGACCAAATCTCTGATACTATATTAAGCCCAGGACTGCAGTTCATTTCCTCCAAACAAATATGAATAACTCTAAGGCCCCTAGTACCAGGTACTGTAATATTAAGATGTCCTCTTGCTTAGCAGCCCACACTTAATACTCTTCAACTTGGTGCAAACCAATATTGTAAAGCCAGACAATCTGAAAGTTTATGTGTCCATTAGCATTATTTGCATTGTGAAAGTTTGCACTGCTTGGATCGTGTTGCCTGTTTGCAAGCAAATGTCTGCATGCGGTCTCTTACCTCTCTGGAAGATAAGATGTAGAGTAAAAGGGACATTGCCAAACACTTGGTGCTTCCTAGATGGGATATATTGTCCTTTATAATTAAGCTAGGTTTAAAGATGAAAATGCTGAATAGAAGAAAAAACTCAATTTTTGTTTAGCTTTTTTAATGGTCAGTATAAGTATGGTGCTTTTTGTCAGTGCTGCTAAAAGCAATGTCCCTCATTCAGTTATGTACAAAATATAAACTTATTTGTTAACTGTATCAGCAGCAAAGCTTTGAGGGCGTGTATAATTATTTCTAACGGTTGAATAATTGGTATCTCTTTCACTTACAGAAGCACCTATTGTCAGGATTTGTATTAAGGACCCATGAGCACTCAGACACGAAATCAAATTTAAGGGTTTTAATGAAAACACACA
>JAUMTR010000002.1:8882525-8971563 GCA_032270685.1 Microctenopoma stevenorrisi | reverse complement strand
GCAAAGCTTTGAGGGCGTGTATAATTATTTCTAACGGTTGAATAATTGGTATCTCTTTCACTTACAGAAGCACCTATGGATTCTTCTGTATGATACATGTACATATGAAAAAGAACTTAATGTTTAATATTTATTAAAGTTTACATTCCTGTGGTATTTTGCAAATAGATGCATTGTGTGATTTTGTTCAAATACCAAATATGTTGCTTCCCCCTTTTAACCAGTAATTATGTTACTTTTTTAATCCTGTGTACCTGTTCCACATTAACTACAACTTCATAGAAGTCTCAGTTCTATCTACACAATACAGTATTTAACCTTCAATTTCCAGAGTAGAGCAATCAAAGGCACACAGGGGGAGACAGAGGACATGCATTTGTGGCCAATGCATCCTCAGTTTGTAGGTCTTAATATCAAAATATCAAGACAGGAATTTACATTTTTTCACAATACGTTAAAGGAAAATGTTCACATAAGTTTTAACAGGTAGTTTGTTCCATTGCTCCAGTCAAACAAAAAAAATATTTCACTGTTGTAACATGTTTAGACAAAAAAATATGACAAGAATTTTCTGATTCCATGAATATGTAAGACTTCAAGTTGACCCTTGCTTGATTTACATATTTTACCAACCAATCACTTGTCTCTTCATTCTGACATAAGCTAGGCTCTGTTAAGTGTTCATACCACTCCTGTTACAGCCAATAAAAATTCCACCATCTCTATTAATACAGCTAAACAACTAGACTGAAATCAGAATATTGGATCATAAAGTCTTTTCAAAAATACTGTGCAGCTAGTTATTATCATGGTCGATGGTGCTATTTGTCAGTTAGCATTTCTTCTTTTTCCAAACAAAATAACCGTGTGTGTCCAAATAATACAGGGAAATAAATTAGTACGACTGAAGGCTTACATCCTCACATCCCCTGTTGACACCTCCCTGTGGTTGGGTTAAGCTGAGTCTGAAATAGAAAGGAATTTTGTATACAGTTGGGGAAAGTGGTCAGTATTTGTTAACCTGGTAATTTATTCAAGCCAATAAATTGTTGGTTTAAAATTAGGCACATATGAAAGGAGTTATTTATTATTAATCATGATAGACATTTTCTCATCTAACAAATACAGATTCGATGAGATTACTTTTATGGACTCACATTTGTTTTACCTGTGGTTTTTACTGAGATGATAAATCAAAACAAATCAAAACAAAAAGTCATCTTGAGACACTTTACAGTGTTTAAGGTTTAAAACCCTTTAATGGCAGAAACCTCCAGCAGAACCCAGCTCAGGGTGGGTGGCCACCTGCCTCAACATAGCATTAGTAATTTACACAGAGCATAGAGTCTGCTACTGTAGTCTTTTAGCTGGTGTTCAGCCAAAAACCCCCTAAGAAACAACTGGACTCACATGTGATCTCATTAATATGTCTGCTGATAAGACAACAAGTACAGATACCAGAACTTCTTGTGTTAAATCTTGTTGTTTCATTCATAATTTATATACTTGAAGTCTGGTTGATGTTGGGGGGGGTGGTATGTGTGCCCATTAGAGAGCCAAAACAAGCCCAGAGTCTTTATAAGTTAGACATTAAGAATACATGACTCACTGTGGGTCATGCTGCCCCCAACACACACACACACACACACACACACACACACACACACACACACACACACACACACACACACACACACACACACACATACACACACACACACCTGCATATTCAAATATGCACTCTAATAGGACTTTTCCCTAGACGCAGCCGCAGATTGTTGACTGAATAGAAAAACTAGTCTACTAGTCTAGTCTACCACTTGTCTAAATAAAATACAATCCAGAAACCTATAAACAATCAGTTTAAAGTAATTGGTCCTGTGATCTCAGCTCTCACGTGGTTTCTGAGTACCAGCGTGAAGCACATTACAGGTTTTACACAACAAGGTCACACCAGTTTACAGCAGCTTCACAGTATGTACATTTCTGTTTCCACAAAGCATCATTCATTTTGGTAGATCTTACAGAATTACAGGGTTGACTGTATGCACTTACAGTCATTTCTAGAAATGGCACATCTAAAAACTAAGAAAAATAAATATAGGGAGTCTTGCTGTTTTTTTCTGTTTCATTTTCCCTTTTTGTCTCTCTCCTTCCCCTTTCTTAGTCCTCGGTTTTTCTCTCGCCCTCACTCTTCTACCTCTGTTTTTCTCTCTCCATCAATACAGTTGGCCAATGACAGTGCTGGGGCTGAGGAAATGGATGGCGAGTCTATTTTTAGAGCCAGAGAAGGAGGGCAAGCCAAAAGTAAGCTAGGGAGAGAGGGAGAGAGAAAGAGGGAGGGAGGGAGGCGAAGGGAAGTGAAGAGAAGATAAATTTGCATTCTATCGTTGCCTCTGGTCAGAGCCAGTTGGAGCTATAGAGTATGCTCAAGGAGAAGCAGCATCACCGGCTCGAGACACAGAATTACAAATAAAAGCAAGAAAACAACGGCTGTAGAGTGATATTTGCAAGAGCAGAGAGACGAGGAAGGATCACCTGGACTTGACAAAGAACATCTGTAGGCAGGTGAGTGACAGCACATTTTGCAGAAAAATTTTACATCATTAAGTATAATAAAAGAGATGAAAAAACACAGGGTCTCGGTTCTGTCCTTCAGCCCTGAACTGTTGCCACAGAATCATTTTTTGCTGCTGTAAACTAAAGGTGTGGTCTAAATTTAGCAATGGTTACACCTTGGATGAAACTGGGAGAGGCTGGCATTTTGGTTTGACTATTTTTGGCATGGAGGTTGAGGCAAAAATACATTGTGGGCGACATTCTGGGTTACAACAATATAGGGTTATATAAGAAAACACAGACTGACACATTGTGTGGCGTTACGTGACTGAGAATGCATTTTAAAGAGTCATTTATTTATGTTGCCTCTTGCTACTCACTGCTAGGGTTGTTTGTATTGTGGGCTGTTTACACTGCCACTCCAAAGTAAGCAGGGCATGGTGTCTGAAATGGGAACAGAGAAGAGCCAGGAAAAGGAGAGTAAGGCTTAAAGTTTCTATATCAGATTTGAGTGAAACAATAAAAGATTTAAAAATAGAAAGCTGTGTTTCACGATACTTCAGGCTAACACAATTTATGTGAAAATGGACATGAGATGTAACCGCAAATACATTTTACCGTACAGATTTACATTAGGATTTTGTTAATGTTACATATGTGGTGACTTCTAATAAACCAATAAACCAGATTCTGGCATTTACAACCATTATTCCATCTCGTCATATTGCATCATCATTTTGGTGTGGGCATACTAATAATACCATTAACATCACATGTGTACTTTTTGTTTTTAAATCTGCCTCCCAGAAGATTCTAGTCATTAAAAGTATTTCTGTTGTGGATGACTCTGCGTGCGTGCATGCGTGCGTGATCTCAAACCTTTGACAGATGTTTTGGCTGCAGACACAACCTCTTTTCTCTTTCTCTGTTTTCAGCTATGCGGCCACGGTCCAGACTGCTGTCCAAGAGAGGGCTCCTGCTCCCTACAATAACAGAGGGCACTGAGGAAACTGTGAGGGATTTGAATGAGGCGAACATGCTCCACATAACCGGTCATAGCCAGTCTGTCTCCTCAGAGGACTACCTCCTCTCCATCTGTCACCTGGCCCACCCCACCTTCCCCACCAGAGATGTCTCCCCTGACAACATACACACACGGCAGCTGGAAGCTGTGCACCAGAGGCCAAGGCTGGCACGACTTGGTGGGACTACATCCACCACCTTTAAATTCCACCTCACAGAGGACTCACATGCCACTGATGCACAGCAGGTGGAGGAAAACAAACTAAAAAGCAAATTGATGTTTGGCAATTCAGACCCTCTAGAGTATCTTTATGGACACCAGAACAATCTCTCTGGAGGCGCGAGGCAGGCTTTTGTCAAGGGAACATTAACAAGGCAACACAGGAACATATGGGATGGTCAGGCCCACTCCACAGCACACAGCATCCCCCATCTTTCAAGTCCTATGCTCTCATGCCAGCGCAAGAGCAGTTGCCATGAGTTTCACACTGGTGCTAACACTTCAGTTCCAAATATCTCCCCAGAACACAGATTGGAAGGCAGGCGAGGCGGCCTATCAGACAGAGCTGTGGAAGGGGAGAGCCAGAATCCAATCATCAAACAATCACTTATCTCCCAGTGGATCTCTGACTGCAGGTCAGCGTGGAGGGAGGCACGTGCGCGAGCGTGTCTGCTGCCTGCCATTGCTGAGATATAGGATGCAAAGAGACATTACTCAATGAAATATCCTAATCTTTTTCAGTGCATGAGTCATTGGTGAGAAATGTAAACGTGTATTATGCAGCTATATATGAGGGATATGATTAAATACATTTTTGAAAGCATACACAGGCAACTATATATTATCCTAATATTATGCCAGGGTCATTAATTGCTTTAACAACTCTCGCTTGACGCTTGATGTATGCTGGTAATCATATTGACATATTTGCAAAATCTTTTTATATCTCTCAGTGATTTGTGTGAAGAATAAATAAACCAGTCTTTTGATACTCCACTGACCTGAGGTATTCTTTGAGCAACAGTCTGTGTTTCTCCTGCACGTGTAAACCCCTCAAAAATAACCTCCACTCTTGGCTCCGCTGGTGCCAGGCGCTGGTGTTTCTATGGTAACTATCGTGGGATCCAGCACTGTGTGGAGAAAACACCTGCTAAGAGAAGATGACACTGAACCTAAACATCCATGATTCAGGTCAATATGTTGTGGCACACCACAAGAACAAATTGGGAAATTCCATGCATAGAAATGACGTGAGTACGATGATATTTTTAATTCACATAAATACATTTCAGACAGCGAATGCATTCATTTATTAAAATCTAGTATAACAATTTGAACAAGTATTACCTTCCATAACCATAAAGATGCTCTGAGCAGGTCTGACCAGATATGACACGAGCAATCCTTTGATGTAGTTCTGAAACTGAAACACTAGGAGGCAGTCATGTCATTCAACACTAAAAATACTTCATAACCATCTCATTACACACTTAAGTCTGTCATTTATAAGCAGTGTACGTGATTGCTATGCTACTGAAGTAACTCTCTATTCAAACAAAGTTATTTCCAGTTACAAAACCCATATTGGCATCCACATGTTTTGAGGTCTCCATTCATCCTTCTGTGGAGGAAGTGTATGGGAAAAACTGAACGCACATTGTTGGAGGCCATACGCAAAGGTTTCTCAGTACAAAAAGTCTGAATACACTGTCCCTTTGAAGACCGTTAAAAGTAAGTGGTATATCTAGGGTAACAGAGACACTCTTTGTGTGAACAGTGAACAGTTCTTCAGAGCTATGAGCATCACAGATTCAGTTCACACCCACTGAACTGGAGTGGAGTTATAACATTTTTCAAACTAGCACAATGATACAAATGCCACTTGTGTTGAATTAAAATAAAACACTGTTAGTCCAAAAATAATTTTCAAAATAACCAAATAGGAAAATCAGGTCATGTTCCCAGATCCCAGAATCTACTTTGATAAGTATTGTATTTTCAAAAACAACAAAACTACAGACCCAAGTCGTAATGAGCCAGAACTGTCCTGTTAAACATGTAGTTTGAGACAAGAAAAGCAGAACATTACATACACTAATGATTCTCACCAAGAGAGAGCCACCTCCAGTCTCACAGAAACAGTAGCTTACAATCTGGAAACTCGTGTCAGAGTTGTGGGTCATATCGATTCACAACTGGATTTCTTTTCACACTTACCTCAGCGTATTTAAATGAAAGGCAAGTCGTGTTATTGCATTGAAAAGTACAATACAAATGTAATGACTTCTTCTAACAAAACTAAAAGTTATCTTTATTAAATACTGTGCATTGTGTCCATTATTGTGTGGTCAGCTTCTTTATAATAATGTGCTGTAAACAGTCTATTTTGATTTCTTTTATTTTAGATTATTTTATTATTTAAAATCATTAGAATCCTATTCTTGGTAGTTCACGCGTTAAGTTCAAATCAGTTCAAATATTTATTCAAATAGTCAACTCTGCAAACTGAGGAAAAGAATCATAGTTATCATGATAACTTCTCTCCCGTTGGAGCCAGAATATACTACAGTCATTACGAAACCATCATGTTGCTTACAGTGATGAAATCTGAGTGTACAGTGACTGAATTCAACACCAACCTTCTCCATGAGTCACATAGTCTTTACTAGTATGAAATAAACCACAATGTGTGTGTAAATACATAAAGATGTCACAATGACTAGTTTCTTTAAACTACAAAAATGAACAATATATCCCTTTGTCTAGGCGGCTCTTCATGTTCATGTTTCAATTATGAATCAATGGAACTACTAATACACAAGTTTTATTTCTTACTAACCAAGTAATGAGGTATAGATATCTATACAGGATATATCCATATATATGATAGATATGAATATAGATATATAATAGTAGTTGTGGTAATAAAATAATGAATCAATAAATAGTTGAATTTGCTGGTTTATGTTCCCCCTCCCCCTCCCTCCCAATGAGGAGTTTGATGGCGAGTAGCACAAAGGAGTTTTTAGGTCTGTTGGTCCTGGACTTGGGGAGAAGCAACCTTTTGCTAAACAGACTCCTCGGGTTGTTTATGACAGTGTGCAGAGGATGCCTGGCATTGTCCTTAATGGCCAGCAGTTTGTTAAGCGTCCTCTTCTCTTCCAGTCATCAGATTGTCCAGCTTTGTGCAAGTAAAATATCAGAAATTAATTTAACTGACATGTCACTTCACTTAAATTATTTATTTCATTATTTTCTGTCAAATTAAGAATTATATAATGTAAAATTGCAGTCAAGTTGCCGTCAAGACTAGTAATTAGGTTTTACTTTAGTCACACCTCTGAGGTCAAATACGTATGTGTGTCTAAAATATGCAGCGGTGGTTATCAAAAAAGAATCAAATGAAACTAAAGTATACCACACTGATCTAACCCTCAGCTGACCTTCACCCACAGTTCAGTTCCACAAAAACACCGATTATTGTATACAGTGCAGTACTGGTACTAATACTACATATAAATGTATAAAATATTCTAAATGCTTTTTGAATGACAGCAGTGCTTGAGCAGCTGAGACAAGGCCGAAGACTGTTGTGAAAAATGCACTTACGGGATTTCTGTAAAGTTTGTACTTTACTTTACTTTAGAATTTCCAGGTCATGCTTCAGTATATTTCTGATTGAAATGTAACAAGGCAACACAGGAACATACGGGCAAATGTATTTCAACTCTGTTACTTTAAATTCACATCTAAAGTTACCAGATACTTATTCAAAAACATTAGAGAAAAATAAAATAAAATAAACATAGTTAAATACTCAATCAGTGGTTCCCAATATTTTTAACATTACTTCCAACCACAAATGCAGTTTCTGGTCTCTAGTCATATTTTTAGATAAGACATGCGCTTTAATGATCCCCAAGGGGAAAATCCACTTGTTACAACAACGCAAGATAAAGAACGGTAAGGTACAATACAAAAGACAAAGTACTATGCCAGTAATACAATAACAAAAGTAAAGAGATATCAAAACATTTTCAATTTAAAGGTTAATAATAGATAATAATAGCACGGAGCTGACGTTAATATATACAGTATATACTACTGCAGTGTTAGGTTTTGTTTCATATGTGGAAATTAGCTGTTCCTATAATGTCAAATTCTCAGATATATTTATGAGACACAAAAAGGTATTTCACACACAGAAAGACTGAGACCGTCAATGTCCTGAACAGAGTCGGGGGCCTTTGATACACGCCATACTCATTTCTCCATCCTCTACATTTCCCGTATGTCTCTTTACTAATGCTACAAAATAAAGGTAAAAAGACCAGAAAGCTTTGATTTTAACAGCAGACATTTTAAGTGTTTATGTTTAATAATTTGAATTCTCCATATACTCCATTTTGTTTAACTTCACACCATCTTTCATCATAGCATGCTTCCTATTATGTAGAACCCACTTTCAAAATTAAATGAGAAGTGCAACCAAACCAGGCTGTTTATACAAAGTTTGCAGAGGAAGAGACTCTGCTGACATTAGAGGTTCCTGTCGCCGCGCTACTAGACGAGGTCACACTTCAGTGTGGTATTTTGCTTTTGGTGAGAGATGCGCTGCAAAAAGGAAATCAATTGTTAAATATAATTATAGATGGCAATTCCCTCATATGCTCAAACCACACACATCCTCAACAGCTCATAGGGCAAAACTGAAACGTTCCATGAACCATGTTGGTCATATGTGTAGAGAAAGACAAGCTTTTTGTGACCCGGTGCCCTCTGCAGTCCAAAACTCAAGACAATCGAATGAAGGGATTTATAAAACTTTCATGCTTGCTATATGAATGAACATACATGCATCAGAGGTGGTAACCATATACGGTTAATCTGTCGACCATAAATCCCCCGCTCACTTAGTATATGACTCACTTTTTTTCTACACTCCTATTTTTGTGCTGTAATAGGATTTAATGTCTTACATAAGTTTGTTTTTGTTTTACGGAAGTCACTCCTGGGGACCACCTGACTACTGTTTTTAGTCTCTAGCACATGTAGCAAGAAATGAAACTCCCGTTCCCTGGCCTTCATACCCAGGGAATACCCCCGTGTCTTAAATTAGCACAGCGTAGGATTTACACACTGACATACGTCTTTTCGGTGAAACATCATGCTATATATAACTATACATATTTACTACTAAATCAATTTTGAATGATTGCATGGTTTTCCATTCAGGTTACTGACGATTCCATTCCTAGTTGCCCTGTAAAACATTTTAAAGAAATTCCTTCAAAGCACTCTTCTCATTTGTAATTCGCACAAAGAAATGATCAAAGTGAAGTTACTAAGACGTTGACCTTTGACTCTTGGCTGCCAAAATCTAATCAGGTTATCGACTCCAATTTGAAGGAATTCCCTCCAAGAGTTCCTGGGCAGCCATATGAACAGATAGACGGACAATCCGACAACATTATGCCTCTGGCCCTGACTATTGCTGGAAAAAAATTTAGCTGAGAGTTTAGTCAACTAAAGAAATTTTGTTAAGTCAACTGTTTAGTCATATAGACAGTCGTGTAAAGATTGTGTCAAAACATATTTTCTTTAAAATCAGCTCGTCATTTGACATTAAAAACTTAGAGCTGCACCGGTTGAAGTAATTTTTCACCACAATCAGTACAAAGGCAACATCCATGAATTTACCTTGAATGGGTAATAGAGAAATAGCATCTGAATAATTTTAACTCCTAAACAATGATCAGATCAGTCAGCTAATTCTGTTTCTTTTAAACCTAATTTATTGGGTTTGGGTGAACTAGTGGAAAAAATGGGTAAAAAAAATAAACCAACAACAAGAACAACAGCAAAACATCAGTTGATTCTGTGAGATGTCTGTATTATGTTTTACATTGTGCTCCCAAAAAACCTGTGAAAACCCACTGCATTACTTTAGGATGCACAGTCACCATACGTAGAGGCCCAAATTACAAAATCATATATTTCCACACACATACAAGTTTCTAGCCCTGTGGATAATGGTTTGTAGCCATGTGGACAGTTATGTTATTTTCATTCCAGCTTTGTGTCTTGAAGACAGAAGAAAAGAGAAGGCTACTAAAAAAACAGAAGGATAAAACAAGCTGGAATTTCACTTGGTTAAGAAAAGTGAAAGAGGACATAAGACTGAAACTTAAACCGAGACTAAACTTTCTGCTGAAGCTCTTTTAACCATGTGTCTTTTGAGGAGCTTATCACTTCAGATCTACTGTACGTGGTTGTGGTTTTGAGTTGTTAATTTTAAATTCCGATTGATAATAATGAGGGACTGACAGTACAGATTGATCAGATATGACTTATAATACTTATTTTTTTGCACCACAAATATCATGACAGAATAATTGCCACACAACTACAACGGAAAGAACTGAAATAGCTTCATTTTTTCCAAGCACTCACTCACTTGATTTTGTGCAGTACTTGCTAAAGGTGTTAACCACTGATGCACACAAGTTATATCTTGACTTCATCTTGCAAAGATTACCAGCCCACACTTGCCATTTAAAAAAAATCTGCACATATGTAAACGTAATTTAATATATTCACTTTAAATCTTTTGTTGCCAAGTCAGTCAGAGTTTAGACTGGCCCTTACTGTACTGACTACTGTGTTTTATCTTTTCATTATTTATAATACATAATATATATTACTTGAATTAACTAAAAATATATAACACTACTATAATAATGATAACAATGATAATAATAATAATAATAAAGACATTTAATTAGATGCAATTGTTAAGTTCAGTTGACTTAATTATTCTACCGAGTTGTGAGGACAATGTGCAGGTTTTCAGGTCCAACCAGGTAAGAAAGTTTATATAGTTTGTTTCACGTTTATATGATCACTTATCATATTTAATTACCTTCTAAAATCTGGTCTGTTATAAACACTTTTTTCAGGTATACAGGTCGAACAAGTTTGTTGGTGTGTTTATATTATAAACTATGTTTATAATTTGTTTTTGTGTTTGTTTTTCAAACTTTTATTTATATATAGGTCATTTTAGGAAACTTGTAAAATGTTGCAAAATTGCCAAAGAGAAAGAGAGTGTGAGGGGTACATTTTTTTTCTTCCCTGTGGTTTTTGAAGTTTCACTTTCCACTTGCAAAAAATTCCCTTGATCAAAGGAAGGATGAGGTATGTGGCTGAAGAATAGTATTTAAGGGACCCTCAGCCTCTAGCCCTCACAGCGCTTCTGTCAACAATCTTGGCTTTCTTTGATTTGAGCTCATTTCTGTGACCACCTTATTCGTATTTTTTCATCATCTACAAGGACCAACCGAAAACCAACAATGTCCAGCATCTTTAAAGTCTTTCTGTTTCTGGCTGCTGTTGTCTGCATCTCTCAAGCCCAACGTGAGTTTTTAGACATTGTTTTTCATCTTTTTGCACTCAGATATACCGTGAAGCTATAATATATTCAGATTTTTGTAACTGTGAGCTGAATTCTGGAATGTCAAAGTGCCTTTGGTTAATATTTCTTTTCCTTTTTCTCTAGTAACTGAATCAGGACAGCAATGTCTGTGTCAGCGTGTCAGGAAAGGCATTACTGCAAGATCTGAAGTCAAGGACATCCAGATCTACCCGGCAACCATCTTCTGTGACAAAGTGGAGATTGTGTAAGATACACTAATGTTATTTTAACATTTATTAATGTTTCAACTACTCAGAATACTGTAGCCTTACTTTCTACACAAAACTCTAGGAGCAATTACGTTGCACTGAAAATGTATTTTTTAACATAGCAGTAAAATTTCAAAGATACCGGTAGTGTGTTGTTAAGGCAGATACCTCTGTTTACCTTAAAAGTGAATTGACCTTATCTCTGTTATCATTTCCAACAGTGTGACCATGAACAGCGGACTCCGCTACTGCCTGAACCCTCAGATGAACGCAATGAAAAAGATCCTGGCAAACATCATGTGAGTATATCTGCTGACCCAAATCCAGCAAACGAAGCAACATAATAAGTAACGCTGTGCTTTCTCCATACTGTAATGTTTCTAATGAGCGCACTTCTTGTTTTCTCATTTCCTGAAGGAGACAGAAGAACTCTACTACAGCCAATCAAGCTGTCAAACAAGCCAACGCCAACACGGCTCGCATCTGAGTATTTCGTTTAACCCCTCTGGCCAAGAAGAAGCTCTCATGACCTTTGACCCTACCCCAAAAGCACCCTCAATGAATGTAGTCATATAAAGAACACGTTTTGTCTATTTATCTTGCATTTATACAAGATATATATTTTTATATTATTTATATCAACTTCTACTTTGTTTCCTCGTTTGTTTTTGTAACTAGATATGTGCTGTATTTTGTATTCATTTTAATAATTTCGTTATGAAATAAAATAAATTTCAATTAAGCACTGAGTACATGTTTTCTGTACCATGATTGAATCTGTCTGACCTATATCAACAGCGCCATCTTGTGGTTGAAGGCTGATAATGCACCAAACACAGTAAACGTGTCACGGGCCTCCTCCATCATTTAATTGGCCACAGTCAGAAGATGGAAAATACTTGGCTTATGACGATGAATGAAAGTACAACCTTCTGCCCAAGGAGAACTGACGAACTAGAAAACAATTTGAGTGTGACGCAGTCTCTTTCATTTACTTGATTCCTGAAGTCCCACCCCTCTCTGAACCAGTCTGGCCACCCTATTAAAAGTTTCCAAACCTCCCCTGAGCCAGGTCTGAACGATTGGAGGTAGGCTTTTTTAGTTTTTTCCTGTGTTTCAGATCCCAGAGGGAAACAGGGTCAATGACCCGCCAGCACCGTCGTGTGTTCCCGTTGAACCGGGACAGGGGGCGGCTCAGCGCTCATTGGCCGTGACCCTCTACACCCATCACACGCGCACTCACCACAGGATACATACGTTTACCTTAGCGTGACCTCCACCTCATATTCAGGTGTCGACCTGTCCCATATGAACTACCACTAACATTTGCTGAGTGTTTCCCTGACACGTGTTGTCCCTGGGGCACATCAAACCCCAGCTCTCTACGTTCCCTCACACTTGTTCCCTGACCAACGCGCCGCAGCCGGATCGTTACTTCCGCCGGCTGCGTTCACGGACATCGCGGCGTCGCCTCGGCTCTCTGTTGACTGCACGTCCAACAGACATGGATGAACTATTACTCAGCATTTGCTTACTTGGACTCTGACAAAGAAATCACTGCGGCTATGGAATAAGCTCAACGGGACAGAAGGAAAAAAAAAACACTGACGGGTAACGTAGTATAATAATAATACTGATAATCATCCATTCAATGCAAACGCTGCAAATGACTAAGCAACATGTAAGAAGCAATGCTGCATTTAAGTTCAATACACTCCGAAACGGTGGTACGCCATATAACTTAATCTGTACTACTTGTTTAGTGCTGCTGTAAGGCTAGTTTCGTTCAGACGTTATCCCCACACGCCCTGCGCGTGGCTTCGGTTCCTGTTCTGCAAGTCACGGCATCTGGTTCCCTACAGTGACGTGAGCTGCAGATACATCAGCCGTCTGTCAGAATGCTAGACTAGACTGGACCCCCCTGAAAGTGCTATGTCTGACTTTTTTCCCGGTCTAGCTTCTGCATGTTCTCAGGTGATCATGCCATTGGTCGTTTAGGTGAACAAGGTTCATTGAAGTGAGCTTAGATAAGGGCTGGTAGTTCACTGATAACAGGGTCACGCAGGTTCATCATAACACAGGATAACGAAGAAGGAACGCCTACCTTTTTCTTTATATTTTTTTTCCAAGGTGGGAAAGTTATTGCAAAAGAGGTTTTATTTTATAAAACAGACCGATGTATTTCTACGGGTTTCATGGCTGATGATGACTGAGAGAAATCTGATAGCCCAGCAATGACAGTTCTGTAATAAGACTTTGACTCTATTTGTAGCTGGTTAGAAATAGGACACCATGCACCGTGCACAGTAAATAAAATGTAACTACTTCTTCTCCAAGGCTGTGGCGACCGGGCTGATGCAGTGTTGCACTACACAGTTTCAACCCATGGGCGCAGGTCTTTCTGTCTATTGATCCTGGCTGATGTCACACAAAGAAATGCTCATGTTTGGAGTTTAACAGTCGAATAAGCTGACCTCCACACTGTCAACTTCCAGGGTTTCCTGCGGTCCTTCTCTTTCTCAATCACAATGGCCTCAAGACGGGGAGACATCCCAGGTAATTCAGGAATTCATATTTTGTTTGTTAAATTACCAAAAGACAGAATCTTTAAAGCTCCCACATTGTGAACTGATTTCTGGTCTGCAACAATGCCATAACTCCTATTCTAACTTGTCCTCTTTACAACAATCTTTCAGCACTTGAGTCTGGCGCGCCATCTGGAGTCTTTGGTGCTTTATCGTCTCCTATTGGAATGATGAGGCGCAATACCAGCTATGATGAACACATTGATGCCCCCATGCATTCACCACCTCCGGACACAACTGTCAACATCTTATGGAAAGACCCTGTCATTCCACAGCACAAATTTAGAAAGATCCTGGAGGTTTGTTGACTGTCTTCCAGAAAACAATCACAAATTTGAACTACATAAACAATTGTTGACTGTTCAGTTTTCTGTATTACTTGTGCTTGGAGGTTTTTTTGCATGCCACCAACTTGATGTATGCTGATTTTATGATGATAACTTTTTGGTATGTAAGTGGACTGTGCTTTAATTTTAACAGTACACATTTGTGTAACCAGGATGGAGAGCATGATGGGAAGTCTCTGGCTGTTGAGACAGTATCACCACCAAAGTCTCCCGTGCCTGTGGTAAAAGCCAAAGCCACCTCTTTAGTGAACACACTTATGATCAGTAAGTTAACAAAAAATAGAACTTTTTTGGTTTATGCTTAGTCAGAGATCATTTAAGTTTAACAATTCACTGAATTATTAAGGCTTCGTTTTGGCTCCCATACGTGATTAAACAGTCTTCAGAGTAACAGCGGGCAATGGTGGCGTGTAGCACATCAAAACACTGACTACTGTTAACTCCACTGTGCACTTAGGGCAGACACAGGAGAACCTCCAACGGTTTGAGATCCAGGCAGGACTGACAGACACTGGGTATACCCCCCACAAAGGCCTCTCTGCTGAGGAGACCCGCTTTCACCGACTGGGTGATGGCACATTGCCAGTGAGTATCAACTCAAATAACTCAAACAACTGAAAGGCGTTGCTTTCTGTTGGTTTATTACAATGTTTATGTTTAAAATGTTAAAAAGTAAAAAAAAAGTTTTAAAGTTAGACCTTCTTAATATACAACTCTGGTGTTCATATAATTACTTACTAAAATAAATGAATTACAAAAAGTTATATCGTAGCCTGACTGCAGGAGCGTCTTGATAAACAGATTGCATCATGTCATGAGTTTCTGGGTAGAGTTGCTAGGCAACACCCTTAAAATGAAACGAGCCTTCGCATTGTCTCAAACGGACCAATCACCGAGCTCCTAACAAAACTGAAACGTTACCGAGGCCTGCTTCGTTGTGTACAGACTGTACCGTGTGTATATTCTAAAATTAGTCGCCTCCTAAACGTTTTACTGCCGACAATTATGGACACAAATAAGGAATCTATCGGACTGGAACGTAAAAGAAATTTTGTCATAAAAAGGTACGTCAAAAAGATATTGTGTTCAGCTAGCGTTTTTTGTAGACTTAGGCCGCAGGGCAGGCCGCTAGCCAGCAATATTTTAGCTTTGCTAGGTAACGTTAGCAAATTTAATTTAGCTACTAACAACTTAAATGGTAGTTATTAGCCTGATGTACATCACTCTTGGTTAGCTTAGGTTAAAGTACAATGAACGTAACAAATTAGCAAAGAGGTTAACCATAACTGCGGCGGTCACTGGTCCTTATTTTGAAAAACGTTAGCTTGTTGTATAGCTTGACGGGGCCTCCGTTACGTTCAATGCTACTGCGACAGTTCTCGTAGCAGTTACCATCCGGCAACTAACGGTAGTGCTACACCCGCATTTAACACTGTTTAATGTGAAAATAATTCACAGAAAAGGGAATTCATCCATAGATACCACTCTCATGACTGTTGTAGCCTTTTTACCCCCCACGCTGTCTAGGCAACCGTTGTTGTGTCAAGCGAAGAGTTGACCTCTTCCTGAGGGAAATTGTTTAGTTTGCACATCATTTATTGTCACAGTTTGGGGCTACTTCTACTTGGCTTGTGAAAATTTGGTTTATGTAAAACTAGCCACACACTTGCCTGAGTTGTGATTGCATTGTTTTCTTTTACAAATAAATCAGATTATCAAACTAAAAACTAAATATTGTAAGAGTTGATTAAATGCAGACACGAGAAGCGTGGGACATTCCTTTGTATCCACAATTGTACTCCATTGCCTTATAAATCACATAGAAATAGTTATATAATTTGATAACATGTCGTTGTCCTGGTTTGACACATCCTGGATCGGATCCAGCAGGGTTATGAAATCCTACAGCATACTAACCCAAATAATAGAGGATTAAAGGTTGCAAAGTTTCTGCTTGCTATTCATTTGCAGTATAGCCACTGCCCTAAGCAGAATGCAGGACCAAATATACAACATGAGTGTTAGTTTGGATCAACATTTAACTTATGGACAAGAATATGCACACATTAAATGGAGAGTCAACATTGCAGATATTCTTCAAGAGATGATTTCAGAAATCAACCAAAATTTCAAGGCAAGTAAGGTTGATTATGCTTGTTGGAACTGACGAGATCTAAAGCTGCTACCTTTTGCACATTTGTTGACTGGCTGTAATCATACCAAAGTCATTTTTTCTCTTTGCTTTCACACTTTCTTATCACTATGTTGCATGCATGGCAACCGTCTCTCTAAGAGAGACTGAATAAACTTCTATTCTTTGCAGTAATAGCATTCAATCAAACACCCTTTTCTGTTCACCGGTTATGTTATAATTGTTGTGTGAAAGCTTATTTTGTGTGCGATATTATGCTTCATGGAATTAAAATAATTTTCTTACAGAGCAATCAAATTGTAATTTATTTTACCCTCTTACCACTTTTATCATAATGTACACAAGGGATATAATCTGTAATGCACATTATTTTTGATGTGTATGTCCAAAACAACACTGTTCTCTGACCTTTAGTAATGCACGTTTAGTCAGTGTTTGCTCTTTAAATAGGATCAATGCTGTGACACACATGACGCAAACCTGGCTGATAGTCACAAATGGACATATGGGGGGGCGGGTAGTATTTGAGTCAAAACGAACAACCAGCACACGTCGAGTTTTTGTTTTAATGCTCCCTATGTACAGGGTCATTCTGGTTAAGCTGAAGACATTATTTAATTTCTTTGCTTTTGTTTTTGTTCCTTCTGTGCAGAAGTTGAGAATGCCAAGCGGGGACTTCAAGGAGGACAGGCTTACAACATCAGCACAATCCACCCCAAGTGGCACCCCCTCTGTCACCCCCTCTGTCACTCCCTGTGTCACCCCCTCTGTCACTCCCTGTGTCAGTCCCCACTCATCTCCGGCTCTTAGTCGCAGGTAGGCATTGTATTGATGGAATGTCATCTAAACCAGCGTAAAATGTTATACCTTATACTTAATAATGTATATATATTATATTGTACACAAAATGGCCCATATAAAGTGCCGCATGGTGCATCATTAACACGTTAGCTTATATGCTCATATTGTAATACAGGAACTGGTACCAGCTGGGTCCTGCACCTTTTCTTGCCACCCCAGAGCTCAGTCTAACACCCTGCACAGATATGGGAGGAAATGAAGGAGGAGGAGATAGGTGGAGCTTCTTCGGAACTCGGTCTGTGGTTCAGAAGTCCCCCACTGACCCAGGCTCTGAAACCAGCACAGGTGAGAGATTTATACCCAACACTGCGTCTGGCTCTTAACTAGGTATGGGCACCCAAAAACTGGTTCTTGTTGAGAACCGGTTTCCACTGTTTCAATTCCTTGCAATTGTTTGTCATTTTTGCAAACGATGCCCTTATCGATTCCAATTCCTCGAATGATGTCACCACGCACTTTGCGTAACATCATTTACCCAGCAGGGAACATGGCACTTAAGCGTTATACTTTACAAGAAAGAATGAAAACGGGACAACTTTCAATACTTGCAAAGTTTTTTTTCTCAGGGTGGGGGTATGTCAAAGCCACTGACTGCAATCAAAATGCAATATTAATTCTAATATATTATACATTAAAGTCTGTTATTTCTTGATGGATACATTTTCCTGAAACGACACCCAGTGGAATACACTTGTACTTCACAGCAGTAAGCTGAGAAGTTAAATAAAACAAGACTTTGAGACGGTGTTAAAGAGATTGTGAAGTATGAGTAAAGGAAACTTTGGGATTTGGTTCTGAAACCCATAATCATGTCAAAACGGTTGCTGAAAACATTCTAAAGGTCTGATAACAATCTTGTTAGTGTGGGGTGAGACCGTTTTTTCATTGTTTTAGTAGTTGGGACTAATTCAGAAGACATTGTTTACAGCTTTGGCTGCGATAAATGTCTACCACATGTGTTTCTGTCCTTCCAGGTTTTTCTCTGCAGTCCTATTTTGGCCTGCAGAAGTCCTCTACCATGGATGGCACAAACACCCAGGTCAACCTCAAGGTGGAGGACCCTGTTAACTTCATGCCCCCCAAGATTGAAATCTCCGGCATTGAGTCCCAGCGGGTGCCCACACGGCCACACAAACTAAAACCTCGGGACATGAATGTTCTGACACCCTCAGGCTTCTGAAGCCTAACCTGCTGTGTAGTTCCACCTCTGTACTACACCCTCAGTAGTTTCTTTTTCCCTTCTACTTTCACGTTTTCTTTCCTGCCTTCCTCTGTCCTATCTGTCTCCTTTCAAATTCACTAAGGCTGAGAGAACTGAGGACCATCTGTACTATTAGCTCACCAGCCCTGGAGACATTACTGCACAGCTATCCTCCCAGCAACCCAGCTCAGATGAATCACTGTCTTCTGTTTGTGCACATCATGTCCTTCTTGTCAATTCCAAATCAGTGTCCCAAATAAAATGCCAAATGCAGTAACTTAATTTGTCATCCCGAAAGACATTACTGCCTTGTGCTATTATTCTGCCATATACTGGGCACACTGGCATGCATTCCCCCGCTGTCCTCGCTCCGTCGTCGGTGATGGCATAACATTTTGTTGTTGAAATATCAGTCAGTCTTTTGCTTAAGTTGATCACTTCAGCCTTGCCTCTGTAACTATACCTGGACAGCTTTTTTAGTTGGAATTACTTAGTTGCCATTTGTATTATTTGTTTCATTTAAAATAAGCTCACAGGTTTGTAGCTGTATAGTGCTCATCTCTGTTAGCATGCAGAGTACAGTGTGGTATGATTGATATTGTGCCTAAACTTGTAGCGTTTTTGCTTCGGGCATTTTTGCCAGCTAGCTTCAGCTTTTGTTTTTTTACATGGAAGAGCATTTTATTTTCTTTTATGGAAGAGTATGACTGCAAACCTTGAAGTGAGTTTTATCATTAATATTATTATTTTCATATTGTTGTGCTTTAAATCAAAATTTCTCATTCTGAATAGTAAATAGTATTTTGGAGTTTTTACTGCATTACACTGTTGTTTCATATTGCCATAAAATGCAAAGTGTTTTTTTTTTCTTTTTTATCTCTCATAGTCCAAGAGTCTCTGCTGTTTTGTTTGAAAAGTTGATCGATTGCAAGTAATTGCACAAGGGAGGTTGTCTCCCACTTACATCTGTAAATAAAATCTAAGAGTAATAAGCAGGAATTGTTGTTTATTTTAATCACTTTAAACAATAATGAAACATTTTTTTATGCACATCATCTTTTTATATGCCTGGCTTTACTTATGATGTTTCTAATATGGTGTATATTTATTCAAACAGGAAACACCAAACGAGGGAATTACTGTCAGTATATCTTAATTTTGATTCAGTTGTTTTATTTACCAATCACACAGATTTATCACTGAATAACAACATAGCTCAATAGGTTAAGCGTCAGACTGGGATGTAGGAGGTCGCAGGTTCGAATCCCGTCTGACTCCTAGTCCATCTCCTACCAGGTGTGTCCCTGAGCCAGACACCCAGCGCCAGCTCCTTGTAAGTCGCTTTGGATAAAAGCAACTGCCAAGCAGAGTTATGTATAATTACACAAATAATGATCAAGAAAATACTTTTCTTGGCCAACAGCCATTAGATGCCTTGTTCTGAGGGGACACCCAGTCATTCTTGGGGATGATACATATGCCCCTTTGGAACAGTTCTGTGTGCAACTTTATTCTAAAAAGAATGATTTAATAGTTTTGTCAGAATAGCCTTTGCTGCATGTTTTATATCATTTGGGGTGGTGGTTTATGACAGTTATAAAGATCTCTTATGATGATGATTTGAGTTTTAATTGGATTTATCTGATAATATCGACAAAGTGAAGTTAAACTGAGTATGTTGCTATGGGACAGCAGATATACCCATATATTCTTCTGCCTGAAGAATATTTTTTAAAACAGCTCTTTTTTTAATTGCACCAACCTTTAACTGCAGTCCCTGGTCAGAAGATGGTGCAATAACCTAACAATAAAATCCCTGGGCTGTTGGAAAAATACATTTCCTGCTTATTAGTTTAACTTTGATATCTTATGTTTTATTGTATTACCCACAATGAATGGATGTGTTCCACCGCGTAATCTTGTATTAAATAAGGATAATATGATTGTTTCCCCAACATGAACACTGAAGATACTAAGGAAATTAATTTTGTCCCAGGTGGACAAAACCTGATAGACTAGTTTCTTTTGTGACTCGTTTATCAGGTCATCTGTTGCGTACACAAAGATTTAATTAGTCTTGTCCTAACTCTATTGTTACAAGAGAGATTGATTTCTTTTACACCAGTTATAACGATGCCACATACCACATGATACCTGAACCTTATAACCTCAGTCCACAACAAAGCACACCAAGCCACTGCCGGCTTCGTCATTGACTTGGCCATTAACTGGCAAGGTTCACAGCCCTGTCTGATGCTCTGTTTAATGTGTGTGTGTGTGTGTGTGGTTGTATATGAACGTAGTAGAGTCATTATAAGGTGCGTCAGTTACAACAGAATGCAGACACATTGTGTTGACTTACTTTGTTTAACAAAACACTGAATCTTGTATTTCAAGAGCTCTTCTTTCTTTTTCGTTAACTTTAATTTTAGTCTTTCGACTTTGCCTTTTGTTTTTTTTAAGGAATGAGCTGGAGCTCCTTAAAGGAACACTCATTCATTTAATTATAGATAGTTGAGCATTTGTGTTGCGTAGGAGCATCGGTGAATGTAAGACAAACAGGTTTAGAAAAAAAGAAATAAAGAGGGCTGTCAGTCAAATGCTTGTCAGTGTCAAGGTGATTAAAACAGGTTATTGGCGTAAGAGTAAAACACTGCTATATGATACAGTCATAATCTGCTAAACCAAAAAACACACCACATGTTGGTAAAGGTTCTCAGTCATCCAGGTGGAGTTATCTGGAAGCTGCGTCATGGCAACAGGACTTCTGTTTGGAGAATAAATTCCACCACAAAGCAGTAAAATTACAAAGAGAAAGCAAAAAAATAAATGTGGGTGATGGAAACTGGGAAATGGAGAGCAAAGGGTGGAGGGAACAGCAGTCGTGACACAATACACATGGCTCTCTCTCTGAATCCATGAGTTTGTTGTTGCATACCCCTGTCCCTTTTTTGCTTTCCGCCCCCAACCGCAGACTTGATGTCACACAAGTCTTTGAGCTCATTTTAAGGCACCACCCTGCCGGAGTGACATGCATCAACACAAAAACTACGGTCTTGTCTGAAATCTAACACAATACTTCTGGTCTGGACAAATTTCTAAAAATAGTCCTCCTAGGGCTATGTTTTAATTACTCACACTCTGTGGGCATAACTCCGTCCTGCCTATCTGGTCAAACCACACATACATGGCAAACAAAACACTTCAAGTTCACTAAACTGCACTGTAAAAGCTGATAGGTTAATGCAACCCAGGAAAGTAGTTAAAACTGATTTTTGCAACAGGGTTTTAGGATAAAGAAACATGTTTATATAGTGTGGTTTACTGGTTGTTTATAATTGACACTAACTTGACTTTGTAAGTTTAATTGACATTTATATTAAGTACTTTTTACTTAGTATTTTGTTTCCAGAGTACAAATCAAAATCAAGTATATTCAAGTTTTTAAGTTTGATGAAGCTGTATAAACTTTACTGGTACTTAAAATGTTGCTTGATTTAAACTCAAAAGTGAACAATCAAACTGATTACATATATTTTTGAGTAGCTTATCTTATAGTCTGTAAACCCACATATTTGAACTAAACATGAAAAGGCAGATTAACACAGGCAATTTAAATGCAAGCTACATTTTTATTTGTATTGGTACTCACAAACTTGTTGAGCACTGTTTGACTAATGACAGTATATTTTTCGCTTAAGTTTTAAATTGTCCTCCACCACTAACACCTCCAGCCTTGTCAAGAAAGCTCACCAACGCCTTTTCTTCTTGAGAACACTAAAGAAGAACCTGAAGCTGTCCTCTACCATCCTGGTGAACTTCTACCGCTCTACAATAGAGAGCATCCAGCTGTGTCACAGTGTGGTATGGGAGCTGCACTGTTGCTAAACGAAATGCGCTGCAACGGGTGGTGAAAACTGCTCAGCGCATCACAGGGACTCCACTTCCATCCATTGAGACAACTGTACTATTTAATCTTGCACAATCTACTCCTGCACATATTTGCACATATCCACTTGTAAATGTATATATCTATTGCATTTACACATTTGTAAAATGCGATTCTGATTATGCATTATATAAATATGTATACATCTACTGCATATTTATGATCACTGTAGCAATATCTAAAAATGTTTATCTACTTCAATGGCTTCTGCCTGCTGTTTTACTCATCCACTACATTAATTCATTGACCTCGAACACAGACGTGTTTAAAATGTAAAACATAACAACTACATTCTTCACAGCACAACCGCAATCACCTCCAGGCAGAGGAACGATGAATCTGTTGAACTGGTGTTGACTGAGAGGAGTCCATCTGATATGTCAGATGTGACCGTCTGGGTCAATGTAATATGTATATAAAGGCAAAAACACTGGTTTGAGATTTGATCTCTGATCACATTACACTAGTTATATGTTAATCAATACTTCTTTAGAAATTCAACAGAACACACTGTAGTTCACCAGCCTCCATAAAGATATAGTTTGTTTAAAATGTCTGTTAACAATGTTTTTTGATTTATTGAAAGACTGCTGAATTAGACTGACGTTAAGTACAACAACTACATCTCTAATTGATATATTCATGTATGTCATGTGACTATAACTTTTATTTTCCTTTTAACTCTATAAAAAAAAAGAAACACTGTAAAATTGTGACAGAAAAATAAATAACTAATGTATAGACTTACATACCACTTAGCTCTCATTGCAGAAGCTATCTTGTCAGGCATGGCAAATAAACATTTTCAAGAATCAGAATTTACAAAAAGGTAATTAATTCTGTTGTTGGATGAATCAACGGTCCCGTATCTTCTAAAGTAAGTCTAAATGTATAAAGGTCAGTCCTGAGGAAGATTGGGTGGACTTTCATCTAATTCATGTAGGAGTGGCAGAACCACTTCATGTCAGGTTGACTCCAGGGATATGCTGGGAATTCTGCTTACATTATCTGTTTATATGATGAAATAAACATAGTAATTTACTACAAGTTGGAATAAACTCTTTAACGTAGGCTCATTAAATTAAAAAGATTTGAATGCCTCAAAGTGATACATGAATGCACTGGAACTACATTTCATTCATATCTATTCAGTATATATCTTATACATTAAAGGGTAATTACACTCTTTATTTTGTGCTGTACTATTTCATCCGTGGTGATGCCTGTAATGTCAGTCGTCAGCAAATAGCATGTTTTCAGTTGGAATGGGGCAGGCAGGAACATAGGTTGTCAATACTTGTTGAACTCACCCCTTTATTGTGGAAAAAAAGCATCACCAACCATGGTGATGACTATTTCTTAAAGGTAATCTAGTTATGACACGATGACATGAACAACTAATGCTACAGCATCTTGCGAAAGTGAACAGAAATCAGGCCAACTATAGCCAATAAAGTTACTGTGTTACAGCTGTTAACACAGATGTGGGCCACATTCAAATGTGTATATGTAGCAGCATGTTATGTAAGAACTAACCGCTTTACCTCTTAAATCATGAAGACACTATCTCTGCTGTTATCTGTGTGCAACCAGTAACTTAAGTTAATGTTTAAATGCTTTTAATGTGTTGGCACAGTGCCATCCACAATATACTGAACAGTACTCTGCATGTACATCAAACACTACCAATCGAATGTCTTCAAAAACACATCCTATTTGAACCCCATACGGTTATATAATCAACGGATCAACAGGTGTCACACAGCGAATCACAGTTTTCTGTACCAATCCACCAAAACCACCTGCACAAGGTTTTAATGTTGTAGCTGTCCACTGTAAGTCAGCGATGAGCGTAACAGCTGTTTGCAGTGATGAATAGTGGTGATGTTTGAAGGGTAGTAATGTTGGTAGTAAATGTAAAAATGTAATAAATGAGGATGTCTATGCTTTCAAAGTGGAAACAGGCTCAGATTATTTATTGCGTCTTTGGAATAAAAACAAAAGAAAATATTGAATTAAGTTGTTACCTGTTTCTTATAACCCAATTTCTAGCATCTGGCCATTAGACTGTGTGCCTCTGTGTTGCTTGTCAGCCTGCCACCCCCCACTGAGATAGATACAGAGAAGCAGAGAGTATTGTTGGGCCCTCCTGTATCGGCCCCCAGGACATGATATGAAACAGATGTGTAAAGGGAGATCCCCTGCAAGGACGTCTGAACAGTCAGCTGGATGTGCTCTACTCACCAGAGCCACATCCGGTTGTGCATTCAGATCCTGAACATTCATTGTGAAGCCACACACACGCAGAGTGCTGCTGACGTCCTACTGGGAATCACTGCGAGCAGCCCTGCCCCTGTGCGTGCGTGCGCTTGAAGGTGAAACTTTAATGTGTGTGAGATGATTCATTACTTGGAAGTGATATTATAAGAGATCAATTTAACATGCGAGACACGTGTTGTGCAATCGACCAAAGTACTTTTATTTTCTCATCTAAATCCCACAGTTCAGGCTGCAACATTTCCTTATAGAATCCAGCTGGAGATCAGTCAGTCATATATACTAGACTTGGCCAATGACCAATTTTTATCTTCGTGCTGATAAATGTATCATAGTTATTAATGTTTACATAAACTTTTAATCATTTAATAACTCTTAAATAACAATACCTAATAAAGTGCCCTTCATTCCTAGTGGCTCACCCAGATTCAGCACATGACGCTAGGCTTAAAAGATAAACGTGAATTTGAATTAAATATGGAAAATCCTTGAAATTCCTAGATAAGCTGCAGCAGAACGCTGCTCGTTGCCCATCATTTTATATCACCATAGTAATTAAGGAACCTTTGATCTTTCGGGTGGATCTCATTGGATAACAGTGATGGTGCCCACATAATTATACTTATTAATCCCTTAAGCCAGGAGAGAAACACAGGTCTTTGGCTCCTGTCATTGTTTCTCGGTCACGCACATCTACTGCACACCTTTGTAATTTGCGTATACATCAGACGTAAAATGTGCAAAGGTTGGGGAGCCTACATGGACTAACAGGCGGTGGGTGCTAGAGAAACATGTGGTGTTGGAGAACAGCTATCACAACTGTGCATTTTTAAAATTCCACTTCATCATGATCACATATGTCCTGGTGTGGTTTGGCCGGACAAGTGAGGCGTGACTTGGCATGAGTCTCACACTTTCCGCAAAATGTGGACTTTAGAGTGAACACAACCTAGTTAAGGAGGGCACAAAAGCATAATTCTTATTTTTCTAATTTAGTTTGCTTTTGTCATTTTTACTTGTATACTGTGTCCCACAGTTTCTCACTCATTGCCTGTCTGTGCCCATCCAACTGAGAAGCAGGCTGAGAACAAGCTAAGCAGAGTCCGGAAATCTGTACCTCACACTGCCACCTTCCGTAAGTGTGTAATACAGGTAATCCCATAGCTTAAATGCAGAAACTACTTTTAAATTAGTTATTAAACCATAGTTTATACAAGAACATTATCTTCCCCAGTATCAGTGTTAGATAAATGAACATAAAACACATGAAGTAAACCCATATAAATCTGCTTCATTCATTTCTATCATCCACCATTGCTCTTTATCTGAATGTTGCCTTGGCATAAGACCTAAGCTCTATCAGGACATTCACTCAGGGAGCATGTTAAGCAGTAGGAGTGATCAAATTGATATAGTTGAAAATCTACAGCAAGTGCGTAGCTTTCAGAAATGGTGAATAGAGATGTGAATAATACATGTGAATGAATAATAAACAAAATCCGCTTTATGCAGTCATTGAATCAATTCTAATAAACTGTCGTAAATATACGAAAATATCTGTTAATTTAGGAAGAGTATATGCCGTAGAATAATATTTATGAAAATTCTTATTTATTGTTATCTCAAAAAAGTTATTTTAATAGCAAGTGGACCACACCCTTCATTCCAGAGGACATTCTCAGGTCTGACTGTCTGGTAGCAGCAGCAGGTTTATGAACCCGGTGGAGTCCTCAGGTTGGTGATTGGTGGTCTCCTGTGGGTCGTTGTTCCCTCTGGCTTTCATGTATGTTAATGTGACCACCTGAGTAGTACCGTTTCTTGCACTATGCAGACTATGCAGAGGCAATGGGCCCCGCAGCCACTAGGGGGCCACCAAGCTGCCGCTTATATTATTAGAACTACACGTAATTCAAATATCTCTCAGATTATGTTTGCTCTGTAATGTTGACAGAAACGTTTGTAAACTGTTGTAAAACGTTTCATGTATCACAGAAACAATTGCACCAGAGTATTAACAAAGGTATGCTCTTAAACAGACATCTTTGACAGTCCTGCGTGACTTTGGTAGCTCAACCGGTCTGACACACTTAGATTCAATTTTTTTTATTTAGTTATTCCTGGGTGACTTTATACAAATTTTAAAACTCAAATTGTCCCAGATTTACATTAACAAAGTTAATGTAATTCACTTCGTTAATGTAATTCACTTCATTAATGTAATTCACTTTGTTAATGTAATTAACTTTGTTAATGTAAAACTGCATTTGTAAGTCACCTTTCCTGCCAATCTTTTCTACAGGTATCATCACATCATCCATTTTATAATTTTTTTAAAAAGTTTAGGCACTTCTGCTCCTTACATAATTATGCTCAGTGTGTAATAAACCAAATTGTTAAATCTTATAAAACAAAAAACTTTGGATCCAAACAGTGGATCTGATTTGAATCAGAATCTTGAATCATATTTTTAATTTTTAGGCTTGAGAACCTACTATGATGCATTGCAACAGATACTTGAAGGGTTGAAGGGGCCCCCAAAATGATCTTGCATAGGGCCCCCACAGACCCAGAAACGGCCCTGCACCTGAGCCAGGGCTGAACGACTGTGAAACCACATTGTAAGTGGGTGATATATCATGTCTAAGGCCGCGTCCTCTGTTCAACTATGCTGCAGTGAACTGCTTCTCTCACACCTCATTTGAACCAGTCAGATTCCTGGTCAAAAATCCTGACTTCATTGTCTGGAGAGGAGTGGCCTTTGTCTTTTCGATGTAGGTGAACTGCCTGAGTCCTGTACTGATGAGCTGGTCCTTCTGTGTTGAGCCATGCGTTTTGGGAGCTGCTGTTTGTTACATTCCTGACTGCACTGAACTGCATATGGCACATTGCTCTGTTTGTGTCTACTAGGTTTGTCCCTGGGGTTTGATCTTCTCCTAGATTTCAAAAAAGCCCCGTTATGATATTCACGTGTGAACCAGGTATCTCATACCTGAACTACATCAGACTTGAGAATGTCCTCTGGAATGGAAGGGCGAAACGTCATCAAGAAACAAAAACAAGTCACCAGTTGCCATGGAAAAACCTTGTTAAATGATAAATTGTAGAATAGTATTTAGAGTATATAGAACTAAATTTGGTTTTATAAAAACCTAGAGTTACATAATTTGAGGGACCATCACTAAAACAATGATGAGGTGAGCATGGGTGTGACAGACAACCACAGATAAGATGAATCTCTGGGGACTGCAGCAGGAAGTGCTTTCCGTTAAATATCAAACATGAAACTTTACAATTAGGTCTGTCACAGTGTGAATGGTGCAGGAATCTGTAGAAACCTGATATGATTTTTATGATCTGTTCTGAATCAGGTGTTGATTGGGTGTTCTGTACTTCCTTGTTTGATAAGTCGTGTTGGCTCGTATGGAGTAACTAATAAAAACCACTCAGGCATTCACCTCATTAATTCATCGTGTCACTTGTATTTCTCACTAACCACACACCCATTCTTACGTGAGTACAGTACAAATAAATATAACAATCAAACATTAGTGGGAAATATGCTCCTTACTCTGTAAATACGAGGCTCTAAAGTTGTTCTGGGGTCGATACAGTTTACAGTGCATCTGATTTTCAGCAGTTAGTGAAGAACTTTTTATTTGATCATAAACTGAGCCTGACAGGAAAATGAAGTCACTGTGAACAGTGTAGAGTTACACCTGCTCTGCATCAGTAGGCAAAATAAATCATCTTGTCCTTCACGGCTTTCAGATCGCAGAGGGTTGAGGTTGAGAGAAAGGAGTCAGTTAAATGAGCATATTCATCTACGATAGATGAAGTTGTGAATACCTGTAATGTGGAAGGATACAGCCGGACAGGGGAGGTGTCAGAGGAGGCGGCGCCGCTGCCTGTCAGTGAGACGCAATTTAAATGCAAAGTGGGAGTGTGCCGGAGAGTACAGTCGCTGTGGATCTAACGCGACAGAGTCCTAGAAATCAGGCCAACCAGGAAACAACAGGTCGCTTTCCCACTAACAAGGACGACGACGGCAAAGCTTGAGACATGTGTGGTAAGGTTTCTTTTCATCGACTTATTACGCTTCAAAACTTGTTGGAGAGAATCGAGGTTATTACGCACGTACCGAGATTTGATTGGCTTCCGCGAGTCAGGGATTGATAAAGCAGGAAATTAAAAGTTATCACATTATATGATCTTGTAGTTTACGCGACCTTTTTGCGTTTTTGGTTTCAATTCGGCTGTTATAGTTGATGTGTTGTCATTCCTTTGCGGGATGAACGCTCAGCTGCTACGTGTCAGTGTTTTCACTCATGAGGACAGGACGAGCCAGTCTTACAAGTTTCAGAAGGATGAAAAAAATGGGGCTGGAATATCATCTCGTAATTTTAGCCAGCTCCAGCGTTGGCACAGGGGCTGTTTAAAGTTCAAAGAGCACCCTGAAAGAAGAGGCCAGGTTTCACCGCAGCTTGCCTACCTGGCCGCTCCAACACTGCGCGCAATGTCCGCCCATCAATGGCCAGCTGTGTGCCCGCTGGAGGAGAGTCACCGGGGACATTCCTGCTGCGCGCGCGCGCGCACGCACGCACACACACACACGCGCACACACCAGCAGAGATGGCGATAGAGAAGGAAGGGGCAGCGGGGGTGCTGGGGTTGAGGTGGACTACATACTATGATTAATATTCATTTAATGTAACAATGAATACATTGTAATTACACTGTGTGAAGGTGTGTGTGTGTGTGTGGGGGGGAGGTATCCTTCCTGCACCTACAAGGTGAATACATTAAATGACAATCTTAGGTCGTAGCAGAAAAACAGGCTGGAGCCAGAGCCGGGCCTCACTTACCAACTTTAATGACCACAGAGGTGATGTTACGCAACACCAAACCACTGTGCCTGCGTAATGGTTTAGTTTAATGTCTGCGAAGATTCTCAATCCACATTATGAGTTCAGTTTAACGTCTGCTCCAGAAGCCTTCATCTGCCAATATCTACCATAAACTACGATGATCTCAGGAGCCTTCAAAGACGGCACCGTCCTCTTTGCCACTGAGTCGGGCGTTGAGCAAGTTCTGTTTCTCTTTCTTCCTCTCTAAAAGGGATCTTCGCCTACCTGAATTACCGGGTGCCTCGCACCAGAAAGGAGATATATGAGAGGCTGGTGAAGGGATTGCAGAGACTGGAGTACAGAGGGTACGATTCAGCAGGTAAGACACTTGGCTTCAGAGAGTTGCCATCATACACAAAGGCAGTGCCTGTTTTACATGTCCTCAAACAAATCTAGGCAACATTTCATACTATTCAAAAGAACGAAATGTTTTCACAATGTCACACCCTGATCATTTGAGAAGCTTTCTACATGTATAATTAATGCCATTTAAATCTAATTGTGACAATTATCTTGAATGAGATGAAATGTAGACAAACTGGTTTGTGGGTAATCTCTTTATCTTTATGACGTCCACAAGGAGACAAATATAATAGTAACAGTGATACTTGCACAACTATCCCAGCTACAGCTTCACCCAATGATGTACCATTGTCGTCTAACTGAACAACTTCTTACACTTGGACTTTCGCTATCGCACATAGACAAAGTCGGCCCCACCCTAACACATGGTATTTGTTCATCCTATTTTACCAGGATTTATCCACAGAGCTAGTACCTCCTTTCATGTGATGTTAGATACTCACACACTGCCAACACACGCTACATCTATCGATTGTGTGTACACACACACACACACACACACACACACACACAGACATGTGTATGTTGGAGATTAACTGATTGCCCTTACTTATTACGTGTTGTCCTCTCATCGCGAGACTTTGAATCTGTATGAACTGTGTTTTTTCTTTTTATTTGTATGTATTTTATTTAACTCAAACGTGCATTTGCAGGTGTCGCTGTGGATGGCCCCAACAAGACGACCACTGACAAGAACAACGCCATCTGTTTGATCAAGAAGAAGGGGAAAGTCAAGGCCTTGCACGAGGAACTATATAGTGGGTTCATGATAACTTTCCTCTCGTATTTTTTACTTACAGGTTATTTTTTGTGCATCGAACATGAAGATAAGCAGAATATTATTAACTGAAGGTTATTTCCTAAATAAAAGATGATCATGACTCTTAGTTTTAGTCTTCCACGTATGCCTGCAGGAGAGGAAACATGTTATAAACAGCAACTCAAAATGCTTCTTTTTTTGTCTCTAAATTTCTCATAGTACACCCAGCTAAGTTAAGGCATTGGTGTTGTGTGTTTCTTGTTTAGAAAAAGATTCACTGGACCACGACGAGAAGCTGTGCACACACTTCGGCATCGCTCACACCCGCTGGGCCACACATGGAGAACCCAGCGCTGTGAACAGCCACCCTCAACGCTCTGACAAGGATAACGGTAACATGGACCAATGCTCTCATACCTATGCTGATGCACTCTCGTATGCTGTATTCAAATGCTTTCAACGCCCATCGTTGACCATCTGTAAAACAACGTAAGGCGTACCGAAGGCATCTGAGTAGAAATGAAACACGTGCTCTTCATTTGATGAACTCTAAGCTGAGCTTAGCTGAGCGAAAAGGTTAACAAAATATGTAACTGAATTTTCCACACCCTCACACACCTTCAATTCTGAGCAAATAGTTAAGCATCTTTCATCATTGCTGTTCTATAGTTACAGGTGTGTCAGTAACTGTCTTGTAAAAGTGGGAGGCAAACACAGAAAAGGAGGACAGGACGCTACATACTAGTTTATCTTTATATTTGATTAGACGTTATTGCTATGCTATTATCTTTGGGCTTGTTAATTCTTGTTCATGACCATAACATAACACCTTTTTATTTTAGACATTCTACCATGTCATTGTGCTAATACTGTAATCTTGCCATTTCATCGTTCCTTGAAGGCCAAATCCTGAAACTTGGCAAAGGAAATGGATGGACAGATGGATGGATGTTTATCATTCCCTGTCATATCTCTAGCATATCAGTGTGGCAGATGTTAATATTAGTTTAGCAGATGTTAATATTAGTTTAGTCTTTGGAGCAAGTTATAAATGCTGTCAGGGTGTGGATGCAAATGACTGTCAGGAAAGAACATACTAAGTTTTCAGTTGTTACAGCTCTTTTATTAATCTTTTCACTTTCAGAGTTTGTTGTCATTCACAATGGCATTATAACCAACTACAAAGAGCTGAAGAAGTACTTGGTAAGTCCTTCTGTTGTCTGCAATTCTCGTTGTACAAGCAACTGTTTAAAATCCGCTCCGCTGGTCACAGTAAAACCTTCTCAGTTGCATGTCAGTTACAAACCTATCACTGTCTAATAACATGCCTAGAATGAGTCATAAAGATATAATGCTGGTCAAGGTTTTATTAGAAGTATTAATGGCCACCAGTGATGATTTGTTTTTTTCAGATCAACAAAGGATATGAATTTGAGTCGGAGACGGACACAGAGGTCATCCCGAAATTGATCAAATATGTTTACGACAACCGAGAGAGCCAGACTGTCACATTCTCCTGGCTGGTGGAGAGAGTGATTAAGCAGTTGGTGAGTAACTCACACGTCGTACCGACTCACACTTAATGCAATACTCAGATCTGTGAGTGAGACACTTAGACACCAGTACCTATAAACAGCAGCATAATCTTTAGCGCTACTTACACAGATTTGATAGTATATGTGAAACTCCTTAGTCATAAAACCACAGTAAAGCAAAACAAAACAAAACCCTTTTCCCATGGTAACCACCAATACAGCTCTGACATCATCACTCATAGAAAAGATTGTTGTTTTTTGGCACGAGACGGAGCAACACTGTCTTTTCCACTGTGAGAGTTTCACACTTTATACTCTGACTTGTTTCTCTGCTCTAAGAAGAACAAAGGAGGCCTGACAGCCATTTTACGTTTGGAGTAATGGGAACCAGATAGTCCCCACCCCACCCTCCCTCGCCTCCCTGCTCCATGCTTAACCCCCTACATTTTCAACACCACACACCAACACACACCCAGCCTGCTCTGCTTCTAGTAACCACCACAGACATCATCGCAGTCAGAGCTTTCGAAATACAGCTGATGTTATACAATAGAGGTCTTATTTCTTTTAACCCCCCCCACCCACACCCCAAACACTGCCAAACTGCCAATCCCCACATGGCCAGAAGAATCACTCCTCTGTGTACAGACGAAGGTTGCACACTTTACAGGACTACACGACTGACTACGCCTTTACATTTATTCTTATTTCACTACATTTCTTCCTACCAGCTTAGTTCAGCGCTGCGTATTTTCACTCTTTCATCGAGCTAATGTAACGTTAACTCAGAGTTTCCTTTCTCCACTGCGTCTCAGGAGGGGGCTTTTGCTCTGGTGTTTAAAAGCTGTCATTTCCCAGGACAAGCTGTATGCACCAGGTTAGTACACACACACACACACACATTTCTCTCACATTTCACTTGGCGTTTTGGTCGATTATCTGCTCAGTGAGCCAGACTCACAGGAGATGACGCATTCCTGTAACCACTGTGAAGCAATCCCAAATATGATTTTAGGAGGCTCCTATAATTCACTCTTTGAGGATTATCCTTACTAACATCCATTAGAAGTGACATGTTAGGAGTCTGGAGCTCTCTCTGCGTATGATAACGGGGAGTGACGCAGCTGTTTGTCGTGTGTGTGTAAATTCCCGTCCGTCTGCATGTGTCAGTCCTGTTTGCATCTTAAGACTCGGCCAACGAGGGGATCAGAGGTTGAGTGTCGGTTCCATTTCTCCTTCGTGGGCCTCTGGCCTGTGGGCTGCTGGCCCTATGCCTTCTTGTCTGTGACTCATTAACACAAAGACTAGAGCGTTTCCTGTTTGGGCTCCTGGAAATAATCTGCCAGCAAGACTCTTGGTTAATCGCTTCTTATTATTTTATTTCACTTTATACCATTTCTGGTTCAGTGAGCCTTCATGGTTTAGGGAAAAGTGATATCCCTGAGAGTGAGAGAAAAACAGAGAGAGAAAGTGGCCTGTGCAAACATTAAAAAGGCTGGAAAAGCCCAAAAGGTAGTTGTAGTAGTAGCAGCAACAGTAGTAGTAGTAGTAGTAGTAGTAGTCGTAGTAGTAGTATTTCACACCATTAATAGCATTCAGTGTAGTTGTATGGTTACTATGATATTTTCAGCCCTTGCCCCTCAGAAGCAATCTTTGGAGGAGTCTAGCGATCCTCTTTATCTGTCACCTAGAAATAACTTCACAACTTTAAATTCAATCTGAATTCATTGTGCTCCTAGTCTTTCCACCACACTTGTGTCTAGTACTTACACTTTTTCTTCCCATCTTTCCCTCCCTCAGGGTAAATATTGTATTGGATAACGACCACATGTTTCGATGTGCAAGCCTCCCTTTTCAAGCCCCACACCCCTTAAAACAACCAGCCGCCTTACGTCAGTGTAGCCAAGCCCCAGAGAAAGGTTAAGCAGAGGAGGACAAGTAACGAAAAGAGATCCAGACTAAGAACTAAGCACAGACGTTTTGGACACATGTTTTGTATGTCAGGGTTGGCCCATTCACACCCTTTTCCAGTACCTGTTGACCACAGCCAATAGGAAAACCCCACATTGCAATCAGTAACCAATACGGAAGCAGTGACCCCGCCCAGGAACTGTGAGATGTAGACAAACGGAGGCTCACGTCACCTGTCAAGTGTTCAGTATTTGAATTGAGTGAGGCCTTTTTGACAAGCCTGACGTTAGGATCATTTACAAGATGAAACAAACTAATTTTACAAATGTTGAATTTGATACGATGTTAAAAGAAATCACTGCTTTGTGTGGACTAATTAGGTTAGGATATCAGTTTCAGCTTCAGTGTGTCTGGCGTTGCTGTGCGTCCACAAGCTCTTATCCTTTCTCACACTTTCTCTCCTCCTGCCTCTCTCTCGCTCCCTGCCTGTTGCATTCTCGTCCCGGCAGGAGAGGAAGCCCACTGCTCATTGGTGTGCGAAGCGAGCACGAGTTGTCGACCGAACACATCCCAGTCCAGTACAACAGTGGTGAGCTCTGTTCCTCCTTCTGTCTGCCATTATCCTCTTACACTGCAACCTAAACCTCTGCTCAAATGCACACTCGCACACAGGCATGCCGTAGGTACACACATTGACAGCAGCATGCACAGAGATTTCCCGATAATCGAATGTAATTTGCTGGCGTATTATATTTACTGGCACATTAAATTAGCTAAACAATTATGTTTCCACCTATAGTCCCCTAACAGTATCTGTGTGGTTAAATAACTCACCTCTTTAAATTTAGTATATCATCATGTGGAAAATGTATTTTCTCTTGTTATTGCATGTTTCCACATTTCTGACTTCCCCGAACTGTCCTTAAGTTCAAAGCTCATTCATACTTCAAAATATAAAAAAATGTTCAGTATTTTATAATTTTACTACTTGTATTTTTTTGTAAACAACAAACAAACAGCCCAACACTGTAGTTTTGATCTAATTCAACATCATTAAGTATTTGTTGTTGACTACTTTCAGCCACTGACATAATGTTCCACTGAGTATTTGCAGCAGTAGGATGGTAGGATGGTGTACTGTATGTGGGATTGCCTCTAAATAAACCACAGTGCCCGTGTTACCCGGTTCGACAGCATGCTTTATTTTTGAGATTTAATAGTTTCCCGCAGTGAAAGTCTATACTATTCAACAAAGGAATGCGTTTGCTTGATCTTTAACTACCGAACATGACAGACATTTCCTGGATCAGAAATATAATACCAAATCTTCCTGGGGAATTACTTAAGGGCTAACTTAACTGCTTTACGATTTATAGCCTTTTAAAGAAGATATAAAAGGAAAAAAAAGTGTTCTGTGTTTAACCCCATCTCCAGTCAATCTGTTTAAGACTCGGAAGTAAACCAGACACATCAGGTTATTAATCCCTAGTAATAAGATGTGTAGCTCAGAATGCAACACTAGTTCCATCAGACGCACTGGACGTTTAAAGCTTTCCTTTTTTCACTGACTAGTTTCAGAGGCACCCTGCAGAGAAAAGCAGCCAAAACTCTCGCATGAAGGGAGTATATGCTCCTCACTCTCTCGCTGGATTACAGTGTACTGTTACTCTAACAGCAGATTTTCCCAGGTCACTGAAACAGTACTGAAAGAAATCCACGCTGTCCATCCAAATAATTATCTTGGCTAACTGTGAAAGTAATGCAAGATGTTTTGTGGCACTGGTATTTATTGCACCACAATTCTTTAAAAATACTTTATTTTTCTTAGAAAAGCCATTTTCCTTTGGTGTTGCCAAATTTCTTTTATGTCTATTGAATGTAAGCAACAATGTAGTGCGTTTTGTTGCTGATTCTCCCTTTCTACTGCGTTTAGGGCTGTGGTTTCACTCTCTTATCTCAGTTATGATTCTGAATGGCTCAGATGACACTGGTCCAAAGTCTGAGGCAGAGTTCTGTGAATTGGGGCCAAGCGGGAACCTTGCTGGGTGTGGCGTTATAATGACTCAGAGCAATCTGCGAAATTCTTTGGTTCTGTCTTTTTACATGGTTTTATGTAGAGACTCCTACCATAGGTGTCTCCTCAGACTAGCATACATTTACACAATAAAGCAACGGTTGGTTCTGTGTCACACGAGTGCTGTTGTGAACTCAAGAGAAGATCCTTCATGCTCCTTTACAACATATTAGTCTTTGTGTGCTGCTTACTGTCAGGAGGTAGCAGATGAGATATTATTGTATCAAAGAACACATCCTGTAATGTCCTCTGTGAAGTAACATACGGCCAGGTCAGGTTACTGTAAGGAAATCCAGATGTTTTTTTGTGATCTGGGGCAAATATGTTTCTCAGTTTTAAAGTCTAATCTAATATTTTTCCTGTACTATACAATCTGAGTATCATTAGATAAATACTTACACCCGGACACCCCTGGAGGCTCAGAGTGAAGGTCAAGGTCAAAATCACTGTCCAAACTCTGATCCCTGACCTCTGACTGTTGGCCCTTTAGCTCACATGAAGGAGGGAGTCCAGGAAAAGAACAGCCATAACCGGCCAGGATGCACAGATGGCATCAGCACTGTGGGGGATGGAAGAGCGGTGGAGTATTACTTTGCCTCTGATGCCAGGTGAGAATTGTACTGTGTGTGTTTGTGTGTGTTTTGTGCTGAATCCAACACGACGCCACATCATGGACTTATTTTACTATTTTTATTGTTACTTACCACTTCCTTCTCATTGCTTCCACGTCTATCAAAACAAGTTTATCTCTTTTGTACACAGACAGTAAATTTCCTCATGCTTACTTTCTCCCCACCCACAGTGCCATCATCGAGCACACCAACAAGGTGTTGTACCTGGAGGATGATGACGTTGCAGCGGTGAATGAAGGACAACTCTCCATCCATAGGATAACCCGACAAGCTGGCGAGGACCCAGTGCGAGCAATCCAGACCCTGCAGATGGAGATGCAGCAGATCATGAAGGGTCAGTCAATGGACAATCGACAAAGGGCAGTTTTGGAATAGGGTGGATACAGTATGAGGGCATTTTTATAAAAGGTGGAAGGAATTAAGTGTATGAGAGGAAGAACAACATCACACCGTTTACCAAACACTATAATGCAGCAGATATGGTAGTAATGCTACAGATGCAGGGTGCTCAGTAGACCTACACTTGTACGCCATCTTCTGGCTAAACAGTGAAAACATAATACTGTTCTTAATTTTTCTGCATCTTTCAGTTTTGCAGATATTGATCTGTATATACACCCTCAACCAACTCCTTCTCTTCCATTGTAGGTAACTTTGATGCCTTCATGCAGAAGGAGATCTTTGAGCAGCCGGAGTCTGTGGTCAACACTATGAGAGGACGGATTTGCTTCGACTCCAAAACGGGTGACCAGTTACTTTTGAGCTTCTGTTTTGTGTGGCACCTGATCCCTTGAACTAATATTACCAGGGGCGTATTCCCACTATGCACACAGGATTAGTAGTTTGTTTATTCTGTTTCACAGTCTTCTATTTGAACTTGGAGCTTGAGGAACCAAGTGTTATCAGATACTGAAACGTTTCTTTACACATCACTCGTGCACCACATTCACCATTGTTTTTTTTTTAGCCTTATAACTAAATAATCACCATAGATAAGATTGCATGAGAGTACTTAGGTAAATTAGTTTAAAATGTTCACAGTAGCTGTTTATGAAAACTGTGTTACATTCACTGGATGTGAAACCTTTGTTAAATCAACAGTGTAATAGTTGTAACTGAATTGCCTTCTGTTTCCTCAGTGGTTCTTGGCGGGCTGAATGACCACCTGAAAGAGATCAAACGCTGCAGACGGCTCATCATGATCGGCTGTGGCACTAGCTTCCATGCAGCAGTGGCTGTGAGTAGAGAAACCCAAAACTGGGATAACAACATTTCTAAGAATAATGAGTTAGAAATGAATCATAAAAATGTATAACATTCAGTTTATTTGTATTGAGAGTGACATCCTCATAACAAAGATGATAATGATGACTCATTATTTTGTTTACCTACTTTTCAGACCAGACAGATCCTCGAGGAGCTGACAGAGCTGCCTGTCATGGTGGAGCTGGCAAGTGACTTCCTGGACCGCTACACGCCTGTTTTCAGAGATGACGTTTGTTTTTTTATCAGCCAGTCAGGTGACAACAACACACACAATTCTGTTCGTGCAGCCTGTCAGCGCACATAAATTTGTGTTTTGTGTGATGCTTAATGTCTCTGTGGAATTCATCCTCTAACGGTGGCATTTCTGTGCTGCATTTCTGCATGGTAAGCATATGTTTTTCTTTCCCTCTGCTCTCCTAGGAGAAACAGCAGATACCTTGATGGCGCTGCGCTACTGCAAGGGCCGTGGTGCTCTGACAGTTGGTATCACCAACACTGTGGGCAGCTCCATTTGTAGAGAAACAGACTGCGGAGTCCACATCAATGCTGGACCTGAAATCGGAGTGGCTAGCACCAAGGTAAAGAAAAAGATTTATAGTGGTTAGGGGGAATTGCAATTTGCTGAAATTGCGATTGTTCTCTTAAATAAAACACACAAAAAGTCATGTTTTTGTTACATAGTCTGTTTGCAGCTTTGGGTTATATGAGTGTTTCTTGCATGTCTAACGCAGGCCTACACTAGTCAGTTTGTCGCCCTCATCATGTTTGCTCTGATGATGAGCGAGGACAGACTCTCCCTACAGAGCAGAAGACTGGAGATCATCAATGGCCTCAAGGTGCTACCTGGTCAGTGCTCTCATGAACTCGTCCAATTTATCACATACACAAAGGGACCTCAGAGCTCGTGCTATAGCTTCTTCTCATAGCAATGCTTTTCACTTTTATTTTCTCTACTCTCCTAGATCTAATAAACAATGTGTTGTCTCTGGATGAGAAGATAAAGACCATTGCGAAAGAGCTGCACCATCAAAGGTCTCTACTGGTCATGGGTCGAGGTTTCAACTATGCCACCTGCCTAGAGGGGGCACTGGTGAGTCGATAAAATAACATAAAATAGTAGAAGGAAATAAAAACCTCAACTCAAATAAAAAAGTTGTAATGGGTTATGTCATAATATCCGTTGAAGTCATTTCATGTTTTATTATTTTGGATCTGATACAGAAAATCAAGGAGATCACATACATGCACTCAGAGGGCATCCTGGCTGGGGAGCTGAAGCACGGCCCTTTGGCACTTATAGACAAAGAGATGCCAGTCATCATGATCATCATGAAAGATGGCTGCTACATTAAGTGCCAGAATGCTCTACAACAAGTCACTGCCAGATCGGTAGGGACCAAAAAAACCATCAGGCACATTTAGACAAGCATTATACTGTATTTAGAGAATTCAATTCAACCTTATTTATATGGCGCCACAACATAAGTCATAATGTGACTGACTAATGTTATGTCCGTTCCATCAGGGTCGGCCCATCATCCTGTGTTGCCAGGACGACCCTGAGGTGACTAAGAATGCCTACAAGACCATTGAGCTGCCACATACTGTAGACTGTCTGCAAGGTATTCTCAGTGTCATCCCCCTGCAGCTGCTGTCATTCCACTTGGCCGTCCTGCGAGGATATGATGTAAGTACTCAAGCTCACAGACTGTGCATATCTAATATCGCTCAAAGCTTTTGACTCAATCCATGTATATGAATTCACACAATACATAAAACCTGTTTTTCAAATATTTTATATTTATACACTTTTTTTTTATTCATGAAATACCCACTGTGCATTCAGACATATGTGCAAGACTTTCTGTCTGCTGATTACCGAAACAAGACTCAAGACTCAAGGCTCAAGACAAGTGGGGCCATTCAAATAATGAAACACATACCAGAAAAAAATTATAATAACAGTCATCTTTAAACTACTACAGTTGTAAATTGTCTTTTGTTCCAAAATTGCACACTGCAACCATAAATTCAGATATTTGTTGCATCTATCTGTTTAGGAAGATTTTATCAATGACCTCCGACACTAACAAAAATCTTATTAGAGCTATGCACATGCAGTGTAAAAGTTCTTCTGCTAGCAAAATTGGCTATTCAAATTCAATTCAGTTCTCATTTTATTTGTATTATATATTCTTTTTATTATATATTATATATTCGCCAAATCAGATCTCAAACCATTTTACATTATAAGGTTTAAGGCCTTGCAGGAAATGTACAGAATTATGGAGAAGACCCAGCGGTCCTACTTGAGCAAGCACTTAGGCGACATTAATCACTCCAAAGTGAAGTGGACTTACTGTTAGTCTTTAGATTATTGGCCTGCTACATGATGAAGTTTACTTGAGCTTGAGTTGAGAAACCAACTGTACTGAAAGTCAGAGGTGTACAGTGTGAAGAGGAAGGTGAGAGGACAGTCCTCTGTGGTGCTCCAACCTGCTGGTGATAAGCAAACTGTGTTAATATAAAATATTATATTTTCTGATCTTTAAAGTGTGACAAATTTGCAAAAAGAAAAATCCAGAAGGTGACTGTCATCGTCAAATCCATATTATGTCAGATGTCTGACAGAGTGACGTGATGTTTTAAAAATGTACATTCTCAGTCATGAAATTTTAATTTCTATAACAAACTGATTTCCCTTTTGCAGGTTGACTGTCCCAGAAACTTAGCCAAGTCTGTGACTGTGGAATAAATTCACACCATGTGACCGAGGAGCAGTGAGAGGGGGCTCATACATTTACTGTGCAATTGAACATTTTGTGTGTGTGTGTGTGTGTGTGTGTGTGTGTGTGTGTGTGTGTGTGTGTGTGTGTGCCGTTGTCTATCTGTCAGTAATAGGGTAAAATATAGGGGTTCCGTTTGTGAATGAGAAAGTGTGGTTGTGACAGCTAAAAGAGGGAGTTTATGGTACAATGTATTTAAAAAAAAGAAAAGACAAATGTGAAGTACAAACTATACACTGCTAAGGTAGTGCCTTGTGGAACAATCTATAAAACACTCAGACATCCAAAGCAATATGCTGTGCCTTAATATTGAGTTAAGCCAAAACACATACATCAGACTAAGGAAGAAATTCTTTATACAAGGTGTATTGAAGTGTTTACAGTTGCACAATATAACCAAGTGTGCACTATGAATGTACACAATCATGAATAAACTCATTCATGGTTGATTGATTTATTTACTTTCTTTCTGTTTAATGAATTTCTTAATTTGTTTATTGGAGGTTTCTTACCTTTCTATTGCATAATGGGAAATGTAGCAATTTCACAATTTTGTTCCATACACCTCTCTGAATGATAAAAATCATATTTTATATGTTTTGTTGCACTCTCGGGCAGTCACTGTGCCTGGTGGACCATTATCTCATATCATAGTCTTATTCTTTATTTATCAGATTTTATTTGAAAGAGGCTAAATAGAAGATCTGATTCACATTTTCAACTGTGATTGTATTTTGTACAGTATGTTTATGGATACAAACTGGCACTATCAATCAGTAAATTGATAATGTGTTCTATTGGGAGTATGCAGTCTTTTCATTATTTCATAATTTGTTTAATATTATACTATTCAAATTGTAGTATTTATTTGAAATGTATTTTTGTTCTTCCCCAAATAAATTTATTTCATGACAAGAAGAGGAGTGGAAACATTATGAGGCAACTAGGCGCTTGAACTGAAATCTAATTTGCTTATCTACTGATTACCTATTGAAATGTCTTAAGTGTCCTTGTACCTTTAGTTAACAGTTTGCTTAAGTACTGTTTTGGTGTACCATATTTATCACTTTACTTAACTTTTTACTACATCCACTCTACTACTTTTCAGCGAAAATATACTCCATTACATTTATCTAACACATTTAGCTATTCTACAAATGTATATTGATAAGAGATGGCGGTGTTCAACAATGCAGGACAAAAAGTTTTCCTAGAGACAAAAAGTTTGTGGCCACGTCACGCTGCGCGGTGACGTCACGCGCACCCTCGCTCCCCGCATGTTGTGGCGTCGCCTTCCTTCGCACCCGCCTCTCGGAGGAAAGCTGCCGCCGGAGTTAGCTAGGAACTGGAGCAAGGGCTGTCCGTTTGTCGTGACAGTGCGGCCGCTCGTTCGCCTAAACTTTTCCAGCTCTCGACTGTTCCTGAGAAACGAAGAAGGGGTTTCCTCGGTGCTTTCGATGCATGGAAGTGACCTGGGAGCGGCGAAGGGAGAAGGTAGGTCTCCGCGCGGTCGCTGCCGTCTCCTCCGCCGTGCGCGGCTCCCTCCGAGCTCTTAGTTCAGCCCCGGCCCGACTACCGCATTGCTGTCGACACAAGTGGGGACAGACGGGGAGTGTAGGCCTCGGTAACTTCGTAACCTACCAAACTGGAGGTGAAATTATCCGGCGTATGTCGGTATGGCTTCTGTGTGAAGCGACGGTTTGTGACTGCGCTGAGCCGCCAGCGGCGCAGCGGCCGCGGCGTGTGTCATAAGCGAGGGTGACTTCATACCTCTGGGTATTTGGAGGCATGCTGCGTGTGGCAGTGACAAAAAAATACATCTGTTTTACAGATCCACAGGAATAGCGACCGGTGGGTTTACAGATTCAGCAGGTGGAGGGATCTATGTGTGTGTCTGCTCAGGAGTACAAACCATTGCTACAGTTTCCACCAACACAGGTGTACATCAGATGAGCAACGTCCATAGGTTATTTCACATGAAGGTTCAAGCTCGTCAACAAATCTGACACCATACGAATCTGCCATCTCATTACATATCACAAATACACACACAGCAGTTCATGTGAATCACACACATACACACAGTGAATACACTACGTGTTTGAAGCAGTACTGGCAACACATCTTTAGCATCCTACTCAAGAAACACGCACTTTAGCCCATCCCGGCTGTGTGCTGTGTTAAGATGAGATGCTGAGTCCTCAGGCCGCGCTAGTCTGATATCATAGCCATATGACTGACTCCCATCCCACTCCCACAGCCTCCTGAGTCCACAGGGCTGGACCGGAGCGGACTGTTGTCCTGATGATGGTGATATTTGTGTGAATCACTTCTGCTTATGTTGTCTTCATACTGAGGCTGTTTACTTGTTCTCAAAATGAAGGATGATGTGGAACAATGTTTGTTTCCCTGAATTTTAATGTGTGGATTTTGCATGAGTGAATTATGTAATGTGTTATAGGTGCATCATTTCCAGGAATATTTCACACAGAAGCAACTGTTGCTGAGGTAGATCTGCCTTTAATTCTAGGGTTGGTAGTTTGATCCCAGACTGTCCACATGATGAGGACGGACCACTGACCCCTGCATTGTTACATACCTGTTTGTATGGGGAAATATAATCTGTCACATTTTTGACCCTGTGAAACTGACATAAATGTAATCTTTAAATAAAAAAAATGGGGATTAACTTTCATCTAAACTAATCAAGTCCTCTTTCAAGTTCCTCCATGACTGCTGATCACTACTATAACGTTTGTAAGCAAACATGCAGTTTTTATTTTACTTCAGTTGTTTCCTCACATTGTGCGTTTAGCAGATCTGTGCTGAGTCAACTGTGCTTGGCGCCGGGCGTAGCGTGGTAACAGGTGAAGGACTGTACATAAAACTGTGCCTGCTGTAGCTGGAATGTCTTTGTGTTATGATTAATTTCCCCTTAGTATTCTTTTCCTCGGTGTGTCTGTTGTGAATGATTGCACCAAACCTTTACGTGAAACCTTCTGGAGAAAAATAACAAAATGCAGTTAAAACAGCAGCGGCTGTTTTTTTTTCAGAGGAATATGGGTTTCAGGAAATTCATTGTACGTGGTGTTTATGCTCTGCTGTGTTGAACCAGTGGCCTAGAATTCATTCTGCATGGCAAGGGAAGGTTTTATTCCCAGCCCACATGTTTCCTCCGCACCTGTACCTCATGCCTGCCTTTAGGTCCTAACCAAAACATTCATCAAATACATATCTGTCAGTGCCATTTAGTCTCATAGTGGCCACAGAGAAAAGATGGGATATAACACCAGGAGTGAGGGAATGACAAAGTCAAGGCAAAAGGGAAGAGTGAGAGGAGCATGAAAAAGTGAAGGTGCCTCTTTGGTTCTGTGAGATGGAGCCAGCGGGATAGAAGGTGGAGAAAAAGGCACAGGAACAAAGTAGGTAGAGATGAGAAGGATTCAGTCTTCATTCAGGGCTTGTGCATTTACGAAGCGACACAGAAAAGAGACATAGATCGTGTATTCTACAGAGATTAAAAACCCCGGGTTACAAAAGAAACAAACAAGTAGATTAGATGGTTTAATCAAATATAGACGTTCACAGTGGGAAACACTCAACAGGATTCATGAAATAACTGGTGCTGAATAATAGTAAATGGGAGAGTTTGTCTGTTTGCGGTGACACGTTAATGTGTGTGTTCAGAGAAATAAAGACTATTTGGAGCTCAGTAATTATCTTTTGAATTAATTTGTAGCACCACAGTAATTAAAATGTTTTACCTGTTTCATTGCAATTGTATGTTTACCTTACCTTATTTTTCTGTGATATCATTTTCTATCCTACTCCTCTAATCATTTCAGAGTCGTGGCTGCAGGTCACTGCTCCCTCACTGACTCACTGCTCTTTCTAAAGCTGAGTCTGCGTGGCATTACAATTCAGTCTGTTTGATCGTAAACTCGCCTCTGCTTATTTTCTTTTTAGCACTCTGACCATGAAAACCACTGCATGCTCGTGTCCTTGCTGCCTCTCAGACGGATGAGGCTAAAAGACCAGACTCCATTTAACCTGTAGCTGTTTTCTGAAGAACTGACAAACAGCTGTGACTACTCGCTGTTGCATAGCTACACAATCGTGTGCCCTCGCCCACACACACACACACACGCAGAGACACACACATCCTGGCGAAGAATAATACTCCTCCTCCACTTCCTGCCTTAGGAATCAGTGCTAACACAAATAATTAAGAGATTTTAGCGTGTATCACTTACGCTTAGCACCCACTGATTTCTGTGTAAACACTTGAACACTGGGCCTAATCTCAATGCAAATCCAAGAATGATGGGCAAACTCAAACGTAATGCCGCCAGCACGAGTGTGTGTTATGTGTGTTTTCTGAGCGCGAGCATGCATGCATGACTTTGGAGATGGTAGTAGGAGCCGCGGGAACTCCAAGCTGTCGGCTGCCTCTGTTCTCAGCTACTCATGCACCAAAACGCCCACAGCCTTGACTGTTGACAGAATGGGCATAAAGCAGTGATGGATGGCTAAGAAGGAGATGCCAGGGCCAGAAGAGTTGATGAAGGTTTCATCTTTTAACAGTGTAATAACTCGATGACGCTAACACAGCCGTGCTCGCGCGCGATGACCCGCCCCGCCATGTGGAGGCTGCGTTCTGGGTGTTTATCTGTGTGTGAGCGTTTGTATGTTCTTGTCCCCCTACAGACAGCGCTGGTGGTTCTCACTGTTCAGCAGGATGAGTGAGACGGAGGGCCAGTTCTACAGTGTGCAGGTGGGGGACTCCACCTTCACTGTACTCAAGCGCTACCAGCAGCTCCGTGCCATTGGCTCCGGCGCCCAGGGCATTGTCTGGTGAGATTCTGTGTTATTAGCCAGGTTTATTGGTAATATCCTGACATAATGGGTTAAGTATGTTAGGATGAACATACGATTTGTTGACATGGTGAAAGCCCAGATGCAAATAATCCTTTTCAGTGTCTCGACTTACCAGGACATTTATATGTTATGTTATTATTGCTTTTAGTAACATTCCCACTATAATTAATCAAAATGTCTATTGAGGAGCATAAAATATAAAAGCTGCTTTACCTTGCAACTATGAATGACTGTGACTAGAATCATCTTATTTATATACGTTATATTTCTCTTGCCAAAAAGAAGGGTTTTAACCTAATTGCCCAGGAATCAAATGTATGGCAGATCAAGTGAGTCTCTTCTTTATGTAGCTTCTTCCGTAATAACCGTTCCCTCTCTCTTTCTTCTGCACAATGTGTGAGCAGCTCTGCTCTCGACACAGTCCTGGGTATACCAGTAGCAGTGAAAAAGCTGTGTCGGCCCTTCCAGAACCAGACCCATGCAAAGCGAGCCTACAGAGAGCTGGTACTTCTCAAATGTGTCAACCACAAAAATGTAAGTCTTATTTTGTACAAGATTTACTGCGGTGCCAGATGATATATGATATGACACTGATATAAATATATATTTATATCAGTGTCATATCAGTTAAGGATATTTTTATCACCTAAATAATACAGCGTGCTTTTTAACATTGCATTGTATTGTTGTCCTATATACAGTGTATGGTGTTTTCAAAGGGCACTTTAAAGTTTACAATGATATTATTCGGATGTGATTTGCAGTAAGACAGTTTAGGAGCCTAGAGCACTTTAATTGTCCGTTAGATTATAGAAACTACAAACTTGAGAAGACAAATGGAGGCAGATCTCTGCAGTGTTGATAAAGTTTCTTGCTCAGAGCGTAAGAATCCAGACAATCCCTCCCAGAGCGCTGTCCCCAGTTGGCTAGCTTTACACGATGAAGGGGATGCACTGTAGATGGGAGAGTAGTGCACTAATGGCCTGTCTCTCTGCTTTGCAGATCATCCGTCTAATCAATGTGTTCACGCCTCAGAAGTCCCTGGAGGAATTCCAGGATCTGTGAGTGGCAGTGGCGTTTTTGTGGCTTTAAGAATCTCCTTTTGTTTAGTTGTATTCACAGATTTTAGCTGAGGCATCTCTTTATTCTCTGTGTGTTCCTCAGTTAAGCCAGGATCCTTCTGTTACTTTCCTCCACTTTTCTATTTTAATTGCTTCTTTACTTTTGTAACTTTCTTTTTGTACTTTCTTCTTCTTCTTTGTGCTTTTTTCCTTCCTGATATCCTTCCCCTCACATTTCTTATCTACCACTTCCTTATTTGGTTTCTACTTTATCATTACTTAGGTATCTGGTGATGGAGCTGATGGATGCCAGCCTGTGCCAGGTGATCCACATGGACCTGGACCATGAGAGGATGTCTTATCTGCTCTACCAGATCCTCTGTGGCATCAGACACCTGCACTCAGCTGGCATCATCCACAGGGTAAAGATGTGGAATAATTGTGCTATGGGTTAAAATGAGTATAATGTTCCTCTACACGGCATTAGACCCTACAGAACATAGGTAAATACAGAATAATGTAGAAAACCCATCAGTCCCACTTGAGCGAGCACTTGGTTGACAGTGGAGAGGGAAAACTCCCTTTAACTCCAGGTGGACGGCCATCTGCCTCGACTGGTTGGGGTCAGTGGAAAGGGTAGAGAAAAGAGAACAACAGGCAAATCAAAGAGAACAATAAAACGCAGCAGACAAAATGCTGGGCAGGTTGGTAGAGCCAGCAGCTGCACACTAGACACCATACAGCTCCGAGCTGGAGATTCCTGCAGAGAGGTGCAAAGAGGAAGAAACGATGGGACTATGGGAGACTATGGGAGAGAGAATACACAGTTAATGGCAACAGTTTTCACCCAAATAATCTGCATCCATTCTAATCTTTCGTTGGTAATCTGTGTAAAGAAATAAAGATAATGTTTTTATGTGTATGTTTCCATAGATTCATAGATTTTCTATCCCCTCAGGACCTTAAGCCTAGTAACATAGTGGTGAAGTCAGATTGCACTCTGAAGATCTTGGACTTTGGTCTGGCTAGGACAGCCTGCACGAACTTCATGATGACCCCCTATGTGGTGACCAGATACTACCGCGCCCCGGAGGTCATACTGGGCATGAAGTATAAGGAGAACGGTGAGCTGCATAAACAAACTGCTGTCTTACAACAGTACTGGCTTGGCATTCTTCTAGCGATAACAATAATAGTTAAAAGAAGGAATTAAGCTCCAATGTAAGTAGAATAAAGAGACCTTTTTGCAAATCTATGATAAAACTGGCTCATTCGGACAGAGCCCTAGCTGGAGACACGGGGTACATAAACCTGTTCGTCTCGTCTGTGCTGCCATTGAGCTCCTCTGTCAGACGTGTAGTTTGTCTACACACACAGTGAAGTTGTTCATATTTTTTAACTAGTCAGTATAAGTTGCACGATCACATAGAGGGACAATCAGAAACAGGAAGACAGATCAGGTTAACAGGAAATTTATATTAAGAGCACGGCTACAATAAATAGCACAACGTGTCAAAACCTTCAGATTTATGCATTGTGGCCTAAAGTGCTCTGGGTTGTTATCATCGCCCAGAGATCTCTCAGCTTCACTGAAACTAAAACAGGGGGGGAGAGAGGAGTTAATGGCTGTTTGCCACGTAGAAATGCACTAAAGCCAACAGTCAACTCAGAGAGTGAGGGAGGGAGAGAGAGAGAGAAAAGGAGTCAAACTGCATCCTACTCTGCTGAGCGCTTACACTCACACACAGGGCAAGTGAGAGAGAGCAACAGCTGTGTAAACTGATAAGCAGAGCTGGGGAGAAAGGCCTGGAAGGCTGAGTCTGGTTACCAACTCAGAGAGAGGAAGAAGAAAGCCGCCCTCAAGATGAAGATGATGAAAGCATCGGGCTGTGGCACAGTGAGAGGATGGACCAAAACGACCAAAAGGATTGGTGTTCTGCAGTTCAGATTTAAAGCATCTTCATCTTTTTACAGTATCTATAGTGTTCTCTATATTATGTGATTGATGTTACGTTATCACTTTTATTTCATATCTTTCCTGTGTGTGTGTGTTTGGTCTCTGTTGCAGTGGACATCTGGTCAGTGGGGTGTATCATGGGAGAGATGGTAAAGGGTGGCGTCATCTTCCAGGGCACAGACCGTATCCTTCACCGCTCTCACTCGTTCTTCCATTACCCTTCCACCAAATTTACATTTAGCATGACGCATCTCAATTATCTTGCCAATTTTTTGTCCTATGGTTCTCCCTTCAAGCTCTCATTCCCGTGAGCATCATCTGTTTTCACAGGACTTCTCGGGATTACCAGCAGACCCCAATTCAAAAAGGCCTTCATGTGTGCTTCGTGCCATTTTCAATAACGAATCAGTAAAGTTTTTGTCCAAATATCTATAGTTTCCGTAATTGATGGAAGGAATCAAATGGAAGTGATTCAAAACATTAGCATTTATATTGGCTGTTTCTCTCTAATAGGATTGGTCTCCTCTTCAGTGGCACTGTCTATTTACAACTGTGCAACAGAGAATGGAGGCGATGTGATTCTGGGAACAATTGCTTCCCATCTGAAGGAGTAATAGCTTTTTACTGCTGTTAAATGTCTTTTTGAATGTGCTCATTTGACATTTTTGCTAACTTCCACATTGACATGAACATATATGGGGTGCAAGGTGGATCTACTGTTTCTTGCATTGCTCGCGTCCCCCTTTCCTGATTTGTTTGCATATTTGTTACACTTAAATGATTCCATTCATTCATTTCAATTTCAAGTAAACAAAGATTTTATTTATTTAACAAAGCTCCAAACTTTCCCCGCCCTTTGTTAAAAGTGCCTCTTCGTCCTTGATAAATCATGAACGAGTTGGAATTAACCACATTTTTTGGAAGGCTGCGTTAAGTTTTACCGGCCACACCAGGCATGATTACTGCCAGACCTGGTGAATCAAGAAATCACTCAGCTGCCCATAAAGAACTGCTTCTGTTAAGGTCTGTTAATGTCCATCTATGGGAGGGTTCCAGCCACTGCTGACTAAAATACAAACAGAGCACAACGGCTCGTCTCAACTACATCTGATGTAAAACTAAAGCAACACTTCCTAAAAAGAGCATCAGTCAAACATAGAGGTGGTGGTGTGTTGGGTTATGATGGACAATGATCCAAAACACACCAGCACGTCCACATCTGAATGGCTCAAAATGACAAAGATGCTCATGACATGCTCATTCATAGTCGAAAATCCTCCAGCATGGCTGCATTGAAACAATTACTTTACTTTGCTTGGCAGACGCTTTTTATCCAAAGCGACTTACAGGGAGCTAGCGCTGGGTGTCTGGCTCAGAGACACACCTGGTGGGGAATGGATTAGGAGTCAGACGGGTTTCGAACACACAACCTTCTTCATCCCAGTCTGATGCTCTGCAATTCTGCAAAGAAGAGTGGAAACAAATTAATTTAATTGCTGTAGTTAGTACAACTAAGCTTATTAGGTTTAGGGGGCAAGCACATTTACAAATAGACAGCATTTTCCCCTAATAAATCTAATTACCATTTAAAAATCATTTTGTATTTACTGAAATTAATGTTATGTAATATTAATATTCCTGTGAACTTAATCTTAAAAGTGTGACAAATGTGCAAAAAAAAGAAAAAATTATGGAGGGCACAGATATTTTTATAAAGCGCTGTCCGTACTAACCGCTCGGCTTTTCCATAACAAGCATTTTGTCCAGACATTGACCAGTGGAATAAGGTGATTGAGGTTCTGGGCACGCCTAGTCTGGAGTTTATGAACCGACTGATGGAGACCGTGAGGAACTATGTGATGAACAAGCCGCAGTATTCGGGCGTCAGCTTTGCCGAGCTTTTCCCAGACTGGGCCTTTCCTTCAGACTCAGAACATGACAAACTGAAGAGTAAGAATTTTGGATGTTAAAATATGTATGTTTAACATTAAATGTAAATATAGTGAGAATTTTATAGCATAGTACTTATTTACCATAATAAACTGTATAATACATGTGGATTTTAGTCGGAGGGGGGGCGTCCAGATCTAGGAACATTTGTCTTCAGTACATTGCTGTAACAAGGCATTTCTCTTGTACAACTAGTTCTGACAATGACCATGCAGGTCAAAGGTCCTCTGGCCTCATTTGTGGCATTAAGAGCTAGAGATCACATCACTGAAACAATAGAACAACTCTTGACATCACAGCAAGGGGAAGTAATCCATTCTCAAATGAAGCGAGGTCATACACTGTTGTTCCTCTGTTCCAATAACAGCGGGGCAAGCGCGGGACTTGCTGTCCAAAATGCTGGTCATTGATCCTGAATGCCGTATCTCTGTGGAAGAAGCCCTAAACCACCCCTACATTCATGTGTGGTACGACCCGGCGGAGGCTGATGCGGTAAGGGGACTGTTCCATGTGAAGCGCTTCAGAGGGGCAACTCTTTGATGTGGGCAACTTTGCTTTGATTTATATCTTTAATGTTGTTTCATAGCCTCCTCCACAGATTTCAGATAAGCAGCTGGAGGAGAGAGAGCACACCATTGAGCAGTGGAAAGGTAGGATACACTGCCCTCTAGCCAAAGATGACGGCATTGCAGCATAACGTTTCATTTTAATCTGAGGTACAGGGAACAAAGATTTTCTTCTCTTACAGTATGTAGATGATGATTCTATGTACAGTAGAGCTATTTGACTTAGACACTAATACAACATGCATTACAGTGCAAATGTCTTACGCCAATGTTTTTTTTGTTTTGACCATATAGGCTTTATTAGAATACAACTAGAAAATATGTACGCAGCATTAAAACCAAAAAAAGAAAGGAAGACCTGGTTAAGATCAGATGAGAAGTTTCTTCATTTGAAGCTGCCAGATGCAGAGTCAGGTCAAGCAAGGACCTGACTCAGCATGTAAAAGACAGAGAGAGAGAGAGACTACAGTTGAATGCAGTTTAGAGACAGAGATTCCTATCCTCCTCTTCTTCACGTGTGGCTGGTGGAGTGGCGCCCCAGCGCCCTCTATTGACCAGCCGCCAAATAGTGATAGTGTGATTTTGAGTTTCCTTTACATTTAACGCTGCAGCGCACAATGATGACACCTCGTCATTTTTTCCACAGAACTCATTTATGAAGAGGTGATTGACTGGGAAGAGAGGAACAAGAATGGCCTGATAAAAGAAGATTTCTCAGGTACACGCATGTACCATCCTCATTCAGTCATTCATTCATTTGTACAGCTACCTGAGCTTTGCACCAACCGGTTCCCTCCACTGTGTGTGTCGTGTATCAGATGCAGTGTCAGGTTCAGCCTCGCAGTCCTCCTCAGCCAATGACATCTCGTCCATGTCCACGGAGCACACCTTGGCCTCCGACACAGACAGCAGCAGTATCGACACACTGACGGGGCCGCTGGACGAGAGTCAGTGAACAGAAACATGTTTGCCTCAAACAACCCCCCACTAACCCCAATTTAAAAAAACCAACTGTCAATCAACTGTTAAGTTCAGTACTTTTTATTCCCTCGTTTCTCATTTTTGATTTGTTGTCCTCTTCTTTCTATTCTCGTTAACCTCAATGAATAGGTCTATTTTTCTATTTTATTTCCCTGTGTGATTTGGTGGATCTTGTTGATCCCTTTTCAACTGCAAGCTTCGTTTGGGACTGCTACCTGGAGGTCAAAGCTATTTATGCTATCTGTTGGGTCAAAGGTTTATCTTTGTGGAAACTGTTTAACTTGATCAGATATATGGTAGATTTATATGTACGCATCTGTCTTGATTTTCAGGGTAGGTGGGAGATTGTATGTTTTGTATACCTATATTAGTTTTTTTTTTTTCTTTATGCAAATACTACATTAAGAGCAGCGGTTATTGTCATCAAACTAGAGCAGACCCACACTGATCACTGACCACGGCTGCTAGCTGCTGTTATGCATGTTACGCCAATATGAACAAAAGCTTAACCTAAGTCCATCACATCAACAAGCGGATATTCACCTGATGATCAAACACTAATCTGAAGTTTGATCAAGGCTTCAGCTAGCTTGTAGTATTGCAAATCTTTTTTTAATTCCTTGGCTTGAGTGATATGGATCCTGAGCTTCTACTCTTGACAGCAAGAAGAAGCTGTGGTTGCAGTGTTAGTTTTATTTCATAATAATGTACTGTATGTAAAGATGTCGAGATCTGACACACATAGTAGACCCTTTCATTACAAATAGATCAAGTGTGCTTGTTTTGTCCATAAAGTTATATCCGTAGAGCTATATATTACAGACACGCCCCCTTTGACATAAGGTACTCACTCTCAATGTGTATATTGAATGACATCACAATCTTGTAAATTTTGGAGAGGCAAAAAAAGTAGTTTATTTTTGTGTTACTTGCAAAATGTTGCACACAATCATATCGAAGCCCATAGAAAGCAATCCCCTCGTCAATACATTTCATGGACAAAAACATGCGTGGGCGGCGCCTTTTCAAAACCATTCCATTAGTTCTAGGACAGTAACAGATTTAATCATGTAGGAAACACAGTGGCAGTAATACACAAATTCTAGTGTTCAACTTGCATGAAGGCCTAAACAAAGCCTATAAGATACTATAGTTCTTGTTATAACGAGGAATCCATGCAGGAGTTCTCTTACTTGCAGTACCTCGATGTTCCTGGTTCTGAAAGTCTGAGATATGTCGTATTCTATGCCTTGTAAGCCTATATGTGTGTATATGTTATCAAAATGTACTGTGCAGCACTCTCGTTTTATTCGTCCTCGAAGGCCTCACTTGCCCATCTGTAGGTTGAATAAAGGGAGGAGGACAGCAGCGCAGCAGAAAGTGAAAGGCTTGGAAATGCAAATGTGACTGACTCGAATTAGAAACTAAAGGATGAACCTCGGAAACGGACTGTTGAGCTGCTTCTCGCAGAACTGATTGCACAGTATGACGGACGTGCAGAAATATGACACTATGGAGTCGCTGAGGACTTTTGCACCACCACTGTATTATCCTTTTAAAAAAAACCAACACCTTATTCTTTCAGTCATGCCTTAAATAACCTGAGGAGTGGCCACTCCCAAACATCTTATAAGATAAGAACTGAGCATTGCGGTGCTCAGAACATCTTGTGTGTTTACCTTTTTTTTTAAACAATGCTCTGTTGTATACACTGTACATCTCACATTTTTGCTCGGTTTCTCTTTTTATTTTCAGAGGTGTCATGTCAACATCCCTTGCCCTGACGCAACCAATAAAATGGACATCAGTGATTCATTTTCCTCCAGTGATGCTCTTTTTTGTGTGTTTATTATAAAGGTATAGTTGACGTCCACTAAAATTCCTTTAAATAGGGATGAAAATAACCTGGCGAGGAAGAGCTTTCATGTTCTTTAAAAGCTCTTGACAATATATTCTGTCTTCTTGGCCTCGTTGTTGAGTTCTCCAAAGGTGTCAAAAAACTGCTCCATCTCTCTCTGCAGCGTTGCATTGCGTAGCTCTGCATCAGTCCGGTTTCTTTCGGTCTCCACGATCTTAGCCTGGACAGCGCGGTACCAGTGCCGCTGCTGTGCCAGGTTTGTTTTCAGCTGCACAACCTGTACCTGCAATTCTTCGTTTCTCTGCTCCAGGCTGAGCAAAAGGGAGAGAGGAAATGTCAATTGTTTATTTATCAGTTAAGCTGTGGCATTTAAGTTGGACGTTTTTTGTTTAAGTTTGGTGCATAATATGGTTGGAAAAAGCTGAACACGTTGCTAAGAAGTTGGCTTAAATTCCTTCTTGTTCCTTTGTGTCAGGCTAAAATAAGCCTTTTTCTTTTTTCTCTTGCCAGTCAGCACCAGTTTCTGACCTTACACTGAGACTTGGTCTATCTTTATCAGTAATAAATAAGATGTGTTGTGTCTAGGTCAGCAGCATGGCCCCTAAAATTAGCTCTCTTTCCAGTGTCAGGATCTCTTTCTATAGATCAAGCACACAGATGGTGCAACTTTCCATTTTATAGCAACACTTCTTTTCCTCTCATGATTCTTTTCCATTTTACCCAAATCACATCATTGACTTAATAAAACCAGCGAATGTTGAGGAAGCTAATCAGCTGTTGATATCCTGTGAACAGGAAATAGGGTGAAGCTCGGGGTCAACCAAATGACCGGAGCAGCACAGCTGAGTTGACGCACACTCTCTGGGCCTGGGAACATTGTGTTACACTGAACGAGGCAGTGCAGCGAGGACAGGAAAAATCTGAAACTGGCAACAGCACAAGCACATTTCTGACATTTAATTTCTTTCACCTTTGCCTAATCTCTGTCGAGTGGTTATTTGTACTTTGAAGTCTAAAATGGAAATGCTAAAGGAAGCAATATAATCCTTTACCTGACAATCCTTTCCTCATACTCCTCTCTTTGCCGCACTATCTGCTGTTGGAGGCTGGTAAGGAGGCAACGAAGGGCACTGGCGGAGGGGTCAGCCAGGGGAACGGGAGGGGGGACCTTGGAAGCCCACAGTGACTGTTCTGGCTCTTGGACTGAAACAGAGCACCACATTGCTTGGCACCCAGTTTGGGATAGTGGAGAAGGACTTGCTGTAAGATGTTGAGGAGGGGACATCCGGAGCTGGAGATTAAGCATCAGGTCGGCTCCTGAGTCCGGCTCCTGTCCATGCTTCTTATCTTGAGCTGGATTCTGGTCCTGGCTCTTTTCTTCACTCACCCCCTCATCTTCCATCAGTGCCTGGGTCTGCTCCGGGGCATAGGCCTGGTACATCTGTTCCACGGAAGGCTCGTGGTCATTCATTTTTGTGTCGGAGATCTCCTGGAGGCCGTCGGGGGTGACCGTGTCGGGGAGGTTATCATACAGAGACAGAGCACTCCTCTGTTCCTCACTCTGCGATGGACTCAATGTCTGCTTTGGAAGAGCTCTGTCCCCTTGTCCCCAGCTACCTTCCTGTTCTCCTCCTCTCTCCCCTCCTCCTGCTCTGTTTGTACTCGGACCCAGCTCTGCGTCCCAGTCCTGTCTTCCTAGGCCTCCTCTCCTGCTGTAGAAGCTGTGATCTGGCCAGGTGCCAGGCCCACTTCCTCCACCAACAAGTGTGGGAACCTCAGCCGCAGCTGGGGCGAGAGCAGACAGACGGCTGCAGGGGCCGGGGAGTCTGGTTACAGCCGGGCACACAACACTACTCTCCATTTCCTTTTCCTTGGCCCTCCCTCGCTGAGCGAAAGGTGGGCAGTTATCGTACAAGGGGTCCATGGAGCTTGAGCTGTCTGTGGTGGGGGTCTCAGTAGGAAGACAATTCAGCTCCATAATCCAGCCAAGTACATGGGTGTGCTGAGAGACTTAGATAAGTGCCCTCCCTCCTCTGTCTCCTGTAACTGGGATTCAAGGCTTGGATTGTGGATTTGTGAGTATGATAAGGACCCTCCCTGTGCCAAGTGCTGCTGTGATGCAAGGAAGGTGTAGGAGCCCTCCTCCCCTTTGGCTGGCTCTCTGCTGTGCCTTTGACGCTACTGCCTAATGGTAGACAGGTTGTAGTGTGGGCTCAGCCAACAGGGACTGCGCGTGTGTCTTTAAGCAAGACTGACATCAGCTGTTACTTTAGCACTGCTTCTGAGGGAGGGAACAGGGTGTAATATGGTCTCTTATTCCTAAAGGCAGCCACACATAACCCCAACCACAGAAATAGACAGTGGCCATGGGCACAAAGTGTGAAACACTCATACTGAACCCCATAATCCTTGCGCAATAACCTTGCAGTGAAGTCTGGCAAAAAGTCTAGTATAACTACTAACTAGATTTGACATTGCAAACACGTGCCAACTTCAAGTGGACTGTTCCTGTTGCTTCTCTGTTTTAATAAATCGATGTGTACATTAACAGCATGTGATATCATGGTTGACAACACATTAAATACAATACAGCATATTTATGACATTCCTGAGAGCTGCACAGCACCAAACTAGTCAACTACTGTCTTAAGAGTCTAGTCTCTAGATGGAACACACACTGGGTGAAAGGACAGAGGATTCAGACAGATGCTTTTGCATAGACCGATATTTTTCAGGGGTAAAGGTGAAATAAAGACAGTAAGAATAGAATCCACACAAGAGAGAGAGAGAATAATAAAAAAAGAAGATATCATTCTAATATGATAACAAATGAACACACAGAAACACTCACACCACTTCCATGCACAGTATTTCTAAACCACAAGGTGGAGTTGTAGACAACATTATAACAAACCTCCACCTAAATGGGCGGTGTACCTGCTTAAAATCGTGACATTTTGAAAACACAAATGAGGCTGGTTCAGAGCTGAAATGTTTTCATAAAATGGTTTAATTTTTCTGTGATTTAATTATAAGGTAAGATTCTGGTCATTTTGTCAGGATGGTTTCTTTCTTAATGGGTGTTTACTGACATCTATTAAGCTAAATCTAAGGTTTAGAGAGTTTGCAGAACTGCGTTGAGATCAGATAAGGGAAATTGATCCACTATTGATTCTGCAGTTTAGTGAAGAACTCCATCATTAGGGTAGTGCCACGGAGGAGCCACTATCAAAGGTGCTTCCTCTTGATCAGAGGAAACAGCGCAGGCATTTTGTTTCTGCTTAGAGCACCTTCAGTCGAATAGCTGCACAGGATGATAGAAACACACATTTCTCAAATTGTGTGTTAATCTCTGAGGGACTGGTTTTGAGAGCGCTGATTTGCTGTGGAGCATCAGTGCAATGCCTTGCACACCAAGGACACACTGCAAACATCTTTTCTGCATGTTAAACAGTCTGTTGTCCATCAGCCCTGATAAAAGTTCACTCTTATCTGCTCTATGTAAATTGCTCCTCGTCCTTCAATGCAGCACAGACAGAAACGGAATCACAACGTTTTATCTGTTTTTAGAGGCAGCGCAGGATGAGGCAACAGTGGCGCCACAACAACAACTATCTGGAAAAGCACACATTTGCTGCAGTCTCTCTCCTATCCCCACGAGGTTCTGCCCTGACCTTCATCTGTCATTATACAAATGATGGACAACCTCACAATCCCCACTCCCTCTCCTCTCGCTCTGTGTCTTATCACAAGAGGATCCACACTACGCAGAGGTTAAGTTTCCTCCAAGACCAGTTATCGCGCTGGCCCTCCCTTCTCCTTCATCCCTCTCCACTTCCTGTACATCTGCGTAGTTGTTTGTAGCCATGACGACAGAATCCATGGCAACACACATCCCCTTGGTTCTAAATAATAAAGCTGGATGGATGAGGGAGGGGGTGGAGAGAGGAAGTGCTCTGTGGCTATTTCAGCAAGTGTCTCAATGGAGAGTAATTGAGGAGGGCTCTTGTTAACAAGAGGCAGGGTGTGCTTAACAGGCACAGCTACCAAGAACAGTGTACAGCCGACTGCTGAGTGGATATAGAGAGACATATGATACAAATTCATCAGTGGGTAAAAAAGTTAAACAAATCCAGACAAAGTGGAGCTGTGGGTGTTGTGTGGAGGTGTGACAAGGTGTCGAGCAGAGCGGCAGCAACGTGGACTGTGGAGGAAAGAGAGGAGAGATAAGAGGAAAGCAGACAGCGTTTGTCTGTAGTGCAGTGGTGTATTCCTGCATGCAGGTGTGTTTCTGGAAGATTAACATCCCAGCCTCTGTTTTCTCTGATCCTCAGCCTCCCCGTGTTTGTGCGCTTTCAAGCTGCAGTGCTACCTGAGCAGATTATATACTGTTTCCTTGCTGTTTACTCATGTTTTATTAAGACGACCATGGTGTCCTTTACAATAGTTACCTCCATAGCTCTCGGCAAGAAAGGAGCAATGTATGCAGTATGTGTGTGGTACTGGTGTGGAGGAACTTTCTGTTTCTCATGGTTAAAGACATTGTATTCTCATGTTCTCCAAATGCTCTCACGTGGAGCGTTTGGTCTTTTCAGGAGCATGATCAGTAGATGTAATACTATAGACCTTCACATTTCCATTTCCTATCATCTTATGTTTTTAAATTTGCACCAGACTTTCAATATATTTAAATCAGAAAATGCATGTCACAAGTCACATCATTTGAATTGAAATCATTTCTGTTTGTTGTGCTGTACTATCTATGTATAAAATCTCAACAACAACACATGATCGTAGTTGAACTCTACATCTTCAGTTAGTGCTGCGTGGTTTCTGTTCAAAGGCCTTGGGCTGAATTCGAAATAACCTTGATGACATCATGAACATTCTTGGACATCTGCTGAGTGTTATTAGTCCTTTATGCAATGACAGCTTCAGTGGCTCTCGGCGTTAATTCTCCAAACATCTGATTGTGTACTGGATGGACGGATGGACGGATGCTGTTTTGAGTGCCAGTGTTACTCAACACAGTCACTCATGAATGGTCTCTTCCTCACTCTCATCCATTGTTAATGAGTGTCAGTTTCATTGTTTCATTCAGCAGGGTCAAACGACAGGAGGTTCTCACACGCTCAGACAGTTTGGCTTGCTCTCTCTGCCTTAAACAATCCCACGTAGACTTACACACTGGAGATACGTGGAGAGATCACGTTGCTGCCGCATTCAATTGAATTACACAGTTTTCTCTTGTATGTACATTCTTCATTCAAGTTTACTATCAATGTCTGCATGTGACTGTCCACATAGGTTTGCAGTTCGATGTAACTCGTGTAATTCACATTTGTGATGAGCTGCTGTGGAATATGATTACATGTGACAGTATACACAGTTTGCAGGATTTCGTTTGTCACACATTTGGACAGCCAATTAGCAGCATGGAGTTACCATGGGAATGTTTTTTTAGAGACCAGACAGGATAGGAGAGAGAGAGAGAGCAACATCTGTAACAAACAACCTGTCTTTTACTTTAAAAAATGCATGTACAGTATAGACAGGTGAGAAATACTTCAACTTTACTTGAGGTGAAAATGAAATGCAGGAAAACCACATTTCAGCGGAAATCCTTTTTGAGCTAGAGTGATGTTGGAGCTGTTGTCCGATTGCTGGATGACATCAGAGTGAGGAAATCTGTCAGAGAAGGAAGGGAGCAGTAGCAATTAATACACTTAGGATGAGTGGTGAGAGACAGCAAGCGTAAAAGAAAGGATGGAACGAAGAGAGAAAAAGATCTCTCAGTGGAGGTTGTGTGAAACACTGCAGGTGCAGAGAAAACATAAAACTGCAAGAGGGATGAAAATATTTGTGTGTGTGGAAAGAAAACACAACCACACAGAACAGGAGATGGAAGGTGAAAAGAAAAACGCCGCTGATATGATGACTTATTCAGGGTTTCTCTAGAGCTCTCCTCGAAGGATTTCTTTGAAAAAGAGCACGTTTGAAGTGTCTGCATATGTGATGTCTGTCAGTGGGAGGTGGAACAGAGGCTGGTAAAACAGACAGAAAGACAGATATAGCGTGTGAGGAGGTGAGATACGGCGAGGGAGGAAGGAGAATGAAACATTGCTCGAAATGGAGTGGATGTGAGCGAGGAAGACAGCGTATCAGTGTTCTCCTCTCCACCGCACAGGCTTCAGCAGGCGTTGGCAAGCATCAAAACGGGCCATTAAAGGGGGCAACGCTGATCTCTTGCACTTCATTAGTGCAGAGAAGAAATGCTAAAGAACAGCAGAAAACAGAACGGAAAGAAGCAATGGCAGGTAAAGGAAAGCATCCAGCGAAGACACGTAGAAAGTAAATAATAAAACCACTCAGTAAATAAACAGTGGGAAGAAAACAATGATCTACAAATGCTGAAAACATATCAGTGTAGCTAAGGATGTACCACCTTCCTCCTGGCCTTGTGACAAGTAAGGACATGTTCGACCTTAAAGCTTGAGGCAAATGAGCAAACAGAGGCTCGACATTGTCTCTGTGTAACAGGACAATCTGGGCTCACAGTGTTGGTTCTCAGGTCCGCAGTGTGTGTGTGTGTGTGTGTGTGTCTGGCACACATTTGAGCCATGTCCAGTTTGCACAGAGTACAGAGAAAAGTTGGCTCATTGGTGGTCGCCATGGTAGACAGTGCTGCAATGGCTGATTGGGTCTGGGAGAGCAAACAACGGGATGATGGGAATGAGCAGTGTGAGGGTCAAAGGTCAGAATGGTGACTCACACATACAGTATGAGCTGTCACCTTTATCAGTATATGGAGATACACCACAAATATCCTTTAATATACATAATACATGCAGGGTGTGTGTAATAGTGCTGAGGTACCTCTGCCTATATACCGTACACTATTCAGAACTGCTGCAGGGAGCCTGCATTGCCTCATAGAGGTACATTTGTGCCTCTCAGTGATCAGTGTGCTTTCACAGGTTTAAACAGAAAGCAGTAAAAAGATCTTGATGACTCCAGGGGCGATGATTGTATTTGCAGTGATGCTTTGTGGCGCGTGTGTGTTCTGTAGACGTGATTTTAAAGTAACACTTAAACTGGTGGGTCTGTAAAAGATGTTCTAACCTGTTATATGCTCCTTGGTTGCATATGTGTTACATATCATCCTCCTTGCTTTCTCCTCTCAGTCACTGCTGTCATCTGTCAGAATAGAGGCAATAAAACTTAAAGGTTATGTTTACATTTCACAGGAAATGAAAGTCATAACAATTTCCCCAAGTTATGTGAAACTGGATTTTTTCTTTTTCCCTAAACATGAGAAAATGTAAAATGGCTGAGAAAAGGGGACAGTGGTAAAAGACCAACTACAACAGCTGAATGAGGAAGTTATTAAAGGGCAGAAAGCGATATTTATATTTTGGCGAAAAACAGATGATGGAATTTACACTGCTGACAATTTATGGACTTTATGTTTGTACAAATACAGATGGTGAGGGAGAGAAAGAAGAAGAGGTTATTCTAACTAGCTGTGAGCACAACGTCGCTGCTTACTGAAACCAAAAACAAGCTTCTCTTTGTGGAACAAGTTAGACAAGAGGATTATGTTCCTGACCATCAGTTGACATGAGATATGAGCCAGCTGACAGCTGATGTGCCTCCTTAACTAGATTTCAAAAAGTCAATGTGTTAAAAGATACTTTTTAATATAATTCCCCCCCTTTTTAAATTTGCCTCTGACTGTGCGACAGAGCACCACGACATGTAGATTCGTTTTGGAACACTGACACAAGTTGTTCCTCGCGCATTCGTTTCTGTTACGGTGTTCACGCTGCTGCCGGGATCACGACGCCAGCAACATTTTTATTGCATTGTGACAGTCAGCTCAGCCGAGGTTAATGTCACCTAATGCTGGTCACTCGCACACTGACTGAGAGCGACTCCTGGTCTTTGTGTGTTCCTGTTCTCTTTGATGCGTGGCAGATTCACTGGCACAGCGTGCTTCTTATGTTTGCATTAATTAGTTGTAAAAAACCAAATGAAACTGTGTTTGTCCTGCTCTGTCACGAAAAAAAATGGGCAGATCTTGCACACGTTTGTTTCATCATCTCGTGTTAAAGCACTGTGTGGATTCAGAAGAGACCTTCGGTACACACTTCTAACCTGTGCACAACTGTCTAGTTCTTTGTTGCTTGTTGGCATGGAAACCAACATGAAGCAGGACACATTGAACTCAATGTGGTTGCAACTGGTAGTAGATTGTAACATGTTCACCTTAATTTTTAACTATGAATTATCAATATAATAAATATAATAGGGAACTCAGTAGTGATTATTGCTGTAACTGATGATTACGGATTTGAACCTCACATTCAGTCAGTTCTTTGTTCTATGTTCAATATTCTGGTACAATCAGACCACCTACCACCTTCTGCCACCAAACTTGTCCTTTTTTTGAGGACCCTCACTTTGCTGATTGTTCCACAACTGTCTTTCATATCTTGTTATACTGTGTGTTATATTTTCTGCTCCACTCTCACTCTACAGTAGCTGGTGACTGGAGAAAGAAAGTGGTAGAGTAAAGGACAGATTGCAAAGCTGGGAGAAAGTAACACTAGGAACAGCCAGAGGCATGTGCCGTGTCTCTATTTCTCTGTCTCCCTCAGTAGGAGGGCTGATGATCACATACTCAACTGTCTACTTCTGCACACCTACCACTTCCAGCCCTGCAGGCACAGACATTTGCTATCTATAGAGAGATTGCTGGGTCTTTAATTCAGGCGCAGCGAGGACTAATAATAACAGATTCACAGAGCAATTGTTTCGCTGCAGTCACTGCATAGGAATTCAAATTCCTGCAAAGGATATTGGAAATGTTTTAACGTGCCGGTACGATGAACAAAACTCCATCTGTCAGACATCATTCCTGAACCATTATCAAGCCTTCCATGAGCAAACACTGACGTGTAAGTAGAGAGAGGTTTTTTTATATATCAAGATGTAGTTATGAGGAAGGAGGGAGACCATAACGTGGAGATCTGATAAGGAGAGTGTGTTCTTTTATTGTAAATGCCTACATTCATGTGCTTTACTTTCTGTCCCTCAATGACAGGAAATGGGCTCGCTGAATCAAACAGTGTCCATATAAGATCAAATTATTGTCTGTTTTTATCTCCCTGAGTCGCTCCATTTTCTCCTCCAAACGGCAGCTCTCTGCCCCTCATGAACAGGTTTCTTGAAGATTTAAAGATTTGGTTCCCGTCAGGAATCGCGTCAGGCAGAACAATTGAAACATTCTTTTCAATTTGCATGAGAGGAAAAAAAAAGACGAGTGGTAGAGGAACCTTTCTGATGTGTCGCCCATTTACAGTAAGAGAAGGGACAAAAGGGAGTGAGACACCTTTAATGTGTTTCTAAATTGAAAACTCACACTTGATTAACACCCTTTCGATATTCCATACTGACACGGATTCATGCTTTGCTATAACGTGCATACAAAGCAGCGTGATTTACAGTATCATCATTAAATGGACTTTATCGCAGCCACACAGCTGTGTTACACGGCACAAACGCTTTAGTCGTCTCATTTGCTCTTATTCCATTTTTCTCTATTCTTTTACCCATGACCCCATCCATCCCAGACCATTTTTACAGCAGGCAGTTTGGCTACCGCCGTCCCTAATAACATTCTGGCTCCGTAACATTAAAGGGACAGAAGCTCAGCATGAACAACACAAAAACCCTGAAACTTAACAAGCTAAACATACAGGAAATATCTCTGTCTATTTCACACCTAATACAATATCTTTTATGTCGTTTTCAGGCCGGCGGTGCGTAAGAAGTCTTTGATTTGTGAGACTCAAAAAGGAGCGGCATACTCAGGTTTGTTACACCTAGTAGTAGTGTGAACTGGGTCACAGCTCAGGTATCAGCAGCTGGTTTTCACACCTGCAGGTCCAGCTCTCGCGTCTAAGACTGAAATGCAGTGGACCAGTCGTTTTGCTAACATTAGTCAAGCTACTGTTCACACCAAACGTGTCAAAGAACTACATTATTTTAATGGTTGAACACATTGTTTACATCTGGTTTGATCATCTGACCACTTTTCTTTGTCTCGCCCTCTTCACTATGCAGACGGTGACGATGATGAGTAAGCCGTTTCTGTTTGATGAGTACGGATTGTCATACTCCAGTGTTATCAGAAGACTATTTGTGCCCTGTTCCACCACTTGTTTGGTGTAATTGATGCAAATATTGTAGTTAGTAATCTCACTGTAAACACCACATGCTCGTGATTCGCAATACACTTTTGCCTCGTTTGTTGTGCTTGACGTTCTCCAGCTGGATGCATCCGTGGCACAATGCTGAAGGTTTCACTGTTAGAAACATATGTTATAATAGTCATCTTTTTGTTCACTGAATGTGTTTTACACATAAGGCCTCCAGCTCTGAGGAAACCCTCCCATCATTTCATCAGCCTATTGTGGTTGATGAGAGATGCAGAGGCACATCTATTCACCTTGGTTTGTGTAATTGTTTTCTGTGTTTTGCGACACCTCGTCTCACTCACCCTTAATGACTATTCCCTTGGATCCTGTTAGGATTCACATTCAGAAAATCAATTACAGATTACAGAGGCTTTTTATTCGGATCAAGCAGCAGTTAAAGATGAGACGCGTAGCCATTATTTAACCATTAGATCCACACTCAGAAGCACAGGGCGCAGTGGAGGCAGCAGGCCAGCTCCAGCACCACAGACAGTGGGAGTAAGGAGAGGGAAGATAGACAAGGGATGCAGGGAGGCTGCATAAAGCTGCGGAGAAAAATCTAAATTGGCCTTTTAAGAAGAGCCGGAGGGATCCAAAGGAAGGATGATGAGCAAGGACAATGACTGAAAAAAACGTACGTTGGCCAGGTCACTGTGAAAGCTCCTATCACATTAGAAAGGCCCACTGTCTGCGGTGCTTCCTATCTTGAGGTAAACGTATTTAAAAGAGCTATCATTTTAGCCCGCTGACTTCCTTAACCAAGATGAATAGCATTTACTGTATACTGAAGGAACCTAATTCAATAGAGCATCTCTGTCTGTGCGCTGTTTGAAAATGTGTCCAGAGCTTTTCTAAAAGCTGTGATGGGATGTCTCCTATCCATAGTATTTTACAGACAAAAGAAAAGCTCACACCAACCCCCCCCTCTTCCTCTTCCTCCTGTCCTTCCTCCCCCTGGTGCTGGTAGTCATTTCTCAACTATCCATTAACGGCACCAAATAGACGCCTGAAGGAGGAGAGGAAAAGGTCCACACTCTGTTAAAGGGATTTCTGTGAGATGGAAGGACACGAAGCGAGCCAGAGAGAGAGAGAGAGAGTTAGGTAACAACGAACGGGAAGTGAGAGAGAGGGCGATGCAGGGAGAGAGATGGGGGAGGAAGAGATGTCTCTAAAATGTTAGTTTGGAGAGAAGTGGGAGGCGGTGGATGGATGGCATTCAACATGGTTGAAAGCAGGATGAAGAAAATGTTCCGCGACCTACTTTTGCCATGTCAGTCGTTCCTTTTGGCCACTGGAACGTCGCCGGTCACTCGTTAATTCACTGCATTGTCTCCTATTCGTGCATGAAGTGCATAGTGAATAAACCAGTTCGTCGGGAGATATGCGACTGCAATAGTAGACACAGTAGAGTAGACGTTTGAAGCCAATCTAAGTCCTGGTCAAATCTTTTTCACAGCCAGATCCTCTGATCTTTTTGTGGTCTTGTGGTCACTTGAGGTCCAGAGGAACATAAATACACTCAAAACTCTTTCCCCTGTAGCATGGGGTGAATTTTTAGATCAGTGGTGCATCAGAAACGGGGCCGTCTGCTCACCACATTGCACCGCGTTGCTCTGGGTAATGTCTTTAGCTCAATCTGCTGTCACCCCTGAGACCAGGCAGTGGTTCCAGGTCTTATATTGTCTGAAGGAGGGTGGACTAAACGCACACATGGCTTAAGGGAGGCCAGCGAAGAGACCACCACACTGTTCATCTTGGGAGTCCCAGAACCACCACATCACACGCTCCCTGTTTGACATTGTGGAAATAGATTTCTCTCTCTAGTTAGAAATGCAACCACACACACTGCAGCATCTGGGTGTTTGGATAGAGATCTTTTTAGCTGGTGGCCTGCCAGAGCCAGACAGTTGAGAATGGCCCTAATCTAGATGTAAATATAAGTTCAGACAGCATCCACAGTTAGTCTGTCTGCCGTTGTGCCCCCTGGTGCTTTCAGCCTCCTTTAACCTCCCAGACTAAGGTAATTGATGAGCTAAATGCTTTTAGGTCTCTTTAGCATTTTTTGTTTTTGTCTATTGCTCCATCAGTAACCTCAAAACATTACCTCTGGCCACACTCACTGGCAAGTAGTGGTCCTTTAAGCCCTACCTTTAATGCTTCAGAAAAGACTATTACTGTAGGATGAGTAGCAACGGGAAATCTTAACCCAAAACAAAAGGTTCAAGCCGAAAGCTCTGGCAGAAAAGGTTGCTATGACGACCTGGTATTTGCATAACTAAGGACCTGTTGTAAGAAAGACATCATCTAGGAACAAAGCATGACACGCAAACAAAATGATTAAGATGTGAGAACAATGAAGTGCAGCAGATGAAGGGGAGTCCGGTGTGTTGTGTGTGGAAAACCACAGTGACATTTTATTTATTTTTGTTTCCTTTGTTTTTCTATTCAGGTAGGATGAGGACTTATCAGTTATGACAGCAGAGGTGGAAAAGAGTAAAACAGAGATACAGGTGGGCTTTGCAAATCACCATGGGCTGCGGAGATAAGATTTCACAATAACAAGCCGTGCTCCTGAGGGAGGCACACGCAGTAAACAAATGGCGTTCTTCAAAATGAATTCGCCTATGGCTATTCTCAGTGGGACAGCTGGCAAATTGCCACAGTTGTATTTCTTCCCCTTGTGTGTGTATCTGTGGTATGTTACCTTCCATGTGTACCTGTGTCTCTGTGTGAAAGGTGTCCCCAATATTATCACAATGTAATATATGTGGAGGATAATTTGAAGGATATTGACCTGTTAACAGGATCTCATGGGTCTCAGTGAGATAAAAAATATCTCAGCTGCTTCATATGGTTTCATGATTTCTTCCCTCCCCCCATGACTTTCCGTCTCTCACATCCAGCCGCCCCCTTGACTATAAACTGCGCTGATGTTTGACTGTACACGTCTTACCATACACCTACAGCTGATCTGTTTGTCTTTCTTTCGAGTGTCCTCCACCCCCACAACACGCCTCTGCCACGGCAACAAACAACACAACTTCCAGAACATCATTTGAACAGCATTTTTATTTCCTTCGAAATGTAAAAGAATAAATACAGAAATGTGTCCGTGACTCAGGAGGTAACGCGTCTGTTTAATTTAAGAGGGATATTTCGTTTTCTCTTTTTGCAGGGCGTTCCTGTGTTTGCTTGTGTTTTCTCTTCGATGCCATTTTCCCACAGCCTTGCTAACAACCATTTTCCACCAGGCAGCTTTACTCATAAATATCGGTTGCCTTTTAGAAAATTGGATTTTTAATTGGATCCATCTGGCGGGAGGATAATACAACATCTTCATGAATTTGGTCTGCTTTGTTGGTGTCACTATCGTGAGTGGTGCTCACAGTGCAGCAAACTATTTAATAAGTATCATCAGTCTTTATTCAAAACTGTTTTTTTTATGTTGACTCTGTTTAAACATTGACTCAGTGGCTGTGTCTCAGTAACGTTGCTGGTTATTTATGCATCTATTGTCCCACCATGTGCTTTGCCTTTCGCCTCTGCTCTTCCTCTACTTCTTCTTCTTCACATAACAGTCATATCAGTCTTTCAGCAATAACCCCGGTTTGTGTATCGAGCCCACTGCAGATGACTGTTTCAGTATTAGAACATCTAATAAGCATTTAGTTTGTCTACATGAAATGCCCCGTGACAGAGAGTTAATGACTTGGAGCTATTTACACCCACATGTCAGCTTTAGCATGTGGGCTACTTCATCAGCTGTCACACTGGCACTTCCAAGAACTGCCCTTGCCCCTTCTCCCGTGCAGTTAGATATTATAATGCTAATGTTATTGATTGATTTTGGATTGTTTTAGTTTGGCCAGCTCAAGTAATGCACTCTCGCTGTTGCATCTTAATGTAAAAGCCTCAACACTAAATACTGTGACTTTCCTACACGTCTCATAATGCGACCAAAGTCACCTTTGCATGCAACCCACATTTCTCAAACGACAGGCTCTGGAGTGGTAAAACAGGCTTTCCCCTGAAAAGGTGAGATCGTCTGGATGATGTCACCACACTATTATCATTCACTGCCATATTTACACTGGCCTCTGTGCATGAAAGTCCTCGCGTTATCTCCAAACACATACTGTGAGAAAAGGGCTGGTTAGTCAGCGAAGCGTGGAAAGTTGTTCAAATCTTGGTAACAGAGAAAAGACAATATAGTCTTAAATAAATAAATGGAAAATGAAATGTAGAGTAGAAAACTTTCTGATGCTACCGTTTACAAAATGTAAACATTTACCTTCATTTACAGTATGGCTTTTAGCGCCACAATGATTTTCAATATGGACTGCACTGTGCCATGGAGGGCTCTTGAAAATATACTAATGTGTATTTGTGTATGTGTGTGTGTGTGTGTATGAGTGGGGGGTGGGGGCCAATGAGACCACACGCCGGAAATGTCATAATGAACTATGGTTTAATGATGACAAATAGGAGAGCAGAAACACACCCCTGTGTAAAATCGGATTTCCGAAGCATTAGAGGTGATGTCACATTCAAAGGGTTCATGCAGGTAATGAGGGAATCATTACTCTACCACTCAGATGCAGAGGAGCACAGATTTAACCACTAACCGGATGGTATAAAAAATACCACCTCAATATGTTTCATTTCAGCGTAATGTGATGTGGAGAAAAAACAACCAACAGAACAAATTGTCCTGCAATGTGTTTTTCTTCCAATGAAACATTCAACTTTTCAGCGTGTGATTGCGAAAGCACACGTGAGGACCTCAGCAATATTTCTTTGGCAGATATGCACCCCAGCTCTGTTTATATGTTCTTAACTGACCCTGTGTACAGGCTCCCTCTCTGTGATAGGAGAGACCTTCATGTAATCACAGAGGAGCACAATCAGCATAAACCCAGACCATAAATCTCTTTTTCCCTCTCTCTCTCTGAAACAAACGCAGCAGGTTCTCTTGTTGAGCTATTGCAACACCAGGCTTTCTCCGCTCCGTAACAAGTGTCTGGGCAGCCTCCAGGCTCACAGCGCTCCTTCTATACATCAACCAGACTCCCAGGGGTTGAGGGAGGACATGTCAAGCCCGTGTAGCTCTCAGGTTCTGTATTTTCCTCTCGAAAATAACAACCACCATTCTGATGTTCGCTCGCAGGCATTCCATCTGTCTGCATGTATTTATGTTTTTTTTACATGATCTGCTTTAACTGTGCTTTTGTAAAATGACCGCTGCACAAGACGGAAGCGTACCTGTCCACGGGGCCTACAAGAGTGTTTCTGTTCACATGAATTAGAGCCCACTTATGGGAATGGTTTCACGATTGAGCGGAGAGAGGGAGAGTACAACAACAGGGGCCACTTATCCACTTGATGATGAGGGACCTCATGTAGGGAGCGGAACACAGTGGAGACTAATCCTTCACCCTAAAACGGCATTGCCAGCTGTCTCCGAAGCCTCTGCTGAGGAAGAAAGATGTTAGCGAATGACTGTGATCAGCGGGAGCGGGAATTCGTTCAGTGAGCAAGGACAGCAAAAGGGGTAAAGGAGAGTGTGCGTGCGTTTCTATGCTGCAGCTGTAGAGCAGTGATAGAGAGGAGCGGGCCGTGCTGTTTTCACAGGCCATTTCCCCCAGGCTTTCTGTGTGCACAGGCTGAGCCGAGAGAGAGAGACACAGAAGACGGAGATGCTTTTCTTGTAGCTTAAAATATTCAGAGTGATAGATGAAGCAAACCGTGGTTGGAAATGTGGAATTACTTATTGAAAGTAAGCAACCGTTTTTCTCGTTCGGAAGAAAAAAACGATTACAAACTGTGGGGATCCTTAAACTTTTCCTTTGACTTTAGACCAAATGTTATGCTTATGCTTATTACTGAAAAAGCCTGAGATTGATTTGAAATTATATTATTCTCAGGGCACAAGCCCCACTAATCTTCATCACTGGGTCGATAGTCTGCGTTGCTGAAATGTTTCATAACTCTCATAGGGAGTTTTGCATAATGTGTGTGTGTGTGTCAAGCATGAAATATTAGACGTCATTTTTCTTTTCTTCATGGTAGCTATGCACACACAACAAGGCCACAAATCCTGGTGTTTATGATTAATGCTCCTTTTTATACTAAGAACTATGTTCCTCATCGTGCTTATGTTAATGTCTCAGGGCACAATAATTCCCCTTGTAAGTGCAATGTAATGTACCTAAGCAATGTAATGAGTCTTATTGTGGCAACCCTCTGAGCTCTTATAGAAGTGAAGCCCGAGGCCTTGGCAAAGATTCACACAGGCCATCTGGGTACATGTGAGGTGCAGCTGATGCCACATTACCAGTCTCTCTCTCTCTCTCTCTCTCTCTCCTTGATAAGATGAAGAGAAAGCAACATGAAGAGTCAACGTAAAGTCACACTTTGTTGTTTGAATCTTTGTGGTATGCTACGTTGTTATGGTGATACTGGAAAATAATCCACAAAAAAGCAACAAGCTCCTATTTTGTAAGTTTTCCTTGTCTATCAACGAGGCACTGAAAGATTAACAGGCTCCCCCTGCTCGCTGGGATTTAGGACTCCCACAGGAAAACACAGATGACACAGAACAGGAGGTTAAGCAGTTATGCAATTAATGGAATGTCAAATAGCGAGATGTCCTTTAGAAATGCTCCCTTCGCTCTTTTCACCTGAGGGACATTTCAGAGGTCTGAATCTGCTGACTCAATGCAGGCAAGGGAATCCTGCTTAGTACACACTCTGCTACTGCTACATCCATACACACCCCCAGCACTGTCTTCCCCCAGCCTCAAATCAAATTGCGCAGCCGCCACAGTGAATGCCGCTAAAACACTGGCACTCAGTGAGCTGTGGAAGTGGTGAACGATCATCGAAGCGAGTGCAGGAGGATGGGGATGCGACAGAAGCCATCAAATTCACACGGAGCACATTTGTGAACACGCCCACACACGCATACATGCACAAATAATCGGAGGCAACTCAAAAACGCATGCACAGATAAGTACGCATGTAAATGCAGGGGATTCTGTGAGGACGCAGCTGCACGTATACAGAAAACGAGCCGGCATGAGTGGGTTTGAACACTGTTTCGATAAGCCGCTCTGGCTGAATGGCGTGGGTAGTGGTGGGTACAACATCTTCAGAAACCCATTGTTTAGCAATGAGGTAAGCGAAACAACAAAATCCCACGACGAGGAGATTAACATTTTGTGTGTGTCCTTCACGTTCATATACATTTTCTATAGAACTCTGACAGCTGAGTCATTGTGTAATCTTCCCTGTGTCGAAGCTGTCGAGTCTTTAACTGGCTCCAAAAAAATACTCTATACATAGACGCCTCTATCTCTTTCTCCACATTAGGCCTACATACTATGACTCACCAACAGCCCCGCGCGGATTCTCTGACAATACATCTACAACTCAAATATGAAACTTGATTGGAAACAGTGGCTTTCTCCTCTATATTGTGACTTTTAAAAAATGTTATTAAAGCAGGTCAGCTGAGTTGCTCTCAGTCAATCCTGACACAATAAGAAAATACTGGCGGTAAACATCGGTAAACACGGTTCCCCAGCTCTTCACAATAGTAACAGCTTCACTCCCATAAGCTGGAGGCTGAGTGGAAACGGCACAAACAATGGCACGGAGCTGGAACAGATCACAGACATTTAGTGGAATTTTCTTCTCTTGGCCTTTGTTCATTTGCGAGCTATACCCTTAGGATGTGGGCATTTCAATAGCGAGCATGTGGGTTACATAAGAAATCACAGACTATTCATTATATTTTATATGCAGGATGACTGTCAGACGACAGACACAAACCATCCCACAAAACACATCCGGTCCATCAAACTGTGGCTGCACCAGATTAGGACAAGACTTGTACTGATTTTGCTGCTTTACTACATCAAATGCTTGAATACAAGATGAGTTTCATTGCAGCAATAAACAGTGAGAATGGTGCAAAAGTGAGGTGAATATGTAGCTTGAAGGAACATATTTTATTGCTGTACAACTTGTTCCAGCTTGCACTACACCCACACAGTACCAGGGGGTTACAAACACAAACCGGTGTGTATAAAACTCCCACAAATACACAAAGACACACGTTCAAACCTATATCGCAAATTTAGAATTTACAAACTATGTCTGCTGGATTCTTTGTGTTCTGTTTTTTCTTCTACACTTCTTCATCTATTTTTTTCCTGCTCAACTCACTTTTTTCTCTTTTCTCAGGTTTCATATGTGCTTTTTTTCTATGACTTACAAAAGCCACAGCGCCTCATAACATGAAACAGTGAATGTAGGTGTATGGAAATTATATTTTTGACTTGTAGCAGCAGGTGAACAGCAGTGATCCAACATTAAATAATAATGGAATTGCTTTAAAAATGTAGCTGTAATCATTTTACAGTTTTACAGCAACTGTAAACTTATTCTACTAATAGGAAGGTTCATGGTAGATGGTTCAATGTCCTTTCTTTATTACATTATTTGATAGTTACAGTCATTTTAATGTTGTTGTCGGAAAGTTACCAAATAACTGTGACCGTCAGACACATGAGGTAAAGGAGAGTGTTTCTATGTTAAATGTAGTGAAGTAAAAGCATAAAATCAAAATACTCAAGCCCATACATGTCCACTAGCAGGGTTTTTTCCAAATGTCAGAAAAGAAAGAAAGGACTAAAGCAGCTTAAGTGCCCGCTACATTAAACCAGGGAGGATGCAGAGGAGATGGCTAATGGGTAACCTTTTAAATACGGGTGCCCATGAGTTGGGGAGGGGGGAGTGACATACTGTACCCAGAGAGCCATGCTTCCATTAAAGTAATTAGAGGGTAATCAAGATGGGGGCACTGCTATACCCCTCCAGTTAGGCCTCACAGACCTGTTGCTAGGAAACCCAGCATAGGGCCCGTGGAAGGACTATCAAAAACAAACCAGGCTTGTGTCTGATAATGAGAAAAAGAAATCACTAAGTGTGATGATGGCACATACAGACATGCTAATGTGATGGAACCGTTGTAGGGCTGAAAGACACGACTAGAAGAGGTGTAGAGTGTAGAGCAGCTTTCTCCACAGCAAGGAATAGACATGACATTACATTAATCATAGACGCTTTATTTCACGCAATCTGAAATGCGTCCATCGCAGTCGGATGGGTTAAAGAACTCAACAAATCAGCTGTTCCTTGTGTTGCTATCGGAGTGTTCTCAGGGCTACTGTACGTCTAGTGTGTATCCACCTCAGTAATGATGGAGCTGAATGCTGATAACTATGGAGAAGAGGGAATAACGGGGGTTAATTATCACAAATAATGTTTCCTCACGCTTCTGTTCAACATCTCAGTCCTTCTCTCTCCCTTTCCTCCTGTCTTCCCCCTCTCTTTCTCTGACTGTAGCTCCCCTCTCTCTTAATCCACCCCCCGCTCTCCTGAGCTACTCTTTCTGTCAGAATACCCACTAATCATTACATATTTGCTATCCTAATTGCAGATTTATGTCCTCCGCAGGGATTTGCCGTTAAAGGTCAGGTCTGGATAGCTGGTCTGGGATCTGGGCAGCGGGCGGAGAGAAAGAGTACGGAGAGTGACAAAGACAGAGAACAGGAGAGAGAGACATCCCCAGAGGGTTAGAGGGAAGCAAGGGCAGAATAATCTCCTATAGAAAGTGGTGCGTTTGTCATGGTATGATTCACTAAATCGACAGTAGGAGACTCACAGCATGATTCCAGTTGGGGTTCAGGTGAAAGTCATGTGAAGTTTGTTATTTCAACTGGATAAAAATTGTGTTTAGAAGAATCCTGTGTGAATCCTCAATGAGGGATGACACGCTGTCACTACATGACGCGATGCGACTACAACAACAGCGCAGCTCTCAGCACGTGCTGGGGCACGGCGAAGGTGACACACACACACACACACACACACACATTACAGACATACACAAAATGATCCTAACTCAGACTGGACTGTGCATGAGTCATATTATAGCAGCACACTCATAGATCTGCTCTTTACATAATTTACCATACTTAAAAGATCACAGTCATACTCCCACTCAGTGGCCCCCATATAAGTCAGCAGCTGTTCATGGGCACCGCTGTAGTGATCTTTACATTGCTGAAAGCAGTTTGATATGATGTAAAGCCGGATGATGTCACAACTACAAGTTCATTTCTTTGTCTTCCCCTGAATGGCTTTTATGGAACGTATTTTTCATGTGTGAACACGCAACATGGTCTAAATGAGTTTGAATGAAGCTAAATTTCCCCCCTGTGGGTGTTACTCTTCTTTTTTTAGCTCTTTTCCTTTTTAGGGTCAGAATTATTACCACTGCTGGTTTATAGCTCGTCTTACATTTTACCTTTGTTGGTGTTGTGTAATAGAAGACTAAAGCAAATTAAATAGATTTGCTTAGTATTGTATTTTGATCCCATCCAATGCTGCATTTCGTGGTTTCTTTTTGTTGACTGTTGACATAAAGTCGACGCATGTGCAGGTTGAAACAGAAAAGATGTTCTCAGAAGCAAAAAACATGTCTGTCCACAAATTCCTCTCATACATTTGGAACCACTTTTGAAAAAACATCTCTGTCAAATACACCTTGGAGCCAGTGTGTGTCTTGAATGTCTGCCCACAACTTTTCAGATCTTTTTGGATCACAGGAGTGCAGGTATAACCAGAGAAGTGTCCTCATCTTACCGTAATACCCAGTGCTACTGGTCTGCGTGTCTGGAAATTTGCTCATTATCCACCCACCATTAAACATGCCACATACCTGCTGAGCAAAATGAGAAAACCGCTGTCAAATCTGTCAGGGTGCAGCTGTGTATTTCTGGGTGTACATGCACCCGTCTGTTTGTGTGTATTTCAAAGGGAGCATGTGAACATGTATCCAGCCTCTCGTGACTAATCCAGCAGTCACACTTGTCCACCTGGTTTCTACTTCATTATTGCTGCAGACAGCTCAGCATCTCACCTTGTTCCCCCGTCTGCTCCATCTCTCACATGTCTGGCTCCCAACAGAGATGTGATGTCTTCACCTCGAGACACTAACGCACACAAAGCACCAAAACAGGGAGAGAACAGCATTTTTAAAAGCGTCCAGGGTAATGATAAATGACACAGTGGCAGCGACATAAGACGAAAACTAATGTGATAATAATAATAAAAATTACATTAATTATTGAATGAATAGGTTGTATTAAGTCATATAAGAATATCCGACTGGCAGTAGAATCAACTGATCAGTTTTAGTTAAACTTTTTCACAATGGTGAAATCAGAATATCATCTATCACGTGAGGTCTTAGACAGATAAGAGCATTTTTTATTTACCTGCATTTTAACTGCACGGGGCGGTTCGCATGTCTGTCAATTGAAGGAATGAAAGGAAGCTTGGTGATATTGTTGAAATTGTATTGGCTGGAAATAGGCTTTTAGTTCTGGTGGTTTGCTTTATGTCAAGAGACTGAAAGTGATATTGTTACGCTTTATATTCTGCTTACATGTGTGTGAAGGGGGCCGGTGGAAGCTCTGTGGCCTCATGTAAGACATCTACAGGTTGAAATAACCCTCAGGAAGCTCATAGGCTCCACTGACTCTGATTACTTTCTATGTGTGTGTGAGCGCGCGTGTGTGTGTGTGTGTGTGTGTGTGTGTGCATTTTGTGGGTAAAGCCCAGTTGAGCTAATGTCACACTACATTATTCTCAGATAACTCTCATAGGCGGCCTGGTAGCACAGTGGTTAAGGCAGAGGGGCAGGGGGGTGAAATGGATTCTTCTTCTAGGTGTGCATGTGTGTGAGGGCAGACTGGATCGAAGCAGAGACTCAGCACTGTTAGGATTACTATAAGGAAGGCTGGGTCAGACTGGGTCGATCTGATGAGGTGGAATAGTACAGGAAATAACAGGACAGAATCGAGCGCGGTGGGCGGAGACCATACAGTGCAGGGGTAGGCAACCCTGGTCCTAGAGAGCTGAAGCCCTGTTTGTTTTCCAGCCAAAATACTTGATCCAGGTAATCAACAGTGAGATAGTTGGAAAACAAGCAGGGCTCTCATGGCATAGAACAGAAGGAGGCTGAATCAGAGTGGACACAGACAGCTTATGCTTGTTAAGCTTTTACACAGGTTTGCAGGTGCACGTGTAAATCTTTCAGTGCACTAGTTTGTCTGGAGGAGCATGTAGACAGTCAAAGTATGAGTCATTCTTCACACCTGGTTCAGCATGACAAATGCCCAATAGGATAGAAGTGATCCAGCACCTGTAATCATTACTACTGAACACACTGGAACAGATTATTAGACACCAGCGACTCTAATAATTGACTTATGCAGGATGATGTCAGTAACTCCCTGGGGAAACTAACTGAAGGATGATGTCATGATGGGCTCAGCGCTAATCATGTCGCAGGCTCCCCATTGGAATCTGGGATCCTGATTGGATTTGCAACAAGCACAATGGATGATGTCATCCATCTAACTTGGCACTGACCCAGTTGTGCCGTGGGCACTGCCTGTGTGAATGATGAACTGTGCTAATAGCAACACGGTTAGAGCCGGTGCTCAGTGACAGAGAAATCCCGACAGAAGAAAGTAAAAGGAGAGAGAGGCAAAATGAGATTCAGTTTAGCTGGAGAGGTTGCTGCCTCCGGGCTGTGTTTTGACCTGTTCTATTTAGGTTTGAATCAAAGAGTCTTTGCGCAGGCAGCCAGAACACTGTGTTTCAGTGTCCTGAGTGGCAGAGCAGAGGAATATTATGATTGTGAATCAGGGACAAGCCCTCACAGGCACTGGCCTGCTCAGCAAACACTCCATCCAGAGAATAGTGTGCAACATTGGTGCTGAGTACAGTGTGATAGACTATGAGACTCGCAGACTCACTTTGCACTGTTTGTCCGTGGTGTTGTCATTTGTCATGGGAAGTGTAGGATTGACTGAATCTCGCCTACTCCTCCTCTCTCACACTCACTCACATATCTGAGGTGACAGAGACAAAGTGTTTTGGCAGAGCAAACCCATCTGTCACCCTGGCAACGGGAGAAGTGGGAGGGGTATTATCCAGTGGAGACAGAGCACAGGCCAGTGAGAAAATGAAGGATCGATGAGAAGCTAAGGGCAGGTGAAACAACAGAGATAAAGCAATGTGTGAATAGTGGGGGTAAATTCACACATTTCTTTTTTTATTTGTCAGTCTAGTTTTTTATATGAAAAGTTTTGTTTCTCTGTCTACAGTCCTGTTCCATGTCAAACTCGCCAGTCTGTCTATGTCAAACGGAGCGGTGTCCAGGTCTGAGACAGAAATAGCTTTGCTGATTCTTTCAAATAAAGAAAAGGCGGTCATGTGTTTCTGGTTGAATGGAATTCAGAACTAAACTCTAAAAATGTTTTAGTCAAGCCTTCAGTTGTTGGTGCATAGTCCATCAAATTAAAATAACTAACTAAGTAAGGAGTTAAATTATTTTATAGCAGCATGGTTCTGAGGATGGTCCCGTATAGCTGCTACAGATTAAAATGACTCAACAACTATTAGAGGGATTAACCCTAATTACTGTCCATTTACAAACCCCAGTCCATAAATGTACCACTATACCCAATCACAATCCCACAAACCTTCCTTGTAATAAACTCTGCTCCTTAACGTCTAACTAAAAACTATTTGGTGTCTGACCAACGTCTTCAAAACTAAAGGCATACACATCAGACGCAGCTGTACTCTGTGTCTGTGCAACTTGTGTGCTATATGAAGATGTGTAAATTGTCACTGTGAGGATGTTATCATGCTGGAGTTGGCTTTGAACTGTAAAGCACACAGTGAAAGGAAATAATTACATAACAGGCACATAATTATATTGTGTCAATCTGAGTAATCTTCTTATTTGATCTAAAGCTGTAATATTTTATAGGCAATGACTGAGACATGCACCACGTACAGTATATGCTCTAAAGCCTTGATGTATGATGTCAGGACTAAGGCTGTCAATGTGGAGTCCTGGAGCTTCACAGTGACCTTGTATAAACCAGTCAATCCCATATCCTGTCTCTCCATCTCAGCGTCAACATAAGACATGACACGTGCCACAAAGTGTCAGGCGCAAGCACATCAGAGCAGCTCAGGGAGAACACATTTACACCCTGAAATGATTGTATGCACAAGCAAGCAGCGAAAAAGTTTCACGAGGCTGTCTGAGGCACGTGACTACACATCTTCTCCCCACAGTCCTGCTAAATATTGCGGCTGACACAGATTTGGATCAGTGCAGAGTGTTGGTCTTAGACGAAGGACACAGACGGCTGAATTTATTGTAACCTATACCAAGTGTTTGTGGGAATAAATCAGAAAGCCTGACCACGGAGCACATTTACCTGTGTGTGGCCGTGTAATCCCCTGTGCCCTGCTGGTCCCACGGCCACAGAATGTGTGGAAAAGGCCTGTAACATGTTTAAGCAGCTCTGTCCTGGGCAGGATAAACAGAGACAGATCCCTCCACCCTGGGAGCCCCGCAGCAAACATGAGAAGGATTATCATCTCTGCCTGAAAGCACAGTATGTTTGGTGTTCAAACCTATAAGGCATGACAATCAGATCGCTAATTATAACTTAGGTGTAAGTACTGTGTGGGAAGACGAGTCTGTGAATAGCTGCTTGTCATCACTGTTTCCTCTGGTTGTTAATGACAGGTGGCAGCATGCACAGGTGAAGAAAGGGAAACTGGAGATAATAAAGTGTTCTCTGACACCACCTCGGACCCACACTGTGCGTGAGGTTGAAGATCACACTGAAGCACAGAGACGCCTTCTGACAGAGAGATTTTTAAAAAACAATTGCTGTCGTGTTCATCTCTTTCTTTGTGTTCATCCCTTCTCTCGGCTTTCTCCCACTGCAGTGATTCAGCTGCTCATATTAAACACATCAGACACCTTTAGTCACAGTACAAAGCTAATACAAAGCAAACACCTCTGATAAGTCTGTTTATAAACTTAACTCTAGAACACAGCTCAATAAAAAAGTTACAGAAACCCTAAAAATAATATACCATAAAGTCAGAGAAAAAAACTGAATACTTTTTGTTATACCAAACATGGGAAGTCTTTCTTTGAGTCAGCATGGCTTAGTATGGTGTCTAAAAAAACTAACTAAGTGATTCCCCACAAACCAAATATAACCTAGATATATATGATCAGTGATGGGGATCATGTTTGTTATTGAAATTTACTACATGATAATGTCCCAAAATCTCTCTCATTTACTTTTATAGAATTGCAAAAATCAATTTTAAGGAAACAGCTGCTGCACTGAATAATAAATAAAGAGTTTCCCAAACCCATCCCACAAACGGACTGCACAAATGTGTGCAGCAGTAAACATGACAAGCCTATCAAGCCTCAGATTTAGAAACTAAATACTGCATACTATCTAAACTATGTGAATATGTGCGTCTAACACATTCATGAAGTGAATGATCAGGAAGCAATGGATGTACAGTAATTTAAGTTAGCAAAAAAAAGCCGATATGACGGTTGTTGATCAAGTGAAATGACTTTAAATGAAATATAGTTCTCATCTTTTATCTTCCACTGTTGTTACTATGAACATCACAGGCCCGTAGAAACTAAAGGTGTTGCAGCAGTCACATAAGTAGTAAGTAGCTCTTGGTAACTGGATGAACTGTTGTCACTCAGTCAGAATGAAAGAGAATCAAACTGTGGAGAAACAGTGGAGTTGGTATGAAAAAGAAAAGCGAGCATAATAAATGCTTACAGCAAGGTCATAATACCTGTGTCGGCAACTCCAGATCATACTGTCCCGACCCTCTTTGTCTAAGTCTGCACTCAGTATTCTGACTTTTGCTGTGACTCTCGAGCCTTGTTATTGTGTTCAGACATTACTACCTTCCAAATTTGCCTGCCAGAGGGGGGTGAGAGCGTGGGGGGGCACAAATGGGAGTGTCAGACAACCCTCCGTTCCACCTTAACTATCACAAAAGGCCATTCTCGTATTTTCACCTCATTCTGTTCCCCTTTTTTGAAAGGGGGGGCATAGGGTGGGTGGCGTACAGAGCCATTCACCAGAGGAGACAGAGAGGCGCCTGGGGAAATAGGGACTGATTGGTCAGGCAGCAGACCAGACTGGGGTCTGGCACTAACAGCACTTTGGCCAGCTTGCACTCTTCACAAGTAGCAGTGGACCAAAAAAAATGACAGACAGCGAAGGTCTCCCACTTCTCACAGAAACAAAGCCTGTAAGAATCTGTCCTGTGAAGTCTTTGAGCTCTCTGTTGTGTGAGTGTTTCGGTACAGCTATCTCCCCCCTCAATGCCTCTTCTCTTTTCTCTGTTTCCTCCCACTCATCCTCTGTCCATCCTGTCATGCACACAGGAAGTATTGCTGAACAGTCTCTACCAGAACATCGACATGTTACATCATTGCTCCTCTTTCTTGAATGTTAGAGTCATTGTTTCACGTAGCAGGCTAAATAGCATCTAACTACACACCAGGATGTGTTTGTAGCATTAGACTGAAAATTGGTCAAACCTACAGCTCCATTTAGATGTGATTACTATTTGTAACAGCAGAGAGGCCAATTTTATGTTCTTTTGCTTCATTTATTGGCTTATATAATAGGTGCGGCCCTGGTGAGGCACATTGAGCCCTGCGAGAGCCAAGGAACTAATATGTGTACGGACAGAAATGGGGTGAGGGAAGACACACAAAGAAGACAAGCAAAAAAATGAATCAGCCAATATGCAGATAACAACTAAAACCTCCATCTCTTGTTATACAATCTGTCTACCTTAACCCTGAGTCAAAGGATTTGCATTTAAAAATAGCTTCATCATCAATAGCTGCTGTTTCTGTGAAGACTAGTTAGTTATAATTACTGAATGCAGCATTCTCACTTCAACAGGCTGTTAGTGCTCGGTTTCATACGACTGTCAGGTTTATTAACAGCAACTCTTTGGGATGCTGTTCTCTCATAATTGTGCCAAACAACAGCTTCTGACAAAGGCGCAATGCGGGTGTTAGATACTGCATGCAAATGATTTTGAAAAAAGTTGGGAAAAAGCAAACAAACCTTGAGACACTGAGTGTGAAAGATGCAATCAGCTACCATCTTTGGTACCGCTGTAACACTCTCGATGTATAATGTAAACCCTTGAGGGGTGAGCGGGGAACCAGGCGATGTGAAATATGTGCCTCTGTCTGCTTCCTCTGCTGTTGGAGAAGAGCACCATAAAACAGCTCTGTTGTGTTGTCATTAATCACGACTGACCTCGTAGCTCAGACTGTGTATTTCCATGTCCTTTATGATGTGGCAGCGAAACAATTATAATGTTGAATGTGTGCATCTGTGCATTTGTTTGCTTTAGTGGAAAATTCCCTTGACATCTGGAGAAAACAGTCGCCATAAGCTCAACTATTAATTTTAGCCTTTATATTTTTGGTGTTTGATTAATGATGGGTTACAGTTGGAGTCAGGAATGAGGTAATTCTGGTTTTATTATGTTGTATATCAAGTGCAAAAAAATAAAGAAAAGTATAGTTTGGTTTTGGCAATAGGTTTGGCGAAAGTTTTTTTCTGAGCTCGAGGATGTACAAAAGATATCAGTGCAAGATATCCGTTGAATTAGCATTCAATGCTAATGTATTCTTGAGCAGCATTTAGTTGCAGGTCTACTCATCTGTATACTCACTGCTCTTAGTTCAACATCACTATTTAAAGCGTAGCCAAGAATGTCAGCATTTTTGAAGTGGACAAAATTAATTTGATCTTCTTTTTCGTAGTCTAGTGGTGCTACATTCTCAATCCCAGCATTTACTTAAGTGCAGACAGAATTGTTCTTTAATGAGTTTTAGAGTGAGAAAATCTATCCACAGTAGACATAAACCAAAGTGACTGATCTTATACAGGAAGTTAAATTACCTTCAAAATAAAAGCTAGAAACGATAGTATAGTGGCGGTGTCGTGCCATAAATCGACTGCCTGCCAAAAAGGGCAGGCAGTCGATTTATGGCACGACACCGGCGCGTATCTCCTGCTCGGTGAGCATCTTATTTTGAAAGATGAAAACGGAAGTCACAACCATGACTTGACTGTGTGTGAGTAGTTCCCTCTCCTCACCGCCGTCCAACCAGTCGCTCGCAGGGCTCCTGGACGTGCTGTGGGCTCGGCTGTGTCTCCGCCTCTCAGGACAGGACAGGTGTCCGCGGCTTCGGGGGACACGCTTTGTCTTAGTGTGTTCCGTGAAGACACTCCAGTAGCTGTGCAGCGTTACGTTTTGTCCCCAGACACCGGTGGGGCTGTGCATGTGGAGTCCTCTCCTTCTCCCGCGGAGCCCAGCTGAGCAGGCGCTAGGAATATCTGGAGCCGCGGGCTCATTGGTTTGACATCGGATACACGTCGGATCAGAGATGGGGCTCAAAGTGTAGTTCTGGTGAGTTGTGTGTGAAAACACGGTAACCCCACTACTACCACATCAGCGTAGTGTGTGTGCGCGCACGCGCTGGTGTGTGTGTGCGCGCGCGCACCTGTGAGCGGCGGAGGGCTTTAACTGTTCTGCGCCGCGTTACCGCGTGTCGTCACGGTTGTAACTTTACTAACAACAGCGGTGACATCACGGGTCCTCGTCCACCGCACTCACGCAGCCGGTGGCGTGAGTCAGCGGTGTGCGGGCGTGTTTGCAGGGCGTGTGAGGGGATCCAGCTCGTTGTGAGGGTCTGGAGTCAGCGCATCTGCCGCTGCTGCTGCTGACACGTTTGTATTGTGATAGACACACACGGAGCCGAAGCTGCCGACAACACACGTCACGTCAGTTCAGTTGTTGACGGGTTTTGGTGCAAAGCTCGTTTCATTATGTGAGATGATTAACGAGTCTTCATGTGGGAATAAAGCCTCTATGTGACCTGTGTCCTACTGGCTCTCCTCATCAGTTCTGCATTTAGCTGTGATGTATTTGGTATTTTTCTGGAGTCAGGACAGAATGGACATGTGTGTCATTGTTGACATTTTATTCTACCCCCCTTGGGATGTAAAAGCAAAACATCTGCATCATCCACCAGAGCATCCAGAAGGCGGTGAGCAGCATTTTCATCCCCGTGCCAGTGCAAAGAATAGGATTCATCTGTCTTGCAGCTCACTGAATGTAAGACAGGCTCCTTCCAAAAACCAGTTAGGTGAGGAGAAATTCCAGCTCTCGCAGCTGTGAGCAGTTAAGGCACTCCTGCTCTGAGCGCCTCTGGTCTCCTCCACCAGCCTACACCTCCCAGCCTCCCGGGAGTAAAGAGCTAGAATGGGGCATCACGTTTCGTGACCGCACTCTCTCAGCTTGGAGCTACAGGAGGTTACAGCAGCTTCTTTTACCTCCTTCCTCCATGTGCCCTGCTTTGACTGTCTGCATGTACAGAGAAGTCAGGCACGTACATTTATTCTGCATTGTTGTCTTTTCTGCCTGCTGACTTCCTTCAGTATTTGACCAAACGGAGCAGATCGATTGGTTCTTTCCACTCTTGCACATTCATGTTTATTCACTCGGGATAAACAACGAATGCTTTTGACTGTGACCTCCAGTGATCAAGACCCTTTTCCCCCCATTCCTACTCCATAAGCTTTTCAGCAGAGCTCATGGAGCCCACAAAGCCTCACTGCCCTCGACAGGTACAGGTATGAGTCACGGGAGCGGAGGTCTGTTAGAAGTCGCCGGTAACAAGTTGACAGGTACAGACATAAACTACAGCTCATGTTCCCTCCAATTTAGGCCAAGTCCGCAGAGAATAACAGGTGTGCTGTCGTCAACGGCATTGTTAGGTTTGACGGGAGATTGAGAGAGACAAGTTTCCAGAGAGTGAGGCCAGTCATTGTGCGTGTGTGTGTGTGTGTGTGTGCGTGTAAATAGAGAGAGCTCTGTCTGGTGCAGGTCGACAGGGGGGTAAACACAGTAGCTGTTAGTCTGGTAGCAGTGACAGCTTTATGACCATCACAAGGTTTATGGCGGTGTCTGTGTGCATGAGAGGGAAGGACTGTGTGCATGTCTTTATGCAGTTTTGTGGACAAACTTAGGTTCAGCAGGGTTGTAGTAAGGGTTGGGCTTCCACATTCAGGTGTAATAGATCAGGTTAGAGTAGAGTAAAGCTCTAAAGAATGTCAGTGTATGTCTTCAGTGTATGTAGAGACGATCGTGCAACAAACCATAGATGATACGCGGCTCGACTTTACAGACAAGTCAGAATTATGTTCGAGACACAAATCTGTTGTAACCGTGTGCACGAACTGTGTTGTTGTTGAACACAAGCGTTACCTTCATTCTACTGTGCGATCACTCACTTGTTGATCGGTCTGTGAAGAATTAAATTCTTTTGTTCCTCTTTTAAGTCATGCACATTTTTTTCAGAAGGTCTCTATGGGGAAATCACATAATAATTATAAGTAGCAGAAAATTGATAAAAGTAGAAGGGGAAACATTGTTTTTTATTTCTTAGCCATCTCAAAGTTCCTGGTAACTTTGGGGGAATTACCGTATTTACAGTTACTTATTTAAAACATACTTAAAATGATCACCAGTGCTACTGAATTGTCAAGAACACATTTGATGCAGGGACAGAACATTGCGATGGCCTGACGGACTTTACGATGTCCTTTACGCACTGATGAGAGTGATCTCACTGACGGACCGAGGCAGACAGGGTTCACACGTGGAATCACTCTGTCACAGCCGACTGCTCTGTCACGGGAGCAGAAGACGGGGCGACACAGGAAGAGGGAGAGAGAGAGGAGGAACAAGGGACTGTGATGGAATAAAGGAGAGAAGCAGGAGCTCAACAGGCATCTAATTACCTCCCAACAGGAGCTTTGACTCCATGGAAACGCTCTGCTGCTCTCCAGAGCTGGTCTTAGCTGCCACCAGTTGGCCTGCGTGCTGTCATACGGGCAGCTATTGATGGTCTGTCATTATAGATTGGTCAGGTTAAAAACCAATGCAATATGATGAGGTCCCCGGTGTGATAAATAAACTACTGGAGGTAACACACAGAGATCGATCTGTAAAAATGAGGCGAAGTAATGAAATTAGTCTGATCAGTGTGTTGTTATATGAACTGAATTCCTGATGAGCTCTTAAAATTACGAAATGCCCCTTAAATGCATATTAAACTTTGCTATGATATTATAGCATTTTGGAATTTGATATGATATTTGGTATTCTAGCAGTGGGAGAAGTCTGGAAGATTTTTGATATATGGTCAGTCGTGAACACGCGGTCAAAAGATGTTTTATTCTAAGAGATATCTACGAGCATCAAGGTGATGCTAACTCTTATACCATGGTTACACTTTAAAATAAATAGACCGTTAATTTTAGCTTTCAATACATGTAATATGTGTTGGTAAAGCCCCTTTTTCTTTTGGGTTTTTATAAAACTATCTATAACACAATCACGCCTCCTGGGAAATCCCCCGTTAATCTGTGAACATCAGACTGCTGTGGTGGCAAACTGTTGCTGTAATCGATACACACACATGTAACAACCTGAGCTCTTTACTCTTAAATTGTCTTAAACATTTTCCAGCTTAGTTCACGAATGAACGAGAGATTAATCAATAATATACTCCACAATTGTCAGAAATATTACTGTATCTGCTATCATATGTTTGTGATTGTGAAACCTTTACAACCATCGTGGTTTTCATTTACGTTTCACTGCTTCATACGTAAGTGTTGAGTCGCTGAAGGTCTGAGATGTGTGGGAGACACCCACTGTTAAACCTGTGCCTCATATTCTATGAGATCATTGTGTCTGTAGCGTCGCTGCTCACTCCCAACAATGTGGTAACTTATCATAAGCCAAGCAATGCCCATGCATTTCCCAACTAATCTATTTTATTCATTAGTTTGTTTATTTTTAAGAATTATGAGGATTCTTTTCCGCGTCAGGAGACTGGATATAATTCTCAAAAACAGGTGTTGTAGTGAGTGAGTGGGGCTTCTCTACGGGCCAATCAGAGAAGACCTTAGATCACCCCCCACTAACAAACCAAAAATGTAAATGGTTCAAAGCCTTGTTTTCCTCATCGATCTGACAAACGGGACAGACCATCGAGACATCTTTCTGTCTCTAATCGTATCAGAATACGCGTAAAGCGTGACTTGTGAACACGCCAGGCCACGCAGTCCCCTAACAGTAATTACCGCCGTGACATCATACATCAGCGGTGACACACTGCGTGGTCTGTGCCCACGCTGGTTGTAATGAGCAGATAGATGTACTGAAACGGGGAGGAAGACAGCCGTGATATAATTAGAGATGTCTGCGTATTAGATTTGCATCCCTTACCAGCGTACTCATTTGTTTGCCTGGTTACTGTGCAGGTTTGATTGAGGGTAGTACAATGCCGAGTGGGTGCTTGGATGATTAGTATAATTTCTATAAGTGCTTAAAGGACTGCTGTGGTTGCTGCACACAGGCATTGTTTCATTCAGGGTTTCTGTCTGGATGCTCTCATTCATTCCACCGTGTTTGCATATTCTTCCTTTCACTTGGCGAGCTGGCAGTTCTTCTTAAGTGACACTTTAGGCACAATTATGCCCGTTTAGGACCTAAATGAAATGACTCTTGTCCAATTCTACTCAAAGGAGTGTTGCATCAAGGGTGGCTGCAATTTGGAATATTATGAATAATACATGGGTGTTTTTTAAAGCATTATGACCACTGTGAATGACAGATTTAGGGCACTCAAGACTCAGACATGTGCTGCATTCCCACTTAGAGCCAGTCTGCGCTCAGCCTCGATTATCTCCAAGTAACACGTTGGATCGCTCAGACTCATCCCATCTCAGAGGCCTTCGGTTCATTTTAGTACTACATTTTCATATTTGCCAAACTAGGAACGCATTTTTCACAAGTGTAGTGGTTTAAAAGTCAGAGGATAATGGTGCTCGGCCATTAGAGCTGGTCTCAGAAGCTCAGACTTTCTCTCAGCCTGGTGCTTTGTGTAATGCCAATCTCGATTCAATCTAAATGTAAATTTTTGTGAGGTAATAGTTTGACTTCAGAGATTAAATGTGTTCAGCTTCTCTCATGCAAGATCATTTTTACATCTTGCCTTTCCCCTCTGTTTTTGTTCAGGGGAACATTAAAGCAGAGCCACGCCTCTTGGGAGACAGTAAGACAGATGGTTGTTTTCATTGTGAAGGAATGACTACACTCGGACTTAGATGCACTGTTGACTTCCTCAGCCTTTCTGCAAGCACACACGCACGCACACAAAGCGAAACCCAAACGCATGCATGCACACTTTGTCCAAACTCGCTCAGGAATGAGGGTAGCTACACACATGTGCTCAGGGTGTGTGCGCGGCAGAGAATCCCCACTGAGCTCTGCATCAGGGATGATGGAGCTGGTTGGTGTGGAACAGGTGCCAGGATGTCAGCGTGACCTCCGCTCACACTCTGTAAGGGAATTCCAATAAAAGGGATTTGGGGCGTGTGTCCCCGCTGAGCCTCCGCTGGGCTCGTACCACAGAGAGAGGCTAGGGAATGGGTGGGGAGCCGGAATGCCTCGGCTGTAACTCAACCCTGTGCTTGGCTGCTGTGTGGGTGCAAGTGAGCATGTATGTGTGGTTTTTTTTCTCAAGACACAATAACCTTGTTTGTTTCCAGCTCCGCTCACACACCATTAACCAACAATAGTGCACTGGTTTGGTTCAGTAGTGAAGCGTGTGCGGTGACATATGTGTGGTATTTTGCGCTCCCTCTGTTGTCAGCACTGCCGGGCAGTCACCATGCAGCTCGGCGGCCAGATTGGCTCAGCCTCTGTACCTCGCCATTCAGTCCCGGCGCCAACACACTTTTGGGCTCCTGTACAGACTGGGGATGATGGTAGGGGCAGAGGGCCAAAAAGTCTCCCGTGCCAGCGGCTCCCACTGGGAGAGCAGGCTGCTGTAGGGCCATCTGTACAGGCATCCTGAGGGGGACTCGTTGGAAAGTAGGGCGTATAGAGCGACATAAAGGAGGAGGAGACGCGTGGATGGGGAGTGAGAGGCTGGATGACAAAGAGGTGTTTACTCTCTTTTATGCCGCTGCCGTCATGAGAATACTCCGTGATTTCTCTAGTCACAGCTTTTCAGCTTTCAAAGAACACTGGAATATTTAGGCCAGAGCGGAGATACTCCAAGGCACCCAAAACAGTGTCAGGACCAAAAATACACAAGAAGCCGCTTTTTCGAGCAGAAACCAGAATAGTGGAAGGGTTAAATTCTGCCGTGTTAAATGCGCGAACGTGTGGGTCCTGAATTAGAAAGGAAGTGTTTGAGTATGTAAATGAGTTAGTGATGAGGGAGATGGGGAGTCATGTGATGGAGCCTGCGAAGGAAAAGAGGAGTTTATGCAAGTTTAACACTCAGAAAGTTCAGACCCCCATACACTTTCCCCGTCTCACCCCCCTGCACCGCTTCGTCATCTCATTTCAGCACTTACCACATCCTCAGGCAGGGTGGAGGATGCAGTTTTTACCCCAGTCACTGTACCTTTAGTTAACTGTGATCTCTGATACCAGGAAGTCAAAGTCAAAGTCCACTTTATTGTCAATTCTGCCGTAGGTGCAAGACATACAGAGGATTGAAATGCCGTTTCTCTCTCATCCCGGTGCTTACA
>JAUMTR010000002.1:8840714-8882411 GCA_032270685.1 Microctenopoma stevenorrisi | reverse complement strand
GATGGTGCCCTGGTAGAAGGAGCACATGATGGGAACTGGTGCTTCTGCTCTCTTAAGTTTCCTGAGGAAATAGAGCCAATGCTGGGCGCCTACAGAAACAAAATAAAGCTTTGCGGCAATACAGGATATTTACCGTGCTCCCTTTTGATGATGGGCTGCTACTCTAAGAATAGAACTGCCTCGACACTTTGACGTTCAACACGTTTGCTTCGTGGTGTTTCTCTGTATCAATACACCACTTTCTACCTGTAAAAAAGGGAAACGACAAAGCAACAGGACAGTGGGTTACAATCCTCAATCCTATATATTTCACCTTCTCACTGCCAAGAAATGCCAGATGAAGTAAAAGTCAGACTCTTATCAGATGAATGTGGCCTATACTGTAGCTAGAGTTGGTCATTGTGCGTAAACTGTTTTTAAACTCGCTCCTTATGCGTAGTTGCAGCTGTTAAGATGGTGTTGTGCTTTAACACTAGAAAGAAATGGTATCACAATTACAAAACATGAAAGGTATGGTACGTTTCTACCTCATTTCACGGTCATATTGACCGCTCTATGTGTTATACACATGCTGACACATGTCTGTCCACACATCTGGTGTCATTACAGGTGGCCAAAAGGCACATGAGAGAAAAAGGCAGACAGCTGATGGTACGAGGGAGGTAGAGATCACCTGTGTGGACTGAGAAACTGGTCCACACACATCAGGGACTGGTTGTGTGAGGGACTTTGATGCGTGATGATTTTTTTCAAGTGAACCACTTGATGACTGTACAGCTTATTTTCTAACACCAATTGAAACAAATATTGTTTGTTTTCTTACATTCTTTTTATTTATTTATTCAAATTAGACAACAAGGCCCAGATCACACCAAAAAGACACATTAAAACAAATAAATAATAATAATAATAATATTATAATATTAGTGATAAAAGTAAAAGTACAGTTATACCAACCACAGTTTACCAGATTATACTTTTCTTTGCCTGTGATGGTCTGAAGACCGGTTTTGACCATTCGGTGTTCACATTTGTACATAAAGGTTTCTAAACTGTATATTTGTGATACTTCTTAAAGTTACCGTATGCTAATATCCAAAAGGAACTTTATGATACTGAAATACTGATACTAAAAGGTGTGGGTGTGGAGGTACGTTGCTTTTGAGGTACGATGAATAGATGAGAACAGAGCAGTGCCAGTGATTCTGCGGGATCTGTGACAGCAGTAAAGAAGTTTTTAAAGCCTTTCTCTTTCTCAAAAACGGATCTCGCTGCAGACAGAGTCTGTGCGAAGCCTTGAAGCCGAGCCAAGCGACAGCAGCATTATAGCAACAGTGACCTTGGAGCGACTTTGGATACTGACTAAGCTGCACCTGTACTTTTTTTGTACTTCTGCCCTCACCAAGGAACCTGAGCTCCGACCTACGAGTCCCTAATGGTAGAGGTTAGACAGAGCTTCCATTTTTTCTGACTACGCCTCCTCAGTCTTAATGAAAAGCAGTCTTTAATGATGACTGTCATCCATTAACTCACACACACACACACACGCACGCACACACAGACAGACAGACAGACACACACACACAGACACACACAGAGTTGTGTGAATAATACTACTAATGCGGTGAAACAAGTTTTACAGAGACCGAGACAGAAATCACTAGTAGAAAACTGGTCGCGTCATAATTGTGTCATGAATGCCAGTGTTTCTTTAACACGCACCCCAAACCACACAATCTCACACACACATACATGTGTAGGCTGCTGAGAGAGTGTGTGCGTGTCTCTAGACAAGGCCATTCTGTTAACTGTGATCAGACGAGGTGTGCGGATCTCCTGATGACAACGATAACGACCTGACAGACTGACGAGACGAAACACACGCTCAAAAGCTCCCACACCCACCTCTGCACCCTGTGAGGCCCCCGAACAACGCCACTCGCCCAGCTGTCTAGACAGAGCGCATTGCTGCCGTTTGCTGGGGAACTCGGGGGGGATTAGAGCACACACCACCACGCTCACCTGTTTTTAGCTGCTTGTTTCTCTGAGTGGCTTTTCATTCAGCGTAGATGCAACGTGACAGGCTCACAGGGAGCTGGGCGTATCAAGATATGGAAACAAGTTAAACATAGAGTACAGCTGTTGTTGACGGCCTGGTTTTGGTAGGAAAGAAGCGGTGTATAAGAATAGGTGACCATACAATAGGTGATTAATAATCCTGGAGGTAAGTAAGCAGCAGCTTTAATCAACACGACTGTGTGTGTATGAGGGTTTGCGTATCTATTTGATTTCTACATTTGTTAGAAGGAGTTTCCTGACTGGCGATTTGCTTGCATGCTGGAGACTGTGAGGTATCGACTGACAGAGACACAGAGATGTGATGAAACGATGAATCAGCACCGGAGAAATGCCAGAGGGGGGAAAGGAGAGGAGAGCTGGGGCGGGTGCAATGGGCCGAAATAAGAAGAAGAACCATTTTATTGTCATTGAGTATAGGATAAGGAGGAATATATAGGAATGAGTATAGGAAATAAGGATTAAGATTATCACGTGCGATAGAGAAAATTGGTGACAGTTTGGGAACATAGAATAAAGCTCTCAGTCATGTCTTTACATATATGAATACAAATACAGTGTGTGTGTGTGTGTGTGTGTGTGTGTGTGTGTGTGTGTGTGTGATGACTCACAGTCGATAAACTCTAGCATTTACGGACATATACTCTTAGAGCTAAGCAGACTTTGTCTTCCTGTCTGTCCCATCAAGGAAAAGGAAGAAATTCCTCTCAGTTACCATAAACCTTTCCTGCTGCGGCTGTGTCGTTACAGCAGCTTGCTGGATTTCTCCGTTTCTCAGCCCATGTCTTCTCTATGGCCGTGTGTGTAATCCAATCTACAGGAGGCCGCTACAAGGACCACTGGGGTGTGCCCAATAATGGAACCAAATTTAGACTGTGACAATGACTAGTTAAAGAGCTCCTGTGTTTTAGGGACCTTTGCATTCATTTCATTTCCTTTGTGTGCTTTGGGTTTGCTGATTAAATATGAAAACAACTCTACCAGTGGGCAGTTAAACACCTCTCCAGGTCCTCTCATAGATTACCGTCAGTGTATCACAGAGTAGCATGGACCAGCGAGCCATAATTATAGCTCAAAGGAGCAGGCGAGAGGATGTAGGCCCTCTTTTACCACAACATATATTATGAGAGAGATTGCTTTGGGTGTCAGCACTGTGAGTAGGATGGACGGCTGTAAAAAGGCCCCGGCGAAGGACGGACTCCCCCCTCCCCCAGCCTTCTGTGTGCCTGTCTGCAAGTGTTTGTGTCTGCGTGTGTACAAGTGCATGAATGAGTGCTCGTGTGTAGGGGAACAGGGAGAACAAAGGGAAGCTAAATGTAGGGATCCTGAGACATGAGCCGGTTCTCTGCACGCCAGTGTGTGCTTGACCTTTCACCCCAGGCTCCCTGGAAGTAGCCAGTACTCGAAGTAGGCGAGAGGGGGAGGAAACGGCTGCATCAACTGGGCCGTCTAAGGTCGTCTTCTGTCATTTAGGTTATTTCTTTATACCTTTACGGTGTGGTTTTAGTTTTTAATGTTTATTTGTGTGGTTCTAGTAACGCCCTGCCGTGTGTGGCAGATTACAGCTGGAGATATGTGTGCGTGTGTGTGATCTGTGTGCACGCGTACTCGTTCTTCAATTTTTAAAACGTGTAATTCAAAGCTTTCTTAAGGGGAGAGACATAAAGTAGAGGGCAGAGATACAGGCCAAACAATTGCTTTAGGGCAGGAACGGTCTCCACGGCGACTGAGCGACCCGCATTTCCGTTCCCTCCTCTGTCCTGTTGATGTGGGAGATGGGAGCAGCTGTTGGGGGGGGGTATATCTCATCCTCTGTCATTGGCAGCGGTTCATCTATAGGAAAGAATCGGTGTGTTCCTGAGAAGAAGGAGTGTGAACACAAGGGAAAAATGTGTTGGAGAAGTGGAGTGAGAAAAACAGAATCATGCATTAGATGTGTGGTTGGTTGTATTATTTACTGTGTCGTGCACATAAACACGTCAAATCCTCCCAGACTCACAGGAAATCAAAAATACTATTCCAGTGTTGTCTGGAACTTGGTTCTTGTCCCAGATTTGCCAAAGAGAATTTGCCATCAAAAAGAGATTCCCTTGCACCATCACAGCACAGGAAATACTTCACACCCATCCCTCCTTTGATTGTCACATTAATAGGTTTAACAGTAAATAGGTCACATAACATACCAGACACCTACAACCACGAAGGTTACTGTCCACGGAGAGGAGTCTGTCTTTTAGTCAGGTGAGGGGAGACAGTATGATTAGGTGGTAATCATCAGCTTGGATGCTTCTGCTCCAGAGTGGGTTACCTGCTGAGGAGAACCAGCAAGATCAAAATGTAGTTAAACTAACTATACTTATATTAATACTTATATTATTTATATCTACAGACACTAAATTTGGAGTTTCCTTGAGTTTCTTTTTCATAAAACTTGAGCATGTCGCTCTTCCTCATTCTGCCTATGCACTGCTGACATCCTCTTATATTTTCGCGTTTCAGACAGGAATGCCCCAGACTGTGTGCTCAGGCACCATGTTCACCACTCCCAGTGGCTTCAGCCCTCATTTGGCCTGTGCTGAGGCGGAGGAGGAAGAGGAGGCCCCGCAGAAAGGCCCGGGACCCAGGGCTTGTTTGGCCGATGGGCCCCCTATCACCTCTGCCTCCCTGGACACGCTGATCCAGAATTTAGTGCCCACTACCGACTACTACCCAGAGGTAAATGGATCACATTAGACAGCCTGTTTCAGTGTATTCTGGTGATGAAGGTACTGCCCAATTAGATTATTAGCCCAATGTCTCAGTTCTTACTTTAATTACAGAAAGCAGCAGCGTTTTATTGATGTTGTGGCAGTGTCTTAGCAAATGTCTCCTTCTGTCCTCTGACAGAAAGCCTATGTGTTTACCTTCTTGCTGAGCGCACGTCTGTTCATCCCTCCTCCGGATCTGCTGGCCAGGGTGTGTGAGCTGTGCATCAAACAGCAGCAGCTGGATCAGAGCCCACTGGATATGGTCAGCACTGCACCACACAAATATATAACTCCTGTACGTGCATACACAAGTAAACACGCAGGAACGCACACGTGCAAACAACAACAAATCAACTTTGTGCTAGATTCCCAAAATGCTGACACGATGCATTTCATTTTGCTGATGGACTCACAAACCCAGACAGCGGTGAACCTCTTTCACTTCTTCCACAACAGGCTAAAGTGCGCAAGTTTGGTCCCAAGATCCTGCAACTGCTGACGGAGTGGACGGAGACATTTCCATCTGACTTTAGAGACGAGAAGATGGTCGGACACCTTAAAGACATCATCCACAGGATAGCTCCATGTGATGAGGTACACAAATGAGACGAAACTGCATTCATCAACATCAGGCATTGGGATCCAGTTTGGGGTGACGTTTGAACGGGATAAAATAACACAGGCATGAGCTTTTATGGTCTGTAAGCTGTAGCTGCAGTGAGAAGTGCTCTGATGGAGAATGAAATTTAATTATTGTCAGATAAGTCAGAGTCTGTGCAGGGTGAATAGTTACACAATCTTGCATTACAGGAGAGGAGAGAGGAAGGAAATATGTTAGAGGAGTGGCTCCGTCTGCAGCCTCGGGAGATTATAGAGGGAGGGAGATGGATGGAGAAACCGGGGGGATGGGATACAGGAGAAGGTAGGGGTGGAGGAGGGTGATGGAGTCAGAGAGGAAAGGCAGGTGGTCAATGAATGTGCTGCTATTTACAGCTGGCCGTCTACAGTATGGGTGTGGGAGCTGTGGCTCTGGGTCACTGGTGAGACAGCATGACCTAACAGCCTCTGTAACCAGACATCTGGAGGGAGGGGTGCGGAAACACACATTCCTGGACACAGTGCATGTCACTGCTGTGGTAAAAACCTGGAAAACATGTTTGAATGTTAATGTTTTATTAAACGGAAGTATTGGTCTCATTAAAGTATTTTAGTTAGTGTCAAAATGCATTGAGTTAATTGAGTTAGATTATTATTACTATGCACAGAAGAGTAGTACAAATTGTGACAAATCAATACATTTATAGAAGCGGATTAATGTGCATATATTGAGACAATGTTATTGCACAATTACATTTAAATATAAATTATAATTGTCTGAAGTATGATTGCAACTACTTCATAATATATAATGTGCAAATATAGACTGCTTTAGGTTGCCAGGTCCTGAACTTACATTGACATGAATAATGACTTGAGAGTTCTGCTTTTACATTTCCCCTGGTTATTAAATTAATCAGCAGTGACATTGTACGTTCTTCTGGTAGACGACTGCTGTGTGTCCTTGCCAATGACCATAATATTAATATTGAGGTGCTACATTAAATATTTTAAATTAAATGTAAAGTTTTTAAATAAATGCCTTGCTAAAAGACAACATGGTTTCGCTGGTGCTTTTGATTTATCCCAATATCTGATCAATATAGCATAATTAAATGATTCATTTACATTAAGTGACTCTCCTCCCCTCCCCTCTCCTCTTTGCAGGCATACTGGAAAACCTTGAACCAGGTGCTTCAAAAGCTCAACCAGAGACTGGCCCTTATGAGCCAGGGGGAAGAGAGCATTGTCAAAGTCTCCCTCAATGCGTCCTCCATCTCTGACAAGCTGGTGGCCTTCAAGACCAAGCCTCCCCCCATCCAGAAGGACATGCTCTCGATCTGCAATGACCCGTACACACTGGCACAGCAGCTCACCCACGTGGAGCTGGTGAGGAGAGGGGGGGGGAGGGAGGGGAGAGGGAGCACGGATTAGACAGAGGTCAGGGATTGAGAGATGATAACAAGGATGGATGAGGAGCAATGGAAGGGACGTTTGATCGGAGGGAGAGAAGGAGCAGAGGATGGTAAAGAAAGGGTGGAGTTTAGTCCATTTCAAGCTAAACATGGAATAAAACACATCAAAGCAGGAGATGGAGGGGATAGAAAGAGGTGTGAGGGTGGTAGAAAGAACAAAGGAAAGAATGTGGGAGCTACTAAAATTGGAAAAAACACTTAGCGCTGTGATCCTGTAGTATTTTGTGGATCACTGTCGTACAACCTTGATTAGTATTTCCCAGATATTCAAGCGCAAAATGCTCTTTACTCAGAGAGAGAAGAACAAATGTTATGATGCAAAGAAATATATGAACAAAGAATCACTGCAGTGTCCCTCACATTGCATTCTTGTGCTCTTAGTCTATTCATGTGAGCGTGTGTGTGTGTGTGTGTGTGTGTGTGTGTGCGCCTGAGTAAGCTTGTACCCTTGTCTGAGTGGTGACATCACCCTAGAAGTCAGAGATGTGCCTGGGGCTTCAAACAAAGGGAATAAAACTGCTTTGGATATATGTGACCTGACAGCTTCACACTCTGACACACACACACACACATGCAGAGAGAAAGACAGAGACGCACAGGCATGTACGCCCACATAAAGGAATGTATCTATTGTAGGGCTTAGCAACAAGCTAATTCTCATTGAATTGGATGCAACTGTGTTTTATGTCTGAGTGAGTGTGCTTGTGAGCGCAGCGCTGGTTTTGTTTTGGATTATATCACAAGCTGAGAAGAGTCTAATGAGTCAGTTTGATTTGCACATGCATGTGGCTGCCCAGTTGTCTTTTAATAGAAGGGAATAATGTCTCATGTGTCACTTTGAGGAAATATGATTCCAGTGAGTCATGTCAGTGAGTCATTACTTCCCCTTATTGATTGACTTCCATTACTGAAATGAAAGAATTATTAACTACCCTCTTGGGTGTGTGTGTGTGTGTGTGTGTGTGTTTTCCAGGAACATTTGAGTCGTATTGGACCGGAGGAATTTGTCCAAGCATTTGTCCAGAAAGACCCACTAGATGGAACACAGGTAAACTTCTATTAGGAGCATTTAGAAATCACTTTGCTTTTCAGGAGAAATACTGTAAATGTCTGAATTGTAAAATTAGCTGTGTAGTTTTTTTATTGAATTCATCCTCAGGCCGAACCACAGCTTTTTCCTCATTTCCAGCTTTGCTTTGTTCTGGCATTCTGAAGAATAACTGTCTTAATAAAAACACAGTTTCTGGTCCGTAATGCATTGGGAGTCAAATGCTTCTTAAGAGGTCAAACAGAGGTCACTGAGGCAAACGAGCAGAAACAGCAATGTAATGACACGAGGTGCAGCAAGCACAAGCAGCTTCTTTATCCTAACTGTTGAATGGTTTCACTCTCTCTTCTCTTCTCGCTGTGGTTTTTCTTTGTATTCGGCCGCTGTCTTTCACACGTCTTCTCTTATTTCTCTGCCTATCTTTCCACTGTGGTTTTTTTTCACATGGTCCACATTGATCATGCTATTTCCGCTACCAGCGCACTGTCTTCATCATTTACACTCTCATAAGAGGTCAGCCTGCAAATAGGAAGCTAATTAGGATCACAGGAACTCCCTATGGTAGCACTTTATATACTCACTTGTGTTTGTGTGAACGTGTGTGTGTCGTCAGCAACCATGCTTCAGTGACCAGAAAAAGAAGACGTCCAACCTGGAGGCTTATGTCAGGTGGTTCAACAGGCTGTGTTACCTTGTGGCTACTGAGATCTGCATGGTGAGTGGCAAATGTTGGTACATCAGGGACTCATTCATTCTGACATTAGACTTTAGAAGACGTAGTCATTGTGCCAAAACTGTAGAGTATGAAAAGTCACAAAAATGTTGGAACGACTTATCCTGCTCACAAAACATTTGTCATGTCCTGCACTGATGAAAAGCACTTTAAAATTTGTTAGAGGAGGTTATTTTCTGAAACATACAGTGTCAGTCAAGTGCTTATTCGCTTATCCACAGTCGTGTTACGGTTCTTGTGGTAATCAATTTTTAATAAAACTAAATAAATATCAACAAATGAAGTCTGTTTAGTTGTTAAAGAGCATTGTTGCCCCCTAGCGGTGAAGTTGTGTTATGACACCCAACTAGATCTGTTGTGCCTTTCTCTGTAGAGAGACACAGGCAAAAAATTACAAATTGTCTCATTTTTACAGCCGGCGAAGAAAAAGCAAAGAGCCCAGGTGATAGAGTTCTTCATCGATGTTGCCAGGGAGTGTTTCAACATTGGAAACTTCAACTCCCTCATGGCCATCATCTGTGAGTCTGCTTTTGGCATATCCGAGAGTATTATCGAGAATTCACATGCATGACCTGGTATTAATGGAAATCCATCTCCTCCCGTAGCTGGTATGAACATGAGTCCTGTGTCACGGCTGAAGAAGACTTGGAGCAAAGCCAAGACGGCCAAGTTTTATATTCTAGAGGTAAAAACAATGAGTCCATTCACTGACTGAGAGCCGTAAGACAGGCAATAACTTGAAGGTGACAGTGTATGCTTGTTGCTTGTTTGCTCTAACAGCATCAGATGGATCCTACGGGAAATTTTTACAACTACAGGACTGCCCTGAGGGGGGCTGCCCATCGCTCCCAGACTGCCAACAGCAACAGAGAAAGGGTGGGGATACTGCTAATACTCTTTTTTGGCAGTCATTCAATAAGTTTTTCCCCGTCTTCTTGCCAATATTTTTTATTCCCTGTCTGTCTGTTTTTCCTCCCCCAGATTGTAATTCCCTTCTTCAGTCTGCTGATCAAAGATATTTATTTCCTGAATGAAGGATGTGCGAATCGGCTGCCCACTGGCCACGTCAACTTTGAGGTCAGACTGTCTCCTTACTCTGTTACACACTGTTTAACTTCTCTAAAAACATAGACTTAGTGTTTTTTTTATTTTTATTTTAGAAATTTGTGGAGCTAGCGCGACAAGTTGGGGAGTTCATGACATGGAAACAGGTAGAGTGTCCATTTGAGCAGGACCGGGTCATTCTACACTACCTCCACACTGCTCCAATCTTCAGTGAGGACGGTAAGAACCTACCGTTTAGCTTTAATGTCAAAAAGTAGTCTTTACCTGTCCCCTGTCCCAACACATTCGTTTTTGTTCATCCTTACCCAGGACTCTACCTTGCATCCTACGAGAGTGAGAGTCCAGAGAATCAGGTAGAGAAGGACAGATGGAAAGCACTCAGGTAAAATGTGAAATGCAAAGACACGATCAAGTGTAAATATACACATTGTCCCTCAACAACCTCTCCTCCTACTCATCAGGTCAAATGTTCTGGCAAAGACATGAGGCAACTAACCGTCCTACCAGCGAGGGAGCACGAGTTCTCATTGCACTAAAATGAACTGTGAAGGAACCAAGCTGGTACTTAGGTGTTTTCCTATGAAGAAATGACGAAAAAAAAGCAACACGGTGAACGGGATTCATCCAAAAGAGTGTGGAAAAATAAAACAGAACACACAAACTGTTAAGCTAAAGAAACTGGAACAAAATGCCCCTGCGGCATATCAGTGTTGAGGTACAGTATATTGGAGAAGGATCCAGTTTCTCCTTTCCCTGTCCCCTCGATGTGTGTTTACTCTGTGAAGATATGTTTACTACTATAGAGAGTACAGTTACGGGGAAAACCACTTTATACAATGAAATTCCTACTGACTCTGTAGTTGTTTTTGTATTTGCTCCTGCTTCTCTCTCTATACCCCTCCTTTGGTCCAAAGCCTCGTCCAAGTATTTAATTTAATATTCCTTTTCCTTTATGTGTAACGTACTGTAATGAAACTTACAATGGCGTGAAGGGCGCTGGCTAGCCCGTATCAGTATCACATTTTATAGGTCTGCTGAAGGAATGGCAACTGCGTGTATATGCGAAGACGGAAGATGACGCGCCTTTAGTATTTTACCAGTTCATCTAATGTGCACCTTTGTGTAAGTTTCTGTGTTCATGCATTCATGTCCGTTCAGATTGTCATTGCCTTGTTTGCATGAGAATGCCTGGAAAAAGTGTTTATTGGTCATCTCTTCTTATGGTTTTATTTATTCTCCTGTATGTTACTTTGGGGCGTGTTGGGTGGGGAATATCAACAGTTTGTCAAGTGTTTCTTTTTAATGTATTATGCCATTAATGCAAGAAAACTACAGTATAGCTTCAGCTGCAGAAGGAGCCAGGCCAGGTGTAGATTGTGTATAAGTGACATTTGCCCTTCATCTTTCTGCTCTTCAGGAAGTTTTCTCTGACTGATGTTCAGTTGTCTGATATATTTATGGAGATTTCTGTGCTGACAGATGTATAGTTTTTATCGTAATTTTCCTTTACTGAATATGAAGTCCAATGACATGCTACGACAGGTGTTTTTAACGGGGCATTAAGTAAATCCACCTTGTAAAGATTACTACTGCAACACAAACTTTGTGGTGACGATGCATTGTTGCACTCTGTGGAAGGACAATGACGAACTGGGGAAGTGTGTCTTTCTATGAAGAGGGAAACTTGTGCCATATAAATCAGTGGTTGTCATTACAATACAGGTTCCTCTGACTTGGAATGTGTTGTTTCGTGGGATTGTCACTGAACTTTGTTTTTGGCAGTTTCGTTGTGTTATGGGAGCCATTTCTGAGGGTGGGCGGAGGAAGGAGAGGAGGGTTACGGGAGGGGGAACTATGTAATTATGAGCTTTCTAAATAATAGTCTTATTCCGTTTGCTATTATTGATTGATGTCAGTGTTTTCTCTTAAGAAGCACCTTTCCCTCTCAACAACAGACTGACTTTCATTCTCCCTCCTCATTAGTCATCAGTGAACCTTCTTTCCCTGTAACATTGATAAGTTAAGACTAGAGCCAGAGATGTGATGTCATGTGATGATCGCTGCAACCACATCTTTGAATTTTTGCTAACACACTGTGTGCAGCTCAATACATTAAGTGCATTCATTGTTTTTCATGTTTGAGACTCAGTAGATACACCTTTGACTCCAACATCTCTGCAGAATTTGTGACTGGTTCCCAAAACCCTTTAATAAAAGTAGACAATGCTTAGACAAACGTCTGGTGTTTTATTTATGTAGGTTTGATGCATTGCCACCTAACTGCCTTTCTGTGGTTGCATTACCTATGAATTTGCTTGGTTTTTCAAAATAAGAGAAGTAATGTAAGACTGTACATACCAGCAATCTTTGGATGGTAGTCCAGATAGAACTTTATTATTTGGAAAAAAAATACACGGTCAATTTATTTTAAGATTCAGTTCAGTGCGTTTAGTCTTTAAGGTCCTCTTCACCTGGCCCAAATGTTATTTGAGCCAGTTTGGTGTACGTTTCAAAGTGCCTGGAGCTTAGGTAGGTTCCGAACAAGGCTTGCAGCAACATCACTGCTCTCATTCTCCTCAAGATGGGTCTGGACAGGTCCACCCAGTATCGGAGCATATTGCCCTTGTCCGGCATTGGTGCTGTGTTGTACCTGGAAGCAAGGCCGATGTTGACGGGTAGGGCCAGGAGGATGGGGTACACCGCGCCGCCGACCACGCCAATGAGTGCACCTCGCATCAGGACACAGGACGGACAGTTGAGGTCGCCGGACAGCAGGGCGCTGGACACCGCTGCGTTGTAGAGCGCCACTGTTGTCAGAAAGGGCAGCACAGCCATTGGCAGGCTGGAGGTGAAGGGCGCCTCAGTGACATGCAGAGCTCGGCGGTACAAACTGTTGGAGATCAGCCCCGCGAGGCCAGCGTTTCCTCCCAAATAGATGGGTCCATAGGCGAAGAGTTTCTGGTCGAGGTCAGGCAGTCTCTCAAAATTCTTCAGCAGCATTTCAGAAATTACTTCTCTGCTGAGCACGTTTCCAGAGACGCCCTGTTTCGGTTTGTTTTCCGACATCTTCACAATTAAACTACCGTTTAGAGCAACGACGTCCAGTGTTTTTTAGCTGCAGATTTTGTTTATAATTTGAGCCACACACTCATCACGTTCAGGTAAAATGGACATCAGACGGGAGACAGGGCGCAGACATGCTTTTCCCATAATGCAAAGCTGATAGTGTTGAGGAGTTTGTGGAGCCCTGAAATAGGACTTCCAGGGAACGTGCCCTTGCGGAATTGCAGGGTACTAAATCATTAGTCGAATGAATGCTATATAAGTTTAAATCTTATAAGAAGATAAACCAGAATCAAAAAAACAAAACAAAACAATTTAAATATACGACACAAAATATTGACGAAAACTGTCTACAGCTGTTTGTAGCTCTGAAATTCTCAAGGGACGTGTTTCATTCTGAGAATGACTGAGAATGATTTAGATAAAGCGATTTATGTCTCATGTTATTGCATGTAGACTGAAAGCTGTGGGTAAAGTTTTAGTGCCTGGGGAAAATAACTCGGGGGAACAAAAACCCAAAGACCGGGGGAGTGGGCGTTTTTACTGTGCGTTGCGTCATGGAATTTATCGCAGAACATTCGATCGGATTCTACGGAAGGTCGCCATCTTTGAATACAACGAGAGAGACAGAGACGGGATTTTTCATTTCCTTTGTTCATATAACCTGCAATTTCGCACCTCCTAAGTGTTAGATCAAGGTAGGTGTAGTTCTTTGATCATAGTCAAACACAATATATTCTGTTATGTACAGGTTAGCGAATTTTTCTAATGTTATACGGTTGTTTTTCCGGGCTTTTGCCAACAAGACGGATGTGCGTCTGCCGTTAAGCTGTGCCTTGAACTGTTTGCTCAATTTAAATAACTAATCGCTTTTTGTCCATGTAAGCAAAATTGGGCGTTTTTTTTTATACCTGGTTAAGACCCGTTCTATGAGATAAATGATTGCAGTAGAATGGTGTTAAATTGGATGTCGTAGCATACGTTTGGTTAACCGTTAACGTATGTAACGCATAATGGGTGAAAAACAACCCTAGCTAATGTGCTAAACGATGCAGGGGCCTTTGGTAAGGTCGAAAAAAAGTTCGACAATTTTCTACTTTATCCGTTCGCCCACAGCCTATTGACTAGCTTTAGTCCAGCATCTTCGAACGCATTACATTTTAAATAGCATGTTAATGAATACAAATGCATCGACACAGTTGAAGTCAACGACACCCGAGCGTTTAAAGGCCTGCGAGTAGTTTAACGTTAGCTAACATCACCGCAGCGGCTCTGAAGTCGCCGAGGAAGCTACTATCAAACAATAGCAGCGGGACGTGTTTACGTTTCTTCCTCTTCAGCGGTGTATAAACCGTAATCTTTAGTAACATCGGTTGAGTGCATGAACAAATAAAAAGTACAGTTTTCTTAACGCCAGCGGTTTCCTGGAGTCGGCTAGGTATATTTTGACGGAGAGAGCAGCTACAAACGTCAACAACCGTTTGTTCTAGTTAAAACTGTGAAAAGTAGCCATATCATAGCACTTTAAGGTAACTGTGGTGTATGTCTGCATGGGTTGTTCTGTCAAGCAGTTAATTTTCTTAGGTTTTCAGTTAAAACTTTTGAAATATATTGCTTCCGTCTGTCAGAGGGAAATGAGGTGTGCCAGAATAATCTACAGTTATACACCACACAGTCAATAAGTAGTAAAACACTGTGATGTCAGATAACCACATTTCAAAATGTTAACAAGCCTGTGAAATGTTTTACTGTTTGCTCTATGTCTTTTAGATGCGCAACTCAAAGCGAATGCACTCCCCAGGTGTTTGGCTTGATGAGTACAGCTGGGAAGAGAGAATGGAGTGTCGGAAAAGAAAGAAACGGGACTCGCATAGCAGCGAAAGAGAAAATAAGTCCAGGAGAACCCAACGGCAACACAAGATGTATGACGGGTAAATGTCTGTCACTATTTGTTGTGTAAAGTCTTAAAACTGGTTGAGATTTGGTTTCTTAAGGTACATGTAGTCAGAAATCCATTTAAACCCTATACTAAACTCTCCCCCTAAGTCTAAAACCACATAACATATTTAGGGAAATGTTGTGGCTAATTTTAGATTTTTAGCAGATATCCTGTCAGGTGTCTTGTGCTGGGTCTTTTTACAATTTATTGGCACAACTTGAGCCAGATTGTAAAACATTCTTGTCATCAGGTCAAGTTTAATATGGACCTTAACTTGACAAATGGCAGCACTGACTCATGATTCATTTGGCAATTTTTACAAATACAGTTAAAATTTAAAAACGGCGTAACTTCGTCAAGTAACCATTATTAGATAAGTCCATTTATAATGTCTCAGAAATCTAACGGCTGTGCTCTATGATGACCTTGCAGTTGCACTTGTAATGCATCATATGTGTGAACAACCTACTGTGCACTTTCTGAAGTTTTACTTTTAATCCAGCATTTTAAATTAATTGTTTTGTCCTTATGTGGTTTGTTTATTCGCAGTTTTCATGCACTTTTTGTGATTTGCAAATGCTAGTATTTGGTGAGCATTTATTATGACCCATGGGGTTACATTAGATGTTTTTATGTCTATTCTAATTTTAATTTTGTAGAGAGGCAGACTTCTTACTGAAAGACAACTGATACCATCATGGTGCTAGGGTGTTAGAGGTTTCTTAGTCTTTTTTTAGATGCTTATGGTCAAACATGGTTTGCTGGGTGGGCGTGTTGGAAGTGATTGAAAATATTCAGAGTAAACTCAGCCTTAGTGAGAAAATGTTAGGTTGTTTATAACAGGCAAGGTCTATATAAGCACCTGTTGCAAAATTAGAGAGACCATTTGTAATGCAAATAATAAACAAATATTTTGGATCTCCATTTTCCATATTTGCAGAAACGTTATTAAGTAGGTGTTAACCTTTGGCATATCAAGTTAGGCAGGTGTAGAATCACATATTGTATTACGCCTCATCAGGTTGTTCTGAAAAGCTTTCAGCAACTTTCAAGGCCTCATACTTTAACCCTGCCAATATGGCTGTATGTCAAGGTGCATCAGTTTTAAGGAGGCATAATTTTGGTTGCCGGAATGGCAGCTGTATAGATATTAAAATTGTTCAGAGGTGTGGCTCCACAAACTGTCATTTCCATACTGCTGGTGAGAGTCCCATTTGCACAGTTGTAATCCGTTGTTATGCACTGTCATTGAATAGGATGATGCTTTTGGTGGTTGTAAATCCGGACGTTGCTAATTACAAATGTTACATAAAAGGCTCAGGAGATAGGGTGTCGGGCAATAGGCGGACCATTAGCACAGTCTTGTTTTTAAGCTTGACCACAGACAAGGCTCTTCTAACATGACATACATGTTCTAGACCTTGTGTGTAATCTGTGTGTTTTGTTTGACTGCAGGCACTATCTGGAGACCCGCAGTTTAAACCAGAGGCTGGACTCACGGGAAGGAGACACCCGGGACCGCAGTTTGGACATGGCCCGTGAGGATAACGGTCGTGAAGACGCCTGTAAGGACAGAGACCGTGACTGGCATCATTACAGCAAGTCATCAGGGCGTAGTGGGCGCAGTGGTCGGAGCGGTCGCAGCAGGCGAAGCAGCCGCAGGCAAAGAGACCGAAAGCGCAGACCTAGCCACTCGCGCCACAAGTCCTCATCGGTATGGCAACACCATTCTCCCCTTGCCCCCCCTTTCCCCTATCTATAGCACCAAATCAGAACGGTGTTTAGCCAATGCTTAACACCTATGTCTGTCTTTCTGTATCTCTTTGTGTGTCCTACTTCTCACTGTTAAGCATGATTCTCTGTGATAACAAGTAGAAGATTTAGGTGACTCGGGTGACTGTTTATAGATTTGCACGAAAAAAGTGGATCCAGTATTTGTGCTGAAATGTTGTGGGCAGTTATGGGACGTGATAGAGTTACAAAAAACTACATGTAGAACGACTGTCATCAAACAAGTTGAGTTTTTTTGTACTACTGTGAGAAAGTCTCTCATCTGAAAATCTTGTTGCCATGTTTTTCTTCTGTAACACACACTATGTGGTGGCTGGCGCCCAATTTCTCTGACGGGGCTGAATTTGAATTTGCTGCTCCGTCCTTCCGTCCATTCGCCTGGCGGTGTTACTGAACGGGCCGAATCTGTCCACCCCTACACCTCCCCCCCTTGGCCTCGTTGAATGAATGGCGGTGTCGCATTGTGGTGGCCTGGTGCTGGCTGACTGATGGGTTGTTGATGTGATGGCGGATTGCTGCGGTTCCGGTGCAGAGGAGGAGCCATCACCGCAGGAGCAGGAAAAGATCCAGGAGTGTTGAGGATGATGGCGAGGGTCACCTCATCTATCACAGTGGAGACATGCTGAGAGCGAGATGTATAGAATATATACCTTTTTTTTTCTACTGTTGTTAACACTTTGTCTCTCTCACTCTCTTGTCTGGTTTTTATTTCCAAACATTAATATATAGGCTGATGTAGGTGGGCCAATAGTATTAATTTTTGTGCTTGTCAGTGTAACATATTTTGAATTGAGTTGTGTTCAAAATCTTGCTATAATAGTGTAGCTAATCAGAACCATGTAAAATCAGGCAGTGAACCAGCCACAGGCCAGTGTGTGACTTTATCAATGTTGTGGTTCTAACTTCAGCTCTCTATTTTCCGTAGATGAGATTGTGTGTACTCTAGGAGAGGGTGCCTTTGGGAAGGTTGTCGAATGCATTGATCACGCTAAGTAAGTAAAAATGTGAAAATAGCCTTGATTGGTTGTTTCTTTGCCCTCATTTAATAACATTTCTTCCTATTGTGTATCCAGTGATGGAGCTCGAGTGGCTCTGAAGATCATAAAAAACATAGATCGGTACCGTGAGGCAGCTATGTCTGAGGTACAGGTGCTTGAACAGTTGAAATCCCTCGACTCAGGCAGGCGACAGTAAGTCAATCTGTAGTTACTTTATAGTACAATAGCCTGATCTTGCAGGTGTCACATAGTATGTTAAAACCTTTCCAGACAACATCTACTGTTCCTTTTCTCCTGCTTTAGGGCTTGTGTACACATGCTGGACTGGTTTGACTACCATGGCCATATATGCATCGCGTTTGAACTGCTTGGTCTGAGCACCTATGATTTCCTCAAGGAAAACAACTTCCAGCCTTTTCCAATCGAACACATCAGGCACATGGCGTACCAGATCATCCGCGCTGTGAGATGTAAGTACTAGATACATGACTGTGACTAGGATATTTTTTAAAAAGAAACGGCTTGGTTGAAACGAGATCTTGTTTTTTAGTTCTGCATAAGAACAAGCTGACTCACACAGACTTGAAGCCTGAGAATATCCTCTTCATTGACTCAGATTATGATTTGGAGTACAATCCTGAAATGGTAAGTGTTGTATTCATCCAAACAGAAAACCAGACATGCTGAAGTATTTGATGTTGTAGAACTTTCTATTTGCAGCAGATGTTTTTAGGGTTTTTTTGCCCACACGTTTTTTTACTTTTTCCCCTATCAGAAACAGGATGAACGAACATTGAGGAATCCAGATGTGAAAATTGTGGACTTCGGTAACGCCACATATGAACACGAGCACCACACCTCTGTTGTGTCAACACGTCACTACCGTGCTCCAGAAGTCATTTTAGGTAAACTAGAGTCTTATTTAAAAGGGCTGTGGTAGAACGGTAGACAGATCCTTCAGTGGTGACCAATACATTTATCTTTCAGATCTGGGCTGGGACCATTCCTGTGATGTCTGGAGTATAGGCTGTATACTTATTGAGTACTACCTTGGCACTACACTTTTTCAGGTAGGTGGCAGTAGAGAGCACAGTGAACTTCTGAACGCTCCTGACAGTTGTCATAGCATTTATTGTTTATTGTCCTTCTTATTTAGACCCATGACAGCAAAGAGCATCTTGCTATGATGGAGAGAGTCCTGGGTCCCATCCCCACAAACCTCCTACAGAAAACCAAGTAAGGGCATATCGACATATTTCAATGTTAATGATTCTGACTCCGAGACTCCAGTGCTAGAGTTAACTGACTAGTTTTGATTTACAATGATATTTTAGTTTTATAGTGTATTTATAATAAGTATTTCTGCTAAGTATCTGTTAACTGTTTTATAGGAAGCGAAGGTATGTTCATCGGTGCAAGCTAGACTGGGATGCTCACAGCTCAGCTGGGAGATATGTCAGGAAACACTGTAAACCCCTCAAGGTAAGAGAAATATGATATATTGACAGTGTCAAATGACACTGATTAAAAACACACTGGTGCTTATGACATATGATAAAAATATAGTTTAAACAAATCAAGCATTTTGTTGTCATGGTAACTGGCTTGTTGGACATTAGTCCCCGCAGTCATCTGAGTTTTATTTAAAGGTAAAGTGTCCCAGATCTAAATACCCACCCCTCCCTTGCCAATACCCTGGCGGTCAGGTTCCATTTTGTAGTCAATGACCACTTTGAGTAAAAATATTCTTCCTTTCACATGATTATACATTTATATACACTAAGGAAACGTATTCTGGTTGTGAAGCCAACAGCTTTACAATGACTGGACTCCCAACTTGCTGTATGCAGTCTTAGAATGTAGCAAAACCATCTGAAATGTGTTACACAAACCGCGTTTCATTACGACATCTTTCAGTTTGTGGGGTGCTATCTAAGCTTTTAGGTGTTTGCCAAATACACACGGCCTCTCGCATTGTATCTGTGTCTAATGCAGTAGCACAAATATGCAAGTACGTTTCTTATAGTATCTCTCTCATACTGTGACGGGCTTGATACAGCTTTGGAGAGCACGAGGTTAATTATGACATTTCTAGAGACCAATTTTACAGTTGTCCTTTGTTTTCCACCAGAATTACATGGTGTCAAAGAGCGATGACCACCTGCAGCTGTTCAGTCTGATAGAGAAGATGATGGACTATGACCCTGCTAAGCGCCTCAGCCTGGAGCAGGCCCTGCGTCACCCGTTCTTCTCCTGCTACTATAAGAGCAGCAGCAGAAGCAGTAGCAGCAGTAGTAGCAGCAAAAAAGACTGAATTCCCGAACCGCTAAACCTCTGACCTGTAACCTCGGTCAGGGCCTGGCTGTCTCTGTGACATCTATCATAGTGCTTCGTGTCAGCCTCTACTTCCTGACTCTCCAGGAGAGTTGTAGCTTAAATGACTGTATCAGTCCACTGCCCTGCATTGCTGTGTCTGGTCCATAAGCCAATGTGTTAATTTCATCATCCATCAGTTATGTTTTCATCTGTGGCATGTTTTGATGTAATGATTCACTTAAATGATTTCTATTTATTTACTGTTGTAATTCAAACTCGTTTCTGAAAGAAGTGATTTTCTTTTTTCATGTTTAAATGTTAAAGTCAGGTTAGTGGTGGGTAATGTAATGGACTGTCTTACCAGCAATTATTTATGCAGCATTGTAAGTGTAAAAACCCCATCGCAGGCAGAAAATACTTGTACATATTACTCATTTTGACATTTGTTTTTTTTCCACTGGTTGTGTAACTTTTGCAGTATAATGTACATTTTGTCAATAAATCAGTAGACGACAGAAGTGTCTTGAGTTTTATTCCACTCGTGCAATAAGAAGGTTCACACAGTTACATGATGGTGAATTGTTGTGCAGCTGCTGCATTGATCCGCTGGATGGCGCTAAACCTCTTTGCTGTTCACTTTTTCACTGCCTAACTGACCAGTGAAGGCGCCGTGCTGAGGAGATGGTCTTTGAGCCTGTTCAGTCCTAATTGTAACGTTGATACTTTAAACTAACTCACTGTTGCGCTCAAATGGTTTATTTAGGAAGTGAAACTCGTGGTTTCTAGAGTCGCGTGAAGGCTGATCCCCCAACTGCCAGAGAAGGAGCTTCATTAGTAAACTGTTATCTCGTGTAGCTCAGTATTCTTGTCACTGAAACCTAAGATTGAATGCGGGACAGCTGTTTTCGCAACGAAGCCTTTACGGATGTTTTTTTTTTATTTCTATTATATAAGGAGCAGATTGAAAATCTAACGCGGTCTAATTCTAACTCAACAGTGAAAATAAATCAGAGTAACTGGCTCCTTAGACTACGACGCTGAGCTGACGTTCCTGAGAGGCTGCGATGGTCGGACCCTCGCGCTCTCACTGACAACGTGCAGCCTCCCACGTGGTCCACAGGGCGGGCGCATCTCCACCAGTTGAACGTGCAAGTTAAAGTGAGGCAAACGGTTGCACCTACTGGATACTCCCCGACAGGAAAAAAAACAACCTGTAATTCTCTGCTTGGCATCCACGTCGCTCTCATCTGTTCCTGGCGTAATCCCGGACCGCACTGCCGCTGCCTCTTGTTCCAAGACTCATTTAGGAGCGCTTTGAACCCTGAGCCCAGTGTGCTGGAGCTGCCTGTTTGAACGCGTTAGGTTAGTCAACAGAGCCCGGTGAAGGATTTGTTGCAGAACTACTGAGCTATTAACTGATTTCAAGATTTCAAGTTATTTGCAAGAGGAGCTTGGAGCAGGATTTCAGCATGGATCTAACTAGAGACTCTGTCGGAGAGAGTAAGCCGGTGTGTCAGTGCGCCCCCAAGTCTGTGGTCCAGCGGTGGCTGCCAGGTTTCCCCATGACACTGTGCTTGCTCATGTCCATGAGCTCCATCACCGTGTGTCTTCTGATGAGCATCAGGACCTTCCAGCTGGAGAACCGACTGCATGTGGAGCTGGACAAAGCGTCAGTCCTCCACCCGCCGCCCGGAGCTTGTCTGAACGAGGATGGGACCCTAATTCCAGAGCTGCGCACCTCAGTAGGGAAGTTCGTGGAGGAGGTACATATTGTCGACTGTGACATGAATGTAAAAATAATATGATAAACGCGGCTTAGTCGTGCTTGTGAACCTCTAACAGATGCGCTGCTTGCCTCTGCGTCAATTGTGCGTAATAACAGAGAACATATGCGGCGAGGCTTGCGAACGCACAGACTTGGCACTTTTTGGTAATTGTACCCTAATGATTCCTCCCTAAAATCAGCGCTTTTAAATTGCATGTCCTTAGGGATCAACCGTTCATGCAGCTGGCCAATTAGTTTGCAGTTAAAGTTCTTTATAGGGTGACATAACCACTGATGATAGACACAAACCTATAATTTTGTCACATGGAAAAGAAATTTAGGAAAATCCTTTCACAATAGAACTGTGTGTAAATGCAGACAGATTGTGATTTCTTTATGGTTACTGGTAAACACGAATTATTTAAATCTCTTTTAGATTCCAGAAATGTGAATTTGTTCTATTCACATTCTATTTGTTCCTCTTTGTCTGGTCAAATTTAATCTATTATTTAGCCCACAAAATGTAGTCAAACCAAGTGAAAAGTTATTATTCCCACTTTTATGAGCCCAGTGTACTGAAGGCTAGAATTTTCTCTGTGTTCTCAGAAAGTGGCCGGGCTGATGCCGAAAAAGCGGACAGCTCGGGATGTTGGCCAAGAGTGCTCCTGTCCTCCAGGTATCAGTCTCTGTTTTGTAGCTTCAGCACCACTTACACCACTTATCAAAACACACAAACAAAACAAAGGACACAGTAAATGTCCAGACCCCAAGGTTAAGGGTTCAGAACCTGACGAGCAGACATTCTCCTTCAGGATTTTTTGGTAGAGCACATTATTCATGGTTCCACTGATTATGGCAAGTTGAAGCCCCAGAACATAACACTGCCACCACCATGTTTGACTGTTCTTATGAAATGCTGCTTTAGTTTTATATCAGATCACTCCACAGACTGTGTCTGTTTCTGTGTGGGGTATCAGGGCCCTAAGCCTGTGTGTGGGTCATACTGTGAGAGCAGGGGTCAACATTCAGCAGACCAGTGGGGTTGGGACGTCCAGTCTGATCCCGCAGCCCTGTGTCTGTGGGGGATGCTCACTTTATGGAGCAGCCGCGTGCCAAGATGGGCTGGTTTGTGGTGTCCATTACAGAGCGTGTGATAGTTCCCGGTGTGGAGAACAGTGTGATCCTCATCAAGTTGCACACATAGGTTTGGCTTATGTGAATTAAAAAAAGACTGGATTTGATGTGATGCATGTGCTATGTGGTCTCCACACAGACTGGTGAAGCATTTATATACCACACCTCTGGAGAGAGGGGGTCTGGTTCACTCACAGAGAAGGGATTCGGCTTGCTGCAGCAGGATGTGCGTGTTATCTTCTCAAATCTAGTGGAATTTAGTTTAGTGAAAATAACAATTGTAATGCACACATTTGATGCTATCCAACCTTCAGGATTTGCTTGAGTTTTTAGGATCATTTGGGGGATTTTCCTCTTTTCTTCCTTCTTTCTTTGTTTTTCTTTGTGTCTGGGTGTAAATAGCTGTGCAACAACAACAGCAACAGGTGATAGGGCTCATACGTGGAATTTCTGGCTTGCTGTCAACACGTTCGGCGCGCCAACCTTACGTCTGCTGTGTCAAGGTATCTCTGACCCTCTATCCGGTCAGCAGAACTGATGTGAGTGTTGTTGGCTTCAAGCAAAGCAAAGACACTCTATAGTTTCACTTGTGACAGACAATTTCTATGAAGTATCACTCAGTAGGAATACCATCAGACGCTGTGAGCAGCTGCCTGATTAAGACTCACTTGCTCTTTTCTGCTTGTTCATTTAAACTTAATTCCATAACATAATTAGATCATATTATTGTAGCAGATGTTGCATTTTCCTGTCAGTGACACTATATTATTGGGGTTTTGGCACTGAAATTCAATCTCTCCACAACTATTCAGAAGTCTATTCAAAGTTCTCTCTTTTCACTTTCTGGGATTTTAAATACGGTGTTCTGTTTTTGGTGAAACAAAAGGCTATTTTCTTAATGTGGTTCTGATGCAACCGAATGCCTGTGGACATGGATTTTTTTTCACGTCTCAGAAATTACATTGCTCAATAGAGACTTGTCAACTTTTCTGAAAAAAATGTGTTTATTTTTAAAGGGGGATTTTCAGCTGATAAACTTGGATTTAACACGATTTTGCTTTGAGCTTTGAGCTTAAGAAGCCATGATCTGGTTATTTATACCCAATAAATAAATGTGATTTACCTAAAACATTTTGATGTGCTTTTATCTGAGCTATGCTTCTGTCCCTCACATATGTGCATCCTATCTATGTCCTTGTGAGAGGGCACAGTCTGTGTCGTAGTCCCATGTGGATGCCTGTGTGTGGCATATATATACGTGTGTGTGTCTGAGAGTGTGTGCCAGAGCCTTTGAGGGGCCGACAGAGGCACCTCTCTCAACACGACACTGTAAGAAGAGACTCTCCTCTCCCTTTAGCAACAACTCTAGCCACCTGAAACTTAAATCTCTCACCGCAGCGATCACAGGCCAAGGTATTCCTGTCTGTATTCCTCTTAGAGACACTTCCACACAGCATGAGTGGCATTTATGCCATTAAAACTATGCTCTCCACATCAGGGTGCTCAGCTTTCAGCCTGCATGAGGACGGGGGCCCAACAGAGGGCAGCAATTCCGCAGCAGCACTGGAAATGGTGATGTTGACTTTGTCATTGACACCTGTGAGTGAAGGACGTGCTTCTGATTTCAAATGAGTATTTTAAAGGCACGACCTCCTGGATTAGTTGCTCCTGGAGCAGAAAAGACGTTGTCTAAAAATACACTTTGACCTCACGTTGCCCTTAGTGAAAGCAGCATTGTGACACTTCCACGCCCACAGATACGGACACAGACGTGACCAGCAGTTGTTAAGGCTGAAGCAAACTGTGTCACAGAGTACAACGTACAAGCTTCAGGTGTTTGCAATTAGCACCCGCCTGTTCAGTCAACAGACGCACACAACGTACGCTCGCAGAACACATGCACACGTTCATTACCTACACACGAACACAACACCTTCGCGGTGCCTCGGCTAATTGCAACCATGTGAGTGTTGTATGTGTCCTGCGTGGGGGTGGGGGTGGGGGGTGTTGTCATCTCTGAGGTTGGCATTTAAAGTCTGTTTAACAGGTCTGATGCTGGCAGACCCCAACCAGTATCAGACTTGGTAAACAAAGTCTGGCCACGCTTCAGCAGGAGAGGCTCCTAAAACAATAATCTCATTAGCCTGTGATTAAACTCTCAAAAAGGAAAGGTTACTATGGTTCTCACGCTTATGGCCAGTCTACAGACAGGGCTTGTTAACTTGAAGAGGTCGCAGGTTTCCATAGGATGATTTAACATCACTCTCGTTCTAATTGTCTAATCGTTTGTATGATCTGCGTAACAACTTGTATAATCTTCTCTACTCTGACGTTTAAGACTTTGGTGCATGTTGGTCTTTTGTTGGTGTAAACTAATAGAACTTGAGATATTTTTGTGATATTTTATAGACCAAACATTTGCTTAATCAAGCCGTTGTTGACAACTTGTTTTTTAATTTGTTGATTTGCAGTTATCACCTACAATTTATATTTAAATCCTCAAGTTAAATACGCTGTAAAAAGTTTTAGTGTCCACTTGCATCCTAAGTCCTAGTTACAACTGAGATCAGTCAGTCAGTATCTGAAGTCTTTGGTGTTAGCACATGCAAGACCAAGAGGTCGGACCCCCGACTGTGCGGTCAGATCAATTTCCATCAGATAAGAGCTCATTAACAGGCTCTTAACTGATGGGGAGCACGGGCCCCGTCATACACATGTGCAGATGTGTATTTATATAATTGAGAGAACGTGGTCACAGCAGGGATCCTTGATGCATTCAACATGGACACATTCGGAGAACATTTTATTGATTACGCGATTCTTTGTCGTCTTTCTGCAAATACAACTGCTTAGTTGTGTCTTACATTACTTTTCTGCTCCCACTCACTGCGGCGGTCTAATGTTAAAAAAGTCTCTAAATCATCTGCTGGCTTTATCTGGCCTGTGTAGGTTCAACCTCTCACCCAGGAGGCAAAGGAGAGGCTGCACACTCTTCCTCCCCTGCCCACCAGTAGATAAAGCCCCACGATGAGGCCAACACCCTGCAGGGCTGCATTTAGTTTTTTAAAGCAGTAATAAATAAGTCAGGAAGCATGCAGCTACCCGTACAGTCCTTCACCACAGGCAGAATACACAGGCCACATAAGATCCATTACGGACCATTTTGAAACAACAAATGCAGGAAATTTGTTTCCACAAGTGGTTCCATTTTAGATTTGTTTCGTTATAGCTGTGGGCAGTGGGTGGTTTCTCAAAGTATTGATAGGCTGGATCATAGCACATAACTGCTGTAACACTGTGTGTGAGACTCCGCTTCCTTATTCTTTGGGTGTTTCTATCGTGCGCATGCTTACAGGCATGTATTTAGTGCGTGTGTGTTTATTTTGAGGTCTGCAGGTGTATATTTTAGCGTGTGGCTGCCAGTGAATGAGTGTACGGCTTTGAATTCACAGTGTACTGTGGTGTATGAAGTCAATTATGAAGAGAGTATCCTGTGGCAGAAAATCCAGGTATCTCATTACATTATACCACAGGGAGGAGATTTTTAACCAGGGAAGAAAATATACAGTTGTTGAAATGCAAAATACGTTTCATCCTGCTGCTTCTGAGTCAAATGTGCATGTATGCACACAGACACCCACATTTTCCACAGTTGGATCTATTGGGTAAGTATTTTCTTCTCTTCTTCCCAACAGTGTAGTTCAAAATAAATCATCCTAAATTCTTTAACCACCTGGCATAATGTTTTCCTAATTTATTGTATCTTGATGTTTGGATTTTTATAGAGGAAACAGTCTAACGCTGCAAAGACTATATCAATCAGTTTTACTTTGGGGTCGACATCATAAGGAAACTCCCTCTCTTCCCTCCTTATATCACAGACTACAGATGCTGTTATCACATGGACAGCAGCTCTAACGCACAGCTGTATGAGCCTCCTGTCCTGAGGTTACTCTAATCTCTCAGCTGAAGTGTCTCTTGTTCCCTTCAGTCACTGTAGGAGGGAAAAAAACTGAGCGACTCTTCTTGATATCTCGTTCTTACTTGGAAGATTATCTTGGAAGGCTTCAGTGTCCTAAGCTTATTTGTAGAAGGAGAGGGGAATGCTGCCTCTTGGAGACATTTGGTTTGACGCAATCTGTATCATTGGAGTCAAGTGCTGAGATAGTTGGTCATAGGTCTAGGTTCAAGAGACGCTTCTAGATGGATGGATCGACTGAAGAACTTGTCTCAAGTGATTTCACTTACGTCAGTCTCGCAGTTTGGCTACATGTCTGAAAAAATAAATAAATAAAATCCAGAGGCATGGAGAAAAATTAGAACACAAAAAGGCAGATAAACATTTAGAAGAATAATGTTATAAAGGTGCAGTGCAAAGGTTTATTTACACTTAAAATATCCAAAGAAATATCAAGTCACAGTAACATAACACGTGTTTTTGGTAAGCTCTAAGTTTCTACATTGTTTGTTTGTTTGTAAATGTAATGGTTACTTACATCATTACTAAATAGCATTTGAGTAGGTCTCTGGACAGATATATCACATTTCCTACATTTTATTCTCATACACTAGATAGAGTCACCCATCAACTCACAAACCATGTCGGGACCCCTCTCCCCTGTCTTTCACCAACCTCCTTATTAAAGTTAGCTTTTTGAAACCACAGTGTTGAGCGACAGGGCTGACATTCTTCCCTTTGGAAAATAAACAGCTGGACACAGGCCTGCCAGTCAGCTCTGTGCGAAGACCCTGAAGAACCTCTGGAACACACGAAAGCAAAGGGCTGAATGCCCTGAGCCCCAAATGCATCTAAGCCCAGGAAGTAAAACAGTGGGAGAGGGACGTTTGGAGCAGTCAGACTCATCTAGTGACATAATGTAGTACTGTTAGTTTTTTAAAGGATTTTTCATCCAATTATTTGTTTTGTTTGCACCAGATTGTATATCGTCACCCCCCCCAAAAAATACTGCTATTGAGCAACAGCAACCATTCGTAAGGATCTGTTTATATTTACATCATTATCTTTTTCCATGCAAGTCAAACAAAGGGAGAGGGGATTGTATATGAGACTCTCATACCCCACATATCATAAAAAACAAACATATCCTAAGATGAAAGTTTCTTTTTGCTATAGGCTGAGAGAAATGTCTGAAGCAGCGGTTATATTATGTAGGATATTAGCTCAGTACATAATTTCCATATGTTTGCAGCCCGTAACAGAGAACATTTTAGGAGATTGTATCCAAAGTGAGATATCAATCATTTGAAAAACACATGGCATCAAAGTTCAGCTTGATTTAGAAGAAACATTTGACTTGCTGCTTTTCATAAAGTAATGCTTTGTCTGATGCACATGATTTCAAAACACCAATTGTTTTCAGTAGACCAGCGTGCATCAAAAGCACCAAGTGGTGTGTTAAACCACAGGGACGTAATTCATGTTTTCAGTCTTGGATTGATTTAAGAACATCGTCATGGAATCGTGGTGTTTCTAGAGTCACACAATCTGCTGGCCTAGCAGATGGCCTGCGTTTCGTTCTGTCTAGTAATTATTTTAGTATGTCCATATTATATTTATTCCCGTATTCAAAGACATTCTCAGGCTGACAGAGGCTCCAGACAGAAATACTGTTGGAGCTTAATGCCACTTTATAAGAAATTAACGACTTAAGTAGCAGACAAAATAAACTCATTTAACATATGCTGCTATAAAATGAAAAATATGTAAATACACTCCACTGTAAGTGTGTGAAATTAGAACAGTTAAGTTTTTCATAAGTTCAAAGGAACTGTTGGCTGCAGGTTTAATGAAGGGTGCCTAAATTTATTACCAAACACTTGGAGCTTGTTTTATATTTTACTATCCTTGTTTCTTCCAAAAATTGGCCATAATAGACTTTTTCTTTTAAGCACCGTTCAAATCCTCTACAGTAAACACTGACGAGACCATAATATATATTTCTGTATATCTCTAATAATCAGTTCCATATCAAAACATTTTCACAAGGATGCCATATTCTCAGCAACGGCCAGTCTGGCTGAGAGGAAACAGAAGTGGCAAAAACTTACCAAGCAGTGCCAAACTTGGGTGCAGTGCTAAATGTGGAAACCATTATGATGTTTTCTTTAATTATTACAAGTGGCAGGTGACAAGGTGAATAGTCTTTTAATGGGGTAGCAGACAAACTCTGTAACACCAGCATGTGGCTCTTGGCTGGCTGACAGCAGCGCAAGGTCAAATACTTACTCACTGCTCCACAGTGCGCACCTAAACCTGTTTAATCATTTATCACAATTTACAGCAGCCTGGTGCCAGAAGAAAACGCACGACGCTCTCTCACACATCGGGTTTAAAGACTGTAAACAGGCTTCTATTCAATCCCATCGCCTTTTAAGATATCCAGCCTGGATAGAGGCATAGAAATCCATTTCCAATATCAGCCTTTTCCTTGACATTTACAGTCCAGTTAAGCCATTAGGAATGTAGCTCAGCTGAATCCAGCTGCAGGACGAGACTCACGCAAACACACCTGGATTTATTGGACAGATACTATCTTTAGGTTCAATCTCAGACAAACGGGGAGGCGGGGTCGGACCAGAGGTTATCGTTCATCCCGCCCCAACACTAGAGTGGAATAGGCAATTCTAGCTGAGGTCCTTGGGTGTTGGAGGTGTGAAGCCGCGTACCGGGGATCCAGATGGGCTCGCTGCGCTGAACGTGCTCCTGCTTAGTGTAACAGCCCCTGGATACGCTCGTCACTCTCCCGGCACCGCTTTAATGAGAGCGGAGCTTGTAAAACCCGGTCTGAAACCTTTGAACAAGCCCTCAGCATCACTGGTCCATGTTATTCTGTCATAACAGGGCAGGGAGGGCACGTTGGAGCGCAGTGCGGGGAACCTCTCAACAACTTAACACCACTGCTTGGAGAAGGGGACGTATTATGTGTATTAGGCCTGTTCTTTCTCTCTGTTTGACCTTTTCAAATGTGTCTTTGTATTTTTTCTCCCTGTTTTCTTTTTTTCCTCCCCTCATTGCTTTTCGACCTCTTGCTCAGCTTATACTGAAGCCTCTCCGTGTTTACGATGGGAGAACTGTATGTTTAATGTAGGCCCCGGGACCTGGATGGCTTGAGGCTGCTTCATCACCAGAATGGGTCAGTGTGTATATACATTAAACTAGGTTCTGCCAGGAGTGAGGTGGGGGGATGGAGATGGTTATCACACCTTCAGTAAACAGACGATGAATGAAGAGATGCAGAGGGACATTCACAGAGCAAGTGGTTGCTCCCTCAGGTGTGTCGATCCTGCGAGCTCATTTCCCGGTTGTCAGACTGGTGACAGCTGCATTCTGCCGAGATGTGGTAGTAGTAGTAGTAACTACATATAGAAATTTGACAGAACAACTGACTGAGTATACAGTAAGCAAGCTGCGTATCATCAGGGGTCTGGGCCAGAGCCGAGGGACTCACAACAATTCAACTCAAATACATTCTTACATTCTCACAATCTTAAAGGCAAGAGTTAGTCAACTTAGTCAAGATGTGCAGTCGCTCTGTTCTCATGTTTACAACCATATGTAACACATCTTTGGCTTAAAACTGAACCGCAGTGGCTGTACTGCAGTTAAACTATCAGCTGCACGGTATGTTAAGAAGCCTGCCAAAGCCACTGATGGGTCATTTCACTCTCTGATGTCCTTTTGACACTGATTTGACGATTTTGCATGCAGTTGTTTCCAAGCAGCATGGACCTTTAACGTAATTATAATAAGGTTGCACTGAAATTACCCTGTCTAACTGGATCTGAGCATTGACCGCGTGATGAAATGTGTGTGCGTGTAGGCATAAACTCATATTTACATATGTGCCAGCAGTCGTGCGTGCGTGTTTACCAGCAGCTTTGCAAGCTAATTGCGCTGTGACAGAGCGATAATGTGTTAAATAAGTGTTAATGAGCACACTTTGGTGGACACACACCATGACTTGCCACCAATAAATCGAAACACTTGGTTTCTGTCAGAAAGGCTGTCGCTGCCGCTGCTGCTCACTGTCTAACTGCCTCGGCCAGATGGAGGCATAAACTGGGAAGGGGCTGATGGAGGCGGAACTGGAGAAACTTGCTACACCAGAATATAGCGCACATGTTGAAACGTTTTCTCAGAGTTCCATCTGTTTTTTAACATATTGTGCAAAAGTTTGTGTGTGTCTGCATTTTTGTTATTGCCCTGTGTGCGTGTGTGTGTGTGTGTGTGTGTGTGGGTCTGTATGTGCGGGCTTGCATGTTGGCTCACCTTGCTCGTGTGTTGTAATTGTAATGCATGAGCGCGCGCGTGTGTGTGTGTTCCCACATTTTTGCATACCAGCGGCCCAGTTCCTTTGCCAGCCTCCATTGGGAGTTCTTCATATTTGCTGCGCCACTCACAGAATCATAATGAAATGAGTCCTGAGTGCATTTTGGGAGCCAGAGAAGTATCACAGATGTCCTCGCAGCTCAGGTTACACATGGAATATCTAGGTTGAACATGTGGACAATCTATCAGGTTCACCATCTCTCATTCCACTCATTTTCTCTATGAATGCATTCAGGCTTCTTCCCCTCCGGTATGTTTTTTATTTGCCCTGTTTGCTTTTTCGTACAGGTCTGGTCTTTCTAGACGTTCACGTTTAGATCTTTAGGGTGCAGGGCTTGGTGTGCAGGCATGTGTTTGCTCGTTGTTTGTGTTTGCAGCGAGCTAATTGACACAGTATTGTGGTTCCAGAGCTGCTTTGAAGCACATCAAGGAGAAGATGGCTGCTGTGGTTTTTACAAGACAGCAGAGAACATATGCTCCCACACAGGCTCAAAGACACACTCGCGCACTCTTAAAAAACACCCTGACAAGTTCAGACATTTTTATGGTGCTGTCAGTGTTTTACTCACTGGTAATATTTTTTAACTCCAGGCACCACTTTTGGAACCAAGCAGGTCTTTTTTCGCTGTTGTTTATTTACGCAGATAGTTTTCTCACGTCCATGTGGTTTTGATTGTGTGATTTGGAACAAAGACAAAGATGCTGAGTAGACAGAGCGGGGAGAGCAAGACAGTGGCGGTGGGGGGGGGATATCAGAGAGAAGAATGCAAGAATTCAACACGTATGTGACGTGTACATGTGGAAAAGCCTTAAACTCAACTCAATCAGTGTCTTTCTGTCTTTAAATTGCTCTATGTCTTGATATGCAACAGTCTGTTATTGCAGCATTATATTGGCATGCAGCGCGGCCTGTTCGGTTTCAAGCCCCTTATGGTTTTTTTCACTTTGTAAACAGGAGTTTGGCTGTTTAAAGCAAGGATTAAACACAACATGTATACACTGCTATAACTGCCTAAATTAGCCCTTGAATAGGAAACTCGTTTATGACACACACTGGGCCAGTAAGGAGGCCTGAGCCAAATCAACTTGCTCGTCGTAAAACATGTTGCGGAGAGTCGCAGCCAAACCACCAGTGCACTGTACGTGTTTAAAGCAGTTGGAATGAGATGAGTTGGCTCAGGTTACAGTGTTGTTATCTATAAAAAAACAAAGCCTGCAAAAGTATAGCAAATCTACTTAGAGGGGGTGAAGAAGATGCTTTGTCAGGTGTGAAGATAGGAGGTCAGACTTTTGGCATGCTGGTACACTGGCTCCTGACTGTGTGTGCGCTTCCTCCATCGTAGCATCACAGCCGAACACATTATTTATATTGTTTTTTTTTTCACGTTCGCTTTCTCTGAAAGGAACTGATGTCAATCAATCTGATTTCTGTGGGTTTTAAAACGTGTTTGATGAAACTGACATGCACATCTCCACTGCTGATCATATATTTAACTGTTGTTCTTACTTTGCCAGCTCGTTCCCCTGAAGATCCTCAGTAGTAAAATTCACTCAAAAACATGACTACACCTAACGACAGACCCCACCTTGGGGAGACATTTATACTTGGCACATTTACACAACAGGAATCCTACTATTCTTAGCCGAGGTCTGTCCTTGTACCGACTGTCTGACTGATGGGACAGATGTGATGTGTGTATCTGTCTCGTACAGTCAGCTCATTTTATTTGGCCCAATTGTTTTTGAACTTTTAAACTCACTCATTTCACGTTCGCTCTGTCTCTGCTTCCTCCTCTAAAAGACAGACAGAGGTAAATGAAGCGTAATACCCAGATACTTATCTTTCCTGTTCAGGCTTTTTTGCTCCATTCACATCTGAAAGGAAGCACAGTGTGTGTGTGTGTGTGTGTGTGTGTGTGTGTGTGTGTGTGTGTGTGTGTGTGTGTGTGTGTGTTCACGTTGGCAGGATTATGTATATCAACGTGTGCATGCGCGCGTGGGGACAAAGCAGGTGAAATTCAAGGTGGCATCTTTCCCTGTTGGAAGCAAACAGCAGACAGAAGGGTGACTGCAGGAGACCTGGGGGGTGGGCTGTAGAGGCACTGTGTGTCCCCCAAGCAAACAGGTCAGATAAGATCAGAGTGGAGGGAGCACAGCTGGAAGCCTTCTTGAGTTGACCCCTGTCTCTGCCCCACTCGCATTCCTCTAAACCCTCCGTTGCCCTCTTTCCTCGTGTCCTCTCTGTTCCCTTACTTTACCTCCCAAACTGTATTTCCTGCTCCGGTCTATCCCTCCATCCATTACTCTATTTTTCAAATAACATTTCCTCATGTTTGGATGATCCCTTACATCGTTTTTCTCCTTCTGTGTGGCGTCTCCCCTCCAGTCCTCGACTTTACGGCTTCTTCTCTGTCTTTCCATTCCTCTTTCTCAGCAGGGCCTCGGTAAAGTGGGGTCGGCCTTTAGCGTGTCTTTCCTCTGTTTCTCCCGTGCTCTTTGACCACATACATTATTACTAGCCTCTCTAAAGTGACCGATCACCTTTCATGTTTCCCCCTGGGCCGTGACCTAGACACGACAGTAGACCTAACATGTTAAAATAAGGCCTCTCAGCTCTGTGGTGTACGCGGTTTGTGTTCATTTACATTTGCGCGTCTGCGTTTTTGAGAGGACCGAGACAAAGCAAAAGCAGTGTGAAGCAGCTGGGCTTGTTGTTTTATGTGATTTAATATCATCGAGGAAAGTCATTAGGCGTAAAACCATGCATCAGAAGAAAGAAGTAACTGATGGTGTTTTCTCTTCTGCTGAGGACTTTAACCAGCGAGCGGGACGAGGGGGAGAAATATAAAACCCACACAGTTTGTGTGTATATTCATGTATATTTAGCTCAATGTAGATAGTGACACAAAGACAGCTGTTGTTGCTAGATCACTTCTATTTTGGCCACGCATGGGTCCGCCTGTTACTTTAACCAAAACCATTTCTGGAAATAGTCTGCGCCGCTGACAGACTGTTGAGACCGATCACACACTGCAGACCTGAGATATTACTTTACTTTACTTTACTTTTCTTGGCAGACGCTTTTATCCAAAGCGACTTACAAGGAGCTGGCGCTGGGTCTGGCTCAGGGACACACCTGGTAGGGGATGGATTAGGAGTCAGACGGGGTTCGAACCTACAACCTTCTGCATCCCAGTCTGACGCTTAACTCATTGAGCTACCAGGCCAGGTTATTAGATTATCAATAATCTAATAACCCAAATGAACCGAGCTCTCCCTCAGGTTCAGCTCTAGATATTTGCTGCAGGCCACGTCAACATCACTGCTGTTTGTCAAGCCTCTTGTGTCCAGTCATAATCCTCAGCCAATTACCTTCCCAACCTCTTGACCTTTTCAGCGTGAGTGGAGCCCCCATAATCTCCCCGTCGGTAAGCTTTAAACCTAAACAAGTCATGTTTAGTGTGTCCAAAACCAGGATGTGAGAAGTGCAATCTCACCTCCTCCTTCTCCTCCTGCTCCCACACTCTACCATCCCAACCCAGCCCCTCCCCTTCCCACTGGGAGCTATAGCCCTCTATCAGCACCCAGCACTGTCCTAAATCAAACATGTAGGAGGTAGAGGAGCGCGAGCTAATTTCGAAAATCTACCTGCATTCACATACCGTACAGTGTAGTTTCAGCATTTCCTGTATAGGCCCTTCACAAAAAACTGAGGTCAGGTCTACCAGCTGTCAATCATCAGGGACTTAGTGTCTCTCTCTCTTTCCTTCACACACACACACACACACACACACACACACACACACACACACAAACACACACACACACACACACACACACACACACACACGCGTGTGTAAATACTTGACTGCAGGCACTGATGCACTGTAGTTGACGTTGGAGCTGAATCATGTAAGTTGAACAGTTCTTGGACCATTATAGCATGGAACAAACAGACCCCGAGGACGACAGTTAACCTGGTTATGAAGAGAAAACAAATGTGTTCCCGGCGGTGCCAGTAAAAACAGGTACACAAACGCAAACCGTGTGTGCCAACAGACGCGGTACAATGCACACATGCACAAGACTGTGTATATGATATTTGTACATGCAAATGTAAACTGTGCTGCAGCATTCAGGAGGCAGCAAAAAGAGGATCCCGTCTTTGCTCCTCTCCCCTGAGGGTCACAGAAAGAGACTATTGTTGTGTGTCCTCTCTGAGTTCATACTGCCTTTTCATCTTACACTGTGCTCTTTATGTACTTTGGATGCCCCATAGGACCAACATTACATGTGGAAAGAAAGCTGCTTCGTATACAGGAGACCTACACCATTCTCCCGTCTCCTGCTGGTTGTGATTGGACGTGTGGTATTGGGCTCTTTAGCGTTCTGTACTGTGGTGTCACATTTGTGCTGTGTGGTGTTTTATTGTGGTAGCGCTGAGGGGGGCTGAGGGCAGACAGGCAAGACAGGCCTCTGCTTGTGAGTCTTTGGTGTGAGTAAAATCATTTTTTTATTCCCACAGTCTGGCATAAACAGACATTTGTGCACCCTCGTCAAACTCGAATGCCGCTGTCTCTCATTAGATGTTTTCTGCAAGTGCAGTCCATGTGTGCTGGGTATGACGGTACCTTTGCCTGTGGAAGCACACTCACACCCTGCAGACAGGAACATACGCTATGACCAGAAGAACCTGCAGCTGGCTGTCGTAATGAAGAACAGCAGGATGTCTTAAGAAAATGTAGATGTATTAAGAAATTCTCAACATTTATTGATATATAGTCAGGGGGGTGAACGGGCAAGCAACAACCACACTTTCGTGGTCTAGGTAACACTGGCAGTGTAAACATTAACGGATGGCAGAGGGGTTTGGTTCAAGTTGTTTTGCAATTTATTCATAGGTGTAGTTACATTATTTGTGTTTTCACATGTTGTTCTTAGATGCATCAACCATAAAAATAGAGGAAACCATTTTAAAACATGCTAAATTGTTTTTTAACGTGTTTTCTCTCCTGCAGCGCATTTATTTTAAAATCTGCTTTGCCCACATTCAACTAGAAACTTGTGCGTTTGACAGGTTTTTCTTTCTTTACGCTGATGCTCAAATTGATCCCGAACTTAATCCCATTTAAAGGGGGCAGAATTCCGCTTGGAGCCTGGTTCTTCTTGATTTCTTAAATCCGTTGTTTGGCTGGCTTAGGCAGACCAGGGCTCAGCCAAAACCACCAGTGTCACTTTCAATCTACGGGATCACAGCTGCTGTTTGATTGGCGCTCAAGTCTTTTTGCGCTGGGATTCAGTCAAGATGTTTCCACTGCAGAGGACTGTAAAAGCACAAAGCCATAATGAGGCTGCCAGCACATTATTTAACTTCATATACACACACCTGCACATCAGTCTGGGAGGGCTGGGACTCTCATCTGTGGAGTTATGTTTTTCTTTTGTTTTTATTGTCGCTTGTGTTTGTTTCGTGCTTTTCGTTCCTGATCAGGCCTTTCTCCTGCTGTCATCTCCTCTCTGAGTAGGAATGCAGATGTTGAGGTCGTTCGCTGCCTCTGTGTTGGAGAGAAGGGGTATTAAAGGGCAACAGTAAAAATCTCAGACCATTAAACATGATACTCGATGCACCATTAACCATCAGCTGACCTTTGTTCACCTTTCCTTCCCCTCCACACTTTCCAGTTCGTATGCTTCTTTATCTGCTCTCCCTCTTTCAGTCTTTTCTTGCTCTCCTCATATCTTCTAATCAACATTGTTTTTTTTCCTCATACTTTCCATGAACAGCCCGTTCTGTCTATTTACACATCGTTGCCAGACACTATTTGGAAATGATTTGGCTGCGTCTGATTTAATGAGTTAGGAAAAAGCAGATAATGTAAAGCCAATGTCAACGACAAAAAGAGATGCTAAATTACCATATAGTATTTTGTTTAGTATTTTTTGAATAGTTGTGGCAGTGCAGAGAGAAATCTTATAGTCCTTTGTGGAAAACCACAAAGTAAATGTCCTAACCAAGTTAAACCCAAACCCCAACAATGATTTGTTGACTATTTTAATTCAGCTCTGTCAGTTAGCAGGACTTGTTCTTTTCCACTCACTTACCTATCCGCTGACCCTGCCCGACCCTAACATCCTAGGAAGCATCTTTTTTTCCAACTCATTTCCGCCATAGCTCCAATTTTGCGGCCCTCCAGAGTATTTGGTGTCCATGAATCCTTTCTCCCCCTCATATAGCCTTCATGTGTCACCAGAGACCCGCGTTTTAGCCTATTAGCACGCCAACTAACCCTCTCTAAATTCCTCTGACAGTTTTTAATGCAGCTTTTATTAACCTCTCCGTGGCTCAGTTTTCTGCTATTGTCCGACAGCAGGGCACAAGTGTGGTGGACAACAGGGGCTTTAGAGATTTGTGTGTGGGTGTAAAGTTAGCGCCCCGATGATCAAACCCAGAGACTGAAGATGAGTCAGGGGATCGTCACCTCGACTGAAGAGAGACAGCTGGTAAGAGATGCGGCGATGGATGAAGCGGTGGGACGTATAGATAGGCAGGGTGATAAACAGATGGAGCTGTGAAATGAAAGCACCTGGTCCAGATAATGAAGAGGTGATTTCTGGGGTCGTGACCCCTGACAGGTGTGGAGGATGGGACTTTCATGAGGGACAAATCAAGATAGTGGATAAAGGAAGGAGTGACCCAAGCAGAGGGTGCAGGGAGCAGATCACACATCAACAGTCCTGCTTCCTGCTGTATGTATATATAATACACTTAAGCATGAAGGATCCTATATCCCTGACCACTTATAGGACTTTTAAATGTCTATTTCAAATGTATTTTAAAAAAATATCAAATTTCCTTTCCAGAAATATTTCTCCTCAGCAAGCAAACACATCACTCAACAAACTGATTTAATGTTCGCTCAGGTCCTTATATGGTATTTGAATTATGGTAATCAGAACTTTCTGCTTCCAAACCACAGGATAAATAGACTTCATAGTTCGGCACAGGGGAATCACTTTACAGGCAGTCTCTCCGCTGCCTGTGGGTTTGTTTCATACTGAATTAAACAGACACTGCAGTCACCGCTTAAACAAAGGTGGTCAGTTGATTAGTCTGTGTTGTCAGAAATAGATATTAGAGCCCAAAGCAAATATTTGGTTTTAATTAATTTAACTTCTCACTTCTGAGTATTTGTGAACTTTCTGTTCTGTCGAAGCGTCAAAACGTGTCATACCTCACTCGACATCTTTCACAGAGTGGCAAAACATTTCAACAACTCAGACTGACACAGAAAGTGCTGCATTAAGACAACGACACACACACTATACTGACAGTCGTCTGCACCTTACAGTTGCTGACTTTGAGTGAGGCATTAGCTTGGGGTTGCAGTTTGGTTTGTTACCCTTCTTGTGCAGTTCTGGGCAATGCTAAGTGTGTGTTGTGCAGAGGATCTGGCAAATCTTTTCTGACGGAGGCCAGGATGCCAGGCACCATTGGGAATGTTGGGAATGCTGGACGCCCTTTCTCATTGACCTGTATTTGTTGTGTGTGTGTCTGTGTCTGTTAAAGGGAGATAAGTAAAAAATATAAGGGAGTCAACGAGTGGCCTTGAAGAGTCCGAAAGATCTCTCATATAAACACTGTGATTCTTCCGTGATGCTCTGTACCTACTAACAGCTAAGCTTAACGTTCTAATACATTTTCCATGCCTAGCATTGCAAATGGGCTCTCATTAGAAACAGCTTATTCCATTTAAAAGGCACGCAGCGTCTTATACTTGACTTTAATGTGGAACTATTTCTAGTTTTCATTAAAACACTCACTCTATGTTCAGCTTTTTTCTCTGGGAGCTGTCTAATTAAGAATATCTCAGGAAATCAAGATCAGCTTTGGCCAATGAATTTGTGGTATGAAATAGAAAACAGATGTTTTGTGGCTAATTAAAAAAATGTTTTGGGGGGTGTTTTTTCTTCTGTTTTACTAACACTTGTAGTCTAACACAAAAAAAACGTCCAAACTATTAATGAATGCAAGTGGCCAACATTTATGTTATTACCAAATGCCAGCAATGTGTTTCTGTGTTTTTTCATTCGTCATTGTGATACGTTTTTTTTTTATTGCATGGAGAATTAAGCCCTTGTGTTAAGCGTCCGTCATGCTCCTATCAGAGCTCTTCCATGGATCAGCTGCTCCTGCTATGTGCTTGCCCCAATTTGTTAAACAGACACCCCAGAAAAAGACGATTTTACTCCTAAAGCCAAAGAGGAAACTACAGAGGAGTGAACATTTACTGTGGCACATAGATCTCTTTGGGGAACACTAAAGCTCAGAAGTGTCTTGCATAGAGGAGTAAAGGCCATGTTTGGGGGAGTGTGGAATGCTTTGGCCAGTTGTCGCCCTGCCGGTGGTGTCAGGTTGACTGTGAGCCTGAGATAGTTGCATTCCCATAGTCCCTCCCTTAGAAAACACCGACCAGCCCAGCACCGAGTTTGGATCATGGCATCCATGCACCAGTCATTACTGCCTTCTCCGCTGCACACGAACATGTATGCAAAACCTCTCCATCCACGTAGACACACATCAGGTGTCCAAGGGGGCTAAGGTGGAAGGGACAATCCACAGATATCAAATGGGATCTGGTGTTTTCAGACAAATGGGTAAACAGTCTGCCAGACAGACAACGGACTGAGGTTCAGCCAAGACGCTTGAAACAAAGCCGACCAGCAGGAGCTTGGCAAACCTAAGGCTTACTGCTATAGTCTACTTAAACAAGAGAATAGTTAGATGAATAGTGATGTGACCATAGCCCTAAACATGCATATGTGTGCGACCATACACACACACACACACACACACACACACACACACTGTCACTTATACACAGACTATTCTTGTCTAAACCACTCATCTGAAAAAGTGCCGAGCTGGTTATGTTACACCGAGGGGGTCTATGAAGCATTAGGGGGGCAGATTTTGAAGCTGGATAACCTCTCAGGCAGTTAAATGTCACTGTCATTGTTCTTGGCTCTGTACCTCTGACTGCACAACTCATAATAAACGCGAACGTGCCCATTCTGGGAATAATTGTTCTGGTTTGATGGAGTGAGACGGGCTCAGTCTGTGTGTGGCCACACATTGCCTGCCTTAAATACTGAGCTTCCCTCTGGGAGGTTTGCATATCTGCGCTTTGCTTTGCCTCCACACACGCACACGCACACACACACACACACACACTGACCCTTGAGGCTGCTTGCATCAGAGAGTTCAGAGTTTTACGCTTTTGTCAAAGGGACTTAAAAAAAAAAAAGCACTTACAATAAACCCAATTGCAAACTGCAGAAAAAGACACTAATAAACAGAAAGTGGCAGAAGCGGAGGTGTAATTTAAATAAATGTTGACATTTGAATTGATGACTATTATGCAGAAAACACAATTCTGCAAATCACTGTCATTTTGACAGGACTTTGTCTCCACTGTCATTGTTTGGACATATAGCCAATGGAAAAAACTTTGAATTACCAGCCAGTGTGGTTTGTATTCCCAACCTTTATGTAGGCCTGTGTCAACACTCCTTTTCCAAATTCCACTCAAAAGCCTCAGGAATCCTCCCCGCTGTATCCACCACTGTCTCTGACAGAATTGACTCATTGTGAAAATCAGGCCCATAAATTCTGGTTGGGCTCAACTTCCTGCAGGGAGCAGTTGTGGTCTGTCAGATAAAGAGAATCTCGGGAGGTGAGGCTCTTCTAAAAATGTTTATGTTGACTACATGATGCCAAAGAAGAACAGATGTGGATTTAAGCGCCACACATTATAGAATCATTTGATAATATTCTTACTAAGAAAAAAACAATAACCATCTAGATGAATCCTGATTTTTAGCTCATCCATGTTACAGAGCTCCTTTAATATGAATAAATGAGTCAATGAGCAACACTTTAGTGCTTTATATCAAGGCAAACCCACTGTGCAGCATCCTATTGCACCCCATAGCTGTGTTGGGAAAAAGCACATTTATATGCTTCTATGGGTTTATGTCATCTTCAGAAATTTGAAATATGAGACGATGAGAAAGCATCAGCTGAGACCAGACCATTACTCCAACAATATTTGCAGAGCACAATGCAGAACTTTCGTCTTTTTCTAAGGAGATAACCTTCGTGTGGCCTGGCACAGTGCAGCAGAGTGTGCAGCAGAGTGTGTTTGGCGTGCCGTCTCTCTCTGATGCCTATCAAAGTGATTAGAGGTGTCATTAGTTCCACATCTGCCTGCTCCAGCAGAGCCTGAAAAGACATGTTTATCTACGGTATGGACGCGTAGAGAAAAAGGACATATGCAGACACATACATACAAACACGCTGAGTTTCTATTCTAGCATGAAAATGTCTGTTCGCCACACGCGAAACCTTTCTACTTTCCCTCGCTGCATGTGTGTGTCAGTAACATGCTTGAAATGGAGGACCCAAACACAGACCAGAGACAAGAGAGGGTTCAAACAAAGGATGTTTATTATAAATTAACATAAAAACAGGAGGTAACTAATAATCACTCTTACTTTGAGGATAAATGGCTATACCAAAAATACCAATAGACAGGGGGAT
>JAUMTR010000002.1:8796454-8840614 GCA_032270685.1 Microctenopoma stevenorrisi | reverse complement strand
GTGAAGGTGAAGAGAGAGAGGGGAGTGGTCAAGGTGAGGGAGGAACAAAAGACACATGAGGGCTGGAGAACACATGAAACTGACAGTGTGTTTGTGTGCGCAGGCTCGTCCCTGTGTTGTGTTAGTGTGTTTTACGCGGTGTGTGTGTGTGTTGGTCTCTGCCGCATGTTTATAATTTACAGGGGTCTACCAAAGGATTAGATATACATTAATTAAAAGAGCACCCCACTCCCGCTGTGTCACTTGCTCCAGGAAACAGTTTAGATTTCTTTGTTTTAATGAACATGAGTGCTGTGTGCAGCGCGGCGTAGCTGCCAGCTTTGATTTGTGTACTTTCTGTTGGATAAGCAGATGGTGTAAACACTGTTTCTCTTTCAGAAGGGACTTCAAATGGATCTCTCATAGCCGTAAAGAAAAACGCGTACTTGGGTGCTTTTAATAGATGATTTACGGACACAGGCTGCGCAGGACATCTCATTTAGCTCAGAGGATCTTCCCACGCTTTGGGCCCGACACTTGTGTCAGCGTGTCTCGTGTAGTATTAAATGGATCTGTTTAATTCACCGTGTTTGGGCCTTTAGTTGAGTTTTCAGCGGTCTCCATGTACTGTGTAGTGGAACGTGTTTGAATATGAGTTGGTAGGAGCACTGTGACCTCATGCTGTCTGAAGTGTGCTGCCTCTTAACTTTCTTTTTCTCCTTGCACTGTAGCTCCTCTCATGCTCCCTGAATGTTTGCACGCGCGAACCTTAACCCCCGTCTTTGCTCTGCTCCTCCAGCTCTCACACTGACCTTTCCTCATCTTCTCCTCTTCTTCATCTTTATCTGGCCACCTTCTCTCTTTTTTAACTTTTGTCCCGTGATCAACAGACTTTGTGGGACTCCCTCACTTTCGAGTCCACAGTCGGAATTCAAGTGTGGAGGTCTGCTCGTCAGTGATCAGTCAAACACACACACACAACCTGTATTTCTTGAGGGAAGGAAACAGCAATATTATGGTGTGAAGACAGATGGCCGCCACTTCTCATCATCTTCTCAATTACCTGACCTCACATCTGGCCCAAGGGAACTGCCAGAGGGCAAGGTGTATGTGAGTGAGAGAAATGTGCGAATTAAGCATGTGCATGTGCAGAGGGTAGAGGTTGGATCCCTGCGGTGCCGTTTATAGGACCTCTGTTATTAGATTAGTTAAACATAAGTACATGGCTGATTATAAAGAACTTCTGTGGTGTATGGATTCTCTTTCTTTAGGATCAACTCTTATTATTTGGAGCTTCTTTTGCTTCGTATGCCAGTATGGTGGGTTATAATTGGTCTGTGGTGTTTTTCTCGTAGTTCGCTGATGACCTTTGGGTCTGGTCCCTGAGAGAAAGTTCAGTACCAGGTTTGGAAACATCACTCTTGTGCTGGGCCACACAAAGTGCCCCATACACAAGCACAGTCAGTCAGCAGAGCTGCTTGAAACAACAAGAGACACTTTGATTGTGAATAATTCGGTTAAGAAGTGGGTGCAGGAAGTTGCAACATTCTCCACTCTGCAAACGATTTCAAAGTTATCAGAAGACAGATATCATTCAGCTTTGTTTGAAACAAAGAGACGTTTCCCCTCATTGGTCCAGATGTTCCACTTGTGAGAAACGCTGTAATGGAGCATGAGAGTAGTGGAAGGCAACACCCAAGTTGCTCTGCTCTGACAGAGTGAAATGTAGACGCTTTTAATCTGTCTTATATAAGCACATTAGCGAGGAAAGCCTCATGTGTGGGTAGTCGACACCAAAGGTACAGTTATGCTTTGGATGACAGCTGTTGAAGCCACAAGGGGGTTTTGGCCACTTCTCATGTTAAGTGACTTGACTAAACTCTGATGCATTAAACCAAAGAGTTTAATCTCTCTACCTGAGCACTTCTCTTTGGGAATGAAAGATTTCTAAGGTATGAAGGAAGGAAATATTCTCTCCTGTTCTTTGTGTTTTTCTCTGATGATTCTCAGCTCCCACACTTTGGCTCCTGGCAAACAGCATGACGACAACCCCCCGGTGCTGAAAGATGAAGCTGACACGCAGGAGAACTTTTGATATTTCTTTTCCAACCCTTTACTCCTTCCTAATTTTCCCCAGAGAGAGGCTGGGGCAGGCTTTGCCAAGCTGCTTTGTGTCGGACAAGTCAGGTTTCCTGATGTGTGATAAGTGACGGAGCTGGGCCCAAGTGGTCAGGGTCCACGGGAACAACCCTGCAGTGCCCCTGGGGGGTCGGAGGGCATGTCAGAGGTCATGCGTGAGGAAGATGAAGAGAGACTGTGTCAAGCTCATCAAGGTACCACAACACAGATGGTGATGAAGGGTAATAAGAGATGGGATCTGGTGTGGTGATGCAGGCCAAGGCATGGGAAACCGTGCAGCGTGTGTGTGTTAATGACACCTTTAAACTAGCCCTCCTCCCACTAATGCAGCCCTCTGCGAGCTCAAACACTCCACTCAAAACATAATAATCAATGGGGAAAACGGTCCGACCGGGGCAATTAAGAGGTTTGTTTTCTGAATGCCTGTGTGAAGCGGCTGACACAGCTGCCCATTAATCTTTCGTGGAGCTTGGGGCAGAAAATCCACATTATGTTACACATAGGTGCCCGTTTTTGGACAAACTGTTTATTTACTATCAAATTCAAAGTACAGACTCATTAACTAGCATTATAATTTGTGTCACGTGTGCTTTTCTGTTAACGCTCTGAGCTTCTATTAATGTGGTTTCAGTTCGGTACAGCAGAGCGTTTCAGGTGCAACTAATTAGGACGCATGTGTGTAACTTGAGCGAGAAAATAAGCCCGAGAAGAGCAAGAGGAGTGTGTGAATGTTTGCACTGTACGCATGGCTGTAGTCGCGACTGATTGTGAAAGGCTAGTGTGTGCATTGGGAGGATCACAGAGCTGCACTTCAGCTGTGGGACGACCCTTTGCTTGAGGTCCAGCCGGCCCTTGGGGGCCACCCACTGAAGTGGGTCCTTGCTCTCTCAGTAGGTGCTCTGAGTAACAGCATCCTGTTAGCTCATACGAACTTTGTTAGTTGGAGTAATGAGATTTTTAAAGGGAATTATAAAAGTGTTATTTTCAGGGAGATACAATCTGAGTCGAGTTAAACTCAGGAAGTGGCGCAAAACAAGGGAACGTAAATGCTTTCGCAGTCTGTTAGTCACATCATCAAACTCCCGTGTCTCTCTCTTCTTCTCTCTCAACATGTTAGGCTAATTACCTCCTGTCCTGCCTCCTCTGCGTAATAAAAATCAAATCTCACTACAGACCAGCATTTCCTGTTTGGCAGGAAAAGGACTTCAGAGATAAGGTCAATTTGCATAAAGATGGCAAAAGAGGAGAGTAGCGTTTAATTATTCTCAGGGAGAATGAGAGTCAGGTCAGGGCTTGTTTCTACTTGGCGGTAAAGTCCTTGTCCTTATAGCGGTTTGTTTATCTTTGTAGCAATCCTTTGATTCGGTTGATATATTTGATGTTCCCTTATCGTGCATATCGGCCTCGGGATAGTTCCCATGCACTCGGCGTAGCACGAGAATCATTGTGCAGTCGAAATGTGCTGATTTATTGAGATGCTATCAGGCAGCCACCCAATGTTTCTAAGATGTAATACATGCACTCACCACAACAGGCAGAGGGAATGTTTTTAATGTGTCTAGTGTGTTTACGGATCTGAGTTATAGAAATAGTTTGGAAATATTTTTTAGATTCTTGACCAAATGTAGACGAGAACCTCGTTATCAACGTTAGATTATTTACCATAAAGACATGAGAGTGGTATCAGGCCTGTCATAGAACCCTCTGCAGGAGGAATAATCGACATGTTTCCCTAACTATCGACATTTATAAGAAATCTGCCTTTTTGATTCAGTTAGCTAGTTTGGAGTATTATGACCTTGACAAGCTGTTATCACCTTCCCCTGCAGAAGCATTCCTGAGACCCAGTCAGACCCTCACCAGCAACCACAGCAGCGCTCAGCCTCCCTACAGCCATCCATGCATTAGCACAGGCTCACCTTCCAAAGACTGGCTGATGTTCAAAGATGGACTTGGCTTTTATATGATAATGTGTAGCTGTGGTTATTGTGTCAGATGAGACGTGTTGTGGAGGCTGTGGAGATGTCTGTGGGTGATAGGGTTTGGCTAGGAACATGCTGCTTTCTGTTTAGAGTGGGGTCTCCTGTGATGGTCTGCGTTACTGGGTCAGGTAATGAGCTATGCATGGAAGGGGGGGGGTCTCCTGCGTGTCACATCAAACAGTTTTATGCTATTATTGGAACCTCATGCCTTCATTTTACATTTTCAGCATTCTTTCTTTCAGTGTTTTATATTTTATCTCCATCAGTAAAATTCCAGATGCCACGAGCACCTAGTGTATATTAGTGATTTTTTTTACGCACTTCAGCATGTCTACAGTCAATTTGAGAGAGAGAGAGAGAGAGAGAGAGAGAGAGTGCTGCCCTGTCATACGGTCACACAGCAGAAGTGGAAACACATTGAGCGTTAACTCAGTTTTGGGGTCAGAGATTGATTCTGGCTTTCCTCAGCCAGCCTTTGAAACATCGGAACCTAAATGTACTGAGAGAGCATCATCTGAACTCACAATGCCAGTGCCAGTGAATACTTGTCTCGTAAATGAATGAGATTTCAGTGGCTCCACTGGTGTGGGTGTGTGTGTGCAGGGCTATGGTAGCTGATACCACCCATTAGCACAATTAATCACACAACTTTAAACTTCACCACTGACCCAAATGCCCCGGTCCACAGGTCAGACGTGACCTGATTGTGTGGGAGAGACTTCTGGCAGTACTCCCTCTGTTGTGTTCCCCGCTTCTACTGTTGTTGTGGGAATAACACTGAGTCTGTATATGCAGTGTGTGTGCACAGATTGGGTTCGTCCTAATTCAGACACATGGGATGTTATAAATATTTGTGTCTGCTGTGATTTTAGTGGCAGTTTACTGTTATACAATCTTCCCTAATACTCTCACACACACACACACACCATCACATTTGATTTACACTGGGTACTACTACACTCATAAATGAAAACTCTTTCTGGAGTACACCCCATGAGTCAGCCTCCTGACTTCACCAGTCAGAAAAAGAAAGTTTCCTATTTCCTATCTGTGAAGGCTGAACTGTTAAACCACCACAAATCACATGTACTTTAATGCTCGCTGTTCAAAGCACACCGTATGTTTCAAAGACAAAGGAGACAGTTACACTTATTTTTCTATGTACCTTTCATAAAGACCTACTGAGACTGTTAAAAATAATTTTAAACATAAAAATGATCGGAGTATCATGGCTCCATCCTGGAACCGTGTGGGCGAGCCAAGGATTTACTCCTGCTTAAAGAGTTGCAGTAGTCAAGATGAAGCTGAAATACCATGTCCTGGTCTCTGGCAGAAAGACACTGTTCAGGCTTTGCTGTGTGGATGAAGCTACTGTGGGTAATAAAACAAACAGGAACATATTCTATCTAACGCGACCACATACAGGAACGCCTTCTGTGTTTAGCTTATATACAGGACTTAACAGGATTAAGAATTGATGCTATTCTTCTGGCATCTGTGTAAAACATGCATTTAATGTATTGATTTGACTGTGTGATCGATGTAAAGCTACACACACTCAGAACATTTGGCTTGTTGCATTCGGCTGCAGCTTTTGAGTCTGGGAAGAGAGCTTCTCGTTCACTGTTGAGCCCTCAAACATTTCCATCCCGCCCGGCAGTCTTCAGGCTATCACCACATTCACTAATTTTGAGCTAATCAATCATAATTATTACCTGGTATAGAACAAGCTGTTCTAGAGATAAGTATTTCTTCTCCACTGATATGGACCCTCGCGGTCTGTTCATAGTTAGCACCGATGAATAGTGTACGTGAAATTTCAAACCTCCCTCCACAGCCACTTCCATAAAGGTCGTCTAATGTCAAATGCTCCTAACAAACCGCATGTGGTTCATGTTTCACAGAGGCATCTCTCTGTGTTGTTTTGCTCTGTGGTATGGAGCAGGACTGACATGTACAGTATGGTAAGTGCCTCTCTACAGGAGGGTGAGCTCTGGATTATTGTATAACTAAGAGTGGTTATAATAGAGATCAGATAAAGTCAGTGGGTAATGTAATGTAATGTTATACTATTAAAGAAAGCCATGTGCAGGCAAACACGTTGTCTTGACATTAGGAAATCAGACTGTGCCACCAGGAAGTGGCGAAGAAAGCTCTATTAGTAATGAATAACTCATATACTCAGGTGAGCAGACAAAATATCTACGTTTTCCTTCAAATCTGTGCCTGTGAGATAACATAAACAGCTCTGTAGATCTGAAGCCTCAGTGCAGCTGATGGCAGTGCTATATCGTCTGTTTGGTGATATACGATGAGGCTGATCTCCGTTGCCTGTTAATAAAATAAAAATAAAAGCACGCGCTCCAAATTTCCATGTTTTGATTCCTCATACGTTTCATGAATCTTACTGGTGAGACTTATTGCCTGAATTGGCTGAAATGAGATGTAGATTTATGAATACTCTGTGCTGAATAGCTGGCAGCACACTCGGAAGAGAGACTTTTTGTTTTAGTTGGAACATCACGCTGACCGTCGTTCTACTCCCACGGTCTTGTTCCCTGCCATGACTTACACCCATGCGCATGGTTGAAGATAACCCTTTCCAGTAATGGCGATGCTTGTCATATTTGCTTTTCTTAGCATTTTCAGAGATCCAGTTTTGACCCTCTAGGAACTTGTTTAGAAACATATCGGAATGGACTTTAAAAATAGAAATCAAACGAAGCTGCTTGCTTCCCAATCTCTGCTGCTCAGAAAAGCTTTGGAGACTCTGGAGGTTATTAACCACCTTACTGTGATAACGGCATTACAGGAAGACAAAGGCAGAGTGATCCTAAGGGTCTGTGGGAGTTTGAAGGCTCTCAGGGGGTTAAGCTGCGCTTTCAAGGAGCATCCACTTGTTTGAAAACCAGGGTCTTACAGTCTTCCTGCCCCCCGCCATCCCATTTCTGTCCAGTTGACCTGATGTCATCTGTTCCACACACACACACCCTGTTAACTCACGCTGTCTTAGTGAATGGATATGAATCTCGGCTTATTGTTATTTGGATGTTCATTTCCTGCTTTTCACACCTCGCCGCTCTGCCCTTAAAAATACACCCACTCAAACACACTGTCTGCTCGCCCAGGGGTCGCAGGGAGATTAGGAAGGTAGTCGTGGAGGTTAAAGGTTACTATGTTCCGACCTCCCAGTGATTCTGGGTCAGTATGATTTGTGCACTCTTGCATATGTGTCCATGTGAGTCTGTGTGTTAAAGGTGGACAAAGCGCGGCTTTTGTGCACAAGCATGCAGCTGCAAGGGACACAGCGTGTTGATGAGGACTTAATCAGAGTGCTTACAGCTGGGGTTAGAAGGTCGGTGGGTGATCCCAGGTTTTGACTGAGCTACTGGGAACCAGACAAAGCCCGAGGGCATGAAGGCAGGGTGGCAGCAGAGGGCCACAGCGCGGTGACATGTCTGATTTCTCTTGGTCAGTGCACCCAGTGAGTTTCTTTCTTTGCATACGGACACACACACTTGTGATTGTCCACCACACAGAGACAATAGCCAGAGGATTGTTATTATAAGGCAGGAAGAGCCTACTGCGCTGCTCTCAAGCTTCTTTCTCTACCACCTCAGAACCACAAACCCAGCTCTTATCGTAGTCTTTCCTCAACCAGTCAAGTGTGTAGTTCCTTGAAGCAGAAGGTATTTGCTGGGCTTTTATAGGGTCACTCTCTGCCTACAGTGCTCTGCTTCATCTCATGCCAAGCGTCTGGAGGCAACGATGACTCACATGGTTGAGGAGAGTTCATACAACTGCCTGGAAAGTGAGAGACTCGGCGTGTTTTAGGTGTTTCTCGTGGTTTTTAGTAATGCCCCTGAAATTTAGATTTCAGTACTTCCCCAAAACAAAACCATCAAAGATTGCTACTGTTCACATTTATGGCCGTTTTCCCTTCATGTTCTGGGAAAGTAAAATGAGGAGTTTTGACCAGACTATTGTATGTACACTGCCTAGAGCTGCACACACCACCAAGAGTTGGAGAAATGACTGTCTAACCAGAAACAAGTTAGTCTTTTTACATGCAATGCGATGTAATGTCTCTCTGCTATATATATATATATATATATATATATATATATATATATGTATATGCATATATGTATATGTATATATCTTCCTATATACCTTTCATAAACTGACATCGTACATATCATGTTCCACATATCTTTTTAATATACAGTATTAAAACCACATCACATTTTGTAGAGATGATGAACATCTGTCTTTTCTCAACAGGCGCTTGCTTTAGTCAGTGTTTTTTACCCAGTGTTTGCATGACCTAGGTTTTTCCTCAATGGCTCCCAGAAGATAAATACTGCAGGTGGGCAGCATGGCAAGGACGAGCGAATGACGACATGTCTGTCCAAAAGAACTGCCAAGATATGTCTTGCAGTTATGTTTGAACTCTGCTGCAAACATCTTCTTTTGCTTTAATCGCCTTAGCTGTCGGAACAAAAGAGGCAGCGCACGCGGTTTTTACTTCAGTCAAAATCCCCTCGCCCGTCTCCTGTTGCCTTCTTTTGTTTCCCTCTGCACTTTCTCTTTCTTGTGCCGTGTTTCTGTTGCGTTGTCAGATGTCGCAGTGCCTTGTTTGCCTGCTAGAAGAATGCACACCAAGACCTCCTAATTGAAGCAAGATGTCCACATCAAGAACAGCAGCAGTTCAGGTACTCACTCATGCCCATGACTATTTTTTCAATAAGTCAACTGCAGGATCTCGCAGGATGTTGGATTTTTTTCACTGTAATCCTATCTGAGGTGGCCAACTGCCATAGTTTGGCTGTGTTCATTTCAGTGTTACGCATTGCTCGGATTTTCTCTAATCAGCTTATATTTTGTTTATTGTACCACGAAACACAAAGCGAGAGTTTTTTGGAGTCTGTCGATCGGCATTCACTTATACTGGACACAGGAATTCTGCTAGGAGGTGCACACGCCCTCACTCTTGTGCTGCCGCTCAAACGCAGACACTTTGATTCTTTCACAGTCACACACACACACACACACAAGAGTTTAAATCAAAACCACGTTTGTTGCGAAATCTCTCTCTCCAGAGAAGTAATTGATGAAATTAGATGCCATGTCAGATGCCACATTTTAAGCATTGCCAACCAACAGTTGTGAACTGTTTTCTTTGCAGTGCAGTAAAATATATAACTGTAATAGGCCGTGGCATTTGACATGGCAAGTCCTTTACAGAGTTAGAATAAATGCCAGTCAAACAGCTGTGTTAGATCAGTCAATGAAATAAAATCAATAAATCAGCATCAAACACCATTATATTTGTCTCTGAGAGCTTTGGCAAGCTGCAGACGTTACAATACGGCTTATGGATCTGTAGTAAAGCTGCAGTATGTGGCAACTCAGTGCTTCCACTCTGTTGGTTTGGACTGCGGGGTGTATCTATAGGGAGATTATCGGCCTTCCGCTCGCTCAGTGGGCTCCGTTAGTTTTAGGACTTAACTTTGTCACGACAGGCGGGCAAGTTGCTTTGCAAACAGCTCTATTATTCAGCCGCAGTAACTGTTTGACCCACAAACAGTTACTGCAGGGAAGAGCAGGGACAAGTCTGGCATGTGGGAAAAGTAGGTGGAAAAATCACATAACCCTGCTGATGATTCATTTATTCAAAGATTGTCTCATATGCCAGCAGCAAATGCGCAGAAATTAAAAGGTAAATCATTATATCAGTCACTAATTAGTTGATAGTTGAGAGGTGCTGTGTGCTAGTGTAGTACTGAAAAGCTCTTGAACAAGATCATGTGTAACCTCTGCTCAGCTTTGAGATGAAAGACAGGCCTCGACTCCGTGTTTTGAATCTCTACTGGTTTTGTTTTTTCAGGAGGCGTAAAAGCCAACGGATGACTTCGATACAGTCGGCTCAGTACGGGGGGTGGGGGGTGATGAAGGAGGCTGGACAGGGGACTTCCCTGCCAAGGGTTGCCAGATGTGTGACCTGGCTCATCACTCTGCGATAAGAGTGACAGCTGACTCTCAGCCAGGAGCATATGGGAAGCTGCGGTGGATGCAGAGTCAGACAGGAAGACGGAGAACATGATATGTAGAGTAGAAGACAATGGCGGAGATATGAGAGAGGAGACGGGCGAATAATGACAAATAGACAGTTCACAAATGAAACCATGGGAAAAAAGAGAAGTTTCTGTTTCTCATCTGCTCTTCATATGCGCAGCCTCACTGAATGTACCAGCAAAGTGGGTCCTGAAGGCATCCAGAACCAGCTGCTCACTCAACAAGAGTTTCATCCCTCTTTCCATCACTAACGGCCTGTATAATAAAACCAGTGTGTTTCTCCCCTCTCATCCACCGCCGCGCCTCTCTCTCTGCGCGTCGCTATCTCACTGACGCTCAGTCAGATTGCGCCGGCTCCGATTGGCTGCTCTGAAGATGCCATCAGCGAACGGGTGGCGTGTTATCTCTGTGATTGTTTTTCGGCATTAGAATCCCTGATGTGCAGAGAGTCTGGGTGCTGCAGCAAAAAAGGGACCACGTGCTGATGCGCGTTGTTTTAGTCCTCTGGGGGAAAGATACGACAGTGAACGAACCTGGAGGAATGTTTTCATTTACTTTATGGGATTTAATAATACATATTCATTACAGTAGATTGAGTGTGCGGGCCTGCATTCGACACACGTTCACCACAACCACAGGGCTCCTGTCCAGATTATTTCTTTTCATCTGCTCTCCTATTAAAAGTCAACTGTTTTTCTTAAACGTTACCTCTGTGTCCAACAAAATGATTTGACTAACATTAGTACATAACAAACCACACACACACTGCCTCCTGTTCAACAAAGGGGTATGTGAGAAGGCAGAAGAGCCCGCAGAGGAACAGGCTTCTTCAGTTACAGCTGTGATGAATGGAGAGGATCTGGGTGTGTGTATTTATGTCTCTCTCTATATATATATGTGTGTGTGTGCTTCCATAATGTAGCCCTAATGATAACAGCACGGTTCAGAAAGAGCAGGAGAAGATGAAGCGGAAACACTGACCTCACCTGCTTTTATCAGTGTTATCGGAACTGAACTGAGTATTCGGCAATTGAATGGCACACACATCATTTAATTAATTGGAATAATTAAGTAATAATAATTGAAAATGGAATCATAACTGTTGCACAAACAATACTGCATGAAATGCATGAGTCAAGGTCAAATTCTTAGATTCCTGCAGATCTGGTTAAGTTCACAATCAGTCTGCATATATAACAAAATCTATGGGTGTGATCATTTGATATTTGTCTTGGATAGCAGAAACGTGTGTGAGACAGAGGGAGTGTGTGTTGCCTAGATACAGCTCAAAGAAGTAAACATCCGTATCAAATGGAAGACGTAGATGTTAAAATCAGATCCACACACATGAGTTATTTTCTGCTCTAACTATGTTGCAGAGGCGGTTGAGGCTTCCTGCTCTACAGCTCACACGGTCACAGACGTGATGCTCCGATCTGCTTTTCCTCTGAACGAGTCTGGTCTGCAGCACTGGTATTATGTTAGGATGACACATCGACTCGGGGATGCTCCTTGTTTTAAGTCCTGCACCTGATTTTGAGTCTGTGCTCCCTCAGCAGCTGTTTAACCTTCCTGTCCATTTGCAGCGTAGTGGGGCTGCTTCAGGCTTTTAACCTCTGTATGACTTTTTAAATGTTAAACTGGACGTGCAGATCTTCGTTGAGCCTCACGGATCCAGATTGGAAACTGTAAAAGTCAGTAAAGACTTTGACTTTGATGAGCTGCATCGAAATAATCTGACTTTGATTAATTCTACCGTGGTAACATACATTTAATGACTGTCAGAAGCTGTCTGGCCATGTTGCTCTTGCTCGTTCGGACAGACGTTACCATTAAAGTCCTCTTCAAGGAAGGATAAAGGTGGATGTGAGGAGATCACATGGTGAGGCAAAGTGAAAGTGAGTGATGAAAGAGAGTTTTTCCTCCACAACACGGGGACAGAGGTAGATGGAGGCGGACAGGGAGGAGGAGAGAAGACAGGGAGGCTGAGAAGCATCACGAGAGCAGCCTTTGCCAATCTTCTCAGGCTGTTTAGAAATGTGAAGTGATGTTTACGGTCGTGTTGTTATTATTTGCAGGTGGAGATCACTGCGCCGCCGTCTCCGCCTCGCCAGTCAGTACGTTCCACGCCAAACAACTCTCTGTGAGAAATAATAACGTGATTCCTCTGATAGCTGTAAATCAATCAGAGGGTTGAGTTTGGATTGAAGTGGCCATTAAAGGGCAAATGTTCCTGATTAATGGACAGCCTGTTACACGGAGAACTCTGGAGCCGTGTTTATGAAGTGGTGGAGGTTTTCACCAGAACAACAGAAAGGATTGTAGATATAGTTTCCTTATGTCACTGTCAGACGGATGAAAGATTCATGATTAATGTTGCTGCTGAGCTGCCAAAAGGCTCCCCTTTGTGTCCAGAATCATTTGAATGAAGGATTCAAGATGCCTCGTGTACAGTACACTGTGTGATCTGAGTGTCTCATGGACACTGTGCGTCCCTGCGCGTCTGTGTCTGCACAGGCCACTTTCTCTGGCCACTCGCCCATGAACCACGCTCCTCATCTGGAGCTGCTGCGTGCACTGGTGAGTGTACCTCGCAGATGTGTCGTCGCGAACACCGGGCCAACACGTGCTCGTGTGCGAGGGCCGTCGGGTCAACGTGAGACGAAATCCAGCGTCTTACAAGGACATTACACATGTGTGAACACACAAGTGCAGGGTCACCTCGGGAACATTTAGGATGTTCTATGATCAGGACATGCAGGTTAATTTGTTCATCTCAGTGGTTCCTGTGTTTTTCCTGTGTGTGCTCAGGATCACTGTGAGGTGTAGACCTCGAGAGTGAGGACGCTTTGGCAAACAGCTGGACATTTGGTCGGTCGTTCCTTCTTCAAAGAGATGTTTACGGGGCCAAACCTGGTTTTAGGGTTATAGAGACAATTAGGACTAGGTTGGGGTTGGGTGAAGGGTTAAGATTAGACATGTGGCTGTGATGGGTAAGGTCAGGTTTAGTGGACAGAGAACGCACAAGGCCAATGAGGATCCTTACAAGCATAAAATGTGTGTGTGATTTGTGGTTTGAAGGAGGTTTATTTTGATTGGAGCTGAGGCATTGGCAGACAGCTGGGTATGTCACTGATTAGCTCGCTGTGGACTCACACACACACACATTCTCACGTATCATAAGCAGGCATACAATATTCATGATCACACACACTTTTACACTGATGAAATTCTTTTTCTTGTTATTCTTCGCCATTAACCGTTGCGTCTTTTTTCTCTGACTCACTCGTGTGTCCACGATGCTGTCTCCCTGTGGTCCACCTTCACTCGTGTCAGGTATGTGGCTCCGATGTTCTTTTCTCCTTCTTCTCTCTCCATCTCTCGCTGCGTTTCTTCATATGATGCTGACACATATTCCCAATTTTCAAATCACTGCCGCTGTGCTTCCCCCTGACATGTCAAACCACTGGGTCAAAGCTTTAAGGACACGAGAGTGAATGACCTCCATGTGTTGAGCCAGCGGTGGTATGAACTGGGGCATATATTGTACTCACATTGACAAAGTGCCAGTAAATATCATTAATCACAGTCTTGTTTTGGCTCTTCTGACTCGGCCATGTGGGAGTGATTTCTGGTCCTAAAACTCTGTTTAACTTTTGGGTCCTGCAGTGTTTTCTACTCCTTCAGTCACTTTCTGTATGTTTTTTATTTTCTGTTCTAGTCAGAGTTACTCACATGGTGACTCTGCAGTTATTCACTATGTTTAAAACAACACACACACACCCACAGCCCCTCCCCCCTCTTTCCTGTGCAGGACGAACAACTCTAGAGCACAGTTCGTGTTTGGTGAGGACAGTGAACACATGTGCCGCTACATGTTGGCGAATCACGTATGTGCATGCTGACATGTCTTGAAACATTTCCGCATGGGTGCGTGGTGAGTCCTGTTTTCCCTTCAACCACCTCTCAGACTTGTTTGCCAGAGACGGCTCCTGTGGTTGGGGCCGGTGCAGTCAGTAGTTCAGGGTGTCTGTCGGTGGGGTTCAGTGAAAAGGGGACGAGCGGAGGGTGAGGGTGGGGGTGCTGCTGCTGAAGCACAAGCATCCGGCTCCCTTGACCATCTTCTGTCTGCCCTGCAGTGACTCACCAGTGACTGAGAATGAGCTTTATCACATCTCCCGGCTTTGGATGGATGTACAGCGTGTGAAGAGACAGTTGGGTTGACTGTGTTATCAGAAGGCTCCGCAACAGTTTTAATGTTGGTGACAAATCTAATTATGCAAGTCTGGATTTTTATCAAGTCTGGTTGTAAGTCTGGCTCTAAGAAGCAGATGAAAACCTCTCAGCGAGTCACAGCGTGTGTCTGACTGTAAACAGCACCAGCTACATGATAGCTGACAAGATTTTTTTAAATGTTTCTTAAGTTGCAGCTGTTATACAATAGTTATGCAACCACCCTAAGCTAAAGATCTGGACATTGTCTTACATGTCTGGGTCGTTAGTGATGGATGTGTAGCACTGCTAATGTGCTGCCTCTCCCCTCTCACTGGGTCATTTTGTTTTAGAACTGTAGTAAGCTGAGTTTGGAGGGAAATCCAGGGAGAGTTCAGGTGAGAATCAGTGTGGAAACCTCTGTGGTCACTGCTGGAGTAATGTCGATGTAGCACAAAGTGTGATGACGTTGTTTCTCCGAGAAAGTTAGTCTGGTTTCCCGGCACTTCAAAAGAACATGCATACAGTACAACAACAAACTCAGAGCTCCGCTTTTGCAGCCGCTATTGGGTACTAACTGTAGAATCCAAACAAATGCGAAAAAGCAAATAGGACCCCCTTCCTTGGCCCAACGGATGCGTGCTGGGGGGGGCACAGCTTGGCCTGCTGGGGGGGACTCTTTAATGTGCTGGGGAAGCGTCACGCTGGAATGCTTTGCACAAACAATCCTGTGCTCACATGTGTCGATGGTCAGACTGTGTGTGTGTGTGTGTGTGTGTGTGGTAAAGGGTAAGAGTAGAAATGTGAGTATGAAAGGGAGGTCTGTGGTGCGTGTAGCTGTGTGATTTTTCTGCCAGGCATAGTTCAGGTTCTGTATGGACCCCGTACCGATCACAAACCCGCGTTGTGGTTGTCAGGGAAAACAGGCTTGTAGCAGCTCCAAACAATGAGGATTTGGCTTTGTTGTTACAGGTCTGCTGGAATCACACACTCTGCAGGGAGTTTTATCTTGTTACAGTAGTCTCAGTGTTACTGAGCACAGACTCTAATTGCACATTCTCTAAAAATATCCCTAAAGTAATCTAAAAAAGAAAACTGCTTATAGATTATATAATAACTGATACCTTATTGATCCCTTGGGGAAACTGTTGTTTGGACAGCTGCTGTGGCGACTGAGCATCGAACCGCTCACGCTTGGGTTGGGAGACGACTGCTCTACCCACTGAGCTGTCATGCCGCCCCATACAGGTGTTTTTGCTCAAATTTTAGTTCTTACATTTCTGTGAATTATAATTATAATTAATCTCCAGCCTCCTCTCTCGTTACATTTCCTCACACAAGTCATTTCAGCCCTGCGTGCTGTTAGAGTAGTTAAATAACTACACAATAAATCATTATTGAAAATATCATTACATTATTTTGTTTGAAAAACTGGATTTATTAGTGTTTCAGTGATTATGGCAAATGAATGTGTTGAGAGTGAAGTTGGCCCGACCTGTGTTGAGTGAGGTTTTGTAATGGATGACGTGAAGAATTAATCAGTTCTAGCCAAAGTGATTCCCATGCATCCATTTGAACCCTTAAAACCCAGTGTGAGTCTTAACGGAATGAAAAATGTTCTATGTGTTGTAGCATATCTCCATTCTATAAAGAACTGGGGCATATTTACAAGTTTATCTTGGATGCGACCTTGCATATCCTCGCGGAAATCCAAAACCATCTCTGTAAACATGCTTTGTGTGGCGGTTTTTATTTATGCGTGTTTCGTATTTCTGCATTCGTCATGCTGAGCGCTGCCATTTGCTGGTGTTGGACTTTCTGCTTTCTGGAGATACGACCACTACCAACTTCATCAGCCTTGTTTACATCGTCGTGTAAACACCTCATGAACTGTGGGAAATTGAGCCAAAAATCCAAAAGAGGGAACACAGAAAGTGAATGTAACTTACTGTCTGTTTTTTATTGACATTATTGTCCATCTGTCCTTTTATGCTTGCTGGCGAACATATTGATAGATTTGTGTTGATGATTTTTGCCAAGCACGTACAGACACAGAATAACCTCCTTTAGACACAGGCGAATGAAAGGGACGAAACATCTGCGCCTTATTAATGTCTTCATCTTCTTTATAAACAATCAATTTTACTGCCTGATGATTTAATGAACTCATGACAGGGAGGTAAACACGACCACAGGGTTTAAGTGGAAAAACAGAGACTGACCGTGACTGACCGTGAGAAAAACATGGTCAGGCGGGTACAGTAGCCTTTGCTGTCAGATTAAAGCTGCTCTTAACTTGAAATAATGTGCATGGGTAAATGGATTTTCTCCACCATTAAAGGATTAAAGTTTAGTGATATTCTATATTATTTCTTGTGTCCGATATGGATTATTAGTCTGTTCCAGATAAACCTTTATTATCGTCTAGAGCTAGGCCCATAGTTTCACTTGACATCATGACGAGCTCACGTACTGTAGTTTATTTTGCGTTGATTCCACAAACACTATCCTGCTGCTGTGCGCACTCATCACTGTGCCAAATCAGCAACTGGAGTTTGTCCCCATGAAATTCAACCTTCTGAAAATGATCCAATCCAGCATTTGTTTCTTATAAGTCCTACTGGTGAACTGTTTTTGCCTAAAGTGCATGCATACAGGAAATGCACAGCTAGACCATCCCAAAACAGACAGTATGTAACATGTGTGCTTCATGTGTCAGTGCTCGATGCCCGGGCCAGTGCTCGTCATAAAACACCATTTACAGGAGATGGCCAAGCACTTGGCGACATTACATTTCAAAACGGTATCCACTGATTCAGACCTGACTGTGCCAACACATCAAGCGTGACAGCAGCTGGGAAAGTAGAGGATGAGGTTCCTGGATGTGTGAGGATGACCTTCACAAAGTAATCCCAACTCCTACCCCTTTGTCCAGAAAAGAGCCGTCTTCTTAAACAAAGTCTAGGGGTAGTTGTAAAGTTATATATGTGTTTGTAATAACTCTCATGTTGCGCAACAGTCAACGGGACGTAGTGCACACACACTTTCACACGCAGCACATCATGTGTGCATCTCGTCTTTATTTCTGCTCCATGAACGTTTCCAAGTGTGCTGAAGTGGAGAAATGTCCCTGATTAATAAAGTGTGGAGATGTTGACTGTGTTGATTGTGAAACATAATACCGCCACACAGTTTAATTGTGTGTTTATACAGCACGCAGACAAAGAAAAACATTGTAAGGGACAATTAACCTCCGTGACTTTATACTGATGCTTTTGTTCAGCAGCCATTTATAACCATCTGTTCTTTGTATCGCTGGACGTAAGTAATCCTGAGATTTTACCAAAACGGCCTCGTTCTGCAGTTTTCGTTCTTCAGCTGTGCTCACGGTGTCATGTCAGAAGCAATCAGCTCCCACTGAGACATTAGGTGAAAAGGCTAAACGCGATCCGAGCCTCTGCTCATTATCCCTGGCCTGTGGTAAGAGAGAAGGAGAATGAAAGATCCACTTTTTTACACACTTGTTTAAGTTGCAGTGAACTAAGTAGAACAGAAACAACAGAAAGAAGCAGAACGATCATAAAATCCAAGTTTTAAGATTTGCAAAAACTAAATGTATCCACTAGAAAACCTGTGATACAATACCTAGAAACAAATTTACCACATTTCTGAAGCAGTGTTGGGTTTTTAACCACTTACTTTTTGTTTTGTGCTGGTTAAATGTACATTTATTAGGAGCCAGTTAACATCTGAACGTTAGAAGTGAGATAAGTTAGCATACACCAAACTCAGAAACAACTATTTCGACTTCACCTAATCTAATCTCATCTAATGTAATAGACGAATGGTTTTATCATCCATGACTTTCAAGTTCATTTATTTAATAACAGCTGACAGAAAGAAATATCCACTTTTGTATCCACTTAAACTCTTCACAAAACGATCCTTTAAACGTACTAGTAGCTAGTGTGGGAAGAAAGGTGAAAGTAAAAAAACAGAGGACAATGAATAACGGTAGAAGGGATGGTCAGGTTTATAAGAGTGTTTGAATAAGACTTGGGGAGAGATGCTTGCTTCGTGTCCACCGTGCTCTGGCACAGACCTCGACACTGATGGATGCGGTGTAAAACACTAATACGATGTATCTGCAGGGTGGAGCTCCAGCTGCTGTCTGCTGGACCTGCTGTTATACTGTACACATTTCCTTTTCCACTCCAGAGCACTGTAAATCTCAGCCCACCACTCAAGTGAGATACGCTGGGGCTCACTTTGGAACCTGAGCTAATGATAACCGACGTCTCCTCGTGTCATCAGGTTTTCTATTCATACGATGTCCTGTCATGACATTTTCCCTCATCTGTATCAAATTCTCCTATAATGAGTGCTTTAGTCAAAGATATATCAGGAACAGTCCATTGTGAGTATATAAGGTAAATGTGGACCGGCCTAATGCTTTATCAGATGGTACGGTGATGTGGTAACACATTTCACTTCTGTTGTAGGACTTTGGCTCCTCAGGCAATTGGAAAGTTTCTGATTAATATCAAAATTAAATCCTGTCCCGACTGCTCGTGGAAGGATATGAAGACAGTATTGTGTGTGCGCAAATACAGTATGTTTAAAATTAGTAGCAGACCAGGGCTTTCCATGTATGAAGGGCAGCTAACAGCGTATATAATGTAGAGAACGCCTCCATCACAAGATGTATATCCTAACTGCAGGTCGTTTGGCAACAATGCTGTGTTCATTTTTAGTTCCCGATAAGTTTGACTTGACAACAGCGTGCCAAATGTGTGACAATGTTTGTGTTCTGGAGAAAATCCCTTCTCTGAACTGATTACGCAGCCCGTGAATGAATGCCAGCTGCAGCGCGGCTCGCCGTACATGTGTGTTTTCTGTAAGCACCAGTAAATAGCCAGACGCACGTGCGAGTGCGGATGATTGAGAGTTTTTGCTCCTTGTTCGTCTAACGCCAAAAGTATGCTTGATGACATATTACTTCCAAAACTACAAAGAAAGCAGGGGGATGCTTTGAAAGCGGGTCAAACCGTGATGTATTGCCTTTATTTAGCTGGGACACACGAGCCATTACTGCTTATTACAGGCTGTTCCCTCTACTTACAGCATAATTTGTTACTAGTTCTTTGTACAGTAACATGGACTTTCCTTACACACAGATATTGGCACATACACAGCCCCCCCTCTCCATCACTTTTATGCACACAGCAGCAGAGAGGTATCTGCAAGGGGCCTCCTCTGAGGCTGTGGGCCACTGAGGCTGTGGGCCATTGAGCCACCAAGCCTGCGGCCTGGTGGCTCAATGGGTTAAGCGTCAGACTGGGATGCAGAAGGTTGTGGGTTCGAACCCTGTCTGACTCCTAATCCATTCCCAGGTGTGTCCCTGAGCCAGACACCCAGCGCTAGCTCCTTGTAAGTCGCTTTGGATAAAAGCGTCTGCCAAGCAAAGTAAAGTAAAGTAAAGTAAAGGCTGTAAAAGAGGAGCCTCATTTCACGGCTGCGGGCTAAAAAAATGGGACATGTTTGAAGCTGCCATCTGATTAAGTAACTTTTATTAGTTTGTAGCAAGGTTAAAGTGTTTTTTTTTTCTTGTATCTGCTCATTTGTCAGTGGTTGATGTAATGTTAACAAGCAGAGCAGCTGTGCACGCTGCCATTCACCGTGCACCAAAAGAAATGAAGTGCCGGCGAAGTTATTTTAGAGGCGTTAGATACAGAACTGCACAGGTTGAGAGCCGACAGGAGAGGATGAGGATAAAAGACACGGGATGGAAAATGCGGGTAAAAAGGAAAATGTAGGTCGCAGAGTGGAAAGGATGCAGGAATGCCAAAAGTTAGGAAAGAGCATGGCAAAGAACAAGCGGTGGTGCAAGCAGGAGAAGTCAGCAGAACTGAACGCTGCGCCAGATTCACATTATTAAGCTGTTCACTGTCAGCCAAAAGCCGGCGGAGCCAGGGGTGCTGATGTCAGTGACTCTCCCTTTTCACATCAATGCTTTACTTTATTTGGAATTAGACTTTAAGACTTATGCTTCACAAGCTGCTTTTATGCATTAGACTCACTTTGTTTATAGCAGTTTATATTGCAAAATACACAGCAAATATTCCTTATGTCAGAGGTCAGACATAACAGATGATCATTGTGCTCAGATAACAATTTTGCATTGAAAGACAGCTGCTGTCTTTTGAGTAATGATGAGGTAACATTATATCGATGCAGATGTGGCATGCAGAGCGTTTCTTTTCATCAATAGTGAGCTGGATCAAACTCAGCGAGAACTGAACATCTGTCAGTGATGTCAGTGATAAGTGAGTTATTTCCAGTAACAGTGTGACTGCATCTCACAAACAGATGCAGTTTTATATCACGTGAAGCACGTGACTGCAGAGAGAGGTGAGTGGCACACAGAACACATCCCAAGCTAAACTTTTAAAGTCAACATGAATGAAAAAATCTATTTTATATATTTAGGAATCTAAAAAAATAAATGTTGCACGACATCATTCAATAGAAAATTAATATTGTGTTAAACCTGAAGATGTTTCGCTGGTGTCAGAGATGGATGTGTTTCGCTCTTGCCGTGGACTGAAAACTAATGTAGGAGCATGTGCCACAGTTTGATCCCCCATGTCAGGCAACTCCTGTTTGTGCTACAGGTCAGCTCAGCCCTGCCTCCTACCCGCAGGGAGAGAGGGACACCTGATCTGAGGTCCTGTCAAGCATGGTTAACTAACTGCACACTCGAGGGGCTAGAAACGGGTCACCGAAGGAATGTGGGAGCTTTTTGTGCTGTTTAGAAAAAGAATAAACTTGTGGATGAGAAAAAGTTCTGTGCGTATGCTAATGAAACAAACTTGAACTTATTTGTTTCTATAAAGAGGTTGTTTGCGATGCTCCACCAGATGCTTTTAACTTGTAACAATGGTGGAAAAGTGAAGTTGTGTCACGCTAAAACTCCCTGGTGTTCACTTAGTCTACCTCTAATGGGGAACCGTGCATTTCCACTGTAAACATTACACGAACGAGTCAGATCGCTTAGCCTTTCCTTGGTACTCATTTTTCGGTTCACTGACTTTCAGGTTTGCTCAGCTCTGCTTTGAGCAGCGATTGGCTGCAGTTTTCAAAGAGCACCTCATGACTTTAAAGAACAAACAGAACATTGATATACATGTGGTAAGCGCTTCGTCTTTGTGGTTTTTCACCATCAAAGATGATGAACGTTTGGCATCTGCGCTAATTCTATTCCGCTTGGTTAATGTTTGTTAGCCTAATTTGATTAATAGAGAAACAGGAACGCATCCTGGTCAACACATGCAGAGCAGCAAATACGTCCAACCGTGGACAGGTGTAAACGGTCTCCACATTAAGCAGTGGATGGGCAGAGTTACTGATGAGAGCGTGATGTGGATATTGAAAGATAATCACATCTTGCTGTTCTCTGTAATAAAAACCTTCTGCGACACTCACTGATTTCCGTTTCACTAAGGCTTGTCTGAATGTGCTATTACAAGGAAGGTGCAGTCTAAATAACGTTTCGCATGTTTGTCTGTGGCCGGCTTTAGAGCTCCTCTGTTACTCAGCAGGAACTGTCTGGACGGTAAAATACTGCTCTACAGAGAGTAGGAGAGGAGGCCAAAAGATTTGTGGTTTTACAGTTTACACTCTAGATAATCCATAATTTCGGAACTTCCTAGCATTTTTTAAACAAAAACTAATTAGTTGTCTTTAGTGTTTGTTGCAGGAGGACCCGTCTCAGCTCGGTTTTCCTCCAGCTCCAGCGCCTCTTCTCGTTTCTGGCAGCCCTACAGAGGGATTGTACAATAGCTCATTCATCTTTGTCATCTGTTGTTGTGGAAGCCACATAAAGAGTTCTGTGAGTGAGAGCGAACAAGTTTTTATTATGGACAGTAAATTCAAACTAGCTGTCAGGTTGCACAAGATACTGACGTCTGCTCTAAATCACAAATCTGAGAACATTTGGATGCATTCTGATCGCAGAATATTCCAAATTCTATTAATATGTTTTTCAATTTCAATTTGGTTGGCAAAATATGGCCTTTAGTTTGTAAGAACCTGCACAGTTCTTCTCTGTGTGTGAACCTGAGGTTTAATCGCTAAAACAACATGCTCCTGCCAGCACTTTATGATCACTTCAGGACCTGTCAGGACAAATAGACTGTTTTTACCCAGCTAAACACGAGTCCTCCTAATGAAAAACAATAAAACCACAAACTGAGAGTTAGGAATGAAAAGTCATAACCTTAGTTTTCATAAGCCTGTCAGTTTTAGCCACGTAAAGCACGAGATAAAAGTTGACATCTCCAGCACCCAACAGACTCACTGTAAAGCATTTCCACGGGTTAGTAAATAATCCGTCAATATGTATTAGCGTCACTGTTTCATCTCGTTCGTTTTGCTTTCCTTTGCGATGAGACATACAATTTCTCCTTCATTCAGTCATTTCTTTGTGTTTTCTTTTCCTCTCAGCGTGTCGTCCTCCTGTGAGAGAATGTCCTCAGCTCCAGTGATGAAAGGGAGGTTCTGCAGGCTGCAGTTTAATTGTCTGGTTGACAGCTGGCCTGCTTGTTTGTTTTTGTATTTCTGTCCAGCGACCTGAGTCGACACACGCTGGCTGCTCGCGACATCAGGTCGGTGAGAAAGGGGAGAGATGACGGGACAGATGTGTGGCCTGAGATGGGTGTCTCGTGTCGGATCAATTCTAAAGATGAAAGTTGGATAGCTCCAGTTAGTTATGTCTGTCCTGCCCTGCAGTGTGTAAAACGTTATGGCCACGAGGAGCCTGCTACCTTTTACGTGGCAATATGCTAGAGACAGCAAAGTGTATAAAGAAAAGATTTCACACAACACAAGCCACATGAAAACATGCCCAAAAATACAGCTCAAACCTGCTGATATTTAACGGGAATATTTTTACCCGTCCCGTTTCTCAGGTAGCACCACTGACTAAGCATGTGATTATAAACCAAAGCGCACAGTTTGACCAGCAATGGAGCCAAAGGAAATGAATTCAGCCTCTGGGGAAACAGTAACTGTCAACCAAAGCCAAGCAGGCACATTTCTCTGACTTCATCCCCCAGGCTGGTGCACCAGCACAAACAATCTCTTGTCGTCTCTACCGCACCAGTGTGCATACACAGCACAGCGGGGGGCTTCTTCCAGCCTAGAGTGGCGTGTTTTGTGTCTGTCTGTCTGTCCTCAGGCATCGGGACAGGTTTGTTCCACTGGTCTGAACTGGAGAGAAGAGAAGGCGAGGTCACGCGGCCTCCTGACTTCTTAACCCTCGCTGTATTAACCTCTGACACCAGCTGTATCTCCTTTAGCTGAACAGGATGCAACATTTGCCCAGAGAGGTGGCTGTTTGCTCTGTCCATCTGTGCGGACACTTTGACCCTGACAGAGCATTCCCAGACCATTTCCATCTTGTGACCTCGCTGGAGAACCTCTTATTCTCTCTCTGTTACTCATCCCTCCGCACCTCTCCCGTCACTCCGCTGGCTACATTCTGCTTAACTGAATTACATCGTTGCTGCAGGGGGAGAAGAGCCGGCCGCGTGGATGGGCACGCACTTCCAGGGGAGCAGGGAGTTCTCCTGTTCGTCGTTAGCATTGTGTTTAGGAGGGCCGATGACGACGCTTGTGGCGATGATGGGGGAGCAGGAAGCGTCAGGAAGCCTTGTTAGTAAACTCCGTGCTGATGGCAAAAGCCACAACTTGGTTCAAATGTCCTGCTGACTGATTTGTCAAAACAAGTGTGTGATCTCCTGCTTCCCAAAGATGCAATGGCACAAATATCTATCTGCATTTCTATATTTCTGGGTTGCATTGGGTGTGTTTGTGCATGCAGATGTTATTTCATAAGAGCACCGTGAAACCTGAACCATACGTCTCTGGTGCTGTTTAGCGGAGCAGACATTGTTGTTTCGTCTCTCTGGGGACAGCTGAAGAAGACAAAGCCTCCTCGGAAACGCTCTCTGAGCCTTATCCATTCTTTTTTATTATGAACTGATTTGATCCATTCCGCTGTTGTTTGTGTGCTGTACTTTCAAACAAAACAAGCCTCCAGAGCCACCACAGGACAGTAAAGTCAGTCACACTGTTCAACAGGGGAACCATGAGGCCGTTAAAAACAACCAGATCAAAGCTAGATGCTCCGTTCTTGGAATAATGCGAGAGTTGCTTTATTATTTTACTGTTGTTTCTGCTGAAATACAAATGGTTGTGTTTATCGTGTGTTCCGTTAATTCATCTTTGTGTCTGGAGACCTTTGGTCGGGCCCCGGGACCTCAAATATTCAGAGGGATTGTCATCTCGCCATGTTTGCTTTGAGTCAACCGTCTTTTACTCAGTGCTGATGTGTTTTATAGGTTTGACCTCATCACAGCATCACTGCCACTGACTTGTTTGGCATCTACATGATGTTGCAAAAAGAGAGCGCTACAGCATCTTTTTCTCAGTTTCTCTCACGTTTTTGAACTTTTCTAAGACCTGATGGACAAAAAATAAGGTAAAAATATGCTTCAAAATAATGTGCAGTCCTCAAACTGTCACAGTATTATCAAATGAATCTATTGGTCATTTCATTTAACAAGTTATAGTAATTGATACTCAGCTGGAAACGTAAAATGTTTGCTATTTATTTATTTACTAATTAAATAAAAACTCATTCTTTTAAAACTCATACGGTGTGAGCAAAAAAGAAATCTGTGCAGTGAGCCCTTCTTCAAATGACAAATGAAAGCAGGTGAGGGGCAAGAGGCATCATTTGTGCTGAATACACGTCATCTATGTCTGTTGGACTGCGTGAGAAGTCCTCAAGGTGTCTGTGCCGGATGTCCAGAGACAGATTCTTTCTGGACATCAGAAGCTAACTGGAGACATGTGGTGAGATGTGATGGACCGGGCCAGGTATGATATTATTACACAACCTGTCTGCATGGTTGACTGCTCGAGCAGTTCCTTCAGGGCGTTCCCATTGTGCTGTGTGCCAGCTTCTCCGGAAAGAAGTCGATTCATATAAAGACAATACTTCTGCCTGATCCTTTTCCCTGGTAACGTCTCTGCCCTCGCACTTCTCTCTCCGCTTCATGTGTATTCTTCATTATGTGACTGACATTTTCAAATCATCAGCATTCATTTTCTCTGTTCACACTTGTTCCTCTTCCTCTTGTTCACCATCCATATATTTTGGGACCTTCTCTTCTCCTCTGTTTACTATATACCCTTTTGTTTCATGTGGACAAAGGAGGGAAAGTCCAAAAATAACAAAACCATTACTGGAAAAGGTTCTCGCAAACTTGCCTGGTTTCACATGTGGTTTAAAGATGGGGAAACCATGTATAAGATTTTTTTTTCCTCTGTATTATTTATTTTTCCTTAAAGGGAAATAAATTTTGAGGTGCTGTTATACTCAATTATTTAATGAATCATAGTAAAATGTTGTGCACTGGGGCAATGAAACATGATTATAAAACTTTATCTTACTTAACTTTACATTATTAAGCAAATACGTTTGTTAAGACCTGCTGGTTGGGGCCAGCGTTTACAGAAAAAAGCCACAACATGCACATAAGATGCTTCCAGTACATTAGGCAGCAAGCCTGCAGCAAAGACAGTCCAGTGCTACTAAGATGTCTGGAACCACCTCGTGAGTTACTCCAGCAGCATGCCCGAGGCCTGCAAGGTCTTACTTTAGTTCACTTGGGAAAATTAAAACTGATTTTCCACATCAAAGGAACATTTCTTACTGAAGTCTGCAAACAGCCACAGCTTCCCAACGTTCTGCATCCGAGTCCAAAGTATTCTGCAGGACTGATGTTCCCAGAAGACACTGCATTTGAACCAAATTAGGGGAGAAAATAATTAAAAGAACACTGTGTTTGGGTAAAACTATAAAAAAAATTATTTTTTATTTACTTCTAAGATTCTCATCTCTGAACATGTTATTTTTACATGTTTCTTCTTTGTACATTTTATTCCTCCAAGAGAGCATCAGAGGTAGTTTCAAGGTTTTGCGTGCTGAGACTGTTTGTTTATCCAGTTTGCCAGACCTGTGTTCTCCAAACACATCTGATGGTGCTTTGACTCGTCAAAACTGTCAATTTCTTTAGACACTTACATCATCTGATTCTTCTCTGTCCAACCACATCTGGCCTCCTCCATCTTATCTGAATGTTTGCAGCCTCTGACATTTGCGCCATTCAGTTTACAAGTTGCGCCATGTAATGTCAATTTAGGTTCATGATGTGTTTTTGAGTCTTATACTCTCTTAACTTGAGGTGGTATAATGTTATAATATTTATATGCATATTGTTATATAAGCAAGTAAAAAAGCGTCTGCCCTCTACACACAGCACGTACGTGTTGTGGGTCAATTATCTGAAGGGAATATCCAATAATCCAATCATCTCATGTACAGAGTCTGTTAGTAGAGACTGGTAATCTCCCTGTTTACCAGTTCTGAGGCGCTGCCATGCGTGAGCAGTTCATCTTTCATGATAGCTGCAGGCCAGCAGTAGGGTAGAGGCCAGCTCCCACTCACGGCATCTCAATGACAATGCAAAGAAACAAAGGAAAAACACTAAGCAAAAGGAGAAACTCAGCCGTGAGTTTAGAAAAATGATGAGATGATAGAAGGATGCAGGCAAAAGAGCACAAAATAATAGAAAACATCATTAAAGAATGGCATCCCAAGTCTTTCTGCGACCGATTATGGAGAGTTTTAATTCGTCTGTTGATAACCCTAAGTGTAGCACATTGTTTACCCGTCTTACCGCATGGCACCACTTATTAGACATGGCATTCGGTAAAAATGTACTGACGGAGAACTAACACAGAACAAAAGGTAGAAGAAAGGTCAGGCTGTTGCCATTGTTGGTTTAGGATCTGACTAACAGATGCTCAACTGTGTATTTCTCCACTTTTGTAATATTTTGATAAGCTCAAATTCGCCATGTGGGTGCAGCATGAATGGACGAGTGTTCACCTTCCTGCAGTAGGTCTCTGAGACCCCAAAAGAGTCACACAGTCATTTAATCTCCAAACCTAATTTGTTCCATGTCAACCTGTCGCCTGATAACTGTAGTTGCATGAGCTTCTTTGCAGGAGCTTCAGAGGACCTCAGTGACATCATATCATCTTTATCACGGTGTCCCTTCAAACGATGGGGCCCCCGAGTGCACAGCTGAATGAAGTCTATTCTTTGTTTCTCCAGGCTCAGTATTACCAGCAGTCTTTCCTCACTGTAAGAGTCTTTGTGTGTCTTTAGCTTTAGTCGCGCCTCGTGACTCTGCCTCCGTGCTTTCCTTCTCCTTCACATGTTAGCTCTGCAGCCACATCACTCCGTCCTGCACACGTACACACGCATTCCTTTTTCTGTGCGCTTGTCTCAGGTTCGATAATATTATCTCAGTCGGGTGTTCGTCATTCATACGATCTTCAGCGTGGGATAGTCAGTTAATCATATCCAGACTGTGCTGCTGCTGCTGCCTAAGCTGCTACTTCTCCATTACTCAGACTCCACCGTGGTTCATAATTAACCTGAGTCAAATCACTGACCTGTGACACATAAACCACTCTGCTTTGCACAGTACACGGTCCACTACAGTGTGATGGGGACCTGCAGAGTAAACCGGGCCTAAGGCAGAAAGGAAACATTCCAGAGCACATTACAACAGAGAAGAAGTTCAGGAAATAAGCCAAAAACTTTGAGGGAATTACTTCTGAATCACAATGAAGTGGATGATATTGTCCTGCAGCCACATGGTGGTTATTTATACTGCAGCTGCAATAAGGATTACTTGGAACAGACTGAGAGTGAAATGACTGTGAGAGCACCTCAAGGACAGCTGCTTTAGTTAGTCTGGCACAAAGCCACGATAAAAATCTGAACCCTTCATGGTAATTCTGAATGCTGGAGTTCATAGCTTTATATTGTTTCTAATATTCTGCTCGTTGTTGGTGTTGTATGTTATATGTACGTACACAACATATCTACTTTCCTGCAGGTGCAATGCCAGCTTTTATCCCAATGCAACATGTTTGTGCAGTTATCCTCATCGCTTGTCTTCTTCTTCTTACTTTACAATTAGTCTGACAAACCCGGTGAATTAGATTTTTCTTAAGCTAAATAGCATTTTGTCATTGAACCTACTCAGACCTTCTCCTCTTCATTCAGTCTGGAGTCCCATCAGATCTTCACGGCAATTCCACACAAAGATCTCCTCATGGAAAAAAATTCTTAAGGTCATTTGCTATGACCCTTGTGAGGTTACGAAAATTGCACTCCCGTTCCACTTCCCTCAAGTGGTTGTTCCTTGATCCCTACTCCCCAGAACTTGTTCCGGTCCTCCGACTTGAAGGATCCCACAGTCTCCTATTTCCCTCTGAGAAGTGAATATAAACAGCAGAGACTGTGTTTGTGCTTACGAGACGTACACGAATAGACGAGACGTTTACCAGACCGACAAACACCTTTATTGTTGGTGCTTGGCTGCAACTGAGCACAGTGACCTGACGCATCACAGCACAAGTTTTAGTCTGAATTGAGCTGAAAACATTAAAACGATGTAAGACACACAAGGACTCATAGAGCTGTGAACAGCTTTCTTTATACACAAACACGTGTAAGTTCCTGCTGTTGAGACATAAGAGTTTGAACATGGGTATATATATATATATATATATAGCCAAATTATGATTTTTTTTATTTAATTTGAATTAATAATAGATTCTGGAAATGTTATAATCATAATCTGAGTTAATGAGTAATGCCATTAAAAACCAATAGATGCAAATAGTAATTAAGCATGTTTGTCATTATAAAACATGAGCTCACGATGAACCCAGTATTAAAATCTAAATTAATGACACACGGAGGACAGTAAAATTACAGAATGCAGCTTTTAACCAACGAGCAGATGTTTCTTAACGCACAGACGGACTGAAAATAAAAACCCACGGTGCCGAGAGACATTAATTGTGTTTTGGAATAAATACAAACTTCAATCCACTGCCCAAAGCGATTCTGAAGTCTGTCCGAATCATAAGTGATCCACATCTGATTTCTAGTTGAGCTGCCATCATCAGAAACAGAACTCGCAGCACGTGGCGGTTCAGAGGAAGCCTCGGTTCCTCTCTCCCTGCATCTTTTCACTGCTTCTTAAGTGGGAGGAACTAAATGAAAGTCGCTTCCTCCTAATCGTGTCATCACTTATTCCTGCTTTTACCTAAATGCAACAGTAAAAACACTCTCCACAGCTTTTAACCATGCGTTTACCACAGGTATGTTAACTGGGCCTGGCTTTGGTCTCTGCACATTAGTTGCACATTCCAGTGGTAGGATAATGGGAAGTTCTATTAAGAGCTATTTGAGGCTGTGCTGTGGCGTGTTTTACCAGATTCCAACATTAGCCGAGGGTTTTAACCCCATCGAGTGAAGGATACAAGAGGAGAGATGCTTTGTCTCCGTTTGTCACTTTCTGGAGCCGTCTCTGTGTGTTTGCTCTGTGTGGTTGCAGACTGCCATGGGAACATGTGTTTGTTTATTGTCTGCGTGCATGTTGTTCTGTTATGTGCATCTGCACTCATTCAGGCTTCTGTTTTACTTTCTACTTCAAACTTCTTCACATGTCACTGCCACACATTTTGCACCTTCCCCCTCTGTTCCGTGTCTTCAGACACATGTAGATGCACGCTGTACACGCACCTCTGTGACTCTATGTGTGTGCATGTGACTGTTGACGACCTTGTGGCCGTGACACTGAGGGGTGGCCTGTTGACACTGAGCCATAGCAGGAGAGCTTCCTTCTCCCCTGCTTATAGAAAGCAAACAAGCTAATCGGAGCCAGCACTCCAGCCCCCCTCCACTCCTGAATCAGCTGTACGGAGGAGAAAGGAGCCCGGCCATCCGGCTGTAGAGCACTTACGGTTACAGTGAAAGTGTTTGTATGTACAGTAGGTGGAGCAGGAGAGGGGAGCGTGCTGATGTGTCCCCAACAACCTCTCGTAATTGTGGACAGTCTAAACTTTCCTAACGCTGCACTGGGGACATGCTGATTTGCTGTTGTCATTAGCTCTTACCAAAGGTTTGCACTGATTGTGACTAACCGTTGCTCCGCCACATCCATGCATTAGCTATTCTAGAGCTTCCAATTTGCTTGTTTCTACAATAGCTAAAGGCGTTTTGGTTACAAAAGAGAAGACAAAAGTTAGAACAGAAAAGCAGATGCACTCTTGGTCATGGACTGCTAACAGTAGTGCTCATATATATATATACAGCAGACGTCCATGCGTGACCCTGAAATGTATTTTTAAGACATGTATTTCTTTTGAAGAATAAAAGTTTAGTGTTTTGAATATGAACACAGTTTATTCAGGTGTGTTGATATTTTCTCAGGGGTTTTCTTTACCTACCAGCTAATTTCAACTTTTCCCACTTCCTCTTTTCCATGTAATGCATGTGTGTACATAAAGTGACCTTTTTTCAAGTCAACAAAACAATATTCCACTTCACCACCTGACTGCTGGTGTTTGGATTGACCAAGTGAGTCTTTTAAAGAGTATTCATGTTGTGTACAGAGTTGCAAACATGCAGTAGCTATACGACATAATAGTTCTGTAGTGTTTCCAGTGGAAACTGATCCCAACCTCCTCTGTTCGAGTGTTTCTTTCCAGCCGGAGTTTGAGTTTGACTCAAAGACCACAAATAAGTCAGTATGACACTTCAAAATGACAGCAGTCTGTATTTACCAGCCTGCACAGGTTGACACGAAGTGACCTTTATCTCACCTGATCGCCCCCGGAGAGCAGTAAAGAAACTGCTTTTCGTGCTGTGAGCCCCTCGGCCATCCTTGACCCACGAGCTTGGAATAATTTATGTGAACCGTGCTCATGTCCATTGAACCCTATGCTCAGTGTCAACTGGTGTCCATGAATTTTGGTCCTATCTGCGTCGTCTTCTGTCAACACTCCCCCGCTCCACATCCTGACTGCCCTCCACCAGGGAAGAGGAGACCGACTGGGAGAGAGAAAGATGAGTGCTGAGACGGAGGGATGTACATGTTAGCGCGACTTTCTCACTGGGTTTCGACTTTGTGACAGAAGCCATTTGGCAGCTTTGTTATCTATCTCTGCTCTTCTTCACTCAGTCTGGCCTCCACCCAAGATTAGACATTGCACGCACATGAGAGTACACAAGGACATTTATCACTTCTTCTCCCAACAACATCTAAATTGTCCTCTTCCAGTTGAGGTCAGTAGGTTGAATTCAAGGAAGATCGTCATCGATATGCAGTTTGTTCAGAAATATCCAATAATTCTGGTCAGTAGCTGTTTTACCTTATTGGTTTGAACCAATTTTTAGTTGAGCATCCAAGCTGGTTGTATTTCCTGCTGCAAGAAGCTTATCCTAGTTTCTGATCTAGTTTCTATGACTACCACTACTTCTACTCGCTGGTGTTACTACTCAGCTGAATGTCTTTCTTTAATAGAGGGAGTGTCATACTATGTCCTGCTCCAGTTTCGCTCCAGCATTGCTCACACTGTGAGTCAAAAGTGCCAGAGAGCCCAGTTTCAGTTGTTCTCCGTGTTCTTGAGATGTACGGCTATGCCTTAATTGATATACATTTAGATTTCTTCCCTTTTTTGGAGTGAGAGGCTGCGATTTGAGTGGACCGGGATGCAAGCTATGTTGAGCCCTGAGCGATAATGATCAGAGTGGGTTAGTGGTGTGGGCGAACAGCTGCGTGAGCAGTGGAGATTCTCATTGCTCCACTCTGCTCATGTGAAGTAAAGATAAGAATAGAATGCGTTTCACTATGTCGTGTCTTAACACACCTCCAAGAAAAGCTGTTACACTACTACTACTTAATGTACTGTAGTTTCCTTCACTACGCTATCATCCTAATGCAAAACCATGTACTCCCTGATAACAGTCTCTGTTTTGCGCAATTTAATTTGTTTAGACTTGGGGCTGTTGGAAACCTTAAAATGTACAGGGTTTGGTTTCTTCTTTTTCTTCTGTATGTGTCCAATCAGAATTACAGCCATGTGTATCTAATGCCAGGAGACAAAATAAGAAGGAAGTCAGGAAGAAACAAACATACAGTATTCATACATCTATCTAAAGGGTAATGTAATAGAGATGCCTATCGAGCACACTCCTAAGTGGAAAAAGGTTCCCAGTCACATGAATGTCACTACTATGAAAACGAAAGTCCTCCCTGACATGGTGAACAATCATTGTCGAATTAACGGCTGACTCTGTTCTGTCCGGTGTTTACGGCATTGGTAACTTCAATACACTATCGGATAAAGGGAACTAAGCCTTCACGACTCACAAGGACTGTGCAACGTGTTGGTGTCAGATGGATTACATACATAAAACACATCACAACACACATATGGCCCCGAAAAGCCTTCAGGGACTGTCGCACAGTGGCCCAGTCTGCAGCTTCGCCCAAACAAACATCAAAGAAACTGAAAGTTTAGCCAGCCTGATAGCGTGAGGCAACCTCAGGTTTGCTTTTATATGTTCACCTTATTCTTGCCTACTCCAGCTGATACATCACCGAACTGACAAACCTTAGGAGGGTTTGTATACAGTGCATGTTAGTTTGGATTGGTTTCTTGGAGTCCGTCCAAGCTACATGACTGTGTCTACACTCCTGGAAGATTGGGCTTCATGCATGAGGTGTGTGTCTGTCGTGTGTGATGTGGGTCTGTATGATAGAGAGCATGTGGAATATGTCTATCTCTGTGTATCCATGTGTATTCTCAGTATATCCATGTGCGGGTGCAGCTCTCAGACTTGTGGCAGGTAGTCGTGTCATTGTGGTGAGTCACGCCACGGAGACCCAGGCAAAGCTGGAAGCTCTTCAAAGTGAGTTTGTTGCTGCTGTGGTGAAACGAGCTGAGAGGATCTGGACTCAGCAGATGAAAGAAGAAGAAAGTGGGGGGAGCTGGTACGCAGCATGCATCCATGTGCAGAAGAGCTGCACCACAATGAGTAGCGTAGCACCCACCTATGCTGTCATGTGAAGCTTTTAGGAGGCTGAACAGCTCAGACAACGTCGGAGTGAACTGGCACTGCTGGCTGCTGGGCAGTAAACGACCCACATGCATGAAATAAAACCTAAAAAACCTACAGGAAATGGATTGAGTGCAGAGCCACAGATTTATTATTTATGTTTTTATAATTTATTTATTACGCTTCAGTTGACTCCAACATCAAGAAACATGTGATTATGTCAGCATGCAATTACACGGCGAAAAAAAAGCAGGCAAGATTAAAGGCAGCGATATATTTATACCCATTTAATTAACACCATCAGGAAATGTCTTTGCAGTGAGGAAGATGAAAACAGCAACGGCAACAGATAGTGCAGTGTTTCTGTGGCACATTAATAGAAAATACAGTACAGTGTCTGCACATCAGTAAAGACAACACTAAAACACTTTTAATTTTCTAGAGTTTTTGGTGAGTGTTTACTGTACATCGAGAACAGAAACGAACATCCAGAATGCTAACGTGGCCGCCTGGCTGACCATGCAGCTGCACGGTATGACACTGTTCTTTAGTGCAACAGCATAATGACGCAATGAGCGGATCCATCAACAACGGGCAAAGAATGAGCACAGGAAGAAGCAGGTGTGACTATATTTTACACCATGCGAAATATTGAACAGAAAAAGAAACATGGAATTATTCAAAATTATTCCTCAGTGCAGAATTTGTTGGGAAAAGTCTCGGAAACATAAAGAAGGTCCCTCTATGACAAATGAATAGGACCGATGATGAATTGAAGGACCTCCAGCGCCACACGTAAATCATTTCCTTACTTTTGCACTCTAAATTTCCAGGCACATTTTCCTTTTTTTTTCTTTAAGTATTTCAGGAACAAAGATGAATGTGGAAAATGACGGGGTCCCCCTTTTTTTCATGCTGTGGATTCCCCTACCCTATGCCCCCCTACTCTCCAGCCTCAAATCATGTGTCCTGACTACACTCGGTGTGTGTGTTTCCTAACAGCTGGGCTGGTCCCACTGAACCAAAACACCATGGATGGCTGCTAATAATCCACCCTAATAATCCCTACATTACCTAATGTCTTTCTGCGTTCTGTGTCATTAAATACCCATTCCTCATAATGCCAACAGTTTGTGCTGTTGTGACCATGGTCCCAGAGGTGGGAGCTAACGCTGGACGATGGCTGGTGGACTTTGCTGAGCAGACTTGCTTATGCCCTTGGGTGGGGATGCTTGGTGATTACCCAGGGTCTCATAGAGGTGAAACCCAGAATGGAGCTCCCTCAGTAGGGCATTTGGTTAATGAGCGCTGAGCGTGCTGCTGGAGCCCCAGACTGAGATGATAGGAAATACACAAGTTGGATATTGTACTGGGAGGCAACCACCACCACACACACACAGTCTCCACGTTCATTTGCTCTGTGCTCCATTTCCTCCTCACAGTGGCACACAGGGAACGCCTGCCGAGAGGACTGGCAAGACAAGTAGCTGAACATTAAACACGCATTCGATGGCTTACATTAAAATCACATTTTCTGACACTGGCAAATTTTACTCTAACGGCATTAACATGTGGATGCAGTAATACGGTCGTGTACTACAAGGAGTTCTGCTCTGCTGCAGACCTGATCACAGTGTTTTATCCCAGATTAAATTTGAGTTTGAACATCTCATGACACTTAGCAGTATTTGTCTTAATTACACCACTCAGAATGTGGGGCCTAATTGGCTGCTCAGAGGAGGCGCCCCTGGAGGATGGCTGCATATTCGCTGGGGACTCTGAGAACTTTACTGGAAGCCATTAAAGAAACAAGACATTTCCGACCGCAGGGAAATAAAAAAAATTACTGAAAAAACGGAGACAAAGGGAGAAAAAAAATGAGACGCTCCAGGGCCAAAATGTGAAGAACCTGATTGTGTGTGTGTGTGTGTGTGTTTGCCATGTAGAGGAGGTGGGGTTGGGCTTGTGCGTGTGTGAAGCCTCTTTGTCTATGTCGCGTGCCAAATTACAAGTTGGCATGGCAGCAGCATGACACAGAGCTTCATCGGCTTGTGTCACAAACAACAGATAAATACACACATCATTTGAATCTGTTATCATCAGTTAATCTTTCATGGTGATCGGTTTTGAACTTTGTGTTTGTCCCTTGTGGCCGCGGCTCTTCTAAAGCTCTCGTGTTTTCTGTGTGCAGGGGGGCGCGTATACCGCACTATAGCTGCAGAGGAAGCCGCAAGAGCAATTTAAATATGAAACCCGTTGTCTTTGTGTCACTTTCAACTTCAGTTGGAGAAACTGATGGAAATTCGTCATTATGGTATAAGCTTTGTGTGAAACGTGAGGTTGGGGATAGCTAGCAGCAGCTCAGTCCAATGACGGTGGAATCTGTATGGAAGCAATTGTGTTACCCTCCTTGGAATATTTATGTATTGGTGAATTATTCTAAGCATGTTCATGGTGTTTATTTCTACAGCAATGTCTGGCCGCATGGTAAACCATGCAGCATCTGTCCACTTTGTAAGAGGAGAAATAAAAAACAAAGGCTGCGTGTGTGTGTGAAATGTTCCTCCATTTACAGTGCAGCAACAAACTGTATCCCTTATTAGAGTCAGCCCACCTCCCCGGGCTTCTCTTTATATGCACCATCCCAAATCCAAACACTGTTATAGACTCATAAAAGCTCAGCATAATATTTGGATATCTGTCATCTTATGCTGTTATAAAGGAGCCAAAAGGGGAGGAAGTTGCCTTCATTTGTGGTATCCTTTCCTATCACAACACACAAGCTGTAATTTCCCATGCTCGTGTTTGTTGTAAGCTCTTGTGGAACCAACGTTCCAACAGACACAGTCTGTGCAAAACCTACTGGAGCTGTTTAGTCTCTGTGGGCTGAACGCAAGGATCTTTTTTTTCGTCAGCAGGATTGTTGACGGATAATTAAAAATAACGTAGTGAGTAACTTATTATTACAGATAACCTTACAAGAACACATTTACATGAGTTCACATACACAAAATCCAAATGATGATGTAGACACAAGAGTAAGGACAGCCTTAGTGTGCCTGGCTGAGGTGGGTATGTACCGTATGTTGATGAGTGAGGAGGACGCTGGAGGGAGGGCGGTAGTGGTGGCTGAAAGCCGACACCCTCACAAGTGTTGTTTACGAGCATACCGAAGGACAACTGAGGGCCATCCTGAATATGAGACATAGGGAGAGAAAAGAGAAGGAAGGTAACTGAGAAAGAGGTGTGTGCGTGTGAGTGTGAGTGAAAGTGAGAGCAAGATGGAAGTCGAGATCCAGACAGGAAGACTTGATAGTGATATAGCGATCCCACTGAGACTGACACCAGTTTTTAACCCAGAGGTCAGGCAGAGAGAAGTGTTGGGCGATAGAGTGAGAGAGGATTTGTTAAATATAGTATGACACAGCCCGCAACATGTGTTTGCCTGTTAATTTTACTGTCAAAGGGAATCTGTTGACTACATCGGTTGGCAGTTTGAAGCCTTGTCTTGCTCCTGGTCTCGCCCACGAAGAGAATGTGAATGGCTATGCGTGTGCGAGGATTGGAGTTTAGTGACAGATTTATGGGCTCCACCAACCTGAAGGCTGGAGGTCACATGCTGACTTTGTTATACGCCTTAACCATCAGACACACACATTTGTACTTCTGTCTTTGCGAGGACACTTATTGACATAATGCATTGCCTTAACCTTACCATCGCAATTAGATGCCCCACCCCAACCCTCACCCTAACCCTAATTTAAACCTTACCCTAACCCTCAAGGAGCCCTTTGAAGTCGCGTCAGAAAGCTAAAACTGCTCTAGGCTGGTTCTCACATTGTACAGTGGTGCACATCTGTCACTGTACACTGTCTCGTTCTCTCTTCTATCCGTCGCAGCAAGGGATGACCCGGCATCCGCCACCTTGTTTTCTGCGTGTACAACTGATTTTTGTGTGGTTGGGTTAAAGTGTCTGGCTTTGGGTAAACGATATGAAGTCTGATTAAGATGGAGGACAGGGGACATGATCAGTACAGAAACATGTTCTGGATCAGAGATGAAAGAACAAAGTCGGATCATGTTGCTCTGTATCATTAATATCTATCAGGAGCAACGCAAAGCTTGAAACGAGCAGAAATAGAAAGACGAGAGGCCAAGAAGAGAAGAGGGGGGAAGAAGTTTCTCAGGGTCGTACTGTTGCCCTCTCTTTCTTACTCCATTCATTCATTACCTCCCACTCTGCTGTCACTTTATAAGACCACTTTTATCTTATGCCGGGTCAATTGTTTATAATATCCAAACCCAAGGGATGAGTGTTATATAGTTTACTCTGACGTAAATCTGTAATGCATGTCTCGGCTACTTTTGTCTCCTCTTTCCCTGAGAGAGGTTTATTCTATGGGTATTTGTATACTTAGCATTTTCAGCTTGGTTTAAAAAATAGTTCAACATTTTGGGAATGTGCTTATTGATTTTCCTGCATAGAATTGCATGGTTGAATTAGTCATCTCTCGTGTCTGTTCATATAACGCGAGTTGGCTTAGCACAAGGACTGGGAATAAACAAAACTCACATTGCAGGAAAATAAGTACTTTTAATCTCAATATATGTACAGTACAGTGGGTTACAGTAGTTCGGGCTTTGCTAACGTTCATCAGTCAACTGTATGTCTGGAAATGGAAATGTCTGCCAGTGATCAGGTGTGTTAACAGTAAGCGCTTACACGCCTGGTCTTCATCTGCAGTCCTCTGTCATAAACAGGTGCTTTAAGTTTGACCCGCACCTCCACCACTGTGATCTCTGACAGCGAGAACAGATAATCGGATCCTGTTAGCGCTCCCTGCTGTAATCTGGCGTGCTTTGGCACTTGTGAATTTGAGTTTGGCTGTGCTGTTGCTGTGACCTTTTTTTTCAGTCACTTAACAAAAGGTTTATTGAAAGGAGACGTGTGCTGTTTGAGCCATTTGACCATGTTTTCCTTTGTTTAGGTGAATTGCCTTAGCTACAGCGAGGTGCATGCAGACAAAGACTCCATTGTTGGAAAAGTCCAAATAGTTAGTTTTAGTTCAAACCTCCTCTGACCGATTTATGAGGCCAGCCCAGTCCTGAATAAAAATATGAAACATTTGGAAAGCGCTACCATTTGCAAGAGATGGCAAAAGCCCTAAATCACAAGTAACCACAACTTTTATTTCTTGTACTAATGTATCACTTTAGCCACAACACCCGTTGATCTGAGACTGTTGCTCGGTCCAAGAACCTGTCTGTTGATCAGAGGGGCGTTACGACCACGAGCACTTTTCCTTCCACTTGACCTGGCAGACGAGTGCTGAAAGCTGAATCCATCCTGCTGTTCTAATACAATACCTCATGGTCGCTCTAAACCTTGGCTGGTGTCTGGGCCATGCTGGGTCTGCGTCAGTCTTTATTTCTGATTCAGTGAGAATGGTTGCTATGGTTCTTTTCCTAATATTTTATTTAAATGAGGGATTTTATCAGTGAACAGACGCATTCAGATAGCCGGAGACCTCTTTCCCTGCCTTTTCCACGCTTGGCTTGTTGAGAAGTGAGGGAGTTTGAGTTTGGGGCCAGCAGCTAAGGTAGCTCTGAGGTAGCTTGGCTGAAACTCAGTGCATGGCAGTGTTGATAGTGAGTTTAAACAATAAGTCCCATTACGTCAAATAGAAAATGTGTAAGATGTTAATGAAGGTGACATGAGTGACTTGGGATCAGGCGTCAGATGAGCGCGTGTTGAGTGAAATGAGTTCAATGACGGCTCGTGAACTGCTCTCTTTTAGCAGCTGTGTGCTCTGCCCACGTGCTTGACCCTTATGCAAGGTCACCACGTTATGAATTGCGATACAGAGATGTGATTGGTCAACAGAGATGAATGGCACATACCACTGTCATGCACTCCCAGCTGTGCTCACTTTCATTGCTGCACACGAAGGCTATCTGACATACCGTATCAGCACTATCAGCCATCTATCACAGCTGTCGTAGACACGCATTGTCTACATACAGAACACACACGAGTGCAAATCCATAAAACCACATAATACATGCAGGGCCAGATGGCATGACAGATATTTATTCATATAAATCCTAAACTGAACTGAAATGATGATTTTAAGGATTTTCTTTATTTTATTTTTGTGCTGAATGTAAACTCACAACAGGCTGAAACTTCACACTGATCCCAGTCTATCACTGACTGTTGTAAAAGCTCGACAGCCATCCAGGTCATGTTCTGACCCCAGGAACCCGAGCAGCTGACTGGACCAAATATGGAGCCCACCAATCAGATAAAGTGATGCATGACCCCCTCCCACAAAGTTCACACTGGGGCAAGTCTGCACCTGCCACAAGAGCAGCAACAACACAACACGCAAGCATAGACACACTACACTGTTCCTGCCTTCGAATCACGCACAAGTGGACATGATTTATGTAACATCAAAGCACACAAATCCTGCAGTGATGCCATCATGTCTCGAGGTATCATGAAATAATATTCTCCTTATACACAGCAGCATGTGTAAGTGTTTGAAATAAACAGATGATCATCTTTAAAAGAAGCAGTTGATAACTCTCTTATTGAAATCCCAAAGAGATTAAGAGTGATCCCAGAGGCAACGATGTGTTCATGTCCGAACAGGCTGAAGCACCTCCTCATGCGACATGATACCGTGGTCGTATCAGGAGGACACAGTTACTTTACTTTACTTGGCAGATGCTTTTATCCAAGGCGATTTACAGGGAGCTAGCGCTGGGGGTCTGGCTTAAGGACACACTTGGTAGGGGATGGACTCGGAGTCAGACGGGGTTCGAACCTGCAACCTGCATCCCAGTCTGACGCTTAACCCATTAAGCTACCAGGCTAGTTGGGCCCAGTCATGATTTTTGTGTTGTTTGTTTGAATTCTCAATCCGTATAACGGAGCTGGACTCCATATTACACATAACTGGCTTAAATATGTCTTCAGCCTGAAAGATATTTCCTTCCTAAAAGACAACTTAGCTGACCCTTAGAGACGTGATCAGATCTTTAGGACTTTGTGCAGATACTAGAAACTAAACAAAAGGAACTGAGAAGCCTTGATTTTTTTGATAAACAAAAAAAGATTGTGATACTAAATGTTTTCCCAATTTCCAGGCCTGTTGTTTATACTTTTGAAAATGATGATTTCCATCCAGCACGCACTGTGCAGTAGTTACTAAATAAATGATGAGTGCCATATGTGTGAATACTGTGTGTTCAACGCAGGTTATTCAGCACAACCGTTGTTGACTGTTCTGATTGCTTCTAATATAGTTTGTTTTTTAATCAATAAAAAAGATACAATTACAAAAATGCAGAAGTTCTGGCAGCGTCATAGTGTGGACAAATATTAACTGCTGACGTGAGCTGACATCATGTGGATCATTGGTCCACCGACATGTGCATCTATGTGTGCGTCCTGTTGTCAGTGAACCAGTCATGTAAATACTTTCCAATATGCTCTACACACCGAGCTGTTCCTCCATGTCCAACAGGTATTTACATACCACGTGTAGAACATCAGAACATCATGTTTCCATATAGGCCCCGGGTATTAACCTCATATTAATGTTGATTGTCTGTCATTGATTCTTGAGCCACATGTATCAGATGGCAATGGGGAATATTTGCTTAAGCCAGAGTGGATTAGTAGAGCAAAGGGCTTCGCACTGCAATATAATTCCTACCAGACCCCAGAAATTACCGCTTTGGTACGAGTCAGTTATATCATGACTAGTTAAAATGTGGTATCAGGGAAAATAGAGGACTGTTGTAGTGGTGGTGGTGAGTTTGAAGCACAGTCTGGAACTTAAACCTGAAACTGGAATATATCCCAGAGAGCGCTCAAATGTTCTTTTGCTAGGGAAGTACAATTGTAGCCTAACAAAACCCTCCTCACTACGGTGTCTGTATATCTGTATATGAGAAGGTCGTAAAAGGAACACGTTTGTATATAATATTATTACTATTATCTCACCCTCCATAACATCTGTACTAAAGAGGCCTCCATCCTTCCCATCATGCATCATGCAGCACGCAAATGTCTGTTCACATGCATAAAGTCACAACTGGAATCATCCTCCACACAACCTGAGAGGCAGTTATTAGCCTGTCTGTTTGAGGTGTGAGAGAGAAACCAGAACAAGACGTTAGCTTGAGACGGGTTGAAGGGCTCAGGAGGTGAGACACCTGCGGGAAAGAGAAGAGAGCTTCTAATAATGATGGAGATTTGAGTTCGAGTTCAGTTGGCAGACGCTGCACAGGAGAAAGTCACGAGAAAAGGCAGAGACTGGAATTCTTTCCAGAAGTGTTATCAGGGTTAAAGAAGGAGGCTCACTGGAATAAAGCTTCCCTTTGAACACTCACACCATGTTTCCTCAAGCATGCCCCACACAATTATCTTGTGGTACAGTCGCACACACAAATACTGCAGTTTTCGTTTAAAGTCACGGTGATTAGTGCACTTTTCTCTTTATTCCTCTGCACTTGAGGACCATCCCCCATCCTCTCTGCGCCCGGCTCTCAGGGTTTTGCTCTAACAGGTTCCAGAACGTCAAACTAGAACCACATTTTATGAATGAATAAAGGATACAAAGATAAAAGAGCACTTTATCCGGTTACAGACCACCATTCGACATAGACTGGCACTGGGCGAAACCAACACATCAAAATATCCTTGTCAAATTACCACTGCGCACATAGATGCCACTGACATGTGTCACGTCCAAACTGATATGTTTGACTTGTATTCGTTTTTTAAAAACTGTATCAAGGACTTTGGATCCTTGAGGGTGTTTTCGCACCTTAGTACATTTGCTCTGGTCCGAATCACTTGATGAGTTTGTAAACTTGAGTTCAGTTTCTTTATGATGCTGCTGATAATCAGCATCATAAAGGAAATCCTTTTTCACAAGCCTTTATCTTCCCCATCTTATGGGACTCGCACTGGAGTGCCTGTATTCCAGGACATGCACCAGCAGTCTCTATCAGTGGAATCACCACCCAGAGGCATGTCAGAATAGTGCTGAAAACCAAGCCTCAGTTCTCTTTTGCCACATCAGAAATACACATCAGTGTGAATAGCATTTGTGTGAATCACTTTCAGCTGAGTACGGTTTGTTTGTCTGGGGTTCGCTCATTTCAAGTGTTGTCACGCGAGGGCCCTCTTTTCAAAAAAAGACACAGTTGTATTAACATGTGCTCATAATAAACACCCTAATTCTCGACACTTACCGAGATTTCCTTCAGATTTACCAGAGCTGAGCGGAGAGGGCATCTGTTACCCTCTAAAAATTAATGAAATATAACAACACGGGCGAGTTCATTTTCTTTACACGTGTTTACACGTGTTTAGAGTGAGACTGTGCAGCAAATGATTCATTCATGAGTAACTTCAGCACAGCTCGAGATAGTGAACAGTATCTTATGAGCAGGTTGGAGCTAGAGTACAGCTGGTGCCGCCTGAAGACAAAGACTTTCCGGTTGCTGAACTCTGGCTGCTCTGGTCCACTTTGTTGTGATCTGCTCGTATTTGCTGTGCTCGGCTGGTGCTGGCTGTGTTTTGCCAGGGCGCTCTCGCTGTTTTGACTGCATTTGTTTCTCTGTGTGAGGCGGACCTGTCTCCGCCGTCACCTCTCATTAACTGTGACACACGGTGACTACCCAGGCAGCCTTTCAGCGCCAGCCTGCCAGTCAACGTAAACCACCTGCTGCACATCACAACAGCAGACTTGACGCAGATCACCAGGGTAGCTACTGCCAGAAGGTAAAGCTCTATCACGCTGAAAGCACAAATGAACTGTCGGACATTATGGCAACCTGAATAAATGCAGGCATTTATGGGATGGTGCTAATTAGGAACAAGGAATAATGCAGCAGACATAAACACCTAAACAACCCTGCAGCTGTAGCCATGTTAATTAATGCTGCTCACACACACACACACACACACACACACACACACACACACACACACACAGGTGTTCAGCAGCATCAGTCAACCTTGACGGACATCATCAAGAAAACTAGATGTTAATCACACTTGCATGGGCATAAAACAGGCGTCAGTTCTCTCGCACAAGTACGCCTTCAACTTCTCACCTCACACACACACACACACACACAGCTCAGAGAAATGCAGTGTGCGTGATGTCGTTAGTAAAACAGGAAGGTCAGATTGGTACTGATGTGCTCTCAGCCTCTGGTGTACCAGTCACAGACGGGCTGTGCACGAATAACGGAGTGATGTTTCCTGTTTAGCATCTCTCTCTAATCACATTTCAACAGTAAGCAGGGTAAAGTATAGTCCGCACCACTGGTCTGTGACATATACGAACAATACCAGTTCAGTAATACTTAATAATCGATAAAAATAATAGTCTCAATGCTTTGTAATCTTTGCGTTATTAAATGGTTTTCTGACCTGGATATTTGGTCATCGTGGTTTCCTGTTTGATTCTGGTTATCTGATCGTGCCACTGTGACAGTGAACCCTGTCTGAACTGCTGAATCCTATCTGACCCAGGTCAAGCAAGACGCGGGGCAGCTGGAGAATAAATCACAGCGATGCGAATCACATCCGTTGTCTTTCTCTCTTTCTGTCGCTGTTTACGTCCTCAGCCCGTGGGGGGGGGGGGGGGGGGGGGGGGGGGGGGGGGGGGGGGGGGG
>JAUMTR010000002.1:8700496-8796444 GCA_032270685.1 Microctenopoma stevenorrisi | reverse complement strand
CACGGGCCCCCCCCCCCCCCCCCCCCGTTTTAGTAGAACAAACGCTGGACAAACACGGGGAAGCGCTGACAGACCAAGAGACAGTTAGGAAGAAGTAGTTTTGTTTCAGAATAAGAGGCTTCACAGCTGTCCCTGTTTGTGTAATAACAAGACAGTCGGAAGAGGGGAATCCTCCATTCAGATCAGTAAACATATGCAGTGATACCAGTTGACTTTAGACATCTCATAATGAGCAAATAAATTCAGTCTTGAGCGGAAGGTAAAACATCTCACTTGGCAATTTTAAACAAATGCTGTGTGTTTATCTTGTTAATAATAATAATCCTTGAGATCAGATTTTGGATTATGTCTGCATTTCTTTTTTTACATGATCTATCTGCATGCCTGTCTCAGGATTAGCTTCACAGTTTGTCCTTTGTCTTTGTGCGTGGACTCTTGTCTGCCGAAGTTTTTGTTTTATTGTAATTGAAGGAGATCTGCTGGGATTTTAAAGACATACCATTCTTAGGAGTGAGCGAAGAGGTGCTGCAGAGACACATCGCCTCCAGCGAACATGGAAGCAGGCAGCTGACCTTCACTACTTATACTTTTCCTTTCCACACTCGCAGCCCACCCTTCTCCCCCTCTTCAGTGAAATTAAGTTATCTCTTGTTGCCAGACTGTGGATCAGTGGTGGAGCGGCAGGCACGGTGGATGAACAGATGAACAGATGTGAGACCTGTGCTTGTGCATATGGAGTATCACATACTGCTATTTTCATTTTCCTCTTTATTGCTCCCAGTTGTTTAGTCTAGTAAAAAAAAAAGAAAGTCGGGTGGTGATCGACGCTTTGTTCCTTAGAAGGACTTTGTTTGTGAAAAACGTCACAGTAGCTACATCAAACTCAGCCATGGCTGTGAGAAGCAGGCAGAGCAGATGGACGATGGAGGGACATGTGTGTGTCCTCTGTAGAGTGGAGACAAAAGGTGGTGTAGATGCAGGGAGCATATTGGAATGGCTGCTCATTGTGTTTTAAAGAAGAAGAAAGAGAGAACGTGAGAGCAAGACGTTTTGTATTTAACACGGCAGTATAAGTGCTGGTGGAAATATTGATTCCAATTTTGATCCGGTTGGTTGTGCATCCCTGGAGAAAAGGTGACGATGGCTCAGCCTGTGTTTGTACGTGTCTATGTAGAGGTTTAGTAGTCTCCAGTTGCTGCTTCCAACCCCTCATGTGAAGACTTTTGAAGGTGACTGGGTCAAACCTGTGATCCACGTGCTCAGGCTCACACACACACACACACACATCCAGTCCCACAGACCTGGTGCCATGACTCCTAGTCAGACTGTGGCATGCTTTCCAGACCCACATACGTAGAGTTACTTGAGACACAGCATTTCAGGTGATCAAGTATACTTTGCTATCTGCAGTATCTACATGTCTCACAGAGTGATCTACACGCTAGATGAAGATTTCTTTCTCCTCTGACATTCGTGCACATCTGTCCTTCTTTCTTTGCGTGTTCTCAACACCTGTTTTTCAGCATGTGTCTGCATTCTGCCATCTGCTTTAAAAAGCTTTATGTCGCCCATCATCTTTTAATATAACATTTGATAATCCAGCTTGTCAGATAAACTGTTACTGTCTTGGTACACACACTGATGAAACCTGATTCTCCGGAGCTTTTTTTATATTTTGGGTGCTTGTGTGACATTTTCTGACCCCGGTGTGTGTGTCACACACAGAGGAAGTCCAGACTGACACCGCAGTCACGTTGTGTGTCTACGTTCTGCATGTTTGTTTGTCTGTCCATGACATAGGAATGTGAACTACACACGGACACACACACGCTGTGGTCTCTGGTGCTGCTGTTTTCCCCATTAATTCCTCCACTCAATTCAGTCCTACATTAGCTTGTCATCACGTCCAACTCTGCCGCTCAGGACCATTCACTCTTCCACCTCTCAGTCACTCCGACGCCCACTCCTCCAGCGTTTGGCAACCAAGTTGTCAACATGCCGGCGGCTGTCTTTAATGTTTCAAATAAAGGTAGAGCGAGCAAAGACCCTGGTGACCCATCTGTTATAATGCTGCAGGAGACACTTTTGTCCAGTGACCTTGTTGTCCAAGGATTTTTAAAGGATTGTGAAATCATTCATCCATCCCTTCTGACTCCCCTCATCGTTTGTTCTCGCTGCCATCTTTCCTCTTAGACTGTCAGTGCAGTATTTCTCCTTCTCTGTCCCTCCCATCTTATCACTCCCGCACACATTCCTCTGTCCATGCTTTTGGCTTATTCTCCCTCTCTGCCTCCCCTTCAGTCATGGGGAAATGCCCCAGCCCTCTCTCTCTTTCTGAGCAGAGGCCTTGGCCCCCAGCAGAACAGCTCCACGCTGTGGTTTATGACCGTGGGGGCTGAAGCAGGGGAAGTAGAGTCCTCAAGGGAATATGGAGACTATTAATATAAATGCTGTGGCTGGCTGAGTGTGTGCGTGTGTGTGTTAGCTGGCATCTGTGTCTGAGATTTAAGGGTGTTAAATGATTAAAATTGTTGAAGCATAAATTTAAATGAGAGACAGTAGGTGCACAGCTGTACTTGTTCTCGTTGTCACATTTTTTTTTCCAAAATAAGGTAATTGAGCTGCGGCAAATTGAGTTAGATAAAGAACAACAGTAAACTTAGGTACATTTTCTGGTATCCTGCATTTTCAAAGCCCTTACCAGCTTATTGCTGTTGCATAAAGGAGGGGAAGAGGGATAAAAGTGGGAGAGGCAGACATAGGGAGGAGGTGGGGGAGCATGATTGAGGTCTCTTTGAAAAGGCTGGCAGAGTCAGGAAGTGATTAGGCTGCTACAATAACTCCAATAATGACAATAGGAAAAACATGTCTGCAGCCACAACCACTTAGCATCATGGACAGTGCCCAGTATGCTCCCTGTTTTATTACAGAAACAAGAGTGAGTGTGGGAGGATGTGGAAATGTGGAAACAAAAAAAGTTAGGTGCTACCTGAGGAAGTGAGCTGAAAGTTTTGTTTTTGTTTCTCTTGCTGTCAGAATGTCGCACTTACACTTACACACTGATTCATTTATTCCTTTGGGTCACTGATCTCATACCGACGTTAACAACAGCAAACGTCTCATTTCTGTCTGGTAACTGTCACATTTTCTAAAGTGAAATACAGATTATTTTATTTTTAGCATAACTCTGTTTAGATGTATGAAAACATACATCTCATTGGTAGAGCAGGTGTCTACGAACCCCAGAGTTAGTGGTTCAAATCCCGCTCTCCCAGTTCTCTCTGGCAAGCTTTCTAGGTGGATCCTGCAGTAGCGCTGACACGTACTGTCTGGTAGCTGTCCAACAATTTCCCAACAAGCATCAATAAAGTACGTCATTATAATTCTTATTATTAAAACATAACGCTTAACTGCAAACTTCCCCAAAACAAGACAGACCATAAAAACCCCACGGTACAGCGCTGTGAGAAAGAATTTCCTTTCTCTTTCTTTGCATATATGTCACACGTAAATGATTCAGATCATCAAAACCATTTTTAATATTGTGCAAAGATAGCCCAAGTAAATACAATAAATGATGGTTTCATTTATTAGGGAAAAAAGCTTCTCCAAACCTGTCTGGCTGTATGTGAAAACCTAATTACCCTCTAAACCTAATAACTAGCTGTGCCACCCCCGGTGCCAAAAACTGCAATCAAGCATCGGCAATAACTGGCAATGAGTCCTTCAATTTGTTGTGGAGGAATTTTGGCCCAGTCTTCTATGCAGAATTGTTTTAATTCAGCCACATTGGAGGGATTTTGAGCGTAAACGGCCCGTTTAAAGTCCTGCCAGGCGGCTTTTTGTAATGTAACCTCGCAAAAATGATCTAGTTTATTAATGACACACAGCATAAAAGCAGCACTATATAGGTAATTACTCATAAATGTATTTCTTCTTTATTTCAAGTTTATGAAAGTTACAAAGGTTTTACGCTCTGAAAGAAAAACATCTTTAACGCAGAGTATCACGCTCACCACAGCACAATGTACACAGTGTCTGAAATCCAAAGCCTGACTAAACTATGGTGTCAGAGCTAACAGGGAGAGATGAATGGTCTCTCCGAGCCTGACGTGAAACCTCCGTATTTTTCATATGATCAGTTGCACCGTCTTGTTAAACAATACCTCTGTAAACTTGCCAAGCAGACGCTGACGTAAATCAAGGGCGGTGTAGAAGTGATTCATGATCTTGTCGCAGCATGAAGTCTGAGAATTGAGGTTGACCCTGTTGCTGGCCACATCAGCCTCTGCTTCCTCCGCAGCGCTCCTGCTATGCTTTATAACTCCAAGAGACTTCTCCATCAACAGCAGAAGTCGTTTTACAGGAAAGACGGTGGTACCAGCTGCATCGCTGCAGGGTCAGAGGAAGGTGGCTGAATGAGGTCCAGGGAGTGAGTAGTGGGCCTGATGAATCGGATCTTCAGGGGAGGATCCGTCTTAAACACATCTGAAGATCCAGTTTGTTCTTCCTGGAAGAAAATCATACAGTACATTTAGTTTTGAGGGTGATGAGATCTTCGATGTCATTTTGTTTTTGTCTCCAGCGTCTATATCTGTGAATACATCACTCAGATACTTTAGTGGCGTGCCAGCTCACGCAGACGCACAGCCAGGCAACACGTGTCCACCGGCAGTGACGCCACCGGTGATGCTCGGCTGTTCTCTACTCGTCCCTGCAGTGCTGATTTGGGGGATTTATTGCTCTGTCTGTGTGTTTTCACAGGGCCTCCTGGAAAGCGCGGAAGGGTGGGAAGACGAGGTGAACCTGGTAAGTGAAGCCTACCACCTGCCTTGTTTGTTTGTTTTCTCTTTTGATGCCCTCTTTCTTCATTTTTCTCTAATCTCTCCCATACTCACCTTCTTCCTGGATGACTGGATATGTTTGACGGCTGGCAAAGGTTGTGACCCGTGAGTCAGGCCAGGGCATGATGGGCCGCCGCCGCTGGCCCTTCTCCCTGTCCCTTCCCATTTGTGGCAGCATAGCTCTAACCTTGGCCATATGGTTGCGCTAACTTTGCCCAGATGTCAGTTGTTCTCGCTGAGCGGTAGCAGCTGGAGTAGGACGGGACTAATGAGATTCTCCTTTGCCAACAACACTGCCCACCATTATTGTGCTGCTTTTTGTTTCCATCCAGACCGCAAACACTCATTCAGGAACCAAATCAGTGCAGAAACATAAATCTCGTTACACAAAAGTTTGTCATGACTGATAGAACGGATGTTGTCCAATCATGAGTCATCCTAATTTCACATGCGTTTTACGTTTGTTATTTAAGTGTTGACTCCACCAAATTGTGGTGTGACAATTTTACATGATTGAATCATATGACATATCGGCAGAGCTGTAGTTTTTCCTGCAGGATATGTGTCAGATTTCCAGAAAACGTCCAGTGTCGTTGTGATTCACTGCGGTGGAGATTTATATCTGCTCCTGTGAATATGATGGCTTGTATATAAATTACTTCCTCTGCTTAGCACGTCAAATCTTATTTAGCTTAAATGATTTACTTGCAAAATCAACAAAACACGCGAAACGACGATGATGACAACCTGCAACCAGGCTCCATAGAGTTCTGTTGATTCGGTGCCATATTTGTGAACGCCCGTGTTCTCCTGGCTCTCAGACCATCAGGCGATCGGCAGGACAACCTTAAGATGTTGTTTATCCTTCTCGTGTGTTGCGGGGGTGGAGGATTATTATTATTACGGGAAGGCTCACCGTTTGGGTTTCATCTGAGACTGTGCACTCATTGGTTGCCCACTGTTTGTTATAGGACGGTCTGTATCAAAAGACCAATGTGGTTCTGTTTAGGTTCCCCGTCTTCATGTTTAGTTTACATGCTCACATAACAGCTCAGTTGTGTCGCGGAGGGAGGTAGGTGGCATGTACATATGTTCATGTTGCTCCGTCTTGTAGTGGATGACTCCAGGACAACTTTTTACAAGACCAGGAGTTTCTTTTTGTTTTTCCCCTTCTCTCAGAAAAACAAAGACGAGTGGAGAAGAGAAACACAAATGCAATCCGAATACCAGGAAGGCTTCCAATCAGCTCTCGCTGTCACCTTCTGTCCTGCTTTAACTCTGTTTACTTCCGTCGTCCTCTCTCATTCAGTGTCTTCACAAACACACACACATCTCAAGTGCACTGGTTAAAGCAGATCTTGCCACACAGCTCTTTAACAAGTTTGCATTTGTTTACCTTAGTGTCTGGACCGGCCTGTCCTCATTGCGATGTCTAGACACATCTGAACTTGACTGACTTGGTCTTCTTTTCTCACGATCCCCAACGCCTCACTTTTCTTTTCCCTCACACCTTCTTACTCCAACCAGCACAACATTTTCAGTATTTTCTTTTACTTGTTTTGTCCCCAAAACACCCTTTCACTGAAATTTAACAACAAACTTCAAGGCTTACAAAGATTCTGGTCACATTAGTAAGACTTTCTGTGTGTTTAAATAGTAACAATATCCCACAATTATCCCACTTTGCTCCAGAGGAAGTCTGTTTCTAATCTCGCTGAGTTTATGTGGATGTTTAGTGTTGCATTAGGGGCTGATGAGCTGTGATGTGCAGGAACTGCAGTGGGGCATAACTTCAAATTGTGCCATAGACTGTAATTGTGTTAACAATCACATAAATCAGTGCACGATTGGTTTGAAAAGTTTTATCCGATAAATGAAAACCAATCACTAGTAGAAAATCTTTTAATGTCGAAATTATATACTTACTTTATAATGGTTTGGTTGGTTTGTTAGTGCCTATGGCGTCGCACATTTAGGAGCATGTTCGTCAAAGGAATATTCCATTAAAACCACAGCCACTAAGAACAAGAGGACTCCTTTGATCATCGCCGTTGTTTTTGATTAGGTGATGTATGAAAAGCAGAATGTGCTTTTTTTGCTGCTGAGGCTCAACATCAGAACGTTTAAATCAGATCTGAAAGACTGCCTCAGAGAAATCTCAGAGACATCGTTTTAAACTGTTTAAGGGGACACAGAGTTCGCCAGCACGCCGTGACCTTATCACTCTCAGTTTGTCCTCCATCTAATAGCCCATGTGTACTTAGGAAACAAAGGCTTGACATGACTTCTTATCGTAATGCAAAACATGACCCATTATTCAGAAGTCTGTTTATCATAACGGGTACGCCACAAACTCCATTGGCAGCAGCTCTAATGAGCTTGTCCTGTAACATATTTAGGTGGTTAATTACAGTCATCATCTAACAAACCGCACTGCATGTGAAGTTCTTTCGCTGTGCACCAGTGTTCGGAGGAATTGATTGCTCTACAAACCATAATTCACGCACGCTGTTTTTCCAGTAGAGATGTGCGGAATACTGTACAATATACTGATGTGTGATTTCTCTCTTTCTGTTGCAGGACCTCCCGTAAGTACAATTACGTCTCATCCAGGTAGTATGATAATCCGCTGGTCAGCTATTGGTCACACAGCTGCTACTTTCCTTTGACATTAAACATGCACACACACACACACTCAGACACACACAAACACAGTATATCATCCCTCTCAATCTCAACAAACTACTGTTCAAGCTAAAAAGCCAAAAATAATATTTTTTTCTACAGCAATAAAACACACAGGCACACAAACTGTCACAGACTCACACACACACATGTGCATCCAAAAGACCACAGCAATAAATGGACCACCTAAGGAAGTGTGGATGTGGTTATCTGTGTGCGTTTCATGGGGATGCTCAGGGAGCGGGGACTGATCAGCAGCGAGTTATTCTCCTCTGTGGGACCATAACTCCTGCTGACATGGCGTCTCAAACACACACAACACACACACACACAGATATGTATGATTTGGAAATGGCTGTTGCTTTCAGGTTTGGGATGCGGCAGATGTGGAAATAGTCTGAACAGGAAGTCCAGCTGAAGTTTTTAAAATCTGTGACTTCTTAAAGTTTTATAAGAGAAAGCATCTGTGCAGCTGGTTTATTTTAATTGTCCATGAAACAAGGTATCTTTTTTTTAATACTGAACACACCAAACACCTTTCCCACCCATTCACTGACCATAAAGTTCACAGTCACCTGTTTGTCTGAGTCGGGTGTTATCCGTGGTTTTCGTTATACTGTGTGTGTCAAAAATAACACAAACAAACAATGTAAATGGTGATTTCATTTCCTTTTTTTTAATGCTGCTTGCTGTTTTGGATTCCTGTAGAATGAATTCATATATTTGTTAACTTGCGGAGGCTCGGTCAGATAACACTGTTGTCATCACCCGGTTAGACTGCGTGCTACATGATCACATATTGACCATAATTGAATGACGTGCAGCACTTAGCTTCTGTTCTAACCTGTCTCAATGCTTCATGCCTCGTCTCTAACTTTACCAGGGCAAAGCTGGACGGGACGGATACCCGGTAAATTTTAATTGTTATTCATCCTGTCACTCTTCAGTTCAATCAGTCAAAACTCTGCTCTACCTTTATTTGCTTTTCTCTCGATATATAACTTTTCCCACAGCTTTGTTATCTTTGTTTTTCTTCACCGCTTTACTTGAAGAAATTAGCGTTGAGCTTTAATCTTGGTCTTGGTTTCCTCTGCCTTCAACACTTGTTTTTCATCAGTGATATATCCTGCCCCATGACTGAGAAGTGACTCAAATACAAACACAAGCAGGCGTAGTGACTCAGAGGAGAAACAAGTGGAATAAAACATATTTAGCACAGATATAAAAATGATAAAACATGAAGAGCCATCGACATGCGGGGGCACTCTTGTGAAGATATCGTCAGTAAACATAAACCACAAGACTGTAAATCAATAAAAAGTGTTTACCAATGTATAAATGTGAAACATTCATCCACACGGCACACATCATAGCCTCTAGCTTTAAAATGGTTTGAATACTACAACAGTGAACATCCAATAACTACTGAATGGAAAGCAGATCAGAAATCTGAGAGTCAGTGATCCTGTTACTCAGAGGCACAGCGGCCTCTAATGGCGAGTTTCGCCTTTGTCCCATGACTGCTGAGATAAAACAGCTCACGGCTGCTCTGTTGCTGATTTGTGGTGGAGTAATCACCAGATTCTCATCGTGCAGTGGGTTCATCAGTGCTAAATGTCTGCAAAGTGGCACAGAGTGAGACGATACCGCGTGACCCCGCCGTCTGGTTGTCAGGGTGACCTGCAGTAGTCAGTTGCGTGGTAATGTGTGCTTTCTCGCTGGAAATTTTGGGAAGTTAATTTCCCATGGGTCTGTCTCCCAGTCAGATTCCCAGTCTGCCTGGCACTACACCGCCCTCCTGACGGGAAATGCCTGCTGCTAATTACACACAGGTGGACGGACTGCACAGAACAGTGTGTGTAGATTTGTGTTTGTTTGCCTGTGACTCCATTCATCTTTGTCACTGTCCGCACTAGAAATTCCAACGGTTTGGTTCATTGTAGTGTTTCTGTACTTAATTGTTAAACATCTGCTCCGTCAAAAGAACAAGCTGCAGATTCTAGATAAACCTCCCCAGTCTCATTAGCATAATGCAATCAATCATTTCACCTATATACTGAAATAGATGAAAGACACTGGCAGCTTCCTGTGATGTATGCAGCAGTTTAATGATTGGGGAGGTTACAGTGAAATAACAGAACATCAGTCATGTTTAACGCAGACAGAAGATTATTTCATTTAGCAGCAGCGACGACTCGTTTTCCAACTGAAACATAAAAAGAGCCACTCTTCCTGTTGGGTAGCAGTGTTTGTGTATCTACAGTATGTCCATATACGCCGATGTGTCTGAACTCCGTCCAACTCCACCCCCCCCCTCGTTTACGTACATCACTATAACAAAGGCCAGAGCTGTGGAAGTGGTCGGAGGCCTGTGTGTGTAACGTCTTTTCACGCTAATAACTTCTCTCACACGACGTGCTCACGTGTGAGAGAGGGCACATCCACGCACATGAGTCAAGTCAGCTTCCAGAGCGCACCGAGGAGCTTAAAGTGTGCCAGTGAGCGCCAGAAAAAAGTTCCCTTTCATTTCTCCATTGTTAAAACAAACCACTTGATTTCTTTCCGTCTGCTCGTTCTTGACCTCTCTCAGCTTGTTATGTCTCCCCGATACACATGAACACGTAATTCAACAGCACGGACAAACACCAGTTGTGCTGTAAACATTGTGCGTGTATGCCAGCGTTCGAGCATGTGCGTGTTACGCTTCGTTCAGCTGGCACACACATGTCTCGCAGACGTTAAGCTCATCAGACTAATACATGCAGCCGTCCACTTTCACTGAAGCATCAGTAATGTGGTAAACAGTGTTAATGACATGTGGTCTGTGTGTATCTCAACCATAACACTGTGATAAGTTATTGAGTGTTTGTGCATGTTGATGTATGTTTTCTCTCCCCGTGCACGCCCGTCACTTCTTCCTCTCATAAATCACGGGCAGGCGCTTTGAGTTTCAGAAAAGAGACTTCCCCCTGTCAAACAATCCGAGTCAGACGGAATGACAGAACAGCGCGGAGGGGTAAACACATACCCACACGCTCATTCGTATGCACAGTCACCAGCGTACCTAGCCACTAGTGTGTTTATACAAGGGTGCCAGTCTGTGACAGACAGCGGACTTTACTCAGTAGAAACAGGGCGAGGCCTCCGTTGTTCAGCCTTCCTGGCCATCGAAGGCAGATTAAAGCCAAGCAGTCACCCAACAATATGTCAGTAATTTACTTTCTCTAACACACACAGCACTCTGGTATGCTTTACTCCGCTCTTTGGTTCTGGATGCAGCCAGATTTTTGGTTTCTGTTTTTTTTTTTCAAACCAGCCAAATGTCATGTTTCACAAATTGTGCTCATGTAGCCCTGACATGCAGGAGAGTTTCCCGCAGCAACGGGAACATTACGAAAGAACACCAAGAACTGAAATGTTAATCAAAGCAGGTTTTACGGATCACTGGCACAGATATCAAAGGGTGCTTGAGAAAAAAGGAAAGTAGAACCAGAAGAATGGAAAGAGTTCCCTCGTTCTCGCCGTCTTTTTTAATGTCAGTGTCACATAATCACGCTCATTAAGTCTAATGTGTGTGACACATTCACATGTATGTTTTCAGCGGAGACGTCTGCCCTGATGTGCAGACACCTACTTTTCACACTGCATCCTTAACCCCCTAATGGATAATTACCAGTCTGCACCATAGGGAGTACAATAAAGGCAGTAAAGACGCCGCTCTCATTGTCTGAACGGTATTAAGACATGCATACACACACACACACACACGTATGTGTGTGTCAGCCTGCGCATACACAAACATAGACAGAGACATGTGACCCCCTGCAGGCGGCGTTACTTTCCACAAATGTGTTTAAGAGCCATCTAATTGGTGGAAATGCTGACTTGAAGCTTTCTTATGCTGCAGGACGCTGCAGGACATGATGGCGATGCCGACTAGAAATACACAAAGAACCACACACACATAAAAAGGCATTATTTCATTTCCTGCCACATTCAGTTGAGGCTTTGGTGGTAGTCTCAGGCCTATTTTCTCATTTTTCTTAACATTAATCTCCCATCTTTTTCTTCCCAGTGTTCCTCTGTCTACACTCCTTCCATTTATTGTGTGACTTGAGCCATTAGTGGTTGAGTGAGGGGTGGCTCAGGGGCTTTTTTGGACTTTTCTATTATTATTTGAATGAATGTCTGTTTTTTTCCCGCTTTGCATGCTACCTTGTACTTTATCATACTTACTTCACTTTGCAGACGCTTTTGCTCAAAGCGACTTACAGGTAGCTAGCGCTGGGTGTCTGGCTCAGGGACACACCTGGTGGGTGTATACATATAGATGTTTTTATTTAATGCAACTTACAAGGACAAGACACAAGCAATTACCATTTTGGTTCTGTAAATTTTGAGTTGCTACAAACTAAGGGCCCTGATAATCCCAAATTGTCAAAAAGAAGAACCATGCTAGGAATTGTTAAGTGCTCGTGTGTGTGTGCGTGTGTGTGTGTGTGCGTGTGTGTGTGCTTGTATTTGTGTGTGACTCATTGGAAATACTTTTTAGGCGAGGTTTCAAATGTTCTTGGGTGCATTAATAGTGCAGCCATATAAGGACAGAATATATTAAGGGCCACACATTAAAATTCACTTTCTCTCACTAGCTCCTGCATTGAGATTTACTGTATATGAATCTTTGCTCTTTGTTCCATTTGTTCCCTGTGTCCTTTCTTGCTAATTTAAAGAAGGGTGATATATATATTTGATACCTGGATTGTTAGTTGAATTATTCGTTATGTTGTTGAGTCTGATTTTATTCTTTGTTGAATATCAGTACCTGCGTAGGGTCATATAAAAGTGCTATATGGTATACTCACTGTCAGCTGCCAGATATTTCGATTTAGGACTTTATAGCTAAGAATAAACCTGGCGTATGAACTCCTTTCAAAGGCTGAGACACATGCATGCAATATTACCCCCGGTTCACAGGTCACGGTGTGGCTTGTTAGCAGCCGTAAATCAGTCCAGTTCAGACTCCGCAGCAGCCGATGACCTCACCATATACACCTCATCTACTCATCCTGACGAGCCTTGAAGGAGCCGATAAACGCTCCCAGATGCAGAACCAGCTCTCGCACCCACACAGAGCGTACAGTATACCCGTCTGTGCTTAGACCCAGAGAGACAGACAGAAAAGTCACTGTGACATTTGTAGGGTCATTTAACTTTTTACACCGGCGTGCTCGACATGATAAACATCGGGGGTTGCATTTCATAAAGTGAAACTGCGACTCGTCTATTACAGTTTCTAACATCCAGTTACAGAAATGACCTTACATCCTTACTCTTCACACTCTTCTCATCTTTAGACAGTCATGGTGAAATTATTACTGTCTGATTGGTCTCGGTTATTTGTTCCACCCCAGTCTCTGCCACCTACTGCTGATTTCACATGTGGCATTTAACCAAAAACACACACCAGGTGCCCTGGATTTTTCTTTTTTAAACCTGTCTTAGCTGATCGTTTAAAGTCACCCTGGACCATTAAGAAAGTAAACGAGGAGCAGTAGATGATCAAATGACCTATCGATGGGACCAGCTCCACACACCTCTTTCCTTCTTTATCTCCTCTTTCCTTCGTCCTTGACTGTCAATCATCAAAGCAGGCAGCAATGACGCTGCGGTAGGTTTTTACTACAGGAACTCAGGAGGCCTGATGGCACCCATGGGGCCGAGGAGAAGAGCCAGACTTATGTAAGCCATCTGAGGCCAGAGATGATGACCATTTCCAGTCCGCACAGCCACCGGGACCGTGAAGAATTGAGCAACCCACAACTCAAGGGACCCTGTAAAAACTGTTAGCTTAACATCGAGCTCAGTTGTTAAGGAGGAAGTCAACATTAGCCTTTACTGCATACATCACATTTAAGTGTTTCTGGAAAGCTTGAGCCAACTTTTCTTTCATGTTGATCTAAAGGTTTGTGCCGTTGAATTGAGGGTCACTTTGCAGAGGTTCAGTGACTGCTCGTCTGTTTTTGTTGAGGTAAACAAAGTGGAGAACTTCAACTGCTGTTTCAACACTTGGTGAGGTTAGATGGGGACTTTATATTTGAAACCGTCTGCTGGATTATCTCATCACCACAGAAACACAGGGTGGGAGATTGTGCAGCGGATTAATACAGCTGGAGCAAATCCACCCACAGTCTGTCATGTTGTCATGTTGGACAGCAGTCTCTGAATAATTTTAAACCACCGCCACCTGGAAATGTCTTAATATCCCAGTCATCCACTTGCGCACAAAAACACACATGCACAGTTAAGTGGGGCAGGATATACATAGAGGAGCTTTCTTCCCTTTTTCGCCTTCTTATGCTAAACTTTCTTTTAATTCATCAGTTTCTCTTCTGTTGTTTACAAGCAAAGTTCTTTCCGAATTGCTGAACTGTTTTTCCAAAGCTAAGGTCATTTACATTGTTTCCTGAGAGATGCAGATGAAACTTTATAATGAAATATTATTATCTGTACAGTCAGTTTACAATATTTTAAGTCAGGATGCAGTGTAATTATGGTTTTATATATTTACAGCAGTATATAATTAGTGAACTAGTTTCTGGAAATAGAATAGTTGACTTGTTTGCTGAGAGGTAGATAAGGAGATTGATACCTCTTTCATATCTGTATAGAAATAAAAAATAAAATCAAACCAGGAAGGTGTGAGTTTAGCTAAATTGGAAACAGTCAGTTTGGGCCTGTCTGAAGATCAGAGAGTTTTTCACTCTCTCTGTTTAGATGGATAAAAACAAACGTGTGCAGGCAACACAGAGGCTCTGTTGTAAATAGGATTTAAATCTTACCACATGGGTACCATTCACCGTTGTTGTTGTGTCTTGCTGATCCTCATCTCAATGATGGGGGGATCAAACACTCCAGCAAAACAACACATATTGGTTTTGCCTCAGATGTTTACTGTTTGACACGTGACGGCTCACTGACCTCACAAAACTCAGGTTGTCGTTATATGTGCTGGGCTATTTCTTTGTCAGTCAGAGATTGATACTCACACACGAATTAACTGATACTGCTGCTTATCATTCTGTTCATTTATCCATTGAGAGGAAACTTAATAAGCACATTTCCTATCAAGTATTTATTAAATGGTTCTGGTGGGTTTTTTTATTTAAACTCTGTACTGTACATCTTTTTCTTTCCTTAAAAACAGGGTCCACTCGGCTTGGACGGCAAACCCGTGAGTTTTACTTTACAATCAGATTTGTTTGAACATTCCCAGCTGAGCAACTTACTAGTTTTAATGTTCTGCCTTCTCTTTTATCAGGGTTTACCAGGTACCAAGGGAAGCCAGGTAAACCATAACACACACGCTGTCTTGTTTTGATTTTGTGTAATATAAATCATCTGACTGGGAAACCAGGTGGTTATTTAGTCAGACAGGTGATGGTTTGCTATACTTCATCAATCATTTTTAGTGTCCCTAAGGGAACGCAGCAAGTGAGTAAGAATCCCATGCTAGCCATCTTGTTTCTTGTTCCCCCTCTTAAGTTGTCCTTGGGCTGAATGCTGAAATTCCCCCTTCACCTCTGAGTCCCATTCCTTAACCTTTTCCTGAAATCCAGCCACGCTCTCAGACACACCCAGGTGCAGCATGGAAACAGGCGAAGCAGAGCGAATGGGTTACACACCACTGAGAATAGAGTTTATAACTTTGAACAGAGGCTCTTTAAAAAGTCATTATAGTATCCTCCGTCTGCTGCTGCTGCTGCAGGTCTTCTCTCTGGCCGCTTTGCCTGACGGGAGACTGACTGAAACATAAAGCTCTCACAGCCTAATGAGAGATATTTGAATAGCACGTCTCCAAACACCATTAAGCTTTTGTTTCCTGCTAAAAGAAGACGTCAAGCTGGGCCTGTCTTTTAAACTGGACTATGCCCATCGGTGAGGATCTGCAGTAAAACCACAGCAGGTGTGACACAGATCTCATGACTCTAGTCACTCAGGAACTCAGCGGATGTTAAAGGCGTAATAATACCAGGAGCATGAAGGCTACAAGTGTGAAAACAGCGAGACTGATTTGTATCAGCGAGCTTGAGCAACAGGTATAAAACAAGTTTGAAGGAGCACTGAAGAGAAAAGTACCACAACGACAGGTCTACCACAAACTAAAGAAAACTCAGATCAGCATGAGAAAGTTTATGAACTAAAGTTAAAAAAATGAACATGCACTAAAAATTACTTCTGTGCATTTGAACAAAATTTGACTGACTGTCTGAGTTAGTTTCCTTTTCATGCACCTACGAGGGTAGTCGTCGTTTGAATTGAACCTTCTCGCTCCCTGTCTCTTCTGTTTGAACTGGAGCAGAAAGCAGTGAAGAAGATAAGCTGCTGCTGTCATCACGTGGCCAGTCACATTAAGAAACTGTTTATACTGTCTGCATTACCCCCTCTTCAGTGCCGTATTCCTGTATACAATTAGAGCTCAGTCAAGGCAAAAACGTCTGCCAGACGGTGAAGATGTGAGGAAAGGGGGAACGAATTAGAGCGGGAGGCTTAGAGAGGCAGAGAGCACGGCAGATTTAGAGGACAGGGGAACTGAATAAAAGCAGGGCGAGAGAACGTGTGAAACGTATTACAGAACGACATGTAACGACAGACAGTTTAGAGACACAAAGACGTTCAAAATAAAGGATGACTGGAATGCAAGGGGTTAAGTCTGCCTGCTGTTGTCACTTTTAAAGAGCCTGTGGCTGGGAACAGAGATGGTTGGTCTCTCTGTCGTAGTCACAGAGGGCCTGTTGTCAGTCTGCGGTTTGTGGTGCCGCCACATTTGGCATCCTTGTGCCACTTGTCAGCAGTGGACAGACTGAGACGGACAAGGACACAGCTAAACGTGCGGGGATTAGGTCATCTGTGAGCCTGGTGTTCATAAAACAATGTCAAACTGTCTAAACACAAAGTGTGACTGTGTGGCAGTGTCTCCCACACTGCGCACGGGCTCGTTCGGAGACCCTATGTTTTTAGTTAGTGTTTCCAGCATTCCACCTCTTAAACATCTTCAGAGTCCCCCTCTGAGAGAAAGGCTGGTGGAGGAACAAAGAAACATATTTTCAAGTTTTATCTCTCAGCAGAACGGTTTTTATCTTTCAAAGAAAAAGCTTAAAAGGGGAATCCCACTGCAAGCTCCTATTGTGAAATGTGTTCAGACAGAAGAAGCAGACACAACTGTATTAGGTCCTGCTTTGCTGTTTGATTGAATACTCCCTGTTCTAGGCCAGTTGAAAATGTGCTGTGATGTATGTTGCTCAGATGATTACTGATTTATCCTGACCGACTGTCTCCGATTATCTTTCCCCTCCTGCAGGGACCAGCTGGACCCAAGGGAGAAAAGGTATTCTTAGCTATAGCATCCTTTCTGGACGAGTCAGTGCTTTGTATGTCTCTCAGACTCCCTCGATTGCCCTCCCACATTCAGGTTTTCACTGCATGCTCGTCAAACTAGCTATAGACTTCATATAATTATGTAGGAGCTCATATCTCTCCGCACATTCTCACGTTAAGCCACTAAACGGGTTTACAGGCCTTCCGCATGGCCCGATGATAGCCAGATGTTTTCCCGGTCTGTGAACCTCTGCCCAGCGCAAGATGTTAGCAACTTTAAGAGCTGCAAGAGCTGGCAGAGAGGGCTAGTGCATGTGTTTGTGTGTGCACCGATAGGTACCCTTTTGTGTGAGTGCATTTTTGTGCTCAGGAGAGATTCGCCCAGATATGCTCTACCACAAAAACGATGCAAGTGCAGTGCACAGAATCCGCCAGAGCGGGACTCAGTCTAATGAGCGCGCGGCTGCGAATGACAGATCGTGCTGATATTTGGAAAATTGGCTCCCTTCGTGTAATCATGCTAGTAGCTCTGTGATGAGAGCATGAACTCCAAATCCTCATCAGAGAAGCAACGATATCCAGCACGTGCGCTCCCACTTTGACTTAGCTGACCGCATCCTGTCAGACAATTCTAACTGTGGCATATGAAATGATTTATACAGTAAATGTCGACATCCTGAGTTGCTTAAGCTTCAGATGACCTTTGAGTCGCTTCCTTCCTGAACACAAGTATTAATTTTCAGGTCTGGCTGTCTCTGCTGTTCTACAGTAGCAGTATTCTGATGCATGACTGGTCTCGTGAGCACATACAGTGCTAATAGCTTCTGAAAATTGCTGTTTTCCTGTTTTTCATCCAGGGTGACCAAGGTGACATTGGGCCAAGGGTAAGTCATATTTTCTTTCTTCGCCTGAGAAGGTTAAATGGGATGTTTTTGGCTGCTACATGTGTATTTTTTTGATTACAGCTGACCTGACTAAAACAACAATGCCATTTAACTGTGACTTTCTTCCTTCCAGTTCGCGTCATTTTTCTCTTGACTTGTCTTTTTACTTTTACTCACCTTTTTCAAACTTTTACACTTGAAGGTCAAGATACCCTGCACTTTCACATTTTCTTTGAAATATGAAAAAAATAATAGTGCATTGAGAAATGTTTTTGTACTGTATCTGTATTCCCTTTACACTTTAGTGTAAGTTGAAGAAAACATCATATAATAGCTGCGTCTAGTCTTTATTTCCATGTTATCACACTGAGAGAACAGTGTGGACATGGAGAGAGGCCAACTCTGATCACAGGTTTTGGTCTGTGCACATACCCTTCAACACTTGAAGTAAGCCTTTTTTAAGGCAAAAGAAATGTGTGTTTACCCTGTGCGGCTTCCCCAGCAACTGCACCAACAACCTAGTCCTGGTCCTATGATGAGGTTTGAGTTACCCACATCTCCAAAGCCAGACATGAGAAATGATGATATTAAAAACGATGGAAAGATTTAAAGGTCACCATCAAAACCCAATGGTTGGGGCAGTCCGCCAAATCTGCCATCTTGTTTCTACCAAACTATGGCTTTTTAACATTACTGGGTAACCTCATTCTGCATCTGGTCCGTGCTGTCAGTGTTGTCTTTTCATGTGATATCATTCCACCCACCATGAGATCCACGTAATTATCTCCTGCTTTATTCACAGTGGTTTGAAAATAAGTCCCCTGTCCTTATGGTAAACAGCTTGGATTCTCTGAAAACGTGTTCTCCATCAATCATTCTTTTTTTCTAGTTGTGATATATATGTGTGTGTCGAGTTCACATGTCTTCACATAGAAATAAAAGTAGCGATGAACTACTGAGATTATCTGATTGCAATATAAACCCATAGCAACACGGGTACCAAACCTAGTTTGGAAAGTTGAGGCTTTTTCTAAAATGGAAAACTCAAATCTAATTTATTCATTCACTTTTTACTATTCAATTCAATTCAACTTTATTTATATAGCGCCAATTTACAACATAAGTTTTCTCAAGGTACTTTACAGTGTAAAGTTTAAGACTTTACACATCAATATATACCTAACTAACTTATTTTGTATTTTGTAAGAACATTTATACTCTAACTTTGCCTTGATGGAAGCATGTGTCTCTATAATCCTAACATACTGTTCATCTCTGTATCACTGGTAACTTCACACAAATGCAGGTCACCCCTGCTGTGGACAATGATGCACCGTCACAGTGGCACTGAGAACAGCCTTGCTGGTCTTTTTTTGCCTCTGTCTTTTTTTAATCTGAAATCATTTCCACTGTCCTTCGATCTATCTCATATAATCTCTGACCCAGAGAACTGAACAATGTTTCTGTAGCCACTTATCAATTAGTGGGTCCCCCTCTGTACAATAGGGTTTCCGTTTGCATTTCTGGATGCAGCAGCACACTTTGATAAGTGAAAACGCTTTTCCAACTTCCAAATCCCTGTGGCTATATTCATATCAGAAGCATTACAGTTTCTCACGCAACGCCAGCCGAGCGTCTGATGGTCACACGCATTCAACAGTGGTTCTTGGCCTTTACATACTGAGAATCCCTGAATTTTCACAATGTCACCTACTGTAGACAACGAAAGATGTATGTTCTTTGCAATTTTGCATTGTAACTTCTTTGAGTATTAGATTCACTTGGTTTTATGAAATACATTTAAGTTGGTGGGTTGGTTGTTTCTTTGTACCTTTTCAGATATATAATGGTTCAATCTAATAAAAAACAGATTTGAGTATTTATTCAACTGAGGTAGAGGTCTACTTCATTTCTGAAAACTATCTACTATATACTTACTATATAACAATTGATGTAGCCAAACAACACTGGTAATAATTTGTTTCATGGTCACTGGTTTTAAAAATCTATTATTCTGTGTATTTCTTCATTAGTACTAATTAATAATGACATAAAAACTACAGAAATCTGTAAATAAAATACAGATGTTCATCTCTACAGACTTAAACCCTTTTTGTCTCCACTACTTGTCTTATTATTACTAACATTCTTTTGCAAGTATCCAACAAATGAAAAGACTGAGAACAATAATTAGAAGTAGATGTGTACTCATAAATTGTCTAAGAGTTGAAGCTTGACTATATTGGCTTGTTGAATTATTGGAATGAAACTGAGTGGCTATTGTTTCATCGCCAGAGCACAAATGGAGTGTAAATTTGACAGGGCTGCCCCGCAGAACAATATTTATTATGCAGTTCAGTCACATTACAGGAATTCCTAATTCCCATTAAGGCATAAGCCATTTGCTTTCCATGACTACCCTTAGCGAGAGTAATAGTTAGTGCAAGAATGAAATCTTTTGGCATCATGCATTTTATAGTTCTTCCAAGTGGTAAATGTTGCACTTGGAGGAGGCTTCTGGAGCTTTGATATCCTTGGATAAGTCTGTTGCCCATAAACCTCAGTGTATCGCTTAGAGACACAAGCTTGTGTCAAAACAAACCCTGCAGCTCCTAAAACTACTGTAGTTGTGAATAAGGTTTGGCTCTGGTTTATATTTTCATAGATATGGCTAGATACTTTAGCAAATGAAAACCCGTTGGTCTCCGAATGTTAAAATGCACTTTTTTAACTGCTATGAATCAAAGCTTTACTGATCCACTGAGGCTGAGCTGTGGAAGGTTGGAGGTATCATGCCAGTACGCAGGCTCAAACACTACCTCACCCTGATTTCAACATGAACGCACTTTCACCTCTGAACTCACCAGAAGATAACAGAACACATCTGAAAACAGGAAAACAGTCATGAATCTCTGTCAACCTGTGACTTCCTGTCAATCCATCATTTTCAGTGCTTTCGTCAGGCTCAATCTGGTCCTGAGACAATTATAAACACAGGAAAACAGGGGTATGGAAATGCAGCCCCGTTACAGAACCTGAGAAATTGCAGTATTTGACCATTGCATCTTTCTGTGACGCAACTTTTATTGAAAAAGCTGGTAAATATTTTCCATCGAATGTATAGAGAGGAGATTGGTACTGCATGTTTGGGTGAGTCTGCTGTGTGGAAATACAAACTATGATTTTATTCCAGGTCTGCTTCCTCTGCTTCACATTCCGTAGCAACAATAAAGGCCATAGTTAGACTGCTCTGAGACTGAATGTCTGTTTGTCTTAGTATCAGTCTAAGGGCTGATGAGAACAAACTAAAGAAGAACCCCACTAACAGCCTGGACAGCCTATTCTCGTAGGACATGTTAACGGAGCATATATTGTATGTGGTCTTCGTGGATGGAACAGTATGAATGAGTGAATGTGACAGTAAGGAAGGAGAAGTAAATAGGCAAAAGGAGGGTGTGGGGGGGTCTGTGGTGTCAGGAATAGCCTCAGCTATCCAGTGCTGACCACAGCCTGTTAACAGAAACCTCATGAGCAGACCAGCATCTCCTACTTGCCACCCCCCTGCTATACATCCTCCCCCTTTCATACATTTTCTGTTCATCCTCTCTTGCCATCCATACAGCAGAGAACCAGTACAGTGCTCTGGTCTCTTTGGCGACAGACAAACTCCTTCCTTTCAGCTTGACAGACAGTTGTTACAGTAACTGTCTGTTGGCTAGAAGGAGCCAAGCCACCTTTGTTTGGTTTGGTCACAAAGGGAAGGATGGGAAGATGTTAAATGGAACACACATACAGTTTAATAAATGTTTGAGGCTCCACTTTTTAGGTTATATGAAACAAATGTTTGACTGTTCACAGATGATAATATTTTTTTCTATGCAGAATGTCCGAGTGCCGTTTTTAACTACAGTGGTTTGATAACTTTTCTCTTTATCATTCCCGTCATCAGGGTCCTCCTAACTACATGGCATCTTCAGGTCTGCTCAGTAATCAGATTCTCACCCTCAAGGTTTGTCCTCTCAAGTGAATTGCTCCGTAGTTCTCCCGGCAGCCACCGCCGTCTGTCAGGCTGCTGATCTGTCACTATTCCTGCAGACAGAGAAGCAAAGCATTCCTCCTAAGCTTTCTCTTTTGACTTACAGCTTCAGACGCAGCTGAACTCTCGTGATTTTCCCGCAGAACCTGTTCCTTCCCTTCTGGAAACTCTCAGTTAACAGTGGATTTCTGATTTCCTTTTCGCATCTCCCTTTTATTTTTACCTGCTATATTCCCTTTCCCGTCTTTTTCCCTCTTTTTCAACTTCTACTTTTTTACCATACCTCTTGCATCTCAGATGGTCTTTCCCCAACATGGCCACGGTTTTCTCTCTGGAGAGCAGTCCAGCAGCTTTCAGAGGCGCTTTCTGAAGGTAGTCCATAACAAAGGCATGTGCACTTTTAATTCTTTAACCAACCTTTTCCTATTCTTTCTCATTTTCGCCGCCTTCTCATTAGATTTCATGTTTAAACATGTGTTGTAATCTACTTGTGTGTGCTGGCGTGTGGCGAGTGTATTAGCATGTGTATTAGCATGGATGATTATGTGATTATGTTGTGGAAATCACTGCATAAAAATTCTACAGCAACCAAAAATTAGCGAAGACATCTTGAAAGTTGAACCACACACATTTAAGAAAGACGCAGGGAACGTGTGCTTCTTATTAAAGGAGTAGAGGAACTTTGTTGGTCACAGTTTGAGGCTCAGCTTAATAGAAATGTAACAATTATCAATGAGGTTTTAGGCTTGGGTTAGACTATTTTCATCACAGGGTTTGCTGTACCAAGTTGTTTGCCGCAACAAAGCAAACCATAATCCACCACATGTCTGCAGAGATGAGAGGGTGCGTAGGAAGTGTCGCCATGTGACCATAGAGAAAACACTGTCAGCGGTGAGCAAGACCTTTAGGCCATTAACGGTTTCTGTTTGGTACAAACACGAGGTTGGAAGTCTTCAGAAGTTGACATGTCCATGGTTAGATGTAGATTCACTGATGAAAGGCCTTTTAATATGAGGTGACAGCTCAAGAAGCATAAATAAAAAAAGAAACATAGAATATCAAAGAAACTAAAATCAGATCATGTTCTCCATTAACAGTTTTTTGGGAGGGCATTTGTCAGCATGGTGGTACGTACATGGGATTCTGTGGTTCCCTTCAGTTCCATGGAACTTTTTAACCATCCGTCAACTCATACTTTTGTTTTGTTTTTTTTTCAATGTGCAACATTTATAGTTTTAGGGTTTAATGTTTTGATCTTGTAACATACTTTCTGGCTACTGCAGGCAAATATTTTGAAAACCCACTGTACATAACCGGCCCAGAAATTATATTTAGCAGCTAAAAATAAAATGAGTGAATATGCACCAGAGATCCAGCCCTGTCTCCATTGCATGTGTGGATATTTTTTTAATAGTCAATAATAATAATAATAATAATAATAATGTTCAAAATTTGTGTTCGGTTTTGAATAATAATAATAAATGTATCCTTTTGTTTGTTTTTTTATTCAGGGTGACCAGGGCCAGGCTGGACCCGCTGGTCCACCAGGTCCCCCAGGTCCTCCTGGTCCACGAGGACCCCCTGGGAATACAGGCAAAGACGGGCCCCGTGGCCCTGCTGGTGAGCCGGTAAGAGCATCTCCTCCTTCAGAAATGAAAAACCCACTATTCAAAACAATGCACACATGCACACCCACACAACCCTCTTTGTTGCTGTTATTCTCCTTCTCCTCCTTCCTTTCCTCGCCCTCTAACCCGAAGACCACAAAGAATGTGGTCACTTCAAACACCTCAGTCATCAGGGGCAGTGTTACTCCAATTGTGTGGATCTGGTAGGGTTAAACCACATGGTATGACGGATTGCAAATTGTGTTTTTGTGTGAGTGTGCTCTATGTGCATTGATACACATGCATAAAGTGGGAAAGGGTCTACGTGGTAAATTACAGTAAACCCACATTCTCATTCTTCCGGGTTTGCCAGTGAGCTGTGGCTTACCTAAAATGTCCCAGAATAGCAACTCTACTCCTGGCCTCATCTGTTATGTATAAGAGAGTGGCCACAAACTTCTCCAACATGCCCCCATTTTCCCACCGATGGTGTCACCGCTCACCCCTGAAACAGATATGGTTCTGCAGGGAGTTCACGGGCAGTTTGCCGACCTCACCAAACAATAGCTGTGCTCCTCATGTAAGGCAGTTTCTGTTTCTCAAAATTAACTTAGTCTCTTCCAGAGTTTAGAGTTTAGCAGTGGAAGCTTCGAACTGTGGTTGTAAGATGGAAGAGAGAGGAGGCTGGGAAGGTAATTTTTGTTTATCCAAGTGCAGCAATGAATGCTCTGTTACACTCAACTGGCACTGGACAGCAATGGGATTCACGTGAAAAATGCTGTTTCCAGTGTGGGTGAGTCAGAACATGACTAAAAACAGACGGGTCGAAAAAGAAGGAGCCTGTCCTGTAACCTAGCGGATTTGAAAAGTGCTGTGCAAGTTGATTAAAGGCATTGCCAAACCCAAAACAGCAAAACAAAGCAGAGTGACTCTAGTGCTGCTCCATATTGTAGGCAGATGTCAGAATGTAGGAAAGACTGAGCAGGAGAAAGTGAGTTTATAGAAAAAAGTAAAGGAATGACAGTTCAAACAAAGTTGTAGCTAGTTTCTGTCTGATGTGTGGCTACATGAAACAGCTGTGATGGTGCTGCTGGTATCTTAAATAATATACGTAATACTAGTTTTATTTCTACATATGTTGTTTCCGGAGGATATTTAATTTAAATGACGTCTGAATTATGATTTGAAAGATGGCTGACATTGACACTGCTGTTCGTCCACACTTTTCTGCACTGAGAATAAAAGAAGTTATAAAAAATGATTTACAACAGTAATTTGTTTCACGCTGCAATGCAGGAAAGATCAAAAGATGAGGAGGAGATAAGTAGGATAAAGAAAAGAGGCCGCGGCAGAATGGAAATGAAGAAGCAACACACAGCAGTGGAAGTGATCCAGATGACAGCTTGAATGTGCTGCGAGAGAGCGAGCACAGGAAGAAAACCAGCTGCGATGGTTGCGTCTGCACGTTATTGTGAAATATGAGGACAGAGCAGAAGGCTAATAACCTCCAATTTATATCATGCATTTATTACAGTGCATTGACTTATCTAGTAAACACAACTTCTTAATAGCAGTGTGTGTGCTTATGTGTGCGTGTGTGTGTGTGTCAGAGAGAGCGAGAGAGAGAGAGAGAGAGCAGGAGATATGGAGGACTTCAAGCACATATCCACCTCGTCACAAACCTTCTGTGCTGCCATGTACACAAACAACCTATACAAAGCTGTAACTGTCTGTTTACCAAGGAAAACAACTGATGGACAGATGCCAGAGAGGGAACATGGAGTACTTGTATTTGGGGGGAGCTGTCCACAGCACCTCAGGGGTGACACAACACTGTTGTAAGGCTACAAAGTCCCACCATAAATAATTGAAGACTGTGGACGTCTGCTGGTGGGATGAACACCATTCTTGTTGTTTTGATGTTGTGGTGACGATGCTGTCCAACATGTTGATACGCAGTTGTCATAGTTGTTCAGCTAGGTTGAAATCTGATGACTGGAACAGTCACATAAAAACGCATAAACGTCACATCACAGTCACTCTCAAACCAAATCAAAGCTCTTGTTCACTAATCATCTACCTTAGTTGTGTTTCTCAGTTTTAATTTCTATATTTCATCACTCTATGTATGTTCTCCATTGAAGGAATCTATTGACAGGTGATGTCTTGTTGAAGGCTGACATCTAGTGGCCAAAACAGTTTGATGCTTATATGAAGATTTACATACAGGTGAAACCATAACTTGTCCTTGTCCTCTGTCCTTTTCAGGGTTTACCAGGCGGAGACGGCATTGAGGTGAGTGTACTTCATGTGTGTTTTTTTATTAGGTGCCTGCCAATAAAATGAATAGGTACCTCCATTCATTTTAATGGAATCACAGCGTCTTCATATCTTTTGTATTTTTTGAATTAGAGCAGTTTAAGTTTTATGTGACCAAATAAATTCCGTAAATTTCTCTATTCATTTTAATGGACGGAACTTTGGGGAAGGTAGAGTGATGATGTCACTCTCACTCTGCCAAAGGTTAGTCCAGCACTTTATCAACTTTTTTTGTGTATTTCTTCTCTTCTTCAGTCAATTTTTACCTTTTAAAACGTAGGAAAACTTGTCCTCGGTTGACACGTGTATTTTTTATTGTGATAGGATGTACAGTTTTTGAACAGCATGGCCAGGAGTCGACACTTCGGTGTGTGATCTCCCTATTAAATCCTGTTTATTTGAGGAAGAAATTTCACCACAAGCCCAGAGAGGAGCCATATTTCTAAATCGCTGCCAAACGCTCATTTTTTACTATTTCATGACAAAATTACATGTATAGAGAGAGACACTTGTCCAGGTTCTGTCAATATGACTCTCATAGTGATAGGATTTATAGTTTTTAAACAGCAAGGACCAAATGCAACCAAGGATTTTGTGTGAAAACGGCAGTTAGGAGCAGGTCTGTGTCTGTGCGTGTGCTCGTAACCCTGGCAACTGAAGCACCCTGTTAACACCTGCTCTCTGATTGGCTGACACTTGCCTTTGAAGTAGTAGTACTGCTCATGTTTACTGTGTGCGTTTGTAAATACTTGGTGAATCCTGCTTTTTGGTCGGGGAGATGGGTCTAAGGTTCAGTGGCACAAGGTGGCAGGCACCTTTAAAGTTTCCCCAGGAACTTTCTAGTTATATTTACTGCACAGGTTTTGATGATAAATAATTATTATTTATAATTTTAGGTCTGTGGTAAAAAATTATTTTGGTAACCAATATGTAATTTCTGCCTCAGGGAACACAAGGATTGCCTGGGAAGCCGGTAAGATCATTTGTGGATAATCAGCCTTGTTTTGGCTCAGTTTCCTCTCTCTTGTTTCCTTTAAACATCTCAAGTGCATTTGTATTTGTATCTACTAGAGAATTATCATGTGACCATAAGTACTTACTTCTATCTATAAACTGACAGGGAGAAGATGGCGAGCCTGGCTATCCAGGGCCACGGGGTCCTCAAGGGGAAAAGGTATCCATAAGCTTCACTCATTTGTCGCTTTAAGTCTGTATATTTTTATGCGTTGACCGTGAATGTTTGTGTAATGAAAAAGGGTGAGCCAGGAGTGGGAGAAAAAGGAGAAAGAGGCATGGATGGGTTCCCAGGATTAAAGGTAAGAGAAATATCATTTAACAGTACACATTTAGTCATTAGTACTTTTCCTCTCTAACGTCTCAAAGGGTTTTACAATAAAATTAAATGTGTACATCACACAGGGTGACAAAGGGGAAACAGGAGACCAAGGACCACAGGGGCCCATAGTATGTGTATTTTATAGTTCAACACGTGTTAATATTAGAGGTAGTAGTTAATAAATATTTCATTCTCCGTTGCCTCTCTGTGCCTCAGGGTGAAAAAGGTACCACTGGCTCCTCGGACATCATTGACTTCAATGGAAAGCTTCTGGATGCTTTTCAGGTGAGTGATGTTAAAATCAGCGGGACGAGACGAGGTATTGTTTATTTAATCTCAAGTCAGGAATCTAGCAAAACCTGCACTGTTAAAAACACATCTGGATATTGTCTTTTCGAAACCTCAAAACTGAATATGTCCTCCTTTTTGTCCCCTAGGCCATCAGCACTATCAGTGTTTCGGTAATCTGTTGTTGCTGCATGGTTGTGGTGATATGATCTGTAACTAACACGTGTAATAATGCATAGACTCACAGAGAGTTGCATAAAAGCCTACTTACCGTAATCCCACCTGCTCAAACAGTGGATCTGTGTGGTTTTTGTAGACACTTTCTGACCAGAACCTCTAGGCTCAGATGTATCGGATGTCACTCCACCGCCCACATAAAGAGTAGTAATGAATATAGAAGTCTACCGAGCGCTCTTGTGTATTCATGTATAGCCCCAGCAAATACAGTACAGCTGGGCTGTTCTGTCAGATAACATGCAGCATAAAGTAGCATGCTTAATCATTCAAAAAAATAATCTGCCTTTGTTCTGGGTGTTTTCTTGTATGTGATGATAACTTAACATGAGGAAAGCATGGTGCTTTTTGTCCATGTATTTGTGTTGCTCCACATAGCCCAGTAGTTGTAGGGGGTCCATTGGAAATGACTGGAGAGGAACCTCTCATAAGTTTCCAGAGTCTCAGTTTCCTATTCCTCTCACAATTCCACCATGTAACTTACTACTTGCTAATAACAGATGGCTCCCTCTACAGCTGAGTATGTCTTAGATTAAAAACCACTATAAAGTGAAATGTACTCCAGCGTTCAAAACTTTAGACAGCAGCATGAGATAGTTAGAATGGAGTCAGTGAAAATAGGAACCGGAGATCTTATCAGGAGCCTCTTGCTGACATGGATCAGTTGGCAATAAAGCACGTGCAAAGTCTCCACTTGAGCCATATCCATGGGGTGAGGAAGGCTCATTGGCCACCTAATGTTTGTTATGATCAGCTCTCATGTTTTTGGGAAAAGCTGCATTGGTTTCATCTGTGGTGAAATCTTAGGAGATGATGAATTTTGTTTTAAACTATGTGAGCCTGTGTGGTTGTTTGTTACCGTCATTCATTTTAGTTGCTAGTTAGCTAGTTGTATAATTATTTCCATGAGTGTCCATCACTTTCTGATGGAATGATGGAATATCTTGCATCAAATAGTTGTTTGTAAATATCTGGTGGTTTCCACGACTTTAATGGCGGACAACAAGTTGGAAAACAAGAGTAGATCTGCACGTACAGCTCAGGGAAGCAACTTGGTTTCCCTTTTTATTATTTCAAGATGCCCGAGGACTTCAGAGCAAGAAGTAACAAGTGTAGCACTGGGGTTGTTGAGATTAAGGAGTGTGATTTAAGGGACCTATCACGCATTAAACAGCATGAAATGAATGTATGTTATTCTCCATCAATCATTACTGTTACAAAAAGTCACTTGAATATTTGTTTCTTCCTTTTTTTGTGCGACTGCATCAAAGCAGTCAGCTCAATGGAAAACCATGCTGGGGTATTGTGTCGCACAAACCACAGGCAACACTGTTTTACAAAGTCTGCAAGATAAAATTACTTCAAGTTGGTTGTGATCAGCAAACAGAGAGGACCAAAGAAATCATCAGCTTTGTTTACTGTCAGGCCAGCGTTGTGAAATCCATCACATCCAGCATTGTAGTGTTTTACGTTGGCCATGTTTCAGGTCTTATGACGAAAGCCTGTGATTTCCCAGTTTTTATAGTGTGGTGATAAACAGTAAATAATCCCATTTTGTCTGAAAGTTTTGGATCTAATTAAATCAGCTATAATTAAGGTTTTAAAATTAACATTTAATCACCCCAATATTCGTATAAGCAATCACTCACACTGACAAACTCAGATAGTTTTTCTGATGTCCTCATCACCCCCTTTAAACTTGATAGCAGCTTTCATGTATTTTTGTTTTCTAACCTGCAGTTTTGCCATTTAAATTCTCTAATGCTAAATCCAATGGAGCACCAAATGCCACATGAAGCTAGATAGACATAGAGAGTAATTGAGCAAATGTGAGTAATTGAGAACAGAATGGGGAGTGAAGTAACTAAAGGACTAAAGTCTGTAGTTTTTAAATTTGGTGCAAAAGGATGTATGATGTATTCTCTATATATCAATTTCTGTCCCTCTGTCTGTCTTACTTCAGGGCCCAGCTGGACCACCTGGACCCCCAGGGCCTCCAGGAGAAAAGGTAAGACAGTTCCTGTATTCCTACCGATGTACCAACGATGCTAGGTCTATTTTAGCGCACTGTTTAGGATGGTCATTTATACGTATTTTTTAAAATCTTTTTCCAGGGTGAGATGGGTTTACCTGGGCCAGCTGGAGTTGATGGTGAGAAGGTACAGTTGCAGAAAGACAAAGAAATTAGCAGACAAATTACATTGTGTGAGATTATTAACCCTGTTTATGTTTTGGTTTAAACACTTTTTTATACTTTTTATACTCCTTGTCATCTCCAGGGATTTAAAGGTGACACGGGTGACACAGGACTACCTGGCGACAGAGGGGAGAAGGGCGAGATGGGACTCTCTGGGCCTTCTGTAAGTGACCATCAACATGTTTACACTGATATAGTAGTTGAAAAGTACAAACCACAAGTGGAGGGTTATCTTGCTCTTTGTGATTTAGGGTATGGACGGACAGAAAGGAGAGAAAGGCGACTGCAGACTGGATGACAATCTGGTCAGTGACACACACTCAAGTTCATCAAAACATCTGCTTTCACTCAGACAGTATAACTAGTGCAGACACATACAGAACAAGTTAAGGCAAACGCTAAACTTGTGCTAATTGATTTCCATTGCAGAAATCAATAGAAAGGATGCAAACAATCAGAAAGTGTTAAAGTAAATAAGGAAACACTTGAATTTGAGGACCTACATTTGTAGAAACACTGACACTGTCCTTTAAACATCTATTTTTATAACTGAAGTTAAACTTTGCAAATATGCACTTCCTTCTTTCCTCAATAATTTGTGTAACTCGAATGGTTCTCAGGTTCAAATGATTTCCCAGCCGGGTCCACCTGGCCCACCCGGTCCACCGGGAGTTCCTGGGTCTCCTGGATCCACGGTGAGTACTTAGAGGTTAGGATTATTCCATTCTTGGTAGAAACTAGTGATGTTGTTTTGATAGTTTTGCACCTTAAGTTTACACATACTCACAACACGCAATGCTTTTCAGGGACTGCACGGGATGCCTGGCCCTAAGGTGTGTAGGACAACCTGTAAGTAGTAGAATCTTTGATATGTGTTGTCCAGTACTCATTGTTCTTATGTTCTAATGCAGGGTGAGCCTGGAGTTGGGATAAAGGGAGAGAAGGGAGACCTTGGAGCTCCTGGACCTAAGGTAAGTGATAGTATGTTTTTATTATCAGAATAAACCATTAGACAGAGTAAGTGGACATGACAGATCAGTGACAATAAACTTTACCTGCAGGGACTAGATGGCCACCAGGGTTTTCCTGGACCTGCAGGTTTACTGGGTCTTCCAGGTGCAAAGGGAGAAAAAGTAAGTACACGAACATTTGCAGAATATCTGTGTTCTCAAAATCTGTTTTCTGGGTTGAGTGGATGCAGTTCTGATTTATGTGTGTGCATGTGTGTTCACAGGGCAGACCAGGAGAACCTGGACTAGACGTGAGTTTGTCAGTGATTTTTTAGGAAACAGGAATCAATTTCACTGAACTTTAACCTGTTTCCTGTTGCTTCTATATCCAGGGATTCCCAGGGCTGATGGGAGATAAAGGGGACAGAGGGGAAAGAGGAGAGAAGGTTGGTAAAAACACAATTCATATTAGTATGTTAATACTGTACATTTGCTTTATTTGATCTCTCTTCACTTGAAGTGATTCCTTCTGATGCAGCCGTAACAATCTGTCAAACTGCTGTTCTTGTCATGTCTAGGGTGACAGAGGAGCAGTGGGTAAAAGAGGTCTAAAAGGCAATAAGGGAGAGCAGGGTCCTCCAGGCCTGGACCAACCTTGTCCTGTGGTATGTCTCCTACACGCACACATTTTTCTTTTTCCCTGGGAATGATTTCTAGGAATGATTTCTGCTCTCATCTCCGTTTCTCTGCTTTTTTCTGCGTTTCTTCCTCTGTGCTATGAATGTCTAACTGGTTCTTGCTGACAGGGTACTGATGAGACTAAAGATCTATCTGTGGGGACTGGGCTCTCTTCCCTTGCACCTCCTCCTCAACCTCCTTCTGGCCCTAAGGCCCCCTGCCCTGTGGTATAGTATCTCTGTTTCCTTTCTCTGTTCTCAGCTATTTTCCTTTTTCCTTTCATTTCTCTTAAACTCTGGAAACAAACAACAGTTTTATGTAAATTCAATTAAATAAGGTAAAAATGTCTAAAAAACAATCTATATATTGAATCTGTTGGGATATATTTCACTAAACCATTACTAATTATTTCAATAAATAATAATATTAAAAGTAATGTGTCTAACAAGTAGCAATGTCTGCTCAAACCCTCATTAGTGATCTAATCATGAAGAATAAGAAATGCATATTAGGAAAAGATTCAACTGTAGATGTTTTCATTTAAAAACGATCACCAGGGGCACCTAATGTAACCTGTAACCCATGCTTAATTTACAGTTTATATTTTGTTCTGGGACTCCATTGATACCAGATTATATGATCGGTGTTCTTGGCCTAAAGACTTTGAAGGTTTGAAGTTCTGTGGCTTTAAGGCCACCCCTTCCTCACAGCCCGTTCTGTTCTGATCTGCCACCATGCAGAAGGCTTCTTGCCAGTCGAACTGTGCCCATATCAGTGGTTGTTGGCACCACAACTGTCTTTCACTCAACTTGGTTACATTTTTCTTGGGTTTGGGATGTATGCAAACACAGGACAGATGTATATGTGAAATTCATAAATGAAATGAAATGATTATGTTATCCATAATACCATCATACCTGTGATTATAATGCAGCATTTAAATGTTTCCCATGTTGACCCATATCTACCACGCCTACATTACCATTCCACTGGTGCTGATCAGTGTATTTTAACATTTGCTGATGAGCTCACCTTTTCACTGTTGTTCTGCCCGTGCAGGGACAAGATGGGCTGCCCATACCAGGCTGCTGGCACAAGGTGAGTATTAAAGTTGCAATATTTTTGAAGTATGTTGAACTAATCAAATGAGAAACTTCTGATTATGAGAAAGCAGCTAGCACGTTTAGAGGACATTTTCTCTTTTTAAAAGGTTTAGTTTCACTGGTGTTTAGCCCTGTAAATTAATTCACTCTTGACTAGACTAGAGTTTCACTCTAGTCACTAACTGGATCAATAATATTGACACTGTATTTTATATTAATAACTCAATCAGATTGATGCCCAGATGCATTTGTTCTTTGTTTGTCCTTCATGTACATTTTAGTGCATGCATTTAGTACAGCTTGTGTTAGAGTACTTTTTTAGGCATTATACATATAATTGTGTCTGTTTGTGTGATTCTGCCACCTCTGATCATTTTAATGTTAAAATCAAGAGTTAATGTTGATGATGATATCTTACTAATAATCAACCCCTACGATTCTTCTCTTGCAGTGATCACTAACCAGCAGCATGGAATCTGTACATATTGATATGGTATATATTGCAGCTGAATACTACAACAAGCAACCCACTTCCTTTTTTCCTTTTTTTAAAAAAAGAAAACATTTGATATAATATATTGAGATTTTTCTAACAAAGACTTTTTTGATTCTACAGTATTATGAATTGTTTGTAAACTAGAGATCTAGTGTTAAGAATGCTGCAGTGCTTTTGAAGAAAAGAAACAGAACAGACAGGAGGACTCCTACTTTGAAGGACAGTGGAGTGGAAGTGCCTTACTAACCTAATCTGACTTGCTGCCTTGCGTAGCCGTGAACACTGTTTGGGAATGATGGTGTGTACACTCACAGAGTCTCACGGATGGATGGATGGATGCTTGGGTGGATGGACTGATCTCTTGGCAGATGGAGAGGTGTGGATCAGTGCTGTCTTCTCTTCTCTCTGTTTTCTGAAAGGAGGATATGGTGAGGCAGAAGCTCAAACGCAAGCGTCTCTCTCAGCCCTGAAGGTGTTCAGGGGCTGGTGGAGAAGGGACACATAGAGCTGCAGAGAGCGTGAGGGGCAGGCGGGCCTTTAAAAAGGAGAGCAAGCCATGTGACGCCTCAGTGTCAAACTGAACACTCAGATCCCCTGTTAACGTGGCCGGCAGAGGACACTGCATTTCCACATTCACCTACGACAGAAAGACACACTTGTGGCTAATGGTGTTACGCAATTGCCTGATAACTAGTTATCTGGATGTCACTGACGTCACTGGCACATAAGGAAGGATTTACTGCACGGAAAAACAGAAAATGTCATGATGATCTCTTGTATAACTCTTTTGTCAAGGTGTTTAATAAAATGCATGATCGTAACAAGGCACAGTGTTGTTTAGTATCCCGACAGCTGTGGTGCCTCACTGAAACCTCAAAGACATAAGATTCATTTTCATTTGCATTAAGCATTTAGTAGTAGTCTTTCCAATTGAACAAGCTACTCAACCTTTTTAATTGCTTTGCTTTGTTTTCTTCTGTTATAATTGTACCTAATTTTGTCCAGTATCATTTTGCATTCCTGTGCATTGACATGTTTGTGGAATAATTCAAGGCTAGATTTGAAGGAACCACTTGCAGTATTTATGAAACTCGTTGTTTTAGCAGTTTAACCATGGAGCTAATCAGCTCCAACATTGGACTAGTTAACAAATTGCCAATCAGTTATCAGTGTGACTGATCATAACCTTTTAATTACAGATGAATCATGCTTAAAATGCTGTTGCCAGTTTGTCTGGACTACAGTGTAAGTTCTTGCTGCTGAATTAAACTTGTGTTTGTTCGATTTTTTTCTGAACAACTAAAGGACTAACAGATAAAAAATATGAAATTTAAAACAAATGTATACAGCACACAGCATTTTTATTATTCTGCATTACGCCACAGAACAATGGTTTATAACATTCATTTAATATAAGTTGTGTGTGTGTGTGTGTGTGTGTTGTTTTTTCTGGTTATGACAACTTTTATTGGTCTGTTTCAGTCTTTATTATACATTTTTCTCAGATGGAATAGGTTCTTGGTGCTAAATTACAAAAAAATGTGCAGACATGTACAAATTATGGTCACATCAGTGTTTTAAGAAATTTAGAAAATAGGAAAAAATAAACAGTTCTTGGCTTTACAAACTTATCATTAAAGATTTTCAAACATTTGGCTGCACGTACAGAAGATTTGCTTCTCTTGACATGGGCAGAAATACTTTACATTAGTGGAAATGCTATTACAAGAAACAAACATCTGTAAATTCTACACTGATATTTGTTACACTTTTTGTTTGTGACACAATATTAATATTAAACTGTTGTTTTTTTGATTACATAATACATATTCAGACTAAAAGCTAGATAGGACTGAATCATTTACACACAGGCTGCTAAACACTTTTTAATTCAGTATATTGTTTTTTTTATCTGAACATTTCTAACGGCCAGTATTGGCATTCTTTGAAATACTATTTTAGGCAAGATTTTGAAATGAATCTTTAGAATGAAAAGTGATGTATGATGTGAGAAAACGGAATTTACTATTACAGTATGGTAAATGAGCTCAAACAAATAGTATAATGTGTTAGGTGCTGAATCCATAAAACACAGTACACTAATAATGCTGACTTCATTATAAGACATTCATTGTTATGTTGCAACAGCAATGATGTAAAGGACATATCTCTGCAGTTGTATTTTTTTCAGTCTTATGATATGTAACTTTAATTTTAAAGTGTAGTTTTTAATTAGTGACATCCATTTATCAGCTTCATTAGAGTTTTGTATGAAAGACTAGTGCATCACATCCAAACTGTACAATACTAATTGTTATTGAACTTAAAGGTACTCTCTCGATGGATTTATGCTTTTAGAAGTCACAAATCATAATATACAACTTTTTTTTTCAAACAGACTAATTACAAACCAAGCAGAACTTGGCATTATTTTACTAGAAGCTGATAGTTATCTGTCACTTAACATTATTATATGTGTTTATTTCTTTAGCAGATTCTATCAGTTACAGTTTTAAGGCTTGATGGAGTCAGTAAATGGCACAGTGTCTGAATACAGCATGGAAATTGAGCGAGTCATGTATAACAGTATTAGCTTGACTTTGTGAGAATGTTCTGGTTGAAAAAGAATTAAGCTATTTTTGTAATTAAGTATATGTAACATGAAATCTGGTTAACTAAACAGTCTGAAATAAATGCTACAGTTTAATGGTTTCTTGTGCCTGTAGAATTATTGTTATTCATTTAATATACCATGAATCAGTCCATAATGGTTTTTTGATGTTCCACCCAATAATTCATTAGTAAATAAAGCACTGACGTAACACATAAGCATGCAATTATTTACAATGAAGTGCTGCTGGTGAGAATTTTAGATTTTAGATGCCTGTTGTACAAATGATGTATGTTGGGTCCATGATTACAGGTTGATATTAGTTATTTCCTTGTATATATTAACAGATAATTTTAATGTTTCGATCCCTCTATTTATATAAGTTTTATGGCTAAAGCATCTCTTAATTTTAATTTTTTTTTTGGCTGCATGTCCTTGGACATGAAACCATTTACTTTATGGCAGCTGCCCAACAACAAATTTCATAAGGGGATCGATAAACCATGTAGTATTATTATATTATTATATTATTATTATATAATCCACCCCATAAAATTATAACATGGTAAAAGTAGAATTAATGGCAGATCTTTTTTACTGGATTGAATTAGATTTTACAGCTGTACTAAAAACTTGTCAGTGACTGTACATATTCAAACAAACTAAACCTGGAGCAAAGCCTGGGGCACAACACAATGTTCATGATAAATATTATAAGCACAGCCAAAAACTCTTTGCCTCCTCAATAAATAATTTTGCAATCCGAAGAAAGACATTAAATACATAGCTTCACAAAATACCCAAAATACATATTGTTAATAATTGTTAAACACATTTGTTCGAGCATCATCCATGGTTAGTTATGTACCTCCATACATAAAAAGCAGAATTTATTTACTTGCAAATCTCATAAACGCATATGTTATTCACGATAGAACAGTGATATATGTGTGTGGGGTGTTCCAATGTACCAGTTTTCGCTGAGCTACATGCTAGTGTGGCATTTACCAGGATGTTAGTCTGAATCCCTCTGCTGAATGAAAAATTCACATCCACACTATACCCCAACAGAAATATTTATCCACATGGTGTTAAGAGCAGATTTATTGATTACAAATTTTAGTTACTAAGTTAGTTACTATAAATGAATGCTGTCAACCATTTGACTTAAACTTGCATGCCAAACGGAGATGATAATTTAAGCTTATTCACCTTGTGAATTATTCTCCTATTTTTATAAATTTATCAGACATTTTCACAGATCATTCTCACGTCATATGAGATCATTGTTTCAAGGTAGTCACACACACTGGAACACAGGTAAACAATACTAATGTCTGCTTAAATTGTTTACAGCAACTCTGAATTCCACGTTTTTCAGTTTTAAACAATATTTACTTTTAACAAACAGTGTTCAGTGTTTGTGACTGTTACATCGGTTCCACATTACTCATAGTCGTGTCTCTGTAATTGCGTGCATTTTCTATGTTTGAACAGAAAGGTTTTTGATACCCAAAAATAGCTGAACTTAAACCAAAGAGAATGTGTACAGGGGAGAAACTGCAGCCTTACACAGTCGTATGAAGTCCATGTTTCCCAGAATGCTTTGCGGCGCGTTCACCTCCTCATAGCTTTTGCATCCGGGTCTGAACTTCCTTTTCCTCTGTGCCCAGATGCGATGAGGACCTAGGTTTTCTCGGACCTGTGAAAAATCCGAATCCATCCTTGTATAAGGCTGTACCGAACCTCGCCAAAATGACCGAGCAGATGACAGTGAGGGGGACCCTGAAGGGGCACAGTGGATGGGTCACCCAGATCGCCACTACACCCCAGTATCCCGACATGATTCTGTCGGCGTCCCGAGGTGAGGCTCCGCCGGCTTCGCCAACATGGCCAAGATAGCATAAGTCAGCAACGCTGAGTTTGTGCTATAACGTGAAATTAAGGATGGTACTGTACTATGTGTCATATTAAAAACGTATAAACAGCTACCATTTGTTTCCAATATATTTTATGGTTACTCCGACAGTATCTTCTCTAGCTAGCTTCAGGGATAACGTTAGCTAACCTAGCTAGCTGACATCAGTCATTCAGCTTTTTGAACACGTGTAATAACACAAGTGCCACCATATGTAGATACATGTACATAAGTTTCGGCTTAGCAACAGGCCCCGTCTAAGCTTTGAGAATCTAAGAACACGTTTATTAGTAAATTGTGGTTGCTAGCATACCTTGCTAATATTCTAAATATCTGCTCTTTACTGTCTGATATGAACGTGGGTCTGTGAAAGTAAACTGCTTGAGTTACACAAATACCGTTGTTTGCTTTTCAGACAAGTCCATCATCATGTGGAAGCTGACCCGTGATGAAACTAACTATGGCATCCCCCAGCGCTCCTTGAAGGGTCACTCTCACTTTGTAAGTGATGTTGTCATCTCCTCTGATGGACAGTTTGCTCTGTCTGGTGCCTGGGATGGGACCCTCCGTCTGTGGGATCTCACCACGTAAGTGGACTTCAGTAATAATCAGATACATGGGGGACTCGAGGTGTAGAGTAGTTTCCTCCACAAGACTCAAATTGGTAAAAGTAGTGTAAACATCTGTCTTTTGTCTATTTGTCATGATGCATGTAAAGCACACCTTCACACACTGTTGAATTAAATATTTAATAGTAATCTGGTTCATAATACTAATCATTTTGACAGTTACTGTTAAACATTGAAGCAACATAGCCAGATTTGATACATATGTCACATAACCAGGTCAAGTCAATTTTCATGATATCTGAAAACTGAACTAAATGATTTGTATTGCTTGTCCTATATCTCCAGAGGAGATTTAAAATGTTTGTAGCTTGCTCGTGGTTCTGTCAACTTGGCGCCAATAGTTTTGTACATCTAACACATTTGTTGTGATGATTCTTCCAGTGGCCTCACCACACGCCAGTTTGTTGGACACACCAAGGATGTTCTGAGTGTGGCCTTCTCTGCTGATAACCGCCAGATTGTGTCTGGTTCTCGGGACAAAACCATCAAGCTATGGAACACTCTTGGAGTCTGCAAGTACACCATCCAGGTAAGCTGCAAACTCGTATTTCTGTCTTGTTGGAAAAGATCAGTCTTTCTGTTAGTGGAACCTAAATTTTGTCAGTCCTGGCTACCTTTAAAATACTACAGTTCTGAGAGTACAGTTTTAACTTTCTCACTTGTAGTTTAGTCTATGGAAAAAAGGAAAAATGCTGTTCAATGCTTTATAAACTTAACACTCAACTGAACAGTGTTGTTTTTGCCACATTGCTTACCTGAACAGAGATTTTAGGTTTTATCTGGCTGTTGAAGAGATAAATTGCATTGTACCTTTTCACTCTGCAGGATGAAGGCCATTCTGAGTGGGTGTCATGCGTCCGCTTCTCCCCCAACAGCAGCAACCCCATCATTGTCTCCTGTGGCTGGGACAAGATGGTCAAGGTGTGTTGTTGTTTAACTTAATTTTAGCAGATGTATTTGAGTTTTTAGATTTCCTGCTGTCACTTAAGTGTTTCATTTGATCAATTAAAAAAAAGGCATGTATTACTTGACATCAGTGATGATGAATTACTGAATTTGTATGAGGAGGGCAAAATCCACTTACTTTTATTTGGTGGCATGTACTCCAGTTTTACATTCTTCACGTTCCTTGGTCTTAGGTGTGGAACCTGGCCAACTGCAAGCTGAAGACAAACCACATTGGCCACACTGGCTACCTGAACACAGTGACCGTCTCTCCTGATGGCTCCCTGTGCGCATCTGGTGGAAAGGTAATATATATATATATACACTTTTATTTTATACTTCTAGAATGACATTTAATCTTTCCTAATTTGGCATCATCAAGTCCAGCTTGCAGGTTTCAGCAATGATGGAAACTTTAGAAGCATCTGTTTAACAGTGATGATAAAAGAGGCTGTTTCTGAGTGGTACCTGCTCTTAAAGTTGTTGCTTTAATGTTACACATTTCTAATGTTTGGTAGCTGTGAAGCACATGAATATTCTACAAATTGACTATACGTTATGCTTATAAATATCATTATTGAATCACTCTTTGCTTTCAGGACGGCCAGGCCATGTTGTGGGACCTTAATGAGGGCAAGCACCTGTACACCCTGGACAGTGGTGACGTCATTAATGCTCTGTGTTTCAGCCCTAACCGTTACTGGCTGTGCGCTGCCACTGGCCCCAGCATCAAGATCTGGGTAAAAGACTTCACTCTGAATATGTCCTAGCCAGTACATATGGCATTAAAATAATGGTTGACAGGGCAGTGATGAAACTTTGAATGCCAACTGTATTATTTGATGATAAAGAGGCTGTTTCTGAGCTCTAATCAAGATCAATATGTACATTATGTTAATCCTGTTATTAATCCTTTCATAACTCTGGACATCTTCATTGACGGTTTCTGTTGTTCATATAGGATCTGGAGGGCAAGATCATTGTGGATGAGCTGAGACAGGAAGTGATCAGCACAAACAGCAAGGCTGAACCCCCACAGTGTACCTCCCTGGCATGGTCTGCTGATGGACAGGTATAACGTCCTCGTCTCTATAGGACCTTCAAGTGCACATGTCTCGCCATCCCGTGGCTTAGCATAGTCTGTTGTTTTACCCCCAGTGATTATACCCATTCACTTTCTAATTCTGATGTCCACTGCTGACAGTCCTGCAAATATGAGGGGCGTTACAAACCCTGTAATATCAGACAAAATATGACTGTTCAAAAATTAACTTCTGTCCCTCTTTCTTCACAGACCCTGTTTGCTGGCTACACTGACAACTTGATTAGAGTGTGGCAGGTTACTATTGGAACTCGATAAGAGCTTTTCACCGAAGCAACTTTGAATAAAAGACTGTTTAAAAGAGGCAAAGTGTTTTGTCTTTGTTTTACGCTGTTGTATCAATGTGTAATACTTGTAGTATTACACTTACTACAGAAGAAGAAGAAGAATCCGCTTTATTGTCATTGATACATTTTACATGTTACAACGAAATTTGTTCTCTGCATTTGACCCATCCCCCCTTAAGGGGAGCAGTGAGCAGCCACAGGAAGCGCTCTGGGAGCTAGCGCTGGGTGTCTCGCTCAGGGACACACCTGGTATGGGGGTTGGCGACTTGGCTGGGAATCGAACCCGGGGCTCCTGCTTCCCAGCCCTCTGCCTTAACCACTCTATTAGGTGAAACAAATTTTGCAATGCTTAGTATGGATGATGCTTGAAGTGCAAAAGTAATCATAAAAGCAATATTTAGAAAATGTGGTGTTTTTAAGCCACTCGTCTTAATTAAAAAAACTAGTTATACTGAGATATGGCTGAAGATGTAATTTATGTGAATTCAGAGGGAGACATTCTTGCAAAGCCCTTAATGTGCAAATGGGTTGAGCTTTAAGGTTGACCCAAGGCGCAATTCGCACGTGGATTGTCCTGTTTCAGTTGCCGTAGACAGAAAATAGTATCTTAGCAACCAGAATACAGACTAGGCGGTGGTGTAAATGAGGAAGTAACCACATACTGCGTGCGAAATAAATCTTATAAGCAATCGTTTTACCAGCTACTCGTATTGAATGTGACCCAGCTGTTATCAACCTTACTAACCAATGGTTAATGATAGTAGCTAGTTGAAAGAACAGTGTCCATCGTGACTGGAAGATGAGCCAAACTACAGGTTCTCGTATATACGTGGAAAGGACTTTAGCTCTTATTAAACCAGATGCCGTCCACAAAGCTGAGGAGATTGAAGACATTATTCTGAAATCTGGCTTCATTATACTACAGGTAGGTTAAAATGTCCGAAAATACGGCAGACAAATCTAACATAATTGACGTTACAGCAAACGAGGTGTTGTATCCAACTAATCGCTTTTCGGGTTTAGTTGTATTAACTGTATGATTGTTTAATTTTGACAGGCGTATATCGGCAGCGCTGATATTGTCTCATTTAACCTCTGTGGTATGCAGTATTGCAGGGATAGATATAAATCAAGCTGGGCAGTGGCTCTCTGAGCAGAGTTGGCCACCTGTTGTCCTTTGTTACAGTGTAGATATTTCTTGGATCGTATGTACTGGCAAGAAATTAAAAAAGGGCACAAAAGTACTTCACTTTGGGATGAAACAACAGAAACATAATTTCACACTTTCACACACGTCCACAAGAGGGCACTGAAAACATCGTGCTCATCACATACATTTACAGGGAATTTTTTTTTTTAAGAAACTGTATTGAACGACTTATACTCGGAGTAGGTAACCTATTTAGACAGTATTATATTTTACATTTGCAAGACAAATAACCTCGACAAATATTATGCAAAATGTACCGATACCATATCTACAAGCCTTTTATGCAAATACAACCTAAAATCATTTGTAGATGTATTTTATGGTGTAGTATTCTCTAGCAACATAAACATACATTTTGATCTAATAAATGTGGACCAGCTATGCATGTTTTTTTTCACTAAAGTGGTCAATACTTCATCTCTGTGGCAGAAGCGGAAGCTGCAGCTAAGTCCTGAGCAGTGCAGCGACTTCTATGCAGACCAGTATGGAAAGCTCCTCTTTCCCAGCCTGACAGCCTTCATGAGCTCTGGTCCCATTGTTGCCCTGACTCTGTCCCGTGACAATGCTGTTGCCCACTGGAAGTCCATAGTAGGGCCTGCCAACAGCACCAAGGCCAGAGAAACTCATCCAGAATGGTAAGTTGTAATTTATGACACAGTACATAGTTCAACACGTATCATTGTATCATAATTGTTGATTTTATCTAAAGTAGAAGGGTAAAGATTTATGTTCCTGACAACCTGAATTGGAGGATTTTTGAGTGCAGTTTTTTTCCCAGCCTTAGAGCGAAATATGGCACTTCTGACCTGAAAAACGCCCTCCATGGCAGTGACTCGTTTCATGCAGCTGAAAGAGAGATCAAATTCATGTTCCCAAACTGTATGTAATACACACAGCCATACAGAACTGTTTGTTTGTATAGAAATCAAGCATTGAGTACCTCTGTATGACACATTCTTCCTCTGCAGCTGTAATTGAGCCTTTTCCATCAAAAGAAGCGACCGAGGAATACCTGAGCAGGTATGTCAACCCAACTCTGCTACGTGGACTCACTGAGCTCTGCATGCACAAGCCACATAATCCCCGTGTAAGTATTCAGTGGTCAATACTTTGATATATAGATTGTTTTTATTAGCTATGATTTACTGCTGTTAACTTGTTTGCTGTGTTAGGAATTTGGCCTCCACGGAATTTGAATTTGATCCTAAAACATCTGTATTTTTGTTTTTTTATTAGACTTGGTTTGCTGACTGGCTGATCAAAAACTCTCCAAACAAGCCTCAGATATGTGAAGGAGTTACTGTGGAAGGACCAGAATAACAATAGGAGAAATAAGGAAAGAATACAGCATAGCAGACAATGTCATTTTTCAACCAGCCATCTATTCTGTTTACTTCCTGATAAAGTTGACACATAGAAGGGTTTTGACTTCATAGCTTATAAGTGATTCATAACCTAAATAAAACTTGGCATACAACCCCTAAGAATTTTTTCTAATAATTACATTTTTTAAATAGCTGCTGTTTTTTTAATAAAGAATCTTATCCCACCAGCTCCTAAAATTGTAAATTCGGTCAGTCAGGGCGTTTATGAGTTAGATTAGTTAAATTGAGAACAACCTCAAAAAGATGTTTTGTTTCTTCTGCTATTACCAACTTAATTCTTTCTTTTCTCTGGAAAAAAAAGTTATTGAAGCAGATCATCTATGAGAATTACAGTATTTTATTTAGTGCAGTTTGAATGGCAGCTAACATATTTGGTATGTAAGAAAATAATTAATGCAAAATGTGTTTTTGATATTCTTCTCCAGATAAAGTACAAAAATAAAAAAGATCCTCGTCTCTATGTCCACTCTCTACTTCTTGTTGTATTGATCTCTGTTACCTGATTTTTTTCCTTTTGTTTCTCCTCTTTCCACTCACCCCAAACAGTCGAGGCATGCAGCCCACCCTGAGCCTGGTTCTGCTGCAGTTTATCCTCTCTGCTGTCGCCTAGTGCTTGCTCAAGTGGGATTGTTGTGTTTTCTACAAATATTCTTTATACATGTATTTTGTAAGGTCCTTAACCTTTAATCGTAAAGTGCCTTGAAACGGCTTATGTTGTGATAACGCTATACAAATAAAGTTTAATTGAATTAAATGCAATTTGACTATATGTATATGTTATTTAGTCAAGAACACAGGTATGTATAATTGTAGTTTAACTATATCTGGTTCCTAAGTCTATGTCTAGTCACTGGGCTGTAATACACTGAAAATTAGTGGACAGGGTATTCTCACTGTAGTCTAAGCTGTTATAGTGAACAATTAAGAATCACTTCAATGGTCAAATAGACCAAAACATGCCAGTTCATTTCAAAATGTCTCGACACCTCACATTACAGTACAGCAGTAAATCATAACCACACACTTGAAACACATTTCTGACAGCACCAATAAGAAGTGCATATAACCATCACATTATGGTTTATGTACAACTAGTTTCTGAATGCATGTGAATGTACGTAGTCTACCTATTAATACTTAAATAAATGCATTTTATGCACCTATTTATCAATAACCTCACTACTAAGACTAATGTGCACTTTTGGACACGTCGTTCGTTTCGTACAAACCTCTGTTGCATTTGACTATATTTATGTCGGGTTCAGGGCGAACTGCAATGCGAATCACTTTCAATTGTCAGAGTAACGCTCTGTCACAAATTTTGATACACAACATTGCAACTCCTAATCCTATTCCAGAAGTGTCGAGTGAGCAGTCTGAGCAGTGAACAAATGTTTTTTTTCTCGTCCAAAAATGTAGCTTGAGGTTCTTCCAGTGCTTCGGGGGTGTGAACATCTTCTGTGAAAAGAAAGCGCCGCGATGTAATTGGCCGGCGCTCGATTGGCAGCAGAGATCTTCCAATAGGATAGCGTCTGCGCAGAAAAGTCGGTTTTTTTTGCCGGTTCTAAAAAACCAACCACGAGTTGTCGTCGTGTGGGAGAATCCATCTTGAAGAGAGCTCTCCGGTTGTGTGACCAGTAAGCCGGTTTTCGTATTTCTTTAGTCTTGGTTTGTTTGACTGTATTTACACGAAAGTAGCCTGCTTGTTGTGGCGCTTTTGCCATTTTTGTGGCAGACGTAGATTAAACATCTGAGACGATTAGAAAACATAGGCCTACAGTACCGTTAGCACGGCCTCTGCATTACGTAACGGGTTTGAGTCGCACAGTGTAGGTTCGGTTTATCAGAGCGACGCAGACGGCTACACTTTGTCTAATCTGTGGCACGAGCGTGGCGTAGACGTTATGCTGTTACTGTGTCGCGTGAGTAAACGTTACTAAGTTGCCATTTTCGTACACTCGGGCAAAAAATACGCTTCCCATAAATGTATGGAAGGCGATCGTGTTGGCCAAAATGGTGGGAAATGCATGTATTGGCCACCACGTAAATGGCGAAGCATGTACGACAAGATTATATAATTGGCTGGATTTCTAATTGTTTGTTTTCTTTGGGCTTAGGTATAAAATTGCAAAAATGTCCGAGACAGAGCAGCAGTATATGGAAACATCAGAAAACGGCCACGAAGTCGACGATGACTTTAACGGGGCCGACCTCACCGAGGAGGGGAATGACGGCGACGCCGTGAATGACTGTGAAGAGGGTGCAGGGCCCGACGCGGACGGTGATTCGCAAAACGGCGGCACAGAGGGCGGTCAGATCGACGCCAGCAAAGGCGAAGAGGATGCAGGGTGAGTTAAAATGACACTAAGCATGTTTTTAGTTGGAATATGCACTCGTGGGTTTCCCGTGTTTCTTTGTTCAACCGGCCTTTGTTGGCGCCATGTGCAGAGTGTAGGGGGGATGGGCGCTTGAGCAGGGATCACATCAAACATGCATTGGCTCATGAGAGACTATGGACAAGGGAAGTCTGCCCTGGACATATAGCGATTTTCATTGTATTTGGTTAATGTTGTAAATTATCCTGACGCTGTAACGCAGTCTTCTACGTCACTGGGTCAACAGATGTTACGGGACAGTGTACAATGACCCCCACCCCGCACCCCACCTTCGACCCAATAACCACCCCAACCCCCACAGCCATATAGCTATAAAGCTGGAGTTACCAGTGTTAACAGTCATGTTAACCATGTATGTCCCACCATTTCTGTCCTTAGGAAAATGTTTGTTGGAGGTCTCAGCTGGGACACGAGCAAGAAAGACCTTAAGGATTACTTCTCTAAATTTGGCGAAGTGACCGACTGCACCATAAAGATGGACCAGCAGACGGGCCGGTCAAGAGGCTTTGGTTTCATTCTCTTTAAAGATGCAGCCAGTGTAGACAAGGTGAGTAGGGAAGCAGCAGTTTGAGCTGGAGAAATGGTATGTGTGTTTACAGCAGTGGTCATATTTCATTGTTGTTGTTTTTTAGGTTCTTGAACAGAAGGAGCACCGGCTAGATGGCAGACAAATCGACCCCAAGAAGGCCATGGCAATGAAGAAAGATCCAGTAAAGAAGATCTTTGTTGGTGGTCTTAACCCGGACACTTCAAAGGAAGTGATTCAAGAATACTTTGGGACCTTTGGAGAGGTATGTTTTTTGCTGGACTTTTTTTTGTATTAAGGCACTAAATTAAATTCCAAATTCAATTGTTGTAATGCTGCCAACTTCTTTGGTGCAGATTGAGACCATTGAGCTTCCACAAGATCCAAAGACTGAAAAGAGGAGGGGATTTGTGTTCATCACATATAAAGAAGAGGCCCCTGTCAAGAAAGTAATGGAGAAGAAATACCATAACGTTGGTGGAAGCAAGGTAATTGTCACGCACTATGACTGGGAATGAAGTTTGGTATCTTGTACAAAGTAGCCTAATTCTAAAATGTAATGTGGACTTGTGGTTTTCCAGTGTGAAATAAAAATAGCGCAGCCCAAAGAGGTCTACCAGCAGCAGCAGTATGGTGCCCGCGGATATGGAGGACGTGGCAGGGGTCGTGGAGGTGAGCACCTGCTTTGTACACAACAGCGCACAGTGCTACGGGCTTTCCTACACCTCATGATGGATTTAAATTTGTGTGGAGTTACTGCTTGAGTTGTATGTGCTGGAGAGTTGTGACAAAGGCTTCACTTGTTGTTGATAGGCCAGGGCCAGAACTGGAATCAAGGCTACAACAACTATTGGAACCAGGGATACAACCAGAACTATGGCTACGGACAGCAAGGCTACGGATATGGCGGCTATGGCAACTATGACTACTCTGCTGGTTATTACGGCTATGGGGGTGGCTACGATTACAGTAAGCGTTAAGTGCCCCCAGGGAAAGAAAAAACTTTATTATCTTGGTCCTCCTTGTTGTACAGAAGAACTCAGTCCCTTTTTCTCTTGTCCTCCAGACCAGGGCAATACAAGCTATGGGAAAACTCCAAGACGTGGAGGCCACCAGAGTAGCTACAAGCCATACTGATCACACATAGTGCAGGTATGCATTTTTGCATCATCCGTGGTAGTATGAGAACATAGCTGTAACCATTGGTGCCTTTTTGACCCCCCCTCAACGATCTCCATCTACTTAAAATTCATTGAAGCATTGTGGTGAGTCAGGCTAGGCCGTGTTGTGGGGTCTGATCATTAGCGATGGATTCATTCCACCTGTCAGCCATCTTACGACGCATCTTGACAAACACTACTTGATCAATAAAGGTTGAGTTGGTAGTGGTTGAGAATAGGAGTAAGGACTGTTTCACCTTTCACCAGGGTGCTACGTGTAATGGCTAGATGTCGTGTTCCACCTCCCCCCCAACGTGTGTCTTCTCATTCACTGACCTGTCAGCCCCATTCATACGCCTGTCTTTGTGTAACTGCATGCCGTAATTGGTTTAATCCCAGTAACGTTAAGCACCGTGTTTTTCTCTTAAGGTCTAAAGTAAATAAGAAAGAGATCCATGGTCTGACCACAGCGAACATGGGCTCTGGCTTTTCCTTTGGAGTTGGCAGAAATTTGGACTCATGCTCCATTTGTACAGATCAAGTGAGGAACTGGGGAAGCAAATGTCACTTTTCCACTTTTTATTTTATATTGTTTTGTGTCATTTACATTTCCAGTGATGGAAGTGTTATTTTTACTGTACTTTTTGGTACCTTTTTGAATCTAATGTATTGTATGGTTGTATTTTTACATGTCTACTGGATTTACAGACAAGCAGGAGAAAGAGCTTAAAGCTCACAAATAAAACAATTTTGCTTTTTTTTCCTTTTGGTGTTTCTAGATCTTTAGTTATTTACTCCCGTGCTGAGTGTTGGATGCAAGTTGCATGGCTCCTGTGGGGGTGAGGTAAAATAAGGGATTTAAACCAATCAAAGGGTTCATTGTAAGCGTGTCAAGCGAATGTTTGCAGATGGCCTAGTAGACGAAGACAACCAGCATCTTTTTTTATTTTGTTTTTGTTTTTTTTCCTTTATTTTGGCTTTTAAAGAGTTTCTTCCCCATAATGTCTGCAATTTTAAGTGGCTTTACTAGTGTTATTCAACTGAACGCAAGCCTGTTAATGTAAGAGGGCACTCCCTCTATCACTGGAAACTCATTCCTCTAGTGTCTTGGGCAAATTGGTAGAAATAAAATTTTGGTTTATATTACACATGGATCTTTTTGTTATTATTTGTAAAGTTAATGTTAAATGTTTTGTACTGTTAAATGGCTTGCTTGTTTTTTGTCTTGAGTAATGTTAACATCTCTATGGATGCCTCTTTGGGAAGCTGTGGGGAAAGTACTTCACTACCTGCTGGATAACTGGCTGAGTCTTAATACCCACCCCACACAATACTTGAGCATTTTTATGAATGTGTCCAGGTGATAAAGATAGTGGTCTGGTAAGTGCGTATTTCAACCATAGTGTGTATCAAGAACATGTTGCTGATCAGTGTTATGATGGGACTAATTATTTTAAATATTGCTGCTGTGGATAAATTAACATAAGAGTCAAGATTAAAGTGTTACCTGGTTTATTAATGTCTTGATAAAGTTTTTGTGGAAGTCCATTAGTGTCATGGTAACATCTATATCAATCTTGTCTCAGGTGCAAATGATGCACTGTAGCTAATATCACTTTAAACACGATAAACTCAAATTGGCTGTTTTTCTGTAAGAGGTAACTGGATCTCCTCCTTCCAATAGTGACTCCATAACTTGGCACTTAACACCTGGAGGGGGAAAAGATTTACAGGGATACTTAACTAAGATTAGGTGCAGGCTACAAACAATCCTTTAGTCATTTTGCCATTTCTCATTTCTCATGCTGCCTAGATCTGTGTTACTTAAAGTGGTTGTACACTAGACATTTCAAAAACAAGAAGTTGAGTCCCAACAGTGGTCAGTGATGAGTGGAAAGCGGCAACATGTTCTGCCAAGTGAAATGAATGAACTCGTGTGATCTACTAGAACCTCAAGTACAGACGTTCATATCTCTACCTCTGAATTTTGAATGTGACCATTTGACAATTTCTGATGCAATTAAAGGTTTTTCTACAGGTTTGACAAACCTTAGATGTCTTCCTTGTCCAGTTTAAGGTCATTGGCCTCCATGTCTGTGAGAACAAAGAACATTACTGTTTCTAATGTCTGAAAGTGTTGGACCAGGTTTATCCTCTTACTGCAGTATTACATGTCAACTATACACACATCTTCTGATAAAAGCTGCTGTATGAAGCTGGCATTCGTGTAACTAACCTGTGAGGATGCAGTCAATACGCTGCACCACCAGTTCTGCGTCCTCCACACTGAAGCACATAGGCGGTTTAAACTTCAACACACTGTCCCAAGGGCCGTCTGTACTGACACAGATTCGGTCCTCTTCTTTCAACCTGTTACAATGAGTGAAATCGCAGGGAACCACGCGAGTGCCACATGCCAAGTTGGTAAACCTAGTACGGAGACATTTACTTTGCAATACTGAAGAGCATTCACATACCTCTTTACCACCTGTGCTGCTGTCTTTGTCGCAGGAGTCCTCTTCTCTCTGTCTGTTACTAGCTCAACTCCCACAAACAGTCCTACACCTCTGAGATAAACAACGTAGCATTTGTAGACTTATTGAGTCGGTTAAGTTAACATGATTTCTAAAGTAGATAATCTAAGCAATTTCCTGATTATCTCTCGTATATATATAAAAGGACACTGATCTGTTATTGAAGCACATACGATTTTTAAAAATAAAATCTATTAAAATATATGCTTCAAGTATGTTACTAGTAAGTCCTTTTCTCGCAACCTCATATGTGTCCACAGGTGCTTTCATTGCTCTGCTTTGGAAATTTGAAATAGCTTTTGCCAGAGGTACGGAGAATATTGACATTCCTGTGTGTTATGAGTGATTTACATGATTTTATTTGTGATTATTGATTGTATGGTTGTTGATTACACTTATGTGCCCATGTCATACACAAGCACCCCAATGTCAATTATAATAATGAGATGTTCCAACACAACATCTGCAACAAAGCTACCAAGGGTGAGACAGATGTTAATAACAAGAGATGAGTGAAAACATCTGCGGTTGTATCAAGTGGGTGTAAGTGTAGCTTTAATTATTAAAGATGCTGCTGCTGAATTTAAAAATTTCCTACTTGATCTAATGCCAAAACCTGTGAATAGAACAGAACTGAACATTAGGGTCAGCAGCCTGACTGCACTAGCCTCTGCATTCTTACCTCACATCGCCAATTACTTGATGTTGTGTTTGTAGCTTTGTGAACAAATCTTTAAGATGTTTTCCAACCCTCGTGGCATTTCTGCTTAGGTCTTCCGTCTCTATCACATCGAGCACTGCCAGGCCAATGGCACAGGACACCGGATTCCCTCCAAACTGCATGAAGTTAGGGAGAAATTATTTAATTTCAGCAAGAGGTGGTGCAAATAAATTTTTACAGAAAACTTAGAAAAACATTATTTGTTTGGCTTTTGGCGATTTACCCCAAATGATCTGGTCTCTTCTGACATATTTTTAGTAGTAGTGGTAATATGGTATCACATCTTAATATAAGCACCATGATAAATATTGATTTATTGAAATAACAGATGCCCGTTTAATGACTCTTGTTATGTAGACGTTACTCTATAGTCACCGTATTGAAGTACTCCACTGAGTTGGCTGTGAAAGCTCCAGCTATCTCTGCAGTTGTTACCACGCATGCCAGAGGATGCCCATTGCCCATGGGTTTGCCCATGGTCACTATGTCAGGACAGAAAGCTTCTCCCTGCAGCTGAAATGCCCAGAAGTGACTTCCCACGCGTCCAAAACCTGTTTGCACCTCATCTGCCACAAACACGCCGCCAGCTGAGTGCACATATCTGTGGAGAAAATAAGGGAGATGTAGCATGTCACCATTATTGTACATTTGACTGAGCAGAGGGAACCTGAAAACAGTCTCACTCTGCAACTTTAGATGAATATCTTTCCGGTAGGATAATTTGCCCTCCAACACTTGGCAGCGATTCAGCAAAAAAGGCAGATATCTATGGGAAAAAGGTAATGGTTATGCACTGGTAATGTGTATTACAGCATCATTATGATTTCTCTCATAGCATGATAAGTGTTAAGAATGTTACAGATTTAAATTACCTTACGGCCTTTTTTGTGCACCTCCTCTATTAGGTCTTTAACCGTATCAGCATATGCTTGACCTGGGTCTGGGTGATCCTCTCTGTATCTGCCTCTGTAGACATCTGGCAACGGTGCCTAGCAGAATTAAACATATTATTTTACATAGATGGCACTAATATTGGTTCACAGTTTTTGTAACAACGACTATAGTTACGAACCACATGAACCCATTCTTTCTGTCCTGTCAGTTTTCGGAACTTGTAAGGACTAATGTCGATGAGGGACATCAAATGGCCATGGTATGCACTGAATAAAAGAAGAGTTCATACTAGTACCATCTATGTTGTCAGGGGGTGAATGTTTTACTTTAGGACATAAAACTTACTGGTCAAGCACAATGACATCCTCGTGTTGGGTGTACTGCCGTGCTAAGCGTAGGGCAAGATCATTTGCCTCTGAACTGCATGGCAAGAAGATATGTCAAATGCTACTCCAGGAATACTGTGAGCTGTCTCTAACAGAACTACTTACCCAGAGTTAACAAAGTAGAAGACACACAGTTTATCAGGCAGGGTGCAAGCCAAGCGGTCTGCATACATTACTATGTTGTCGTGAAGGAATCTTGTATTTGTGTTCAGGAGGTCCATTTGTTCTGCTGTAGCCTTTGTAATACTTGGATGACAATGTCCCACTGCATTAAAACAGATTGTATGTAATTATTCCACAAAACGTTTTAGGGGCAGGGTGTAGCATATGGTATTTATTTATAATAAATGTGCACTATGTACTATGTGATAAAAGTTTTACCATGATGAACGTTACTGATACAGTCCAGATAGCGCTTGCCATTTTCATCGAATAGATATTGCCCTCTTGCTCTTACTATTTTTATAGGATCGTCTGAATAAAAAAGTCTGCAAGACTGCCTGTAAAGAAGGATTGGGATCGTGTCAGTGTTTAATCAGCTCCACAAAAACAAGAACACAGTCTAAAAGTTGAAACATACCCGATTAGTCTCTTCCTCATAGCGAGAGTTTCTTCTTTTTTGAGTTTCTGCACTGCCATAATCTCTTCCGGTTCTCTCCGTACCTAATGTTTACTAAAGCCCAATGAAACAATAAAGAAAGATTTTAACGTGCGGTTCACTGTTTTATGGAATTGTTTCGCTCTCTCGTATAGACTTCTACTGCGCATGTCTCATGTTCGGACAGCCTCGGGTAACGTTAGTAATCCGCAAGATGTTTGTTTTCATAAATTTTACTATTTTCGTTAACATATATTCTATTCTAACACGATTCTAAGCGTCGCAGCAAAAAAAAAAAAAAAAACTCTACTTGTGATTTTCTGCTGCGGTTTTATTCAGAAGGGCCTAACTATATGGCTGTCTACGGCAGGGAGACGTGCAAAATACGTGTAAAATACGTGCCAAAAATTGTGCCCGTTGGAAATATAAAAAAACAAATGTACATTTTAGACAATCAGGCGGTATGTGAGTATTATGGGACTTTATTCTATTCCGAATTTTGAGGCAGTGTATATTTAATATACCTCTGTGTTGGTATCGTCCAAAGGCTATAAATACTCCGCTAAACACTCTCTTAACGGTGCACTGTGTGCAGCTTTGGTTGCTAAGGAACCGTCGAACGCAGGTAATACATCAGGGCAGCTGTAGCATGCTAGCATGCGAAGGGACGGCGTAGCTAGGCTAGCGCTACAACTACTTTTGAAATGTCTTATCGAGTCAGCTTTTGAATTATATAATCACCCTTTTTTATATTGTAGTATATAGTTGCTACAACCAGATACAATGACAAGCTGTTACCAATGGTAAACAGCGATTGTAAAACTAATACTAGTAATATTAGTTAGGGCACTTGTTATCTTATCACCTAGCTAACCGAACCGGCTAATTACCTGGTGGCTGCATCGTGCCGTTGAGCTAGCGTACTTAATACATTTCTCAGAGTTAGATTTGCTATCCGATTTAGCCAGTTAATTTAGCCTCGTGGTAATGGGTCATACATTGGCCATCACAATCAGTTGTCCTGTGGCTAACGTTGGCGATAATGTTAGATTTTTTTTAAGATCACACTGAAACTTATATTTGGTTTACATGGGAAGTACCCTCTGGTCCGATATATCGCAAATTAGAAATTAAATGAATTTTATGTTACATATGCAGATATATAGCTTGTCGTTTTAACAAATAACAAATAACGTTGTAACATCAGCATTAAAGTTTGTAGGCCCGTTTCGGAAGTGATCAAGTTTTAAGTCAGCCGTCGGTTAACAGCGCTGCTCTTGACTAATTGTGATCCAATGTTTTATTAGTGGCTGCTATCACAGAATGAGGTTTAGCCCGTACTCCTGTGCCAGTGAAGTAGCTTGTCTCCTGGCATGTGGAACTAGGCTAACAATGTAGCACCATATTTGCCCCAAGGAGGAAGGCCCTGGAGGCCACATCTGACTGCCAACAGCAACTTTTAAAGCCAAGTCTCTTCAGTGAGGACTCAAATATTGTTTTGCTGTCGATTGTGGGCTAATCTAATGCAGATTATACACATTATTAGATGTTGATTCCCTTTATACATTAATACTGATTGTGGGGTCGTCAATAAATGTTAGACAGGGAAATGACAATGTTGTGTTTTTATACAGGGAATAGTTTAGAATGTGCTGCATAAAGGTTTGCTAGGTTTCCTTGGAAGGACCATTGCAAGTTCATCTAAAATTGTATTTGTAATTTTTAGCAACTATTAAATTTTAAAAGCTAAGTCGGTGGCATTAGAATGCATAGAAAGTGTAATGAAAAGCAATGAATGTTAATAAAATAGACATGCACGCTGCCTTGTGGTCCTGTTCTGTGTACGTCACACCATTCTGCCTTTGCCTTGGTAATATAAACCCATGAGACCTGGTCACTGTTCTTTTGTCCTTCTTTCAAAGATACTAAGGCATGCTTCCAACCCTATCCCCATTCATTTTTCACACACTTCCCCCATCCTTTCCCTTTTTGTTTCTCCCTCCCCCTTCCATTCTCTTCACAAGAATTGTTAGTTCAGATTGTTAGACCCAACTTGAGGGGCATAGCTTGGTCCAAAATGTTTTAATTTGGAACTGCTCTATATTATTTTATAGAGTTGCAAGCATTCATGTTTGTAGACTTGGTAAAAATGTATTTTATTTACTGTGAATGCTGGAATGTGTTGCTTTGTTTGCAGTCTCTTCATATACATGTGTTTTTTCCTTTCTTTTATGAACATCTGAATATGAACTTCTGCCACTGCCATTCACCTGGAAATGAGGAAGCTTGTAGTGCTAAGCCTGGGTCTAATAATTATGTTACTATGTAACATTATGCCAGCAAAATGCTGTAACCAGTTAAAGCATGCAAGAAGAAAGTTTCCAAAAGCACCTTCTATACTATACTGTTTATTGCTGGATTGGTCTGTCAGGAAATGTATGAGTTGCTGTAAAATTATTTTTCTCTGCTCTGCTATATATATATATATATGTGTGTATATATATATATATATGTGTGTGTGTATATGATTATTGTTTATTAATCATTGGCAGTTTCATTCAGACCCCTTCTTATCTTTCCATCTAGGTGACAATGACAATGGTGGCATAGTGCACAAGTTGGTCAGCCTGGCCGGTTAAGGTGTGGAGGGGACACCACAAACCAAGCCAAGATTCTGACAAAAATTGTATTGCCCTCAGTAAACCCATCAATGTCTATACTTGGATTGTAGCTACAATTATGGTGACTCTAATCACGGAGCAGCTCCGAAAACAGAGTTTGGAAGAGCCTTATCACAAGGCTTTCTCATTCAATGTAAATGTGGTAAGATGGATAGAAAACTAGATCTTGTATTTTAAACTGATGTTTTTTCCTGATTCACCTGAATTGAATTTAACTTATATTTTGGTTTCAGTCATTGCCTGCTGTGGGCTCCAGTCCTACTGTCTCATGGAGTGCTTGTAGATCAGGACATGGCAAGTTCATTGAATTACATGCTAGATTTAGAACCATCAGTTGTGAAATTTGTCTAATCTGTCTTTTGACATTTTCAGAAACCAGCTCAGCTACATGCCGGTCATCCAAAGCCAACCTTCTGGATGATTCCTGTGAACTTGATGCCCTGTGGCCCCGTTCTCACTCTGGAGAACCTCTCCAGAGGCCAGAGGTTTCCTTCACAGACCAGGTTTTCCAAAGCTCCCCACCACCGCCACCACCACCTCCAAAACGCCACTGCCGGTCCCTTTCTGTTCCAGAGGACCTGTCTCGGTGCCGCTCGACCTGGCATCCTAGTGCCTCCAAGGTTTGGATCCCAGTCAAACGTGGTTGCCAAAGTGGAGGAGTATCTAGTTCAGGCTCTGGAGCTAGCTCTTTGCCACTTAGTGGTCCTAGTTCCTCCTTCACCTCGTCATCCCTGCGCTCATCCTCTAGCCCTACCTTCTTCAGCTTGGCACTGTCCTCTGATTCCCCACTGCCATGGAGCTTCCCATGGGACCGATGTGATGGACTGAAAGGAGCCTGTTCTGCCTCCTTTGCTACTCCTTCCTCCTGCTCCTCTTCACCAGCTCCCCTGATTTCTCACTCAATGCTACAGCGTCGCTTCTCCCTCTCACCTGTGCATATTAAGGATTCCTCTGTTGTTTTCCTGCCCCCCCAGCCCTCTACTGCTTGTGCTCTGACATATGGCTGTTCTAGCATGGAGCAGCCAGCCCTGTCTCCATCTCCTACTTCAGCCTGTAGTACACCAGCTTCCTCTAGGCGTGACCTGCACCCATCCCTGCCACGATGTCACTCGCAGCCCTGTGACATGCGCAAGCCTCAGTTGAAGAGACGTCACGATCCAGATGTTCTGCCCTGTTCCAGACCAGGCTTGGACTTCAGCAAGATGACACAGGTGAGATGGGGGCTGTCGATTTGTTTTTGTCCCCTTTTAGATTGGTCCATGTATTGCCATAATATGGAATTGGTAAGTAAGACAGGCCAGGCTTCACTGGATGCCATTGTTTCATGATTGGATTTTTGCAGACTGTCCCACAATTCTGGCTCATGTTATTGAACGTGCCCCCCCCCCCAACCTCTGCTCTCCTAATATCATATTGGTGATTATGTTGGAATAATTGGGACAGACATTTCATAAATGGGCAGCATGATAACCAACCTTTAGTTATTGTGTTCCATCCAGAATTTGACTCCTATAATGAAACTCCTGCTTCTTGGGATTGCCAGTAATATCCCTGCACCACCTTGTTTTATTACTTTTGGTGCCTTTTCAGTATTTTGTCTAGGTAAATTAGTTTTTCTTATTAATGAACCGTAATAAGTCTCTAAACTATTTTGTTGAGGTGCTTTGCTACATATGATACTCATTACACTTATTTCTTCTGTTGTAGATTGGTAATCCTGAGAGTCTAGTGTGGAGCACAAGTGGCTGTGGAGTTCCCGTGTCTTCCCAGATTGAGCAGCGCTCAGCTTTTTCTCCCGTGGACTTTTTAGGACAAGCCAGCATTGGGCCTTTAAGTGAAAGTGAAGAGGAGGAGGAAGATGAATATGAGAGGACCCTAACAGATGGAGGACAAAAAATGGATTTTGAAAGAGACTGCACAGATCTGGACTTGAACCTTATAGAAGAAAACTAAAAAAAGTCTATGGTTCATATCATTTGGTTATTGCTTTCATAACCGTTTTAAGCACACTCGCTTTGTGCACTCTACTGGTAGAGTTCTTGGGAACCAGCTATCCTCCTTAGGCATATGTCTAGAGTTTATAATCAACAACTAAGCAATTAGAAGCTAATATCAAATTACAATATTATGATTGTAATATTTGAGCTTATTCACTATACAACAATTCACAGAAATGTCATGGGGCCTGTCCAACACTCCATAGAAAAATGTGCATGAGTGCATAATTGGCAAATAATCATATTGATATAAGTCTTAATTAGCCTTAATCATTTGTATGCATCTTGATATCATTACATATCTACATCAAAGAACACTATTGGGGCTGGGCTTAATCCTCTACAATATATTGTGATTTCTGCCCATGATACCAGCTTTTTGCAGCATATTGCAATATTGATGATATAGTTGCTTGGTGACATGTTTGCATACAACCAATAATGTGGGCATCTCAAACATATCTACAGACACAACAACTGTGGTCAAAGACAAATCTCACACTCAAGAGTTTGAGTGTTTCCAGGAAAAAAGATCTTTTGACATTTTAAAGTTATTTTGCACCAGGTGAGAATTAAACATCAGGGCATCAGTCTTTAGTGCAAGTAAACTATTTGTTTCCCACCACCAATTTAAAGCAGTATGGCAGATATTAGACCAAACAACAGAAATGTGTTTTTTTTTTGCTTGTTTTCCCTACAATAAAAGATGTGACCCTGAATCAGACTGAGTGAGGCAGTGGCACTTAGCCAAACATCTGCCAGTGGTCAAGGAAAGATTCAGGTGACTTTTTTTTTTAATAACCCTAGATACTGTTATAAAGGAAATATTTCATCCACTTTTTTTTAGCCTATTTAATTGGTTTAGTTTAGTACTTGTTTGCACAGCTCTCACTATTGTTTGCTGTCGCCAAAAAATGTTGAATGGTACAGTTTTCATATATTTTCTATCGTTATTGTAAAATATCCTGCTCGCTTTTATTCTATATCGCCCACCATTAGTGAGCGTGTTTTGAGATTTGAATACTTGATTTATTAAGTATTTCACAGTGCCCCAGCAGTTACTACTGTGTGGTCTAATTTGAACATGAATGTATGTGAGCTGGTAAAGGTGGATATGATGAATTGGTCAATATGTATAAAGTAGCACAAGCGCCATATAAATACTTTACATTTACTGCTTTCCTGTAAGTTGAAAAAGATATTCCAGGACCTCACTGCAGTACCTTAAACCCCTCACAGCCTAAATATGGTCTAATTTCACAGATCTTCTGTTAGTGATCAGGCTTTAACAACACTCAATTAACTGTGGCTGAAAGAAAAAGTAATATTTTTGTCTTTTTACATATAAATAATTACATATATTTTTTTCTTCAGTTGCTTGAACATTAAGACACTTTGTCAGCGGTCATACCAGTGACTGTAACCTGACCATGCCTTAAGGTTAAAATACAGAGTTGTCATCTTTTCATAGCCAGACGTTGTTGCAATGTCCGTTTGTTGTGATTGAGACAATGTTAAACAGGTGGCACATGCACTATAGTAGTCAATAGGGAAAAATTTATTAATGCTGCAGCTAGACACTATAGGGCACAATGTACTGTTCTGTACTGTATGGCGAAAGCTACACTGACTACATGCCTCAAGCCAGCTCTAAGTGGATGTGATAAGGGCGATGGTGATGCTGATGATTTGGTGTCCTTTCAGAAATGATGACTGTTGCACAATTTATGTACAAATAAAATTTAATAGAATATTTTTATCCCAAGAAGCGTCTTGTCTTCATTATATAGAGCCTGTTTTAGTCAAACAAGGAATCGATTATTGGGGTATTCTGACACCTAGTGGATGATATCTGTATAGAGCTGATGTCGCATAAAAGTCCACAATGTTTAGTGTATTGTTACTTTAAATAACATTTGTTCATAATTTCTGTTTGCAGGAAATAATTATTATTAATCGGAATTATAACTGTAACAGCATCAGTAACATAGTTTTAAAACGACTAAATTGGTAATTATTTGGAGACCAAACAGCGGACAAGTTAATTTTTTTTAAGTTAATAATTATACAAGCAGACTTTTACAAAGAGCAGTCCTTCTAGTCTTTGCTAAATATTAAGATAGCCATTCCGCCGTGGAAGGTGAGGGCGCTCCTTCCAGTCCACCGAGGTTTTTTAGCAGACAGTCTGACCCCCCCACCCACGAGCCACTTCCTCTTTTGTCTAATTTCATGGCGATCGGGAGAGAGGGAACACCAGCGACGCACGCACACTGTCTCGGCACTCTTTAAAGAGTTTATTCGGGGTAAATAATTGACAATTTTTGCAAGATTCTGTCACCTGATTTCAAAGTAGTGTTGCTTGAATTCATTCATGTGGGCTATTCACATTTCCCTGAGGAATTGTTTTTTTCAGCTTCTGGGTCAGATATTTCACATTGTAGCGCCACTCGCCGATAACAAATCGGACGAAATGGGCTCCCCCTCCGCTTCTGCTTTCCCACACACACACACACGCACGCACACACACACACACACACACAGCGGCACACTAGTTAACGGCGCTGGCTAGCTAGCGTTAGCAAAGATCCTGACGCTTATGTGTGTGTGTGTGTAGCTGTGGATATGGTTTGTTTTGACACACACCGCACGTTAGTGGCAACTAACACCGCATATTGTGTATGATCGAAAGTTAACAGCAGTTTCTTGTCCAATTAAAGTGTTGGCTGCTTAAAGTCTTCAGATGTCTATGTTTGGGTTAGCTAGCCAACATCGGCTAGCTAGTTAGCTGCAGTGCTATGTTTTTAGTTAGCGTTAGCTCGGAACTTCAGAACGAACTGTATGTGATATATTCGTCACCCAACCTTAGCTAAAACTATTTAGTAATTAAATGGGCGATATAAATCCCCACCATTCATTGCAGGGGCCCCGGCTTCTCTAGAGGTTTAGCACCACAGGCTAGTGAGTTAACGGTAACTTGCTCGCTAACTAACGACTGACTCACTCGCCACCATGACCACCGTCCGACACCTTGACATGAAAAGTAACCACTTATATGCGCAAAGTGTTGGAAACCACGATACGCTATCAACAGTTTAACGCAGTTTCTAACGACTGTTTAGTATTAATTACATTTAACAAAATGTCAAATTTGTCACCAAGGGATGCACATAACACTTTACTGGTTCCTGTGTACGTAGCATGGAGCTATTATCCTCTTAACAGGCCACCTGCGGTGGAAGCAACTGTGTTGCTCGGTATTGCCATCTCTAAAGCCCGTGCACCTTCTCTTTGTTTACAGTGTAAACTACATTGTCAACCTGACTGGTACAACGACGTTGTTCTCCGGGTGAGTGTCGGTCTGTTTGTGAGTTTGTCGCAGCAGGAATAGCATAAATGATCAGTCATTACTGTAGAGTGGGAATTCTTCACCTTATTTGCCTTTACGGGTTTGTTTTTAATAGTCACTTTTTAAATTTCAACTTAGCTGCAGAAATATGCCTAAAAATATGTGTGCTCACTGTTAATGTGTAACAATATTCAATGAATTTTCCTACATATTTTCTTAAGTTGACCATTCTATACAACAATAAATAATTCGTGTAGTTACGGAAGAAATATCAATAAGTAAATCATTAATTTCTTTACTAATTGCTTCTCACATTTCTGTGCAGGTGAATCTAAGTGGCAATTCTCAAAGGAGCTCCAAAGCACTTGGTTCAGTTCTTCTCTGTCCCAGATTCAGACTGTTTGGTCTATGGCTCTGATGGACAAACACAAACAGGTCAAGCGGCAGAGACTTGACCGCATTTGCGAGGGTAAGAATTCAGTCATACACAAAGCACACCTACGAATTGTGGTCTTTTTTTTAGTTATGAACAGGCATGTCCATGTAATAACAATATCTGATCTCAAGCAAAACACATGTTCATATGTGAGAACCACATAATGTTTTGTTGCACTCTGTAACCGTTTCATAATTCAGATGCTGACAGGTCCTTATTGTGCTTCAACTTGTTCTTTAACTTTTTTCCAACCAAGTTGGTGTTCATGGAATGTTGTTTCATGAGTGAACTTATTTGTTTTAGGGTATTTACATGCTATTGGGTCTCCTGGGTTCTTTAGTTGAAGTAGCAATGTGGACTGACCAGTTGAAATTGGACTTTTTTACTATCTCGGCAATTCAGAATGAATGAGATTGTCGCTTGTCAACTTTTGGTTAAATTGGTATGCAAAGAATTTACAAATGGAAGCTTTGTTTGCATTGCATTTTAGTAAAACATTGGTATTGCTAAATGTATTTCTAGTCATGGGTGATTCGGTGCAGATATCGAGAAGGCAGTATTTTGAACTAAAGTAGAGAGGAGGGTAGATGATGAAAGTCAGTTAGAATGGTGCGGTAAAATGGAGGGAATAGTCTGGGAGTGTCTCTGAGAGGGGTGAGAGGGAGAGGACAAGGTGAAGGGTCGTGGCTGCAGCTCCAGGGAAACAAGCCAGCTGTCTCTTTAAAAAACGACAACAGTCCAAACCGCCCTGGTCTCAGCCCTGGCTATGCTAATGAGGTTAGTGTTGGTTGGCTGGCCCTCAATGGAGCTGCCCGTGATTGGAGGCTGGGCGTGGGTGAGAGGCTGGGCGTGGATGACAGCTGGGATCCAGCCAGCCAAGAGAAAGCTGACAGAGAGGGAGGGAGAAAAAAGAGCTACAGAGGGAGAGCAAGGCGAGAGAGAGAGGGGGAGTGAGAGAGAGAGGAAGACGGGCTGACAGACTTCATAATGCAAGGTTAGGCCCGGTACTCATGTGTTTTCTATTCCGACTTGTGTTTTGAATTTTGTGAACTGTGTTGTGGGGGTTTATCTGTGGTTTGGGTGTGGTGTAGATTTGTGTGTGTGTGTGTGTGTGTACGTGTAGTTTCTCTTTTATGTTCAGTTCATGTTGGTGTTGTCGCAGCCGTTAAGAAGGAACTGAGTGTGTGTGTATGTAGCTGTGTCTGGGTGGAGTACTGCTGCTGCATTATCATCGTTCACTGCCCCTCCCCCCTCACCTCTTATTCCTCCAACTGCGGCCAGAGGGAGAGAGACGAGGAGGAGGGAACGAGAGGAAAGAAAGGGAGAGGGAGGGAGAATGAATGAATCACTGAATGAATTGTATTGTGTGTGCAGCCATGCTTGTGCTTTGTAGTGTAGGCCTCGGGTATGCTAGTGTCCTTTACTCAGATTACTCGGTGTGGTAGCTCTATTTGTATATTTCCAGAACTGCATTTTTTGAGGGGGGTCTTTTTGATGGTTTTTCTAGAGAGGAAGCGTCTCTTTGTGGTTTGAGCACATTGCAGTAGGCCTCTTAGCTTGTGCCATCTGCCATGAATGTGAATCGCACTCCCTTATAAAGCGTAGTACATTGTACATTTTATAGGTGTACCATATTGTATGTTGTGTGTGTGTGCATTCATGCAGACATCAGAGGAAGTGTCCACAAATATTCCCTTTTCACGGTTGGGCTACGAGCTCCCTTCCCTTCTAGGCAGTTTGACCATTACTTGATGCCCTCTGTCAAAGTGAATGCTCCAGCTAGACACACTCCCTCTTTACTGAGGCATGGGCACACACCTGTCACGCAGCAGGGACATGACACTGTACTTGTGTATGTGTGAATTTATTCAGCAGTTTTGGCTTTGCTGCAAGCTGCTGTATAAGACAGACAGGATGTAAAAAATAACTCTAGTATATTAGTGTTATTTTTCCAAGGACATGGAAAGACATGGTTTGTATCTGTGACACTGATTTGATTTTCACATGCAGCGTTTCCTTTGTTGGAGAGTAGTAAATGACTGAGTGTGCTCATTAACCAGAAAGGTGTGCATGTGCCTTGAGGAAGGGAAAAGCCAGGAAAAATATGAGAGGGGCACACTTCCAGACAGAATTTAGGTCATGACTCAGACCCCTCTTGAACCCCCACCACCTCCTCTCTGAGACCCACAGTTTTCACCACCCTTCCCCCAGTCGCCATACTCCACCCCTCCTTTTTCCAGTCCTAGTCCTTCATTTCTGCATGTGCTCTGCTCATACAGTAGCCAGATCAAATTCCCAGAATTGACTCTGTATCAGAAGTGCTCTGCTTCATTGGGAGTCTGAGGAGATGGATCGATGAAGCTGTGACTGTGTGCAGTGGCCCCTCACATACCTAAACAGGGCTAATTCGTTACCAAATTGGCCAGGATGTTGGATGCTCTGCATGCCTCGTTGTTTTATGTAGTTCTACAATAATAGGTTCTATGTGACCACACGCTGGTAATGTGCTGGTAAATAAGCATGCACTGGAAAAAACCCTCAGAAGTGGGAGTTATTACTGTCTGAATGTGGCAGTAAGTCTTTTTAGCCTTGTGTGCAGGGGGATTTGTGTGAGGATATGACTTGCATCACGTCTGGTACTCAAGACATGTGAAATGCAGCCTGTTGAGTCACTGACCTCCAGCTTAACCTTACTTGTCCTAAAATACAAGCTGCTTGTAGCTGTGTACATATAAAAATACAACAGTATGACAATTTCATATCATGATTAACGTGACCAAAGATATTATGGTTATTGTCATTAGGGTACTGATAAAAAGTCAGAAAATGTTCCTAAAGTACTAGTATACAGTCATCCTACATACATACTTACGGGCACAAACATTTCTGGTACCACCTTAACCAAACTGCAGCAGCAGTGAGTCCACAGGCAGCAGGAGTTGCACAGATGTAGCTACTATCTACGAGCTAACAAGCACCGACTGCTGCTGGCATTCTATGGCATACAGGTGGCAGCTTAGTATCAAGTGTGTCCATAATAGTCTGCGCCTGTCATGTTCAGCTCAGCACATAGTTAAGTAAGGAAGGAGAGAACAGGTCCATGTTTTGTGGGGAGCAAACGATCACGGTTTTAATGATAGGTAAAATGTGAAAAGGTAACACTAACCAACAGAAATGTTACCATAGTTTACCATCAAATCATTAAGGTTTCATCCCTATGTACAACGATTTTCCAATCAAGTCTATTCTCCTTTGTTGTCCCTGGCTGGTTTAATGAATTTCCCTGCTCCATTTGAGTAGATGAGACCATAACCACCTTTGAAACACATTTGAAAACTCAGCTAAAAAGTATTTACACACACACACGCGAAATAGTGTGGCACTTAGCAGTTTCAAGCGTCGTCTTCTTCTTGACATCATTTTAGGGCTTTTAGTTTTTAGTAACTGAGAATTTAAAGAACATGAATGGTAATTGCTTGTGTTTTCTTTTTGTCAAGGAAAGTAAGTCAAGAAACAGTTTTTTGCCTTTGATGCGATTCGTTTACCATAGTTTTTCTTCTCAAAAAACAAAACAATGTTATTTTATCAACTGTTTATATGAAATGAGCAGCACTGTTTTATTTCTTCTCTTCAGGTATCCGACCCCCCATCCTGAACGGGCCAATGCACCCGCGGCCCCTGGTGGCTCTACTGGACGGGCGTGACTGCACTGTGGAAATGCCCATCCTCAAAGACGTGGCCACAGTGGCCTTCTGTGATGCCCAGTCCACACAAGAGATTCACGAGAAGGTGAGGAGACGCATCTCTACAGGTTTAGTCACTGTAGTCACAAGTTTTGACTTGATTAACATCTGCACTGTACCAGATGTATGTTGCCTGGTTTCTGTGCAGCAGCGTGGTAGTTTCTATAGTATTTAGCCAAACTGTGTGGCTGTAATGTCTTTTGCTGTTGTTGACTTTGCACAATATTTAAATGTAATGTTGCACTCAGTTTAATGTGATGAGAGCATACAAATTATTTATAGAGTATTTGTCTTCGCTAGGTGCTAAATGAGGCAGTTGCCGCCCTGCTGTATCACACCATCACTCTGTCCAGAGATGACCTGGAAAAGTTTAAAGGCCTACGTGTAATTGTCAGGATCGGCTCGGGCTTTGACAATGTGGATGTCAAAGCAGCTGCTGAGCTAGGTGAGCTAACCCAGACCACACAGCGTCGATCGTGGAAGGGGCTCTACGCGATTTTCATCTGTTATCTTCTTCCCTGTCCCTGCAGGTATTGCTGTTTGTAACGTGCCAGCCGCCTCGGTGGAGGAGACAGCGGACACTTCACTATGTCTGATCCTCAACTTGTACAGACGAGTCACCTGGATGCACCAAGCACTCAGGGAGGGAACCCGAGCTTCAAGTGTGGAGCAGATTAGGGAGGTGGCGGGCGGTGCTGCTCGTATCCGTGGCGAGACACTGGGCATTATTGGCCTGGGTGAGTAGAAAGCAGCACCACAGGCATTTGATGACACAGTAGCAGGTGCTGGGGACAGACAGCACACAGGAAGACTGTTTCACAGTCGATGGTCCAACAAACAGATCTGCCCATTTTTTTTCCTACAAGTGGTTCCACTGCTTTTTTTTGTCTTGCAGGGCGCGTTGGCCAAGCAGTGGCTCTGCGGGCCAAGGCCTTTGGTTTTGGCGTGATTTTCTATGACCCCTACTTGCCTGATGGAGTTGAGCGTTCGCTGGGCCTGCAGCGTATGGCAACCCTCCAAGACCTGCTTATCCACTCAGACTGTGTATCTCTGCACTGCAGCCTCAACGAGCACAACCATCACCTTATTAATGACTTCACCATCAAACAGGTGGGTGGGATTCACTCTGGCTGGGTTTAAATGGTGTACACAACGATATTGCCTTGATGTTATTAAATGACATTAGGCAGAGTTATGCCTCTGTGTCTAATAATTGGTTGTTGCTTTAGGGGATCTGTTTATAATAGCTGAAAAGAGCTTTAGCTGTGGTGGAAGGAGCATCATTATTGGCGTCTCCTTTACTTAGGACCTGCACAACTTTACTTGCCATCATGGAGGCGAAAGAGAATTTATGAGTTCAGTGACAAACTGTACAGTGTAACTTTAGGATGGCTGCACGCGGAGCCAAAGCTCAGATGAAATCCTCTACAGGTTTAAAATACACAGAAAACACTTAAACATGATAGAGATGGTCTGGAATGACACAACGAGAGCTGTTCTCACTAATACGTCGCAAGACTGTCTGAGCTGAAGCAGTTGTTTGGGGTGGTCCAGAGTTCCTTCTGGTCTTTGATTGTTTTATTAGGTTAGAAATATTGTGTTTGTTGATATCTGTAACTTTGGTGAAGATCAGACCACATTTTATGACCTAGTTATGCAAAGTACCTGGATATTAAACTTCCTTGTGCCAAACACTGTTGTGTTTAGCAGCTCACTTACATTTTACAGCTGTTTCCTGGTCTGCTCCCCCCTTTAATTTCAACCTTTGCTACCTCTACAGATGCGGCAGGGAGCCTTCCTTGTGAATACGTCAAGAGGGGGTCTGGTGGATGAGAAAGCATTGGCTCAGGCTCTGAAAGAGGGTCGGATACGAGGTGCTGCCTTGGACGTCCATGAGACGGAACCCTTCAGGTAGCCATTGACCACCAGGGCCACACTGGCTCATGTACACTCACACATGTACAGAATAACTCGGCCTAGTCAGTGTTCCGTGTAACAAAATTTCCCATTGGTATCAGTTTTACAACAGGCCCTCTGAAGGATGCCCCCAACCTGATCTGTACCCCTCACACATCCTGGTACAGCGAGCAGGCCTCTGTGGAGGCACGCGAGGAGGCAGCTCGGGAGGTTCGCCGTGCCATTACTGGTAGGAGATGCACACTCATTGACAAAGCATCAGGCCTGTGGTTTACCTGCTTAGAGACGGGGACGTTTTTGTAGCAAGAGCCAGTAGAAAACTAAGTGCATGGAAAATAAAATGGGCTTTGAATCATAAAGGGCCCGTAGATGACAAAAAAGTGACTTTTGTTAGTTGCATTAATGAACCTCTGTGACCAGCTGACATCATGTTTGAGTAACGTCTGTGTGTCGACGCTGTCAGAAGCATGGTTTCTTTTCGGCAGGTCATAAAGTAGTAATGTTAATGTGTTGCCTTGCTCTAGGGCGCATCCCTGACAGTCTTAAGAACTGTGTGAATAAGGAGTACCTGATGGCCGCCTCTCAGTGGCCCAGCATGGAGGCAGCCACTGTTCACCCAGAACTTAATGGAGGTGGTTACAGGTCAGTGGAGCGGCTGTGAACGATGACCGTAGCCCTCAGTGTGGGAATAAGAGTCAACTCCCTTTTCTGTTTTCCTGCCTATTTCAGATTTCCTACTGGTATTATCAGTGTTGCAGCAGGGGCTCTCCCAGGAGCACCACCAGGGGTCGAAAGCCTGGTTTCAGGAACCCTGGCACATGGCATCGCACCTGTTTCCCACCCTCCTCACGCCCACTCCCCTGGGCAGCCTACTAAAGCTGAAGCCGACAGAGACATCCCCTCTGACCAATAGCCCCCCTCCTGCTGAAGCCAGCACATTCCGTCACCTCTGGAAACTCACCCCCTCCTCCCAGCATCAGACACAGCCCAACCCTCCAGTACATCAGCAGCACCAGTTTGACCTGACGTGGATCTACACAGTCGTGTTCCTCAGATCACATAACCAGCCCAGGAGTGACCTATCTACAGCTGTCAGCTGTCCCACCCCACAGCCGCTCTTACCCACTCCCTCCAGAACACACACATCTTTCCATCCCTGTCCTCATCTCACCCGCCACACTTCATCCCCTCCCCTCTTCAACCCCCAACGTCAGCAATAACTGTGTTCTCAAGGATTCAATGATTGGATTGGTTTCTTTCCTTTGTTGGCTGTTGTTTTAACAGAAAGTTGATCTGTTGTGGTTGTAGGTGTTAATGTTTGCTTGTTTGTAAAAAAAAAAAGCATTTCTGACATGAGGCTTTACAGTCTGCTGCCTCTTGCAGTTCTCCTCTGACTCTGACCAGAGTCTGAAAGGTTAGAGCCCCTTTGTACATTAATGGCTCACGTTACTGCTCTTCTCAAACCCCCCCCCCCCTTCTTTCTTTTTTCTCCCTCCCTCCACCTTTGTTGTGCTAGGGGAAAAATATGTACTAAAGTAAATCACAAACACCCGTACATCCTCCCCACCAGGCATATAGCTACTCCTCCCCTTGCTTTGCCTTTAACTCAGTCATTTTGTGTCAGCTTGTTGTCCGAGTTCATTTGTTTTTACTGCTGGTTAGTCTTAGGACCTCCTCGTTTTTTCATTTTCTTTGTCCCTTTATAGATTCATTTGTTGTGCGATAATAGTGTAGAGCATAAAATTAGAGAGCACCTAGGTATTGGTTTCTATCTCATGCTAGTGGTCAGAGTATTGTGTGTGAGGACGTTACAAATTTTGCCCATACCACAGCACATGAAGCAGTTTTATTGCTGTTGCTGCCAAGGCCTCACCAGTAGAGGGCGCTGTCTGACTGCTCCCAGCAACAGGGCTGCATTCATCGTTTAGGTTTGCTTATTGATGGAGGACATGATCACACACTGCCAACGCTCAGAACACAGAATGGTTGACCAGGGATCGACTAACCGCCTTATTGTTTTCATAAGATGCACACCACCACCACCTTGTTTCCACCCTTCCCTCCTCTGCTACTGTCATTTCTCGCCCTTCATACTTGCTCATGATCCAATATGCATCCACCAACTCCTTTAAGCGTGAGAGGACAGTAGAGGGTAGATTCCCTGTAGGAGCAAGGGGACAGAGTTGCATGCTGGCTTTGTTAATGACAGCGGCGTGAGTGTGTGTGTGTGAGTGTGTGTGCGCGTGTGTGTGTGTGCGTGTGTGTTTATATGTTCCTCACCCTTGTTATGATAACAAGCTGTTGTCTTTCCAAAGGAATAGTCCCTAGGAGTAACTCTTTAACGCTGTTGCCCTGGTCTCAAGGGAGCACCTTTCTAGTACCTCAGTAACAGATATTGAATGTACTGTGCATACCCTTTTATTTTTTGTACAGATTTTCTAGATAATACTTTACTATTCTTTACCAGAAGGGTTGTCTAATTGTAGCAGTAATGATACAGTAAGGAAATGGCCCCACAAAATAAATTGACAGAAACTTTGGAAGTTCACTATAGGTCACAAAAAAACTCAGGCGTGAAACAAATGTGTATCTCTCTACCTTTATGTCCTCATTGTGGAAGTTTTCAGACTGTAGTTGATGTGTTTTGACCTCCACCTCTTACTGACTAATGAAAAACAAGGAAAAAGCAAAAGGCGTCGTGGTCTGCTGGTTTGTTTTTTGTAGAAGATGCTGGTTTGTTTCTTTTTACCACCTTTCATTGTCAAGCTGCTTTATCTATATTGCATGTGAGGTCATTTTTAGGGGGAATACTAGTGGCTTTAAAAATGGTCAACTTGCTGTTTCCCTCTGCTTCCTGGTCTTTTCCCCTTTCAGAGTTTTCAGCCCGAGTTGCCATTTTTGTTGTGGTAAGTTTCCAGTGATGTACAGTTTCCCCCTCAGAGTCTATAAGCGACATGGAACATGTCCTGAGATACTAGGCTCCGCTGTCATGTGATGAATATATATTTTTAAAAATAACCCCCATAGATCAGATTATGAGCATAATAGTAATCTTAAATTTTGCTGTTGATGATGATGATTATATATATTTCTTTCAGTTCAGCAGTGCACTGTTACAAAAACCTTTCCGTTTTATCGTAGGCTTTCTTTTTTATGGATATGCTGTCTGTGTTCTACATGTTGTACTGAAACATTTCAGAGAAATCAAGAAATCCCTCTCTCCCAAATTTTCTTTTTTTTTTTATTTGTCTTATCCCAACTGTCTTTTCCAGCCAATGTCCTCTGGGCCTTACTTATTCTGTCCCTGTTAAAGTAGCTGTTATAGAAAGTCGCCATGGAACCACTCACTGCCTTAATACAGTTGACCACAGCAAGTGAAGTCAGGAGACAAACCCGGTTAAAATAAATGGGCCCCTCCGCAAAACGCTCCTCACACCCCAACAGGCCTAAATCTGCAGCACCTTTTGCATTTCTCCCTCAGTGATGAACCACATTTGGTCTTGTCGACATCTTTGAGCTCATTCGACTAACATAACTCCAGTGTGATTTCTTACTGTGCATTAATAATGTTCTTTCTCATGTTTTCTAGTGTCTGATAGTTCAAGTCAGCCCAGCGGTGTGTGTATGCGTAGGCTAACGGATAAGCACAGTGTATCTGTTCACAAAGCCACAGCTGATATTTCACTCTTGGGTGTGAGAATGCTCCCTCCCCCACACCTCCCACCCAGCCCCCCCCCCCCCCACATTTTGAGGCTCTTAAAGCATCTTTTTCATTGCTGCCAGAGCCCCAAAGGGACTGGGAGGGGGAGGACATAGCGGACACTAGTGTGGTCTGTCAAAAAAAAAAACAGCAGAAAATGACGGTGAGAATCAGTCACTTTTGCTCTCTCAGGGTTCAAATGCACACATATCCTCCAGCAGTCGCCCTCTGTCGTGTCTCTTGTCCCAAGTTTTTCTCCCCTCAGAATGTAGAACAGCCTTGTTTTTAGGAACTGCTTCCCCCCCTTGTTCCCCCCTTTTGTGCACAGGTCTGACTTTTAATTCTGTTTTGCTTTCTTTTGGCACTGACATCTAACCGTCTAACAAGGAATGAATGAATGAATGTTTGAAAGTGACTGTGTGTAATGTTAAAATTGGGAAATGTATTTTTACAACATGTGAACATGTTTTTTTCCACTCACTCTCATTGTGAATTGATTTTTTTTTTCTTTCACCAGACTGCAAAAACAAACAAAAAAACAAAGGAAAAAAAACCTCCTGTAACTAGGCTCTTAAGCTTTATTTTTGTTTTTGTTTACTTTTTTATTAGAAACAATCATGTTTGTGATGGTAACTTCCAATGGTAAACTCCACACCATATTTTAATAAAATCTTAAAAATGAAACGTTTGCCCCATCATTTTTAACTCGGCATTACTTGGAACATTTTTTCCATCCTGGTATCGAGAATGCGTTTGTTGTTGAGTCTCGTTCAGCTGTTGGTCACTGAAAGCATTTCTGTTGTGGTCAATGAGTAAATGACAGTTGCCTGTTTAGTGTCAGCAATGAAGACGGGGCAGTATTTATTTTCCCACATAAACAAGTTTTCCACCGGGTCGTCAGCTCTTTTACATCGCACTAAGTGGTTATGCCATGCCAGAACAGGCACAGCTTTACAAGTGGGCAGACTAGGTAGGGTGCGTGGGAAAGGGGGTTGTAGACCCACAGGGCAGAGGAGGGTGGGGGATTATCGGCCGCAAAATTGCTACCACATGCACATAACCAGGAATCTGGACTTAAGATGGAGCGAGCAAACTAAAAGCTACACTCCACTCACTAGAGCTACGTCTTAGCAGCCTGCTGACTATAGGCTGGCACCTTCGGGTGTCCGTGTCTTACACACACAGGGAGGAACTGTTTGACTCCATAGAGCTAGATTTTTCTGATACGTTCTGTTGGATATAGGTCAAGTGAGTGTGGAGACCAGGCAATGGAATCAATTCCTTCATTCTCCAGGAGCTGTCTGCTTACTCCTGCCACACGAGGACAGTCATTGTCATGCAACAGGGGGAACCCAGGACCCGCTGCACAAGAGTAGAGTCTAAGGATTCCTCCCTCAAACCTAACAGCAGTCAAGGTAGCATCATCTGTCCCGTACAAGTCTGTGCATTCTGCCATGGATATGCCTCCCCAGATACTGACCCACCTCCAAATGATCATGCTGAACAATGTTGCAGGCAGCATAACGTTCACTGTGGCTTCTCCAGACCCTTTCACGTCTGACACACGAGCTCAGAGTGAACCTGCTCTAATCTGTGGTAAGCCTCCTTGCTATGGTACGCACTGATGTGCCATCCTGGTGGAGGCGGACTGTCTGTGTCCAGGTATGTCATCATGCTACCAGTAGTGACACAGACCCTGGTCAAATGCAAAACTACAGTTAAAACGAGAAGAGGAGGGAAAGATGTTTGTGGCTTCCACCTGCAAAACATTTGTGTTGAGGGGGGCCTTTCATTGTTTCCCCTTTAGTGCACCTGTTGTTGATTTTATTAACATTAAAACAGCTGACACTGATTAACAACCCCCTCTTTACTTAACTGTATTGTACGTTACTTGACAGACCTTTTGTCCAAAGCTACTTAACTGATCAATACCTCAAAAGTTTCACTGACTTGATACTATACTCGCAACAAATAAGTGTGAAAAAGCAACAATGATGCAGCACAGAACAGAAATGTCTCTATAGCACTTTGCATTGTTGTTCCCATGAAACTCTGGGTCCTATGCTGCCCGTAAGGGAATGTGAGTGCTAACATCAGGAGAATAATCCTCACTTTAAATGGTAACATCTAAGCATAACACGGTAAAGCTGAAGTTCCCTTAAGCCCTGACGAGATGAAGAGAGAGAGAGATGAAGGTCTGGTAAGCTCGCTTACTTCCAACTTCACCAGTTCCACACACATCTCAGCTGTTATCACTTGAGGCTATTTTAACAGACTTGTTGCAGTGAACCCACGAAGGAGGCAAAAAGACATTTGTGTCACATATTGAGTAGTTCTCCTTGATGAGTATCATCCTCATCATTAATATACAATTCCATCCGTCCTATGGACATGTGCGACTGTAGCCCGGTATACATATTGTGTGTTGTGCTGCTCAGCGCCTGCCTAAGTAAAGGACAGACATATTACATAACACCATATGTATACATGTGTGTAGAGGCCCAGGGTTCAAGCAGTATTTCAACAGACCTGATTCACACACTCTGGCTCTTTGCTTTCTAAGTCTCACTCAGGAATGTGCAACAAAGTTCAGCGCCATACACTACTCCTGCCAAGCCCAATCTGGGTCTGCCAAGCCCAACCTGTTTGTTTAGTCACAAAGGCAGATGACTAGGAGTCGAGCTTTCATCAGGTGACGCACTGGTCGAACCAGTACAATGAGCAAACGAGTTGTTGTGCTGCAGCTCCGTCAGTAACTGCTCTGTGCAATGGCTCGTCCCGCACAAGTAACTGCTGTTTGTTATAGTGTTGAGTGAATTAAAGGTCATGTAAAATCATCAAAGCCCCAGGATGAGAACATCAACAAAGTCAAACTGTTGCTGAGAACAGTTTGACAGATCTTTTGTTAGCAGGCTGTGTGTCTAAGCTCATGCATGTGTGTCTCCGGGATGACGTAGTCTCCAGACAGATGAACTATCCCACTTGGAGTGCTCCAAAGCTGAGTGGATAAACATTTTGTCTTTTGAATATTACTTCTGCCATCAAATTACTAAATTGTTGCATCACCTTCAGCCTGCACCAGCTCTGTTTCCCTTTTTGAAAGACACTGCAATGGATCATATTTAATCTGCATGCAGGACTTCATTTCTGGTCACATCCTCTAGCAATGCATGCTGACAATAAATGCACCAAGTAGTACATAATGCATGTGAAATTAGATGCTTGGAAAAGCCTATTTGCATAAAAACATGAATGTGACTTACGTAATTGCTGTAGTTTTATTTAATCAGACCTATATCATACATTGTCTTGGTGGCATAATTATTTACAGATCTACTAATCCTCAGCGAAAAAGAGTCGATTTCTCAAACTGGTATTTTACAAAAACTGGGATTTCAGAATAAGAAAAATATTAACTACCAACCGAATCCTTTGAAAGTCACTTTTTGCTTCAGTCGAAACATGATACAGACTCAATATTATCCATCTGTTCCTAATGCTGCTCTTGACTCGTGTCTGTTCTGTCTTTGAGGTCTTGAGGGTTTGTTGGGGTGAGGTGGAGACAACGGAGGCAGTATGGCCTCAGCCCAGTGCTCTGTGATTAGCTCATGGTTTTCCTCTCATTGCTTCACTCCCTTGGCTTGTGTAACGCTGACGTGAGCGTGTGATTGACGGGAAGACAACTTTCGGCTATCAGTCAGGCAACCTGCAGCCATTCTGTTGCTGTGTGTTGTGCTTTGTTGCTGCCCTTTACGTGTGCGTGAGTGGGATTTAACTGTAAACTATGATGCCTGCGTACTAGCAGCAATTCCTGCATATGTGTCTGTCAGTGACGTTTCACATTCAAGCGCATGTGGATGCTGAGGTCACTGTCATTAGTTAGCGAGCATCAGTAGGGAAATCTGGGGCTTGGGGTTTTACCTGTATCCTATTTTTAACAACACAGACAGACAGATGCGGGAGGAATACAGGGAGGAAGATCAAACACACAGAGAGTGAATGAATAAATGTGTTTGTTTGTGAGATACCAGATCTTACTGTGCTTCTCTTGTCTGCTCCTCTTCCTCTTCACTCATTCCTGGGAGGTTCACATGGGAGGCACACTGTGACGTGGCCGAGTCCATTTAAAGGCCTGCAGCTCTCCAGTTGCAGAGTTGTCTTTTATGTCTAGCTGATGTTAGCCAGGTCAAGTTGATAGTCCAGATCCAAGCGGTGTGTAATCCATACCTGGCCACGGTGTGTGTGTGTGTGTGTGTGTGTGTGTGTGAAGGAGATTGTTCAATGAAATATAGGTTGGCTGCTTTGTTTTGTCATAGCCATGAATAATAATCAGGAAAGTAACGAAAGTTCCTGGAGGTTTAACAAACACTCGCCTTGCACACAAGTCTCACACAGCCCCGTTTAATCGGAGCCCTGACACGTTGATAAGTGAGTGGTGGCCTGTTTCAGAAACCTCCCTAGTTGTCCATGTGTGTACCAGCTGTGGGAACTGGTGACCACACGTCTCTGACACACACACACACACACACGTATTGCTACACTCTGACCTGAGGAGAAGGGTTTCCTCGGCTGAGATCACAGCTGGATGTGCCACAGGACAAACTAACTATTTGAAAGGGAAGAAAAACACAGCAACATGTTAAAACCCTTTGATTCGCTGTGATGTCCAATCAGTGAACGAATTACAGGAATAAAACTCAACTCCACTTGTCTGTTCTCCAAATCGCTTGCGTGTGCGTAAAGGCTCATTCCTCACTTCTCATTTAAATTTACTGCCATTACCCAGCAACTGTACACCACTCACGTCCGACCATGTGTACTGAAGAACAGAGGTAAGAAGACACACAACGCTGATGGCGTACGTTAAGAGAGGCCAATTCGGTGTTGGTTACCTTGCAAGCGATGAGGGTGCTGAGTTTAGAAGGAGAGAACAATAGAGGGAGAGAAGAGAGGGAGAGTAGAAAAGAGGAGTGAGGCTGTTAACTGCCTTTTCCATACAAGGAGAGGCTGGGGGAGAAAAGAGGTGTTGGGGGAGGAGAAAACGAGAGAGAGAGAGCAAGAGAAAGAGAGAGGAGGGTAACGTGACAATGAGAGAGAGAGAGAGAGAGAGAGAGAGAGAAGGGAGGAGGAGAGAAAACTTGGGAAGACAGAAAAAGGCTGGGGAAAAGGGGGATAAAGGCTGATAAGACTGCACCAGACAGTGGAGCTGTATCCTCTCTGCGACTCTGCTGCAGCTTCTCTCCGCACAGGTAGGACACATGTTGAGGCTCCATTCATTCTCTGCAGACTCTATGAAATTCTTTTTATCCACACGAGGTCCAACACAGTGAGTTTTGTGTTTGTATTCATTACATCAAATAACTTAAGTTAATGTAAGTTTGCAGCATGTGTTTTAGCATCTAATTTTTATGCTGATGCATTGACTTTTAACATTTTGTACACTTTTGATTGGTTTAATTTAAAATAATGCATCGCGTTTTAGAAATATAATTTACTGCAAAGGGAGTGTTGTGTGAATGTTGTTGAAAATGTGGCTCTAGTTAAGTTGTCCAGACAAACTATAACCGTGGCGTTTCTCTCTGAACTGCTGCTCGCTGGTCATATTTTCCCACTCGCCTGCATGAGACCAAGTCAAGGTTCTGACCTCCTGTTGTGATACATCCATGACTCAATTGTGTGTTTGTGTTTCTGTGCTTATGCATTAAGAATTAATCAGTTGCATGCACCTACATGCTTGTGTACACGAGCGGAGGTCAATGGGTGTATTATCTCTGCATGAGGCAGCTGTAATTACACGGTGAAGGTGCCCATGGGGTGGTAGCCACTTCATTTGGTCCTGTGCCACATCCCCTTGTTTTATTGTGTGGTGTTCCTGAAGAAAAATGCTGTCTGTCTGTGGTGTTAGTGTAAACCTTATGTCGACCGAAAATGACTCTGCTGTCAGCTTAAATAAATGTCATACAGCTCATTATGATTGCAGTATTTGTTTTCATGAGCAGCAGCAGACATCAGACAGTAGCAAGTTTGTGTGTTATGTTTTGAAAAGGTTCAGTGTGTCAGTGTGGGAATTCAAGAAATGTGTCTTTAGTGTGTTATAGTGTCACCGTGACTCGTTCAGGAGGACAGTTAAGACTGTACTGAATCAAGGTCTCGGTGTATAATAGCATCATCTGATACCAGAGACTACATGGCAGTCACCAAAAGCAAAAAAAAACTGGACTTACCTTTACTCTGAAACATTGCATTAAAGCAAATAATCTTGTACCAGTAAGTCACATGCTGTGATTTTCCAGTTAGAAGTGATGACTTGTCTGACAGATGTGTACAAGATAGAGATAAATAAATCTTTGCAACAGTCTGTGAACAGTCTGACCCGCTTTGTCTAACCCGCTTTGTCTAACCCCCGATGGTAAATATAATTTAGAAAAGACTGCCAAGATGGTAGCAGCTAAGATCGCTAGTCACCAGTTCCACGTGGTGAACATTTCTTAATCCAAGCTCATAGTACGTCTTATCAATATTATAATGACACTTCTCCAAAGGAGTTACTTTTTGGAAATAGCTAGCTGTGCAGTTAGGCATCCCAGCCTGGAACTGGGTCTGCCTCCTGCAGAGAGCGAAGGTGCAGCCAGAAAATCACATGACTTAGCGGTAAGATCAAAGCCTGGTGATGTGTTTCTCAACACACAAGGTATTTTTATGACTGGCTGTTAAAGTGCACAGTGGTTAATATACACTTAATGAAGAAAGGGGATTAATAAAACACTCAGTGACCCATGAGTCTGCGGTTAGAAAAGTGTCAGAGTAGGAGTTTTGCTGCTATATTGGCAGAGTAATACAATCTGACCTCCGGAAATAGACTTCAGGGACAATGTGCAGCATGACATGAGTGTGATGTTTGTCAGTGGTATGTGCGTTTGCATGTGAATGTGTGTGTGTGTGTGCTGGTTGGCCCAAATTTAACTGTCTGCATAGTTCAGCTGCTTTGACTTGTAGTTATAGTATATTAATCCATTGAAGGTCTGTAGGCACAATCAGCAACATCTCAAATTGAGAAAAAAGTAAATTTTGGTGAAAAATTTCAGGAATATTTCTGAAACTAGACCTTTGTACACCACCACAATTCTGGATTTAATTTATTGTTAAGTTCATGATGCGCCTCCTGCATGTGCAAATTCATTCATGTTACAGTTTGTCTGAGGTCAGTTCTGTCATTGTCATCATACCCGGAGACCTAGAAACAGTTGGGCCGGACAGCAGAGATGAAGTGAGAATATGGGCGGAGAAGATGGAGAGGAGGATGAGCTGGAAAGACACTGTTAGAAGCAGGAAATAGCCAAGTTAATTTACATTAGTCTCCTGGAGCATTTTTAAAAAAGTCCCGGTGACAACCAGGGGCGTCACTAGCATTGTAAGACAAGGGGGGCTTAGCCCTAGGGTTGTAGGAGGAAATTAGCATGTAATGCGATTACGGAATCATTTTTTGCCAAACCTAAATAGGCTTCATTAACTTTATTATCTCTTGTACAGGAGCTCTGCTGTTATCTGGCTCATATCCTTTCAATGCTATAAAATCTGCTCTTTTTTTAAAAACAGGCTTATTTCTATTTCTAAGTTTTTGACAGACATACAAACACTTTCTTTGTTATAATTACCATTTTAAATGATACTGCAAATATAAACCTCACAGCAGTGAATAAATGAAAACCACAACTGTTGCCCTTCTGTTTTATTATTTTTATTTTAATTAGTAGTCTAGCTCAGTGACATCTTGTATGAAATGTATGGAAATATAATTTAAAAAAAGTAAAATACTTTTTTAGTAATGGTGTATCACAAATATCAAAATCTACAACTTGTTCACACCCAGAATTGTAGGTCCAAAAGGCTGGAGGTGCTCAGCATATTTTTTTTGTTATCAGATGTCAACTACTACCTTTTACTCTTGAATATTACCATGAATCATAAGGTTCTTCAAGGAGATTGGCAGTAGTGGCTCCACACAAGAGCTTTGAATCTCCAGATGTGTGCAGAACATCCCCGAACAGTGATGACAGTCCAGGTAGATGAGAGAATCCTTTGATGCCACAGATGGGGTCTCCTCTAAGGAAATTGGCAACTCAACAAAAAAAAAACACACTACACATGTGCAGTGACATTAAGACTAATTTTCTTTACCGTCCATACAACAACATACAGCAACATTTTGACATGGTCAACAATTTTAAACATTAACAATGTCACCTCTAATATGACACTAAAACATATACACTTTAACAGTTTCCATAAATGAGCTTAATTGAAATGTTTGTCAATAACACTAAACAGGGAAGGAAATGTACTGTCTCTTGAACATAAATTTCTAGCATAACTTGTTAGCACGGTCAACAAACAAACACTGTATCAGTGAGACTTCCTAACACATCTTATGTTAAATGTTAACTCACCAGAAAGTTTTCACATCACAACTAACCGAGTTACAATGCCTTCTTACAAATAAAAGTCTTATTAGTGTCTTCTTAATATCTGCACACAGGTACAGGAGTTAGCGGCAGTACGTTGCCAGTGAGGCGTTCAGGGGCCCTTAGAATTCGGATCCCCTAGCGAGACATTCATTTAGACTCGGCTGAGTCAGCAGCCGGTGGTCAGTGAAGTCAGTAGAGCAGCAGAACAGACAGGAAATCCTCGGCGATGTCATCCATGTTGTTTTATTTTAGGGCGTCTTCTGTGGCAGAGATTATTACAACAGCAATGAATGATATAGCCTGTCTCTGGTCCAACATGCTCGACCCAACCCAAGGGAATAGGAGGATTTTTAATATTGAAGTCTTGAGGGTCAAAAGGTTTAGCAAGTTTTGTTAGATAAAAATGAATGTGTTGTGATGTGAGAGCAGGGATGATGAATTTTCCTACCCACGCTGACACCCCAGGCTTATCTGGGTTGGGTTTCCTGAATATTAATGTTTAGAGCCTTTCATTTGCTTGAACATGAACAACTGCATGCCAGTACCTCTGAGAGACGTCTTCGACTTCTTCTTCAGAAACTCAGCCACGTACAAGCTCAGTACATTTCTGACAAACTCACATTTCATCATTTTTATTTCTCCATTTCTTTCAGATGATGTCACCAAAGCACCTGGCCCGTGGTTGGTTGCAGCAGTTGCTTGTTGTGCTGCTGAGGCTCTGCCTCGCTTTTGCTGGACCTTTGCGATCACTCAATGGGACAGAATGCACAGCCAAGGGTCCTGCTTCATACATCCTGGTCTTTACAGGTCACTGGAGCCCACAGGCCTTCCCCAAGCAGTATCCACTCTTCCGTCCCCCCGCACAGTGGTCCAAACTTATAGGTGAGTCATGCTGCCAGGGCCAAAGAAAGTGCTTGTTAGAAAAATGTCTTTACTGTCTGATAATCCATGGACTATTACCTCAGCACAATGTTATTAGTACACTCTGTTATTACTAGATCTCCAGTGGTCAATGTTCATAAATGTGTAGAAGGAAAGGACACAGAGATCACAGTGACATAAAGGGGACATGTTAGGCTGGTAGACTCAGGGGTGAGAGGTATTAATGAGAAAAGCAGCAGAGAGCAGTAAGAAAGACAGTTTAAATGATTCCAGATGGCATTTTTTCTGGTTCCCTAACTCATGTCTAGCAGTAGCTTTAATATTTCTTTATTTCTTCAACTCAGTCCTACTCTACTTACCACATTTCCGCTGGTTTACCACAGTGTTGGCGGTAAAGATTGGAGTTGAGGTTTTGGGCTTAGTGAAGGTGGGTGATGATAGTTAGAGCATGGAGAGAGAAGGTGGGGTGGGGGGTCAGCAGGAGGAGGATGAGAAGAAACAAATCAGGACCCTCTATTTTATAGTTTTTTGAAATACTTTTTTCCACCAACCCATAGAGTGATGATGGATGGCAGATTTATGTGTGTGTGTGCAAATGTGTGTCTGCTGTTGTGCATCACTGTCTGTGGTGACCTTGTCTCTGTCTGGCTCCCAGCGCCCCCAGTGCTGCCCCGCCTGAGGATGATGCCCTACTTACTCCATATGGAGACAGGCACTTAACACACCCATAATGACTTTTAATGTCCCTGGGCAATTGCCACCGGTGAATGGGAGACGAGGAATGGGCTATGTCACATGAAAAGAAAGACTCTAGAGTCAAAATTTGTTAAGAGTCTGCTGGTATGGGACAAAGGGAAACTGGAAATGGAGTTTGCCACAGCACAAAAAAACCTGCAGAGGTTTTAGGGGTCGTGCAATGCATTTGTGCATAATTGTTCAGATCAGAGGACAAGACGCGAACACTGGTCAAGGAAAGAAGGAATGGAGTTTGTCATGCTGCACTAAAATAAAAAATTAACAATTTAGGAAGGATGGGAAACAATGACATGTTATCAAGTTCCAAGGACCTGACACTTGTGGGAAATGGAAATATAATTAGGTGGATAAGTTCTGGCAGTTTGAGGAGAAACAGTATAGTGTGTGAAGTGTGCTGCACAGGTTCTGTGTGTGGCTTGATGTGGTGTGTGTGTTAATGCGTATGTCAAAAGCGTTTCGTGTAAATGCATGGTTGTGTACCAGCTCTGAAAAGTGAGGAAAGGCAGAACCATCAGAGCATTTGTCAGCGTGTTTCTGGCTAACCCTACTCTGCCCCTTTAACCACTAGCCCAGGCCGGTGGCTCAGTGGGTTTCAGTACGGCGCTGCAGAACCTGTGGTACAAACAGTTGAACCTAAATCAGTCTCTTTAACAGATTTCATAGATAACCAGAACTAAATATGAAAATGTGAACCAAAGGGTTCTGTCGGCCCAGAGGGTAAGAAAACGTATCACATAGGGTTTTATAAAACATTTACATTTTTTGTCCACCATCTGGCTGCCAACTCTGAAATCCTGACCTTTCTCTTGGCAGCTCTGGCTTGTGTTGAGGTTTTATCGGTCATAGATGGAGACAAGATATGACATTACTCTGCAATAATGCCCAAGATACTGTTAGCATGTGGGCAATTTCTTCAGAATTATCCATTTAAGTGCAGGAAGTAGAAGGCAGCCATAGAAATACATAAGGCTCCTTGGTGGGAATGATCTCACTGTCTGGCTGAGGCTCTGTGGTACTTCACTGACATTGATATGCATTCCAATGAATAAGTATCTTACTCCTCCTGTATTTCTTTTCTGACTGTAGCGGTCAGCCATAATCGCCATTTTCTGCTTTGGGAGGAGGGTGCCCCAGCCAGTCCAGGAGTGCAGAGTTTTGCTGAACTTGGGGTGACAGTGGAGGTAATGAAGGCAGCAAAGGAGGCCAGGAAGAGACGCACAGTTGGCGGCATGTACCGAACAGCCGGTATCCCTAATGGCATTGGGCACAGCTCCACGGACTTGCTCATGCAGCCCCGGAATTCACTGGTAGGCACAAATAAACTTAAGCAGAAGCAAAAGTCATTCACAAAAGCACACACATGCTCAGACACAGTAAGTCACACAAAAGTCCTTGGTGACCTGGGTCTCCCCATAACGTCGTATTTTCGCTCTGACCATACACTTTGCTGCTTCTTTCCACCACCCAGTCACACTATGTTTAGCCTGTGTTCTGGTGAATTGCAGACATTAACGCCCACATCCATCCTGAGTGGTCTGCATTCTGTCTGCTGTCCCAATCAACTGTTTTAGCTCAGTCAAAGTTTTGTAAATAATAGTTTGATCATTTGCAAAATAATGGTTGTGACTTTCTGCAGTAAAATCTGAAGCCATTTTATGTATGTATTGCAAAAAAAAGCTCCAGCAACAGGAGCTACTTAATTCAGCTTAGTATAAAGTAAGGAAACAGGGAAACCGAATTCATAATCTTCATATTTTATTTACTTATAAGTATAATGTTCAAGTAAGCGGTAGCTCCATGTTTACTTTACTTTACTTGTAAGTAAATCTATTAGTGTATAGATATTTATCAAAATGTTATTTAAGAGTCAAGGTAAGTTCTTAAATAAGGAGATCGGCCAATCTTATCAACTCTGCCATCACATGATAGGCTCACATTCTCATAAGTACTGGGTTATTGGTTGCTGGAATCAATCTTCCTCACCAGCCTTGTAGGTAATCCTCACTTGCCAGCAGAGATGGCAAACAGTATTCACAATGTTCTTTTGTTTATTTACATACTTAATTATACATATATATTTATACATCATACTATGCTAAGCAGTCTGGCCCAGTCAAATCAAGTAGATATTTCTCAAGATATTTTTAGTAAAAAATTCCATATATATATATACACACTCCTAGAAGGAAACATTGCAGACATTGAGGATAGCTACAAATACCCTGGAATCCTGCAAGCAAATGGGAACCTTAAAGAGGCCACAAGGAAAGCAGCAAACACCAAATACCTGCAACCAGTAAGGCACGTCCTGAGAAGTAAGCTGAATAAGAAGAACAAGGTCCGGGCAATTAATACCTATGCCCTGGCCAGTAATCAGATACCCCGTTTGCGTGATAAGCTGGCCAAATGAGGAGAAAGAAGCCAAGTCTGCGCCGAGTATCGGCTGGAAGTCCCAAGATCAAGATGGGAGACACATCCAAATGTGGCGCAGAATGAGAAGGCTAAGATCCTGGGGGACTTCAAGGTACAGACTGGTAAACTGGTAATGGCTAACCTACAGGACACAGCAGTGGTGGACAAGAAGTAGAGTAAGAAAGTCTGTCCTTTATGTGTCCATTTGTTTATTGTTTATTCTGCTTAAATGTACACGCCAGAGAGACAGAGACTGAGGCCTGTGCATTGTTAGATGAGCAAAACAAGCATTGTGTCTTTGTTGTGTTTGTTCTGAATGTGACAATGATGGATTGAGTGAGGTGAATCTGTTCACAGTTTGAAGCGTTTTTCACTCCGTCTGTTTTTCTCTCTCTCTCTCGCACGTATATAAATCTTCATCTTTCTATTGCCCACTAACCAAAACATTCATACGTAATGGTCCAAAAATCCCAAACACATATGACATCTATCACTATATTCACAAGCTTTCTGTTTTTGCTGTTAAATGTGTAATTCAAACCAGACAGGTAACACCAAATAAATGCCATCCGCGATCCAACTGCTCAGAAAACTGGGACAACAACTTTAAGGTGTTTGTGCAGCTAGGATGGTTTACGTGTTTTCTTGGACAAATCATTCTCTCCAGAGGTCTGTGGAAGATTTACTGTGATGGAATAAAAGTGAGAAAGATCATGGGAGCTTTGAGCAACTGTCTGCCTGTGTCTTTCTATTGCAAACCACAATGGACTGATGAAGGCAGTGACGAGGGATCCCCTCAGTGCCCGATGGATATAGCAGGATGGCTTCTTGGAAAAAAATGTTGTTTAGGAGGTGACTGAAATGGAAAAGAGGAGGGAGGGTGTTAGCAGAGGAGGGAAGAAAAGGGTGATTGAAGTAGGGAATCAGCAGAGCCACTTCAGATTATTTTTTTCTTTTTCTTGCAATGCGTCACAGACAAGAAACAAACGCTGACACTACCCACCTCTTGTCCCTAACGGTCTGCTGTGCCTACTCAGTTGTTTTGATGTCTGTTCCAGTGCTCGCCCATGGAGTACTCTATCAGACCTCGGGCCACCCTTTCCATCAGAAACTGTCCAAGCCCACCCATTCTACACTAAGCCTTTGCAACTTAGCTCAGGTCCTCAAATATCAGGCTGTGAGTGTGGAGGCATTCACAATGTGTCCTAACCCCCGGGCCACTTCCTGTATGAAGTCACCATCTCTCAGGAAACATCCATCACAGAGTAGACACAGTCTAATCCTGTACAGAAAGCTATGTAAGTGGATGCATGCATGTGCACACACATGTTGTCCCCAGTGCCTGTATAATTTTAATAAGGTTTTTAAAACCAGGCATCAACAGTGTATTTATGTTGATGTACCTGCCTTTTTCATATTTGTGTGGAATTGACTCCAGCCTTCTGTGACCCTGAAGAGGAAAAGCCTCTGGCATAGAAGAATGGATGAATGTGTTATGACATGTCTTCATTATGAGGACAATATTCACATGCAAAATCATATCATATTTAAAATGATCAGCATGCCTACAGTAACAATGCCACCATGTTCACTACCTTAATTTAGCATCATAGTATGTTAAAACTAAACAATCTGAACTAAAAAAATAACTTGCTTATACGTATTTATGTACTTCTGTGTCTCTTTTTTCTCTGCGTCTTAAAACTGAATCCACCTTTTGGATAGTGCAGTTGGAATTAACTGGACTCCCTGTCTCTGATTTCCAGTTGTCCCTGATGGTGAAAATAATTCCCAGCCCCGATTGGTTTGTCGGTGTGGATGGCCTCAACCTTTGTGAGGGCGGCCAGTGGAAACAGGAAGTTAGCATTGATCTCCATCCTTATGATGCAGGGACAGACAGTGGATTCACTTTCTCCTCTCCCAACTTTCCTACCAGCCCCGCAGAAAACATCACAAAGGTGAGCTCCGAAGTGTTTACAAGTACCGCAAGCATTCGTTTATCAGTTAATTACTTCATGTGTTCATTTGTGCATTCATTTGACTGTTAGACTAAACAAGGTGGAGGCCCCTTATTAAAATAAGTTTGCAGCTTGCGTATGGGACATAATTACTAGCTGCATGCAATTAAATCATTGCTTGGCTGCACTCAGTATAATCACTTAAGTGATTTTAGTACAAAAGGCTTCTCTTAAACAGTTTTATCATTTCCCCGTGTGTGTGTTATTGTATATTTGCCTTGTATCTACTGATTCTGTAGATGAAAAACTCCTGACTGTTTTGTGCTGACTTGCTCAGATCACATCTCAGATTCCAAACCACCCGGCCAATTCCTTCTACTATCCTCGCCTAAAGGAACTACCACCCATTGCCAGCATAAAGATCACTCGACAGAGCAGATCTCCTGATCGCCGGGCCCCAATGTCTAATCATATACTGCCAAACTCAATCAGTCCGCAGCGTTTCTCAGGTAAGACCACAGGATGCTTTACATCAGGGAAAACATTGTGGATTTAGTTCCTAATTACATTGAAGGGATCTCTTAAAGACCGGTATTACCGACTGTTAACTATGGAAAACTTATGAAAAACTTTCTGTACTATCCTAAAAAGGTCAGTTTCCAGTTCTCTTCATGAATTTGTAGCATTGTCATCACATCATGATGACATTTGAAAGCACCTGAGGCCCAAGTTGTTTCTTCTTCAGGCCTGTGTAGTTTGTATATCAGATATACACTGGGGTGCACAGAACATACGGAAAGGCAGGGCAGCATCACGATGAGCAGCACCAGTGCACCTTAAGGGACTGTGCTGGCACCATTACTCTCTGACAACACCCTCTCATTCTCATCAGTATATAAATTGCGATGAGTAAATATATACTATATTATTAATGTCAGCTTTGTACTAATATTTTTATATTATTATTATTTGTATTTTGGACCTAAGTAATTAGCTATGATATAATTTAACAAAACCTACAACACATTTTTTAACCAACATCGAATACTGTAGAAATTAAAGTGTTGTCTTACTGCATCATTCGCCACCATCACCATTGACTCACAAACATGTCTCTTCTGTTAACACAGTCACACCACTGGACTGTGAAGTGTCTCTCTGGTCATCATGGGGTTTGTGCCTTGGTCCCTGCTCCAGAGGTGGTGTTCGCCACCGCACACGTTACATCCTTTTGCGGCCGGCCAATACTGGGACCCCCTGCCCCGAGATGGAGGAGCAGGCTGAATGCATACCACACAGCTGTATGAAACTCCAGTAACCCACCCAAGAGCTAAAGCAAAGATTTTGACAGACTGCAGCACTGGGACTTTTGTGTTATTACTGCTGGACAGAGAAATGTTGCTGTATCTTGAGGACCTCCTTGATTTCACAATGGATTGCTTTGTCTTTGTCACAGCCAAAAAAGTAGAAAAGTGAGACTCACTGTCCATTAGTATGAGAGTAAACATTAGTATGCTTTAATGCCATTTAAGGCAAAATGAAGTATGACTCCAGCAGGATGAAATACAAGAAGTGTTTTTTTAAGTTATGGATGCAGAATAGAAAAACTCAAAGACCCAAGTGAGATTTAAAAGGGTTTGTGCTTCATCATCAACATATCTATTAACGTTGTATGTACATAAATGTACACAAACTTACACATGTACACACAAAGGTCCTTGCATACACTGCATATATTTACAGGTGCAGAGGCTTTAGTTTACATAGGTAATCTATCCATGCTTGGCATCTCTTTCAAAATAACCTCACACCCCAACTTAGAAATATCGCCTTTCACAAGAAGCACCTAGAAGCCAGACCCCAGTCGCTGGCCTGTTTTTTAACAAGATGCAGGTTTTATAGAAAGATAAATAAATAAATGTATTAACTTTTTTAAATTTTCATGTTCAGATTTTGTATATACTATATGAGATATCTTATCTTATATAACTCACTGAATACATATGGATGGGTGTTTTTCAAAGGGAAAATGTCTGTGTTACTTTTGACTTTTCATTTTGGAACTATTATTATGTAAAGGCAACATCTAAATATAAAACCTCCACCGAGTAGAGTATTATTGATTTCGCATTTCCAGTAATACACAATGAAGTCAGCTTATTTGTCTTTGCCAGAACGCAATCTGACCAGTATTTATTTTTTTATACCTACAGAATACTCACAGCCCACCAAAATTAAAAAATATATGCCCATTATTATCACAGCCGTACAAAAAAAAAGGTTTTACATATTTAGAAATGAAAATTATAGGCAGACCATTCCACTCTGTGCCTTAACGTAACTTGGTTGCTGTAATTTTTAAAATAAATTACTGTAAAGAAATCATATTCTGCTTATAGAAATAAATACTTGCAGAATACCCACAGAGACGTTTTAGTCCTGCCAGTGCGTCTCAGTCAAGCAATTGCGGCTGTGTAGCACCTCCAAGTGGTCATAATTCATTATCATCACCAAAAGAAAATACAAACCTAATCAAAAGACTCACTCTACTATGTTTTATTATTCATCTCCCGTTCTTCCTCCTCTGTCCTCAGAATTTGGATTGAAGAGGCTGTTTTCCATCAGAAGATTCTAAATAAAATAATGAAATTGCAATTGGTAAATTGTATGAAGATTAATCCCATCTTGTGATCAGTTTAGCTAGTAAATAATGGTATAAACCAGTGGTAGAACTCGCTTGACCCCATGCTGCTCCTCTACGGATCCAGAGCTTTCTTGGATACATCGCTTGTGTTCTTGATGGCCCTGCTTCTTGTTCTTCCTGCAATGCCCAATGCCGTAAAGGCTTTGTAAAGACAATGCCCCACAAAACCTCTGCAGCCAAACTCGATGGGCATGCATCTCGCTTTCCAGCCCTGTACCTGGCAGTCTGTGACCAGCTGTTCATATTTTGTCCTAAGCGGTCCTCCCATGGCACAGTCAGCTCCATGATGATTGTGTTCTTGGTGCTCTCTGAGACTAGAGTAATATCTGGCCTCATAATTGTTCTGACAATGTGCTGGGGGAATTTTAGCTGCTTCTCCAAATCCACAGTGAGTTTCCAGTCATTGGCCGATGCCAGGATCGCTGCTGGTGCCTTCCTTCGTGCTTGCGGCTGTTCTCCTGCCCTAACAAGAAAATTACATAAATAAATACAAAATCTACACCTTAATCAGGTAAGGGAAATGTTGGAGTTGAACCCATACAACGGGGGTGTCGCATCACTTTGGCAGAGGCTGCGGTGCCAGAGCTGTGAAAGTGCACAGAGCGCAAATCGTCTTTTTGAAACAAAAAATTAATCCTACGGGGATACGCCCCGCAGACAGACCCCCTAAAGGAGGTGGTCTCAACAGGAATCGTTTAGCTAACACAGGTGTCTCCTGTTGACAGATTTAACGAACTGAAATAGGACCAAGAGCTATGAATTCTGTGATTTGAGCACAGTGGACTATCTGTAAATTTTTATTTATTTCATTTATCGAATGACAAGTAATGTAACGTAATAAACATAAACAAGTGAAGGACAGACCCACGTTAACATAAACCGTATGTGTTTCTCCCATATCACAGAAACATGCAGTAATCTATAACAGGGGATCTACTTCCTGTATTTACATTTGGGGTTCCCGCGGCGACGCATCTGGCCAATAAGCCAAGAGAACGTTCTCACGTGGAGCAACGCATTTTTTTATGTTTTCGTAATGTAGGTCAGAAGGCTTTACAAACTTATAAACTGATTCGGATCAAATCAATTGTAGTAATGTGCAATATTTTACAGCGATCAATTGCATGATGATGAAGGACAGCACCCAACGCCCCCCAATTTGATCTGTACGCCCCCCTTTTGCCTGCTTCGCTCCCAGCGCCCCCCACCGCATTTTGAACGCCCCTGTTGAGAAACACCGGTCTAAACAAAAACCTATATGAATGAATTATGTTAAGTGGAATTGCAATAATTGCAAAACCAAAATGACTTCTGATACTAGCTCGTAGTTAGTAGTTAGCAAGTAGCTAGTAAGCTCCATATTAAAGTTTTGAAAAAAAAAAACATATTAGCCTATTATTCGACTAAGATTACGTTTTCCTGGGATATAGCAGCAATCAATATCGATTAGACTGTAATAGAAATTGTGTTAGATTGTATTGTAGTGATATAAGTCTTTATCTCAAGACTCTGCCATTACACTGCGGAAAATCCCGAGAATTAAAGCCTCTTACCCGTAACTTTGCGCTAGTGACGCCGCGGTCGGACGCTAGAGGTCGCTGTTTCGCGGCTCCCGCTGTCGGTCTCCGCAGTGCTGCCTCTCTACGAGGAGTGCGTTTGATTGTTGCAGGGCTCAATGGCGGACAGAGTAGGATAGTCGCGTTAGCACCGAGGACAATAACATCTCGACTGCGCGAGTTCGTGGCGTGACCTGGTCCGCCGCTGCGTGCCCCCGGGTGCGACGGCGCAAACGAGCTCAGCCGTGCACCACCGTTAAATACCGATTCGGTGCAGCTATTGTGCGCCCGTGTCCCAGCGTTGCTGAGTTCCCATACGAAGCGGAGAAGTTACACTGTTGATGGTGGCTCACTGAAGACGGCTAGCTTACGAGGAAAAACCATGGGGGACTCTCTTGAATTGATAGGGAAACGGCTGCTTTTGCTGCTTGACGACGGCAAGTCCGCGAATGGCTCCGAGCCGGAGCAGGCGGCCAGGTCCAAGGATTGGCTCCGGGGTACGGTGCGGGCAGTGAGCGTCATGGGCCTGGCCGCCCCGGAGGTTAGCGGCGGAGAGGCGACAAAAACAACCACTGCTGCGGGGTTGACGGTCAGTGTTTACATCCAAGTGCTGCTCCACTGTATGGCTGAATACCGGCATGGTAGTAGATACATTTGGCTGCGTAATTTCTAATTTGCAAGTGACACTTAATTTAATATTTTTTTAACTGTAAACATTGGTACATTTGTTTGCAGTTACTGTTAGCTCGTGCATAAAGTAGCTAGCTATACGTCGCCGACAGTCGGGCGAAGCCAAACTGGAGGCCGGGGATTCTCTGGCCTTGGCTTTGTTCGCTTTCCGGGCTAGCTTCTTTAACTCGTAACCCACACGGAGCACAAGCTCCAGAAGTATTACTAATAATGTCGGAGCGTTAAATTGCGAAACAGAGGTGCGTTGGGGTTCATCAAACCCAAAATAATATTGTAACGAAACAGCAGAGAGAAGGAATAAATACCAGAGTGGCTGTGTCAGTACCCACCGTCAGGGAGCATTACTTCAGTGAGAGGCCTTACAAGTTTAAATCACGGTGAACCTCGACTTTACAGCAAATCCAGATAAATAAGTGTTAAAGAAACACAGAAATGTGTCATAATGTAAACACTGGAAGGAATGAAACTAGTATTTACATGCTACCTTTAGTCTACATCACACAGGGCTACAAAATTAATGAGACAATTAAGGCTACAATTGGGTTAGTAGGTAAGTTATATAAAAATAAGCACTTTTAATGTTGTGTTTCTGTAAACACAACATTTGAGAATTGTAATTTACAGTTTTTTAAATTAATAAACTTAATAGTTGATTTGTGTAGTACTACATTTATCATATGTTACATATAGACATTTCAAAGGATCAATTGTTCGCTTAGCCTGATTAATCAGTATCTCTATGGTCTGCATACTGCAGTTTAAGTAAATTAATAACTGCCCCCCATGGCTAGATTATTATTAAACAAAGTTAATGTCTATTTTTCAAGGACAGGGCTTTGTAACAATCGTTCAGAATTTTTGCAGAGTTGTATATTTGTTGGAAACAGGCCGACTCAAACTATTACTTTCTGCTGAGTCAGTAGGTGTACATCTATCCCTTGAAGACTGGTTCTCACTTTGGAGATGTTCATTTACCGAAAGTGATATTTGTGGATGAAATAAGACGCACCAGTGGTTCAAGTAATAGGACTTTCACTTTACTGTGAGAGTAATTATTACTATTAATGTATGCAGTACACTTATAGTTGTGATAAACAGATAAGAGGCTGGAGTCGAAGAGAAATTATTTCTCACTGAAAACATTTTTATTATAACAAACAAAAAAATTAAAGGTCAAGTACATTGCTGGTGAAACGTTCACACTTTTACCCCTGTTCCATGAAAACACGTGTTACTAGTTCTGGTGACAGAAAAGCTTTCTAATGACATGTCAGTGGAACACGGCGCTAATGTTTGCTGATACTCTAACGCTTGCGGTGGCTACTCTACCTCCAGCTTTGCTATTAAAAATGATCTGTTTTCCAGGTACTATAGTAATTAACAATGGTAATAATGTCAACACTGTTTGATAAGTGTTGATGATTTGTGTTGATGGGTTTAAGCTATAACATGCTTTCGTTACAAAAACAAGTAAAGCTCTAGTTGACCCAAAATGTTTGAATTGTTGTATAGGGCTTTACTTTAAGCCAAGCCACCTGTTGACTGGTTCTGCACAGCTGTTTGATACATGTAAAATTATTTGAATTGCCTTGTAAAATAATTACTATGATGATTAAAATGTACAGTATTGCGTGAGTCACTAAAAGTCAGTGGTTTGAGTCCCAGTTCCTCCTGCCTGCATGTTGAGGTTAAGTTGTACATGACCTCAAATCCCTGTAGTTGCACTGTACTGTCTGAGAGCTGTCAACACAACAATTTCTCAAATAACATATTGTTGTTGCTGTTGTTGGTGAACAGATTCGCACAGGTTAAAAGACTCATGTTATTTAGGTTTACCCAGAAGAAGATTCACACTTATCTCAAATTTAATTTCTCCCAACAAACACACAGGAATGGGCAGGTATCAGGAGACGATAATATGTTACGCCGCAGTACATTTTGGAGGAAAGTTTAAATCCGGCTCTTCTAGATGTCATACGCTGCCGCTGGCTGTTGTTACAGAAAACATTATATCAGTTTGAGAACCAACCACTTGGCTGGTTGTATCCATAACACACCAGTACAAAAATGCTCCAAGCTAGACAGAAATTCACTGCAGGCGATATGTGAACACCTGTAGTTCATAGGATAGAGCATCACCTGGCATCAAAAGAGAGAGCAGACACTCTGTCTTTCTAAAAATCAATTCAGGCTCTAGGAAAAATAGCACTGTTCTCCTGTATCTCTGCAACATACACTGCCCATACTTGGGAGCTAGCTGATAAGATTGTTTTTGATTATTTATTTTTTTAGGGAAATAACTTTAATGGAATAATTAACAAGAGAATATGGCATGAAAATTTAAAATTAGGATGTGTGACTTTGTCAGTTTGACCCAACCCTTACTTTAAGACTATACCGCCATGTTATTTTACTGCACGTTTTTCCAAGTACCACTTGATAATTTATGTAATGATGTTTTTTGTTACCCAGTTAAAACAAAACTCAGGAGGAGCTCAGTCGCTCTACCTCCTGAGCTACAGCTGCCCTAAATCAGAAACACACCTTTTATTTATGGTGTTGTCTAGCCATTCAAGCATTTTTTGTTTCTCTGGCTTTAAGACAACTATTTTTGAGATTTTGTTGTGCCAACCCAGTACGGTACACTGTGCGCATTGCCTTGTAAGAAGATATTAGGAAATTCAACACAGATGTGTTTTTCTACAGATTTGTCCCAGTTTCTCTTGATCCCAGTTTAAACATGATTTGAATAGAAGCATCAACTGCAGCAGTCAGACAAAGTTAGTCTGAGTCATAGTATATTTGTATATAATATTCTGTTATTCAAACGGCTGTAGTGAAAAGTTCTAATTTGCCTCCCATTCTTTTTTAATGGCTGGCACCTAATAAACATCTGAACTAGCATCAGAAAAGATAGGGTGTATTCATGTGTAATAAGTCATTAGGTGTGTGTGCTATTGGAACTAGTCTCACTGACAGAAAGGTGCACAGCTGTGTTGTCAAGTTCACCATGTGCAGTTATTCATTTTGATTTAGAAATATAGGCTGAGGAGTTTTATTACATGAAATGCTTAGCAAGGGAATATGGTATGGCAATATTACTTACGTACGCAGTCATGCATACAAAACTAAAAAAGGTCCGCACTTATCTAGCGCTGCTCTACCTCCTGGGCCACAGCTGCCCTGTTACAGTTTTATATACAGGATTGCAGTAAATGTAGCATGCTCCTACAGAATATCTGTGCACTACTTAAAACTGTTTCAGTTTCTAGCTACAGTACTGACAATACTTACTAGACTACTGGAACAAACCTAGCTTGTCCATATATTCTTTTTTTCTAAAATGTCTTATTAAATAATACTTAGGACCTTAATCTGAAACTCGCACATGTAAACTGGAGCAGTCATACTATAGCTTCATATTATAACTAAATCTATACATTAAGTAAATGAAGGATCGAGTTTTCGACTGTGATTGACAGGCACTCCTTGTGAGATCCTGCCAGAGAGAGTCACATCCTAATTCTATGCAAAATCAAGCGTCCTCCCCAAAATAGATTTTGTCATGATGAAAAGTTAAAAAACCTGAAAAGTTTCACAATATAATGAGAAAAATGACAGACTAGACCTTAATTAACCCTATTTCATAGGAGTAATTTTAGTTCCAGAGTAACACTTTGTTACCAACGACAAATCTTTGTTCTTTTGAAGCTGCAGCTCTGGGGCCGGGTTATGTTGGAAATGTTTACGTACATGCTGTGCTGTGACTGGACTGTTTCTGCCAAGGACGCAAACAGTGCTGGCAGTTAGGTTTTTTTTAGTATTGTGTTTTCACTTGATATGTGTGCTAAGCATAAATCAAATAATTAAGAAGCTGAGACTCTGCAATCAACTTTTCATCTGTTTTCTTTAAAATTCATTAATGTTTTGCTGTCGCACATTCTGTGCTACAGTTTCAGCTGGAGTCAAGATTATCCCAATGGGCTGTTTCCCAGCTATCACTGAACTTCTTCAGCACTTAATGGCATATAGTTAGCTTCTTTCTAGCTTTGCACTATGACGTAACCAGGGTTCTTTTGTGTCTGTATCACACAGTGCAGTTACTCTGCTGGGTTTCCTTTGACAATGAATGATAGAGATTGCTGTGCCAGTGAGGTGTAGTGTCAGTGTAATGCAAGTATTATTACAGTTGATTCACATAGACTGCTTTTTTTTGCTTGACCAAATTCTATGTCAAAAGAACTCTGTAAGAGTAAGTCAGTGTGTCGGTGTACACTGACACATAGCAGCATGTCTTATATAAGTAATATACAATTAATTTTATTACGTAGAAAATACTAATTTTCACCAGTTACCACATATTAATGCATTTTAAAATAAATTGATTAGCTTGAACTTAAGATTTTATGTAAAAGATGTTCTTACGTTTCTGTTCTGGCTCTCTCTTTTTACCTACAGGTATTTGTAGAGTTTGAGAACGCTTCACAGAGTTGCTCATGGGTACAGGTGTATGATGAAGGAGTAAAAGCTGTGTTGGTAGAAGACGCCATTGTTTGGGCCAATCAGAGTGATGATATTGGCATATCTGGAGCCTCAGCGTCAGCCACAACCTGGCCTGCTCTGGTGAGTGAGCATTTGAACAGGGGATGTGGAATTAAAATTAAACTTTGAAATAACTAGGTTACCTGCTGAAGTGAGAGTCAGGCACTGTGGCAGCCATCACAACCACTAAATTTAGAGATGTGCCTAGCCGATCCTAAGGATCAGTATATGGGTTGGTTTAATTTACAATAGAGCTGAACTTAAGGGTCTCTGCTGTGGTGGCTCGGGGTGAGTGCTGGGTGAGTGTACACACACACACACACACACACACACACAGTGAAGCAGTAGATAATGTTTTACTCGAGTGAATCACTATGCTTATTAAGCATATATGCAACAAACAATCTGCGAGTAATGACAACACTATGAGCAGTTTGTCAAATAACTGTTGAACAAGCAGTACACAAAATGATAGTATGTGATTTTGTAAATGTTAATACACGTTGCTTTTTTGTAGACTAGAATTTAAGATCTATGTGACTAGTTCCTGTTCACCTGCCTGCTTCTAGAGCTGTGTGTGTGAAGGTATTCGAGTATGAGTTTTTGAAAAAAAGAGTAAATAGACTCAAGTAAGCAGCAAGTATAATAGGGCAGTATACTGCATGTTACTTATTCATTATTTTTATCCACTCATAATGCAATAATAGGATTCTAAAGACAAAGAAAAGTTGGTCATCCCTGAAGATGGTACAAGGAGAAAAGCACATTTGCAATGCATGTAAATATGAATAGATTTATTTAAATGTAAATTGCAGTGCACTGGGAAGTACCAGGTCAGTACTTTCTTCCTTTAACAAAATCAGCGAAAAAGAGATCAGATGTTAGAGATGTGTCCTATGTGTCCATACGCTCTGTTGTTATTGTCAAAGTATGTACTGTCCTAGAGAAGGCCAAAGCGAATTCCTTGTATGTGCTAGCATACTTATAAATAAAGCTGATTCTCATTTCTTAGGGAAAGTCTATGTTCTCTTGCGAGTCAGGATATGCAGTCACTAAAACATATTTTCACTCATTTGATCCTTAATCAAATTCTGCTGGGACAAGGAGAGGACAGCCTCCCACCCACTATGACAAAGTAAAATTACTTTGTTACTAGATTTTTTTTTTCTAGATTAGATATTTGATAACAGTGTGCAATTCAGATTTTGCGGTCTAGGACCACTCTTCCTTACCCAGACAGCACTGAACCGTCCCAGGTCCGGCTCACCCTTGAGTTAGATAGTTGTCTTGTTTGTGCCTAGTGCAGATGGCCATTTGACTTGATGTTTAAGTAATGTTAATGTATCCATGTCGGTATTGTGAGTGGATAAAACATGATAAAAGATAATGCAGGGTCTAACTGACCTTGTTCACTTGCTGCCTATTTGCCCATATTAAGACTTTTTTCTGAAGGCAAAAATCATTTTTTGATGTTTCTTTTTCCTCAGGCCTTTCGCTCTCTTGTGGACAGAGTGGGTTTAGGGTTGTTGGTTCCTGTGGAGTATTTTGGAAATAAGAACTTTGAGTTCCTGCCTGACAACGAAACTATACAGAGGTTTGAGGTATGTAACCTTGGTCCGTTTTGATGTATGTACAGGTCCTTCTCAAAAAATTAGCATATTGTGATAAAGTTCATTATTATATGTAATTTACTGATAAACATTAGACTGTCATATATTTAAGATTCATTAGACACAATTGAAGTAGTTCAGGGCCTTTCATTGTTTTAATATTGATGATTGTGACATACAGCTCAAGAAAACCAAAAATTCCTGTCTCAAAAAATTAGC
>JAUMTR010000002.1:8666668-8700396 GCA_032270685.1 Microctenopoma stevenorrisi | reverse complement strand
TTTTCATGAGCTGTTGCCACAATCATCAATATTAAAACAATGAAAGGCCCTGAACTACTTCAATTGTGTGTAATGAACCTAAAATATATGACAGTCTAATGTTTATCAGTAATTTACAGAAAATAATGAACTTTATCACAATATGCTAATTTTTTGAGAAGGACCTGTATGTATGTATCTGGGGAAATAGTTGAGTTGAGTTGTGGTCCCTGGGTAAAGCATGATGTGATACAAAAGGTACACTGCAGAAATCACAGTTTTGTTTTGTTTTTGGGTGAAACCCTATAGACATGGGGCAGATAGAGAAATGTTCCTCATGTCCAGGTGTTCAACATAATCATGTTTAAGTTGCATTTTAATGTAGTCATACATTATTGTATTCTAATAGAAAGGAGAGTAGCACTCATTAGATTGTTGTTGGCCAATAAAAGCATGTTAAAATCATTGTTCACTGATCGTAGTTGACTTTAAGATCACCTTTTCTCTGTAACCTAACAGCCTAATTTAGTGGGTAACTTTTCTCAGGTGTATTTCTGTGCTTAGTTACATCATGGTGAGAGCAGATCTCAGAGCAGAGAAGATGCAGAGGTTGAAGTATGAATGATAAAGTTAAACACCTCGGGATTAAAAGTCTTGATTTCAACGTCAAGCTCTGCACACGTTATGTCACAGTGACTCACAGTGTCCATATGTTTCTCTGTCGCTGCCACTGTTTACTTTCTGCATTTCTGTTCAATGAAGGCCCGCCTTACTCTGTCTATGATTGGCTGATACTTGTCCTCACCTGGACCAACCTCAGTCCTCATGCCTAAACCCAAACAACCTGAAACCACAGAGGCAACGAGTACTGGTCAATCAGAGCCGGGTTGGATGAGGTTTTAGCTAACTAGAGGTGTAGAAACACGGTCAGAAAAGAGTTACCTGCTGTGGTCTGCCAGATTGTGACCTCTGCTATAGACCCTTATAGCCCAGTTTTCCAGTTTCACATGGGCTCAATTGGATATTATTTGGACTTTGTACTTGTACGGATACTGTTCATTCCTACTGACTCAGTCATTTTACATTCTCACATACTTCTCCTCCAGGTCTATAGAAGTGCAGTGCATGCCTGAAACAGCTAATGTCTGCTCATCCATTAGTAATTAACTGATGCATTTTCAGCTTTAGACTTAACTAAATAACAAAGCAGGTTAATAATACCTCGTGTGCTTCTATGTAATATTAATTCCTGTACATCTCAAGTAGGACAATGTGCTTTGTTACCTTGCATAGGTTGAAAAAGACATAAGACACCCTTTGCTGTTGGAGCAGCCCACTCTGCAGGCTGCCATATCAAGCTGGCGCACTGACTTTGAACTGCAGGAGATCTTTAGGAAGGGTAAGACTCAACCTTTATCACTTTTTAATGTTGTTTTCCCTTACTACCTATGTGTGTTATCTAGCAGGGCCTCCGCAGGGTTTCAAAAAGTATTAAAATGTAGTAAATCAAATAATCGAAAAATTAGGCCATTAAAAGGTATAAATCGTCATTTCACGAGGTATTAAATTTTCGTGTAACTTCATTTAACATGGGGTTAGACTCGTTCATTTTAATTAGGCGATGTATGTGACGCTAACGTCGTACGTTGTCTTAAACTGTTTGCGCTGAAACACCGGCTGCTGCTGACGCTCGGAAAACCAAAGAAACTGTCTTCATGGGTAAGAGCTAATTCAATGAGGTGGTGAGAGGACCCGGCGGGTAAAGACTGGCTCAGGTCGGTGGTACAGAACAGTTACTGTTCGGTTTGTAAATGAACTAAGTTTTCTAGCAGTATTCAAGCTTCAGGCGGTCAACACACAAAGGTATTATTGTTTTCACGTGTTTCTTTTAATGTCTGAACTATACGTGCCTCTAACTCCCGACATAGAGATTAGAGAATAGTGACATGACCGTGTAGAGACAGAAATTACATAAGATAAATATGAGGCTGTTTAGTAAAAGAACACGATGTGGACCTGCTCTAAATGGAACCTTAATTGAGTTATGTTGTTAAAATGAAATTAAATACCATTAGTGTGAGCTTTTATTTTGGGGGCGGGGTGCCTTCCTAATATAATGGTAGGGGAAACATAGGCCTTGCATTCCTTGCCATCTGTGCTGCTGCCACTGTTACACTTAATGCCAAGGCTGCATTAACGGCAGATCTCCAGGTGACCATGCAGTCCCTCTGGAAAGTTTTTCAAAAACTTGTGAATGTTTGATATTTTCACGCAGTTGCCTGTTTTTAATTATTCATGTACCTTACAAAGGTTGTCCATTAAACAGTTGCTGCTCAGTGTCGTTGAAAAACATTCAGGATGTATTGAAAAGTTTTAAATTCAACCTCAGGTTTTTGTATATACCCTGATCTAGTGTATTTCCCAATTTTCCCACCTAATTCCCTTTTTTGACAAACCTTACTATAACAGATGTAGGTAAAAGGATTATAGAAATCATATTGTCCATAAAGCATACTTAATTTTTTTTAATTTATTCATTATAAAACAAGCACTGTGTCCAGACTGCAGCTTCAGAACCAAGCTATTGTGGCGATGAAGAATAATATATCCACAAATGAAGATTGTGGATATCGTATCACAAAGCATGTAACGTTGTCCCCCTTATTTAATTCATGTCTGCCTGGGGATAACTTGTATATTCCCCACTGACCCTGACCATAGGTTCATACACCATTCAAGGACGTAGAGTTCGTGTATACCAGCCAGAGTTTGAGGAGTGCTGGGCTTCAGGACTGGTCTCGCAGCATGACCCTATCTCACATATTATGGAGATTACCCTGGATAAGGTAACCAGTGCACTCAAATGAAATATATATTGTGCCCATGGTGTGGAAAGATGCCTTTTTGAAACCACCTTTTTGCTGCAGGGAGAGGAAAATCAGATGGTAGATCCTCGTGTCATACATGTCATGCTGGCAGAAGAGGAGGTAAAGTTGTCATAAAACTACAAATGTATTCTAGACTGTGCTCAATGTTTCTTTTAAGTTGTAATAAGTATTACCTGGTGTAAATTTGCCTTATTAGCTTGGTAAGAATGGACGGCGAAGGAAGGACAGTGAAACAATGAAGGGTGATAATGGACGTAGACGTAAGACTGCCTCTGAAGGTGAGGATGACTTGAACTTGAAACGTTTTAAAGGAGCAGGAGAAATGGGTGCTGATGTACAAAACTGCGGTGACTCCAACAAAAACCAAGTGGAAGGAGTGGGAATCTGGGGTGGCGACTCTGCCGAAAAAGTCAGCAGCACAACCAAAAATGGAAGCTCTTCAGAAGGATCCTTTCCTCAAGTCAGAAAGTCGCCCCCCAACACCAACTTTTCACTCCCAGCTGACCAATCACACGCTACTTCTCCGCGTTACTCTACCCACATTAAAGAGAATGGTCCCCCACTCCCAACACAAGGGGCAGCGGACTCCACGACCACTGCTACTCACACTCCCACCCCCCCTCCCCTCAAACCAGCACCTTCTCCCTTCTCCACCACATCTTTCCCTTCACTAGGCCAGATGCCAAGTCTGGTCCCTGGAGCTCCAGCCGCCAAGGCCTCCCCTACCCCCCAACCAGACAGAGAGGAATCCCCTCAGTCAGCCTACTCCAAAACAGCTGCTCTTGTTTCCCCGGGGCCTGTTACCATTTCTTGGGTGCAGGACAGTGTCCCTAGTGTGGCACTTTCTGCTTCTGTGGGCTTTAGTCCTAAAGCCCCCGCCTGGGGAAACCATACAGAGGTAAGATGGTATAATCAGGACAATTATATCATTAATGCCTTTACAAGTCTTCATTATTATGATTCTGGTATTAATGTAATCTTATCTACCTCATTGTTTTGCTTCTCAGGGCTCTAAAGCTGCATTGAGTTTTTGTTTGCCCCAAACTGTGACCACTGCCCCTGTGTTTGGAGATGTTACCTCTCAGACCAATGGAGCTCCTACCACTACCACAACCTCCCAGGATACTTCTCCCAAGCCGTTTGGCTTTGCCTTTGGTGGAACAAAGAATGACGCTCAGACTCAGCAAGACCAAAACTTGTTTTTCCAATGCATGAATCAGAATTCTGTCTCCAGCTCAAGCCTAACCACCGTTCCAACCCAATCGAAGGACACCAATTACTTCACTGCAGTGTCTGAGAGCCTAACTAAAGAGCCCCCATGCCTTTTTAAGTCTACAGTCTCGACTGAAGGGCTCAAAAAGCCAGAGCAGCCCAAAGTGCCTGAGAACCATCCAGCAGGAAATGGTGGGGTCACTAAATTGACGTTTCAGGGCACTGGTGCCTCTCCAGGAGGAAAAGGGCCTGGACTAACTCTAAATGCACCCTCTGGTATTCAAAGTACTTTTAAGAAGGACAGTGACAACGGAACTTCTCCCGGAGGCTCAGGCATGCAAACTGGCTTTAATACTTCAGATAGCCACCAAAACCTTTTCCTACAAGCCTCCAAAGAGCCCACTAATCCATTTCTGGCATATGGAGAAACCCCCCCACACACATCCTTTGCTGGCCTTAGTGCGGCTGAACCTCAGACTCTGGGTCCCACCTCAGACGGTAAGCCAAACCTATTCACAATGACTGAGCCACCCAAGGGGATTCTATCTTCGCCTTTCACAGCAATCTCAGCAGCTGCTTCGCCCAGTTCTTCCTCATCTCCAGCACCAACCTCATCTCAGAGGCCACAGAGTGAAGGAACTGTGATAAAGGAGGACCAAGGCGTTGGGGAGATGCCTACATCAGTCTCAAGCTACCCCTTGTTTGGGAGCACTGGCTCTGGTGGATTTGATGAAGTGCCTGTGTCATTTGATCAAAGCCCGTCTCAGAAGTTTACCCTGGAGGAACGAAGCCAGTCATCCAAACGTGACTCTGAATCCAGCAGCAACAGTGACCTGTCAGACTTGAGTGACAATGAAGAGGGCCCAGAGAAAGGCCAAGTCCCACAAGGGCCCCCGCACAGTAATAAGGATGGAGCTGCATTGCAGAAAATGAAAATCCAAGGGGCTGCCAAGAGCCGTCCACGTAACAAGCCTTTCAAAGGTAAGACTTTCTGTCTACTTCTGTCTTTCTGATAACAAAACCTCAGGACTGTCGGTGGTGAGAAGCCAACCCAACTCTATTTTTTCTTCTACAGTTGGCCAGTCTGTATTAAAAGATCAGAGCAAGGTCCGTCGTTTGAAGCAGTCTGGGGAATCATTTCTCCAGGATGGCTCCTGCATCAATGTCGCCCCTCACTTACACAAGTGCCGTGAGTGTCGTCTGGAGCGTTACCGTAAATATCGTAATACAGAAGATGACAGTGATGAGGAGGATGACCCAAATGTGGCCTGTCGTTTCTTCCATTTCAGAAGGTATGAAGTAACAAGGTGTTACTTTTTGATTTGTGATATGTGGAAGTTTATCGATATATAGTCAGAATAGAGGACACATCTCTTCTTTTTTCCCTGCTATCAGGTTAGCTTTTACGCGTAAAGGTGTACTGCGGGTAGAAGGTTTCCTGAGTCCCCAGCAGAGTGATTCCATGGCTATGAGCTTGTGGCTACCTGTGCCAGCTGTCCAAGAGGGGCTTGATCTCGATACATCCAAGTATATCCTGGCCAATGTGGGAGACCAATTCTGCCAGTTGGTCATGTCTGAGAAGGAGGCCATGATGATGGTGGAGCCGCACCGTTAGTATTAGAACATTGGACTAATTTAATTGAATTTGACTGATTTAATTTGAACCTATGTTGTCTTTGCATTTTTATCTCATTATTGAACTGAACTATTTGCCCTGTGTAGAATCCTGTTCATTCTCCCATGTTCTTTAGAAAAAGTGGCCTGGAAACGTGCTGTGCGAGGCGTCAGGGAAATGTGTGATGTGTGTGAGACCACTCTGTTCAACATCCACTGGGTGTGTCGCAAGTGTGGTTTTGGTGTGTGTTTGGACTGCTATCGACTTCGCAGGAACAGGCCAAGGGAAGGTGAGTTTCTCAAGTCGAGTTAACCAGTTTACTGCATTGCCAGTTATGTATATTAACCCACCTTGTTTTATTTAATTGCGTATTTTTTTGATGAAGTGAGTTGGATACAAAGAAGCCAATATTATTATTATTTATTTTTTATCAGATGTAGATGAAGGTCCAGAGGATGAGGTTTTCTCTTGGCTAAAGTGTGCCAAAGGTCAACCTCATGAGCCACAGAACCTAATGCCTACACAGATTATACCTGGAACAGGTAACATGCACATTATGAGTTAATCATAAATCTCTAAATATACACCCCTCAATGTTATCAGGTATTAAATATGTTTTATTGATTCATTCAGAGTTGCTGTGAAAGAATTTATTGGTTTTCTCCTTAGCTCTTTACAACATAGGGGACATGGTGCATGCAGCCCGAGGCAAGTGGGGTATTAAGGCCAATTGTCCCTGTGCCAGTCGACACACCAAACCTCTCCTGCGCCCTAGTGCTCCAAATGGAATTTCACAGGTAATGTTACGGCACATTATACTTTTTAGTTTTAATTTCTGCAGTATACAGTGTTTAACTTGATGGCTGTGCATGTCTCAGCAGTCTACAACAAGCAGTGGTGGCAGCCTTGCAGCTGCAGCTTCTGGTATTGGCACTAAATCAGAGGGAGAAATGGCAATGATCAAAACAGAAACTACACAAATAGCAGTGCCAGCAGACAGTGGAGGTGGGGAAGGTGTAGGTAATACCAGTAACTCCACCAGTGGTACATCCTCCCCGTGTAACGTCAACCAGTCTTCTACCAAGGAGTCACGGTCATCAGGAGAGGGCAACAGCTCTGCTTTGCACTGGCTAGCAGACTTGGCCACACAGAAAGCCAGGGATGACACCAAGGGTAAGAAGGAAAAAGACAATACTGAGTCAGTGTAACCTGAATGCATAAAAAAGTCAAATCAAAATGAAATTTGAAGTGACATCATCGTGTTCTTTCTGCTTCTTCTAGAATCCGGTTCACTTCGCTCGATGATGAATCGAGACAACAGGCCTCCCTTCGGCCTGGACTCACTTAGTGCCCTGTCAAAGCCTTCAGCTTCCAGCCCTAAGCTATTTAACAGTCTATTACTGGGCGCCAACATGGGCCAGTCTAAACCTGAAGGGTCCAGTCTCCGGGATTTGCTCAACTCTGGACCAGGCAAACTCCCTCATGGCCCTGGAGATAGTGGAGTACCTTTCCCCTCCGTCTTCACCTCAGCAGGCGTATGTATACGTGTAATATTTGTTATTCCATGTACATTTACGTTTTAAGTAAGAATTTTTAGGGTTCATACATTTTTTTCATTTTCAAATAAAACATGAAACGGTATGTTATGCTGAAAATCTACTGAGTCAACTTCAAACATTTTGCTCAGGATTATTGGAAGAACACTAAGCTCATGTATTACTGAAACCATTAGAGAATGCAGTACCGCCATCTACTGGTGTAGTTATACATTTATAATTCGCTTTAATAATGGCATAGTGGAAACGGCAAACAATTACTTTCAATACAAGTTTATTAACTTAAAATTTTGAAGTTCGTCTACGTGGCTGGATAACCCAACATTTCTTTTTTGTTTGTCAGAGTGATAAGCTGAAGAGCAGCCTCCCAAACTTCCTCGACCACATCATCGCCTCAGTTGTGGAGACCAAAAAGGCAGAGGGCCGGCGCACTGGGGCTACTGAAGGTGGCGAGCTGGGTGTATTGGGGGCCCGCAAAGACGGTGTAATGGGCCTTAGTGTTTTGGAACCACATACCTCTCACTCCTGGCTTTGTGATGGCCGACTTCTTTGCCTACAGGATCCCAGCAACAGCAACAACTGGAAAATCTTCAGGGAGTGCTGGAAGCAGGGACAAGTAAAAACATTTATCAGTATAACAAGTGATAAAATATAACAAAGTCAAATAGTTTGTCTTTATGGAGAAACTGACCTCCTCTCCTTTGTATCCAGCCTGTGTTGGTGTCAGGTATACATAAACGTCTGAAGTCTGGTTTGTGGCTTCCTGAAGCTTTCAGTGAAGAGTTTGGAGACCAGGATGTAGACCTGGTTAACTGTAGAAACTGTGCTATCATCTCTGACGTGAAGGTGCGAGACTTCTGGGATGGCTTCCAGGTCATCTCTAGTGAGTGCCCAGACTTTCTTATCTCGACTATGGTGATGTGCCTTATACTTTCCACCATATTTGTACTACATTTTATTTGTTTTTTTTTTCAGTCATATGGTAGCTAATATGTTTGTGTTTTATGACTGCAGAGCGCTTGCAAGATTGTGACGGGCAGCCAATGGTGTTGAAATTAAAGGATTGGCCTCCTGGTGAAGACTTCAGGGACATGATGCCTACAAGGTGAGTGAACCAGAAATGTGTTGCTTCTTCATCTATCATCCTGAAAGTTATTTGGGATTTTATGTAAACATATGTATATGCTATTTGAAATCTGTGAAGTGTGTACACAAATCTATTTACAGCTTACGCTATTAGATTTAGTTTATAAATGTATGTAATCTTACAAACCATTGGTGGAATCTCACCTAGGTAAGATAACACAACGACAAATCTTTCTTGCTGTAAAGTAGTTATTTCAATTATTCCTGTCTAATATTGATACATGTACATTTCTCAGGTTTGACGATCTAATGGAAAACCTCCCGTTGCCTGAATATACAAAAAGAGACGGTCGTCTAAACCTCGCTGCCCGCCTGCCCAACTTTTTTGTACGTCCTGACCTCGGACCCAAGATGTACAATGCCTACGGTGAGAAAGACATCTTATCTTATCTCCATCTCCTAAAACTGTTCCTGCCATTATCTTCATACTCCTCTGCTGTCATTCTTTCCTTCAGGCTTGATATCGACTGAAGATAGGAAGGTGGGAACCACAAACCTTCATCTGGATGTGTCCGATGCTGTCAACGTCATGGTCTATGTTGGCATCCCTCATGGGGACGATAACCTGGGGGAAGGTCAGTGCACTCGCATTTTGTCTCTTAATGACCTTAATTTGTAGCACCACACTGTTATTTTACCCACTAAACATTGTTAAAAACCCACAACAACATTCATTATGTGAAAATATTTTAGTTCCACTATCCAAAATACTGTGTAACATATACCAGACGTAAACACACATATGGATTTTAAATACTCTGAGCCACGCTGAGCCACGCTGAAAAACCCTTAAGAATATTTTCAAAGCTTTTTCTCGTCATCATGCTTATAGTGTACGTATAGTTGCCTCGGGCTTGGACTTGAGTAGGATCTTGATAAGACCCTCCAGTGGGTCTCAATTTTTTACAATGTGACAAAATTTCTCATTCACAGAGGCAGATATCTCTGGACGCAAAGGTCTGTAGACTTTCACTTGTATCACCTCAGTAGCATGACCTCCTGACTAACTCCCCTCTTCACTTCACTCCCTCATGCTTGTGTTCTAATCTGTACATTAGGGGCCAGAGCACCGGGACCTGACTGGAATCTGTTTTGTACATGTACTTGAAGCATGTTTTGCACCCCGCTCTACATGTTTATGTAAATGAAACCTTCATTAACACATTAAACGAATAAGAGAAGCTGCAGTTCTTGTTACACCAGAGGTAGAAGGTTCTCATGTCATTAAGACAATATGCAGTTTAAAGGAGCACTAACATTACAATTAGAGTAAAACCACTCTGACCTTACAATCTCTTTCTCTACCAGCTTCTCTGTGCTGTCCTGAAGTGTGCTCTGTGCCACCATGCTGTGCACAGTCCTGTAGGAATTATGCACCATCAGATATAAATAAAAAAGCTGCTGTAAAGCTGTAGAAGTCTGGAGGGATTTATTATAACTCCTCCATAATATATATGCTGTCTGTTGGCACTGCTGTTAGTTTCTTTTATATTCTGTAGCTTTGATTACAAATAACTAATATACATCTTTACTGAATAGATAGTGTATGTAGAGAGAGATTGACTATGCAGTTTCTCACAGCATGACCTTCTTTTCTTGTGGCACAGCTGCACCCTTCTGTGACCCGTACTGGTCACAGTCATGGTCCAAACCTTCCAGTCTGGGCCTGTTCAGGCATGTTTTCGGCCTGATAGGTAGATGCACGCATGTTGGTGCACAAAACTGAACAGATCTGCGTGTCAGCCTGTGTGAACACGATGCCACAGAACCCGAACTCTTGTATAGCAATGTGATGCGATGGCTAAAGCCAGCAAGACGACAAGGTCATGCATATGAGATTTAAGACAAGCCTGGACAGAGGTTTTTTAATTGGCATAAAATAATCGCTTTACACAACCTCTGAACCACACATTTTTTTAATTCAGTAAGTCTAGCAACATTTGCTTTGGACAGAGTCTAGATGTCATTTTCAAATAATTACTGCCATATGTGTATCTTCCTTGTCAGTTTTGGGCAAGCCGTGCTCGGGTCCTTGCACCTAGGGAGAAAAGTTTGAATGAAGGGTGTGCAGAGCTGACATCCTTATGTTGTTGCAGTCCTCCTCCAATACACTGAAACACACAACAGCACCGCAGGCGTACTGTCCCCATACACCTACTGCATTTAGTCAGCTTCTCATGGCCAGGTACATAAAAAACAGTAACTTATCCTGATAACTGAACCTGTGGGGAGGGAGTAAAGACGCTTCTTGTGGAAAGTGTCACAAACCATTGCAGTTATGTCACTGTCACACTAGGGCAGGGCTCCTTATTGGTGATTGGCTGGTTGATCCAAAATGATAGGAAGGTAAACATCATGCGCCTCATTGACCAATACAGTTTTGCAAATGCTATACGAACACTGATTGTTGAAGACGGCGCACACCTTTTTCAGCAGGAAGCCTGATTGAGCCTTAATTTGTGATTACACAGATAATAATGAGCAGCCTCTGGAACCTGCTTGGTACCGCATCAGTCATTAATGTGTTTGCTTCTACTTATAATCTGTTTCAGATAACTTGGAATTCAGTGCTAAAATGTTATTAGTGCTGCAGTAGTTTCTGGTTGTAGGATGTGGATGTTTTGTTGTGTCAGTAAATGTGATTGTATAGTTTGTAATTTATCTTTCACTTTACCCCAGTCATTCTCAGCTGGTCCAGCCACACGATCCACTGTTGTCTTCTGCTACAATTCAAGTTTTAACCAATTTAATTGCTTCCAGCGATGGCATCTTTGTTTTGACATGTTGGGACAGTGTGTCCACTGTGCTGTTTAGGATGTTTATGTCATGACAGTCACATACACAGTTGTTAACAGTATATTAAGAGCAGCCGAGGGGAATAATGCATCACATAGTTCACGCCGACCTGCAACCTGTTGCGGGGTAAGAGCCACCAGTTAAGAACTACAGCTCTGACTCATTATCGTCAAGTATGGATGTACATTTAATTAATTTGTTTAAGAAGATGTATCAGGACATTACTTTCACACTTTTGTTGACCCTTTGGCACCCTCCGTGTGTGTGTGTGTGTCATTGTTTATGTTTGGTTCTCCAGAGGTCATGACCACCATCGAAGAAGGCGATGTGGATGAAATGACCAAGCGCAGGATTTACGAGGGACATGAAAAACCTGGAGCTCTCTGGCACATTTATGCTGCCAAGGATGCTGAGAAGATCCGAGAACTGCTCCGCAAGGTTCGCAGCCAGTGCATTTCTGTCTTCGTTATCATCTCGTCTTGTCACACGACCACTGGCTGAGCCACTGACTTCTAACTATATACACACAATCCTTTACAAAGGAACGAGTGAAGACAGTGAATCAATTCTTTATCTGCATCTGTCAGGTGGGAGAGGAGCAGGGTCAAGAGAACCCTCCAGACCACGACCCTATTCACGACCAGAGCTGGTACTTAGACCAGGTGCTCCGCCGCAGGCTCTATGAAGAATATGGCGTCCAGGGGTGGTCCATTGTACAGTTTTTAGGAGATGCTGTATTTATTCCTGCTGGAGCTCCGCATCAGGTCAGACTGAGAAAACATGCTTGTGAATTTCCCTTGATTGAAATTCATACGTCCTATTTGTCCGTGAACTTGTTTGTTCTTCTCTGCTCTCCTCCCAGGTGCACAACCTGTACAGTTGCATCAAGGTGGCCGAGGACTTTGTGTCTCCTGAGCACGTGCGGCACTGTTTCAGACTAACCCAAGAGTTCAGACACCTGTCCACTACACACACAAACCATGAAGACAAGCTACAGGTCAGACATCTATAGATTCCTCTAGATTGGTGTTCAGACCTTTACTGTGTGCTCTGTCTATTGACAAGAGACAAGATAAATGCTGACAGGTTGGGACTTGTGGTTGACTGATCGATTAGTCTGACCGATTTTAAAACTCCTAATGCATATGGTGGTGTGTTCTTTATACCGGGACACATTTCTCAAAATGCATGGCGTATCCCAACATATCCCCTCTATACATACTCACCACATTTAAAGCAGATAAAAGCTGTTGTACAAGTGCTTGATAACACGTAAAAGGTTCTGTTGCTTATTTTATTTTGTGTTTTAATATACCTTAAAGTAAGGTTTTCTTTTGCAATTCTGCCAAACACACGTGTCACATTTACAATAGTTTTGAAGAGAAGTCCAACAAAACCCAGCTGCAGTACGCGTTAGTTATTATGAATTGTTCTGAGACAGTTTTGTCTTCCACCGTTTTAACAGACTTTTCTGTGATTTTCCTCAGGTGAAGAACATCATTTATCATGCAGTGAAGGACGCCGTTGGGACTCTGAAGGCCCATGAACCTAAACTGGCGCGCCCCTAGTTCCTCTCACTCAACACTGTCCCACAACAACCAGCCTCTGAAGACCACTCCCATTCATTCACCCGGCTCACATTTCATATCTGCACACACATGTACAGCTGCAGAGCAGGGCTGCAGTGTTTCTGGTTGGGGGGGGGGCAGTAAATGTTTGTTTTGGGGGAAAGAGAACATTTGATTTGGGGAGGGCTTATATAGGGAGGGACTAGTCAGTGCTTGGATGAAGGAAGTCCTTTATCGCTGTTACACAGTATGCTCAAACTTGTCTAGTTGTTTTCCAATTTTTTTTGATTAACTCTGTATTTAAGGTCAGTGTATTTGTTCTGTTTTCATTGTATATGTAAGATTAAGGGAGATAAAAGCTGATTTGCCTTTTGAGCAGAGGTTCAGCTACCGTGTAGGCGACTGACAAAAATGTGAGTACTGGGCTAACTTTCCTATTTTGATGACGTCAATTTTTTTCCCTCAATAGGAGAGAAGTTAACCTGTCTTTGTAGTTTTGTTTTTGTTGTTGGAATTTTTAACAGCAGATTGCTTCTGCCCTCTGCGGCTAAAATGAGTTTGCGAAGCAGCCAGCGAAGGGAAGCAGACCAAAGTTTTGTATTTTTAGTTTTCTTATTTCACCTTTAGAGTAAGAAATCTCTTCTTTTTATACACAATGAAATAATGATCAGGAGGACGTGTGGTGGGAACTTCCTTTTTCTTTTTTTATTTTGAGTTTGGTCACATTATGTCCCATGGGCTCAATGAACTGAAGACTTCCAACAACATTGAACGCAATTACAGCTGAACAGACCTACTGGCCATTAACATTGTATCAATATATATATTGATCTTAGCAGTCTGTTTGATTTTTCACAATAAAGTTTTCAAAAACGTAGTTTGTGTGTGTACTGTTTATTTTAACACAAAACGGTCTGTAAGACATGGAAAATGTATTTATTTATTTAAATGTCTGCCTTCTAAATTATTGATATTACGAATTTGCTGACAACAGATTACTGATTTTATTTCCAATAAAGATGTTTTAATTTTCTGTTATTTAAAAAGTAGCCACTTCTTCATGAAAAATATAGTTTTCCCTGATTAGTAAGTTGCATTGCATTAGTTTCCATCACCTGCTTCTGTTTTAGTGGAGCTTTTGTCCTACGCACGGAGGATGGTGCCGTTACTTCCCGTGGTTTAATCCAGTTATTCGTGATCAAAGTAACTAAAACAGTCTCTCAGAGACACACGGTCTCTTCAGCTCTGGCTCTTTGCTCGTTGTGTCGTGTTCGCGCACTGGAGCAGGCCACGGAGGACTCCCCCCTTTTTCCATTTAAAACAAGAAAACATCAGTGTCCACCCTGGCCCTTTAAGAGCCAGCGTTAGGAGCGAGCTGTGGCAGAGAGCCGAGCAGCTGAGAGCAGCAGCAGCGGCAGCTCATCCTCGGCTGCTGGTCACCTGCCTGACGGCACCGAGCAGCCTGCATCACGACAAACCGCGTCCCGGACGGGAATGGGGGGGGCGCCTCGCCCGCTAGCCGACTGACTAGATTTCCTAGAAGCTGAAGGCTCGCCGCCGGCTCTCCAGCAACATGGTTTCGTGGATTATTTCGAGGATAGTTGTGTGAGTATGGGCTGGGCTGCATCTGTTTTGAACACACCAGCGGCTCCTCCATTCATCGGCGCTGCTGCGCGCCAGCTAGCCGCAGTCTGTCATCCGTTACCTTTACATATTTACATCTCAGCAGCGTAAAGTGTAGCGTGGCTTAACTGTTAACTAGTCGGTGTGATGATGATTTATTCACACCAACCTCTCCCCAGCTTCTCCTCTTATTTTTCCCGATGTAATCTACCCTGCACCAGCGCTGCTAGCCGCTGGTTGCTAACGAGTGCGGGTTAGCCAGCAACGGTAACCACCTGACGGGTAATGTGCTGGCAGGGACGGGAGCTGCTAGCTGGCCGCACTATTCGAGGGGGAAACCTGCTTAATATTCCAGCCTTGTTGCAGGCAAGTAAGCAGACTCCGAGCTGCCTCTCGTGGTTTTAACAAACCCTACTATTACTGCTGTTGGAGCGTTTCAGCACCATCAGGTAAAAATGTGCCCAGTCAGGGTTGTGCATCAGCCCGTGCATCAGCCCATTCACCCACCCACGACCAGGCCTGTGTTCAGGAACTGGATAGATGAACATGGATGACTTGTATGTTTTGAATATTCCTATATGATGAGCAGTATCTGCAGTTCAGGCCTCTCCTTCCCTTCTGAACTCAGCATGTCCCCAACAGTGTGGAGAATGACTCAACTCAAGTATCTGTCATTACCCCGATCCCTTAGTCAAACACTTATGCAATACTGCATTCATTTCAAGTGACTACTCTGGGTGAAGAGCAGTGTATTGTCAGACCACTCAATGTGCAGTACCTGTCTTGTTTAATACAGATTTAACAAGCAGGCAACCTGGACGTGTTGTCCTCAATACATAAACGTGACGGTCTTTTCTCCCTAAACACACTCTGCTTGCCTGGATTACATAAGCAGAGGAAACATTTATTGGCGAACTGCTAATTTTAGTTGCTGTCTACCACTTCACTGCACCTCAGATAGTCATGTGTGGACGAAAGACAAACCCTGTGACTGGATAAGCGTCTTCTAAAGTGGGATCCGTTATTCCTCATTTTTTACCAGGCAGCCTGCTCTTTGTAGCCTTTTTCAGCTGTTAATCAAATGGTGCATATGAAAAGCTCAACGCATGATTAAGCAGTGTAACTCATTTGCTGTATTAGGGATATCTGAGAAGATGGGATGCCCTCCAACCCAGAGAAGTGAACCCAAGATGGGGACACAAAGAGACACGGGGTGTCTGCTGAGGGAGTCCTCTGGCCTAAAGGCCTGCTACAAGTCGCTCTAGCTTGCTGTACAGAGCTGGGAGGTGCTGCACACATGACTGAGCAGCTCAGAAGACAGAGGGGACAAAGGAGCTTCTTAAAAGCAGCGAAAAACAGTAGATCTGCTCTGGCTAACAGCACAAGCCTCACAGGGACGCTTGGTTTGATACACATTTAAAAGGTGTTCCACATCAGTCAGCGGTTTACACTGGAGGCCTACGGACAAACTGCTGCCTTTCTGAATCGGCTGCTGTCCCCACAGTCCGTACAAATCAGCACAATCACCAGTATGGCTCAGATGTGACTAAATGCATGTCAGAAACAGCTCCGTGTGCACACTGTCCTGATTGTGCACATGGGCAAACACATGGTGACCCACCCCTGGCACACTTGTGTGTTTTCCACTTTATCTCACTGCAGTCTTCCTGACTCTGTGATTATCAGGCCACAGTGTTTTGACAAACTACTACTACATCAGCTCTTACTTAAACAGTAGAAAGAGAGATATAGAGCTGACATGGCTTAATCTACGGGAGTTTACACATAGCTAACCTACGTTTTTGAAACAGGAACATGTTTGGTAGGCCTCAAAGTCAACACCCAGAGGTGTTGTTCTCAGGCGGAGTCTGTCTCCTCTGACCCAGAGTTTTCTGCTCCTCTGCTTTTTGCAGCCTTGCCTTCGGGACTCTCTACCCCGCGTACTCCTCGTACAAGGCTGTCAAAACGAAGAATGTGAAGGAATACGTAAGTATCACCTCTAGTTAAGAAAAAATAACAGCTCTATTTGTGACCTCTTCTTTGTTTTACTTGGCTGCTGTCAGCTGCTTTTACACTAATGCTCACGTTTTTTCATATCAGAGGATATTCGTTACCAGGTTGTCATTACTGTTTATATGTTGGCCACACTGTCAACCAAACACAGTCTTTCAAATTAGGTCAGCGAGGAGGTAGGGCCGGTAATTTGGGACACGCCAACCTTCAGGAAATGAGGTCATTATGACATCATGACACAGAAAGACAATATAAAACCTGCATATCAATGTCTTAATTCTGTTTCTTTTGTGATACATAGACATTTGGACACAATTATAAACATGCTTGCATTTTTCTGGCAATTACATAACATCTAGTGCAATTGTTTCAAAAATAAATTCATGAAACCACACCTGCCCCGTCATATAATAATCCTTCATTTAAACACTCGCTGACTTTGTTATGGTGTCCCGTAGTGCCTCCAATTCCTGAACTCTCTCTAATTAAATATCCAACACAGTCCAACATCAGCACTAAGAGTCCAGGATGAGATTCACAGTATTTCTAGTGGAAACCTGTATAAAAACGACAGACTCACGTTCTGTCTTTACTTACATGGGGTCCTCCCTGCTTACCTCATGACCTGAAGGAGGAGGAATAGGAAGCAGCACTCTGGCTCTCTGCCTAGATTTGTGCTGGAGAACTGTCTCCTCATCGCAGGTTACCATAGCAACCCTCCCTACCTCTTTTTTGCTACTCAAGCAGATGGTCACAGGAGGAGCGAATGAGGAAAGGGGGGAGAGAACTGGAGCGGAGGACACCATTTTTAGTCCTGATGTTTTCATTGCTCTTTCCTCCTGTTTAACTTGTGTGTTTACATGATGCTGCATGCGTGTGTTATACTTTTAAAACGTACAACCACATTACTTCCCAGTGCTCTTCTCATATTTAAAGCACAAATAGGTTTGATTACTGATTCTGTTTTTTTAGTTAAGTGGGGCATACGGTTGTGGTTCACAAGCTAATTTTCCTCTGTGACAGTGCCCCACATTATGTCTCTGGCGGTTCATCGCACATAAATGGTACTGATGTGATCCGAAAGCACCGAAATATATGTTGTGTTTCTGCGTAGGCACGTTCTCAACTTCTGTTTCGTTTTCTTGTGCTATTCTGGTGATGTTCTATCTCTCCTTGTGCGTGTGTTTGTCCAGGTGAAGTGGATGATGTACTGGATAGTATTTGCGTTGTTCTCTACAGCGGAGACTGTCACAGATCTGCTCCTATCATGGTGAGTCAGGTGATTCTCACATCATCTTCATCATCCCCCTTGTGCCCAACTAGCCTGTAACAAATAAATAGCTTATATAACATTAAAAGAAGCACGTACGTTCTCCAGCGCAGAGTGTTGATATTTTTAGTATATTGATGCGGTTTGAGTCTTGTTTGTCACCTTAGCATCAAAAAATGCAGCTAACTTATTTAGATGCCTTTTTATACATCAGAATAGTGTCTTTCCTCCCGTCATTGTCTCCCACTGTAGATTTCTGCGTCGTCCTCAGGGCTTTGTTTTTCTGTTTCTCTTTCATTATCCAGGTTTCCATTTTACTTTGAGCTAAAGATCGCCTTTGTGATCTGGCTCCTCTCACCATACACCAAGGGCTCCAGTGTCCTTTATCGCAAGTTTGTACACCCAACCTTGTCCAACAAAGAGAAGGTAATTAAGTCTGAAAAATGTAAGTGCTGTGAATGTTTTCTTGTTGTTCCCTCTTTCTGATTGCTTACTGTCCTTAACTGTCCTCCTGTTCTATAGGAGATAGATGAGTACATAGCACAAGCCAAAGACAGGAGTTATGAGACTATGATGAGATTTGGAAAACGAGGTCTCAACCTGGCTGCTAACGCTGCTGTCACCGCAGCCACCAAGGTGAGTTATGTGCACGGAAGTCAGATGACGTGACCATTAAGTACAGTCCCCATCCATGTAATCATTATTTACTGTAGGCAGATATTCACCGTCTGTTATTTATCATATCAGGGCGTAATTAACATCATCAAAAACTGAAATCCACCTGAATTTCATCTTTTAATCATTAAAAAAACAAACAAAAAGCCTCAGTGAAAACCAATGAATTATCGTTGCTGGTCCAACACCTTTGATGGGGGCTCTACCGTGGACAAATGTATTAATGTTGTCTGTCATATTTTTACTGCTGTAATATTCTCAGTGTAGATTGTGTGACGGACGTTTTCTGTCCCGCCCAGGTAACATCTTTGGTCCATGTTGGGTCACATTTTGATCACCTTGTTGATAAAAGAAGATAATAGCTCAGATAGTTTTCACTCAGACTTGCAGGAAACAAGCTTATGTAGAGATGTGATATGTGTTTCTTTATGATGCCCAGGGGCAGGGGGTGCTGTCAGACAAACTGCGCAGCTTCAGTATGCAGGATCTGACTCTCATCAACGCTGAAGATGAGCTGGCTCTACACACTTCAGACACCCGTATGAGACGGGACCCCATGGATGAGATGAGTTCAGGGTCCTGCACGCTGCCCCGCGCCAAGAGCACTGCTGCACGGCAGAGTAAGGCCACAGCACACACACATCTCACTCCTTCACTTATGTGTAAGTAGAGATATGTTGAATCTTACACATTATGTGTGCAGTGTGACCAGAAAGTGGAGATTCTGTCAGAACGCTTTTATCGAAGCAGGACTGATCGTCCAAGTGTGGTCATGTGATTAAAAGCACTGCAGGACGGATGGGAGCAATGAAAAGAGGGTTAAGTCAGTGGGTAATTGTAGTAGCAAAGCAGTCCGTGTCTTACTACAGCAGCTGAAACTGTGGGCCTGAGTGAGAACAACACCGAAGTAAAAGAGTCAGAAAGTTGAAATCAAGTAATTATTAGTGTGATTAGCTCATAACTGTTTATAAATAGCTTCTTGATCTTTTTCATTTTCTCAAATGTGTTCAATTCAGGTTTTGTACTGTTTGACTGGTTTCCATTTTAACACAAAGTGACAAAGTTGTTGTGTAATTCCTAATATTTATAACCCATCCAGCACCTTTATTGCTCAGATACTATAATAATAACTGGACAGGAAACACTCATGTTTAGTGTGACTTTTATTGTAAACATACAACTTTAAAACCACCGGGTGGCGTGATACTCTGACCACTGGTCTGTAAAGAGAACAGCTAAACATTAATAGAATTAATTGTAATATATATGATCAGGCAATGTAATGCAGAAATCTGAAATGCAGGTAATAAATGTGGCCCTTGAAAAATCTAAGAGACTGACTCAACATTTATCTGAATCTTTTTCTACCTGCCTTCAGTTTTCACTGATCGACTACAGCTGTTGGTTTTGTTGTTTAAAAAACAAAACAAACAACTACTTATTTCTGTCCAATGTTGCAGCTCGCTCTCAGGCAGCCGCGTCTCTTGCTGACGAAACGGCGTCCCAACACTCGGATCAGTCAGATACGAGGACTGAACAGTCTGATGAAGATGTTGGAGAGAAAACCCCTAAACGAGGTACCAGCACCAAGACAACAAAAAAAACCCCCGCTGCTGCTGCTAAGACAGAGGTAAGTGTGTGTGTGTGTGTGTTCGTTCATTGAGTGTTCATGTGTGTTTACGATGTTCAGATACATAACTCCATGTATTCTCTCCCTTTTTACTGTTAGCATTTGCTTCTGACATTCTTTCTGTTAAATCCACTGTTAACGACTCTTTACTTTCCTCCTCCTCTGTCAGACTCAAACCAAAACTGCGAAGAAGCCAGTAAAGAAAAAGACGACGTCTAATAATGCAGAGACGCCACCTTGAGGCCTGTTGTCCACATCCACTTGCCCACACTTCCTCCACCAGAAGCCTGCAGGTCCTCCTGCTGAGTCTCCACACAGACACATACACACTTCATACACACCAAGCACCGGAACTGTGTCACTCGTTCTGCTTTTTAGAGCAAAGCAGCTTTAGTTTTTAGTCACGTTAGTTTGGGTAATGTTTACATTTACTGAGTTATTGAACATTTGTCTCACTCTTATTTTAGGAGTCATTGCTTAAACTTATTTTTAGACTGAAGAGATTAGTAATCTAATCATAAATGCTCATTTCCTTTAAACTGTAGATGTATATATGTCCTAATAGTAGTAGAACATGATCTGACCATATATAGGATCCCTGTGTCAGTGAGGTTACTGATTTGCAGTGTGACATGATTGACTGAGGCAGTTATTTATTACATTGTTCACTCCTCCGACACTAGATTTGGCTTTTCCTCTGTGTCCACGGTGGTGCTCATACATGGATCCAGTGTAAACTTTTGTGCAGGCACAAGTCTGCATCCTGTGGACGACCTGGTCATGGTGGTAGAAATACTCACAATGATATGAGCAGAAAAGTTGGATGAGATGAACTTTAAAACCTGCACAGCCCAATAGTTGTGGAAACCTTTTAATTAAACCAGCTCAGCTCACAGCTTTTGATCAGCAGCCTCCATGCAACAGGCTCATGCCACGGTGCAGCTTTGCAGGATTAGTTGTGACTTTAACCTCTGACTGCTTGTGAGCCTCACAGCTTGTAGAACAGTTCAGTTTCTCCTGACTAAGATTTTTTCCTTGTCATGTACAGCGCTGCAGTGGTTTATTTAGTGTTGGCTTAGTTATCCTTTATCTTGACATTACTCCTAGTCTGTATTTATCCATGATCATTTATTTATTTCAGTTTTCTCCAGTTCTGTTGGTCTGCTGTACCTGAGTGATGGCAGCACTCTCCCTATATGATCAGTTGTCATAAGAGTTTCCATTATCAGCTTCACCCACAACAAGAGACTGCGAGGAATTGTTTCTGATCCCTGAGCTGCTGTTTCACATGTGGAGGGAGAGTCAGACCAGGCTGTGGGCGTTTCTAAACACACTGGACTTTAGTTCTGAGATGAACTGTGGTTGTTAAACACTGAGTGATCTGTGGTAACAGATACAAAAGTACATGTCTACTCCTTTACTCATTACTGCTCAACCAACGGGGGAAGACAAAGCCCACCTCAAATGTTGAAGAAGTTACTAAAGAACATGAAAACAGTGTAAATACCCGTGACTGTAGATACAGTATGAGCTTGCTTGCCTTATTTACTCTCTGGGCTGAAATTCATATAGTATTTTAAGTGTGTGTTATTGTTTTTATTAGTTTTGACAAATCATATATTCTGAAACTAAAAGTTGAGACTTTTGGTGTTTGGATACATTTTAGTATTTTTATGTTGTTTGCTTTGCTTTTTCTGTCTTTTCTCATTAAGACATTTAACTCGTCTTTCTCATAAGTTAGAGAATCTGCAGACTGATTCTGTTCCTGCTCAGACTGATTACATGGTTATAAACTATTTTAAAACACTCTGTCTTAAGATACAACTGTGCATTTTTATCTGATGTTCATTTCATTTTTTTATTTATTGATTCACAGTTTATAATTCATGTTGTAAACAGGAACATATGTTTGTATATTGTTTGTGCCAATTCTCAAAGCTCCATGTGAACAAGGATTACAGTCTGTGTACTGGGACAGTGATATCCAACAAGGTCATGTGTCAGTAATAAACTACTAATAAAGGAATTAAATCACGTTTCTCTTTGTGCTCACCTGCTAAACGGGACCAATTCTTGTGAAGAGGCACAATATAGTGTGTTGGTATTAAGGGAACTTAATGTAAGGTTGTGGAAGCACGACCTCCATATTTATTACATCATTCATCAGATTCTTTTTACGTATTTCTTTTACCCAGTGACTAAACTTTAAAACCTGCAGAGACTAATAATTGTGGACATTGTTAAATAAATCAAACTACAGCTCTGTTCAAAGCCGTTAAAAACTTAATGCAACAGTCCAACTTTACAGGATTAGTTGTGATTTAATATTAATTTGAAACTCATTTGAAGCCTCACAGCTTGAACAGTTAAAAGTTTAGTTTTACCTCAGTTAGTCTTTATTTCTCTAAGTGAGTCTGGCTTCCTTCAAGAAACACTAGGGGGAGACAAAGCCCTCCCTAAATGTTGATGAAGTTACTAAACAACACGCAAACAGTGTAAATAAACATCAATTATTTGTTTTAAGTGTTTTTTGCTTTTATTTTTATTCTTACCAAATCATAAATTCTGAAGTTTACTTTCACTATTACACCTTAATGTTTTAATCTTGTCTTATTTTGTTTAATTTTTTCTACATTAAGAAGTCATCTTTATCACAAAGTAGATTATTTGCAAAATGAGTTTCCACTGAAGTTTGCAAATTGACATCTTAACCTGCTCAGACTGGTTATATGGTAATAAACTATTCATTATTTATTTTTAGAGTTAATTTATGTAATGTACTGCATATGAATCCCATAGTTAGAGAGGGTTCAGGTCACAGTGAACCATCTCTTAGTTATGCTGCTATAGCTGAATTGAAATGAATACATAGATGTTTCTATTTTGTTTTTGCCAAAAATCTGAAAAGCACCTTGTCATTAATTAATTAAGACCAGATGTATGTACTTAATTCATGACAAAGCATTACTCACCTACCTGAACACTGCTGGTAAATAACAACCCAAGTTTATGTTTGTTCAGCATTACAAACTGTGCATTCATAATATATTCTACTTGTTTTATATCACCTCTATTTAAGGATATTGGGAATATTAGTGTGTGCCTTTTGACTATGGCGACTCACTGTCATTTCTGTTTCTACTGCATCACCCACCCTTTCTCCTTATCCTCACAAAGAAACACACACAAACTGGGGAAAGAAAATATTTAATGAATGAAAATTAATTGTTCAAATCATTCACGTGACTATTCGATTCTATATGTGTGTTTCGGGGTAGTGTGTGTGCATCTGTGTGTGTTTGTGTAGGGCGTAGGGGGGGTGGGGTGTTTATGATGGTTTATGTAGGGTGGAAACAATTCTAGTGGGTGGTGATAAAGCTGTAAAGGGCTACACTTCCCAAAAGTCTGTCCAAGGTAATGTTGGAAAAGTTCAACCACATTTCTATTAAAATCACAGGTTATTTTGTCCTTTATTGAAGGAGGTAAAATGCTGTTGTCAACAATTTTAATCAACTCCTTATGAAGAGTTTCAGGAATGTTAATTTGTGAATCAAATTGCATTGATTTAATATTTTTACAGTAGTCCAGATGTTCCTGTCTCGTCTTTTCCGTTTCTGCCTGTTTCAGAAGCTCGTCCTTTGCTGTTGTAAGTTGTTTGTTTAATTTCTTTTTATCTTTAGCAGATGAGATGGTTTTGTAGAGGTTTTTGAAGATTTGTTTAATTTGTTTACTGTCAAGTTTGAATCTGATGTTTTTGCATTCTTCAGTATATGAGTAAAACGGACTACTGGGATCTGAGATGATAGAATATGTGAGATGTTTAAAAACATTGGGACCTCTTAATCCCCAAAACCTTGTGAATGCCACATGAGTAACACAACTGTATTTATAGAGCCATTCATAGGCTTTCTCCAAAAGCAGAAACATACAAGGTTTAATATCTTTTTCCCTCTGCAAACACGGACTGTTGTAGCTATAAATCAAAATGAGTTTCACTGAACCTGGAGTGCTAAGTAGAAATGTATCAATATCTCCTAATAACCTTTCTTCACTATGAGTTGTGTCTTTACATTCATAATCTGGATACACATCTTTTATTATCGTTCTATCACCATTTTTCATAAAAATAACAGCACAAGCAAATTGTTTATTTCTATCCCTGTGTCTTTTTAGGTGAACACTTAACATAGGTGTCCATGGCATGTTTGCATATAATGAATTATTTTGTAATGTTGAACACTAATTCCATTTTAATTTCATCATGTGATGGAAAAGCTCAGCCTTTGGTTTTTGATCTGTCTCTTTTTTCCAAAGCCATTCTAAATACTGAATTCCACTGTTTATATCAATACTTGATTTCAGAAGTAAAATCTCTGAACCAAGGTTGCAAAAAACTGCTGCTGGATGATAAGAAATATAAAGAATCCTATGTTTAGTTAGATTTGGAAAGGTCAGTTGTTTCTTTAGGTAAGGTGAACTACATGTAATACTACTACTATGTAATTTGCTGTCAACATTACACAACAATCTCAGTATATATCTATGTGGGTCAGCCATGATTTTCCAAATCCATTCAAATTCTTGAATCTTGGTCATGTGAGTGTTCCAAAACATATAATAATTTCCAGTTTTTTCAATTAGGTTTTGGACATCAGTCAAGACTGCACTGCTGGTCCAGAACCCTGGGTAACAAAAGATATTCCATTACACCCACATTGTTAGTAAACTGTTCACCTATAAAATTAAACATAGGTTTAAAATATTTACAAATAGTAATTTTACGGATATGCAGAATACTGTGATTGGCAAAATAAACTTTGTGGTAATTGTATTGGTATTAGAGATGTACTGTATTATTTTAATACTTACAGTATGCAGGTGTCTTTACTGGAGAATAAACAGCTGAATTCTTCTGCAAAGGTGTTCTGCAGAGGTCTAGGTCTATGTAGGTGTTGATAAAAGACATTAAAGTGTTTTAATATGTAAAAAAATGTTTTTACTTATATATAATTTATATATATAATTTTACACATTTGTTTTAATCAAGTTATATTAACTTGACAACTGTTGAAGTTAAATTTAGTTAAAAAAATGTTCTTATTTGTTTTTACAACAAAATGTTGCAATGGATTATAATCATACAGTATTAAAAATATTGATCTAATTTGGTTACTATTATGATTTTTTCTTTTAGTGGCATTTACTGAAATAACTGAAGGCAGTTGCAATTCATTCTGTTTGTTTAACCCATGGTTCTGTATGCAGTAAATACTTAATTTACCTTTTGATGAACAGATCTGTAGTTGGATTAAACAGAGAGAAAACATGTCTTTGGTCCTCCTGTAGTCTGCTTCTGAGTGGCTTAGTAAGGGAACATTTCAATCAATGATTAGTTCAATTCAATTAATTACACATTTAAGTCAGTTTGAGTTTCCCAGATTGTGAAATATTTCTTAATTTTATAAACCAAATGAAGAAACTAAAAAAAAGCACACATCAAAACTAATAAATGATTCCAATGTAAACCCAGAGAGAAATATTAAATCAGATTATGTGAAAATACATAACTGTGGCTGACGTGCTGTTCAATAAACTAGGTTATATTTATATTAAAAAAATTCAAATTAATATTTTATCTGGAATTTTTTTTATTTTAAACTAAATAACTATACATTTTTATTGGAAATTTAAGTTTTGCGAAATAATTCTTCAATTATTCAGAACTATTTTATGGTTTAAAACAATCATCATATGCAGAGATATCCACAGTAGAAGATTAACCTGTTGAAAATGGTATCCCCTGAACGGGGGGTTGCTGACAGGTCTCTTCTGTGTTTTAAAAACATTGTAACTCTTTCACCGTTTGCATGAACAAAAAAATTCAGAGATTCTGCTCTTCTGGACGATAATTAGGTCGTTATGTACCACACAGTATGTGTTCACAGTAGTGTTATTAAAACAAAAGTTAGTTGCTAACGTTCAAACATTTGCAGTTGTAAAAAATAGTTGAAAGTGACAGCTGGAATATAGCATAATAGTAGACAGTTAACAGTGAAAAATGATAACAGTGGTTGTTTACATTGTTTACATTGGAGGAGTTTACATTGTTTACATTTGAATCATATAAGCAGTCTCCATTGCTCTATTTTACACATTAATTCAAAACTATATTTTTTTGCAAACACTATGAATAAAAAAAGTAAAATTTGTACATAATTGCTGTGACTTACCAGACTGGGCAAGAAGGACTGAACCACCCCAGCAGGGGTAGGCAAAGCTTGTTTGGTACAAGAAATCTCTTACTCTCCATTTTTTGCAGAAAACAATGTCTGCCTACCCCTGCTGGTGTATTTAATTTATTTTTTCTTCTTCTCTCTGTTGTGTTGTTATATTTTTCCTGTTTTGTGCTTATTAGCAAAGAGAAACGCATTAAGGTTTTGCCAGTCTGGGTGTGTGCTGGCTTTTAAAGTATCTCTCGTGTTGACGTAAATGGGCGGGATTGCTGCTCTTCAAGTTATTAAAGTTGTGGCACAGTGTCACTAATTTGAGACTCTGTCTTAGAAAATAAACAGATGACTTAGGAATCTTTGCTTCTGTTTTAAATTTATTCTAACTTTACTGTAAGAAGAGACATAGCTCAGTGGAGCTGGTAAAGAAAATGTTGAATTTTAAGTGAGAAATGACTCAAATGCAAACCTGGACAGGCCCAATCATCTGCTTGTATGTTGTTTTGTGGCATTTCCGTATTTCAGAAATGTCTGGGGCAAATGTGGCAATTGACAGCATCTAGTTAGATAGAGTGAAGAGCTTTACATTGTAAAAGTTGTTTCACAAGAAAATAATGTCTGATAGTAATATGATAAATTTATTGCTTAAACAGGTGTATTGGCTGATTCACTGATGGTAAAATTTGTACCTACAAAGCAAAGAAACTAGAAGTAGGCACTGAGAGGAAATTATTTTCAAAAGGGGAACAACAAACTAATAAAATGTTTCCATTTCTTATATAATAAAGTGTAATAAAGTAAAGTAAGTTGAGGTTGGTGAAGAAGAGTCAGTGAGTCACCATGTACCCACCTTTTGTTCCACAGCACGTTTTATACACACACACCCAAAACCTGGCAGTCAAAGCTCCATCATGTGATTTCAGTGAAAACCTTTTACATTGTTCTTATGGTAACTTGAACTTGTTCTGTGAATTATTACTTGAGCAAGTGCGTGCATGGGCATGGTTATACAGTATGTAGAGTATGTACAATATGTTCATGGTTATTTCCAGCAACGCCCAGGAATAAAGGTCATTTAAGCACAGTGTGATTCATTTATTGTGATTTGCATTTCCAGAACACAACAATAAACCCTGAGAAGGTTTTTCAGTACAGATACAGCCCAGAAATGTATTTAGACCCTGGTTGCTTTGATGGAAATGCAGATAGAACTGAAGTTCTGCAAAGTGTTTGTGTTCACAAGAGAAAACCTATTTCTAATAATTTGAAATAAGATTTACATAAAACTTTACAGTTACCTGTGTTAAAGCTGTTCTTCACTTATAGATTTTTACTATTAATCTTTGCTCAACTCCACATTACAAAGCATGCTTTGTTTCAGTATTATCCCAAAACTGTACAAATATTGCACATCTGTCCAACCTTGAGGAACTATTTCCCAGACTGATGTTTTTTAGGCAGACCAACCAATGCATTCAGAGTCGACACCATTGTCTGTTGTAAAGACTATGATTCTGTGATAACTAGTGATTGTATTAGAGTTCTTTTATTTGTCAATGTTGTTTCCATATTAGCTTAGTATTGTCCACTAACACAAGAAGGCATCACATACTGTAAATTGAGTGTCCTATTGTGGAAGGAGGATACTGGGATATATGCAGGAGCAGTGGCAGAGAAACGACAGCCAATAAGAGAGGCACACAACTCCTTATTAGGCTGAGGAGAAACAGGTGTGTCAAGCTGCCTGGTGAGACTGAACTGTGCTGGCCTCCATCCACAGTGTGGTGGTGTTTTTGGGAGTTCACTCACCTTTATAGTGGCATGGTTTGTGTTGTATGGCCGTTAACCTACATTGACATTGATTGTGGCCTCTTCATTGAAGCCCCTGCTTTAATTTGTATTGGTAATGGTGGGGTGTGTGTAATACCCTTGCAGAGGGATCTCCCAGAGGAATTAGACTCATTAACAATACTCTGATTTTATTCATTACATAGGAATGTCCAAAAACAAATAATGTATAGATGTACAGTTTGTATGTATGTGTATATACTGTATAAATATATATAGACTGGCAACCCGTGTACCCTGCCACCCTGATTGGCTCCAGCACCCCCACGACCCTAAAGCGATTGGAAAATGAATGAATGTATACTGTAAGTATAGAGATTTCTAATCCTGTCTTCAGTCAGCCATTATGGGTGGGTGCCATCCATTAGCATGTGGTTCATCTGTGCTGCCAGACACTCATGGGGTGAAGTGAGAGTCTTGACCTCTTTGTTTGGCAGTTTCTAAGACTATGGACACACATCACACCTTGAGCTGCCTTGGGATCAGCTGATTGGTGTCGGTGTATGGTCATAATAGACTTTCTGAGGGTATTTTGGGTGTTGGAGGGGCAGAACGGTGGCGTGGTGGTTAGCACTGTCGGCTCACAGCTAGAAGGACCTGGGTTTGGGTGCCTTTCTGTGTGAAGTTTGCATGTTCTCCCTGTGTTTGCGTTTCTTCCGGGTACTCTGATTTCCTTTCACCATCCAAAGACATGCATGTTAGGTTGATTGGTTACTCTAAATTTTCTGTAGGTGTTAATGTGAGTGTGCATGGTTGTTTGTGTTGGCCCTGCGTTGGACTGGCGATCTGTCCAGGCTGTACCCCGCCTCTCGCCTGAAGGTGCTGGAGCCGTGGAATGCGCGGGTCGCGGTGGCTACAGATAAGTGGGAGATCAATGGGTTAAGCGTCACAGGTTTGAAACCCAGTGTGACTCCTCCATCCTCTACCAGGTGTAAGTCTCTTAGCGTAAAAGCGTCTGCAAAGTAAAGATGACGGATAGATGGGTGTTGGAGGGGTCCTAGGTTTCCAGCTGATCCATTTATTCATTTTTTATTTTATTCTATTTAGCCTGCAAGGCCTGCATGGACTGTGCGTGTAGTTAGGGCTTGGTACCTAATCTTATAGTGTGAAGACGATACCCCCCCCCCCAACCTGTCATCCTGGCGTCACCTTGCCGTAGCATTTGTGATGTCTAGTTGTCTAGAAAGAAAAAAACTACTAATCTTTGTGGTTTGTTCAAAAATTGTAGCAGAATCTCTACTTTTCAGAAGAATCACTAGAAGACTAGACTTTAACTTTACTCCATGACTTAATTTCTAAATACAAAAGAGAAAAGGAAAATGCAGTGTGGATTGTTCTTGGAGGAAAGAAGAAAAAGGCCCAACACAAAACCAAACCCTTTTTATTCTTTTTTTAGCACAACATAAAGGCATTCCTGGTTTTAAGTTAAGAAACTCTGACTAAACTGGAGTCACGCACAGTTGCATTTGTGACTTACGTCATGTGGAAAGTACCTGAGTGTCCAGAGCTTTGAGTTATGTTCACCCAGCTCATTGTTTTTCTCTTTCTCATTGACTGACAATGTATTTGTAATGGACGCTGCGAAGAGATGAATATGTTGTTGGAAAAACCAAAAGTGAGAAAACCCCCCTGAATATGGTAAAACTACAAATGAACTTTCTGTATCCAGTCGTGAGCTAGGGAGCTGGGAACCAGCAAAGGACCAGCAAAAGAGCTACTCATGTATTGCCTAGTTCTTTTTTACATGAATCTTATTTTACTTCTGACTTGCGCTGACTGTGAGTTAAGGAGGAATCAGCCACCGGCGCCTTCACACATGAGCAATTCATTTGCAGTCAGGACGTGGAGGGGTGAACATGTCCTGGTCTGACTGCAGCTGGGAGGAACTGCTCTGCAAGGTATGAGAGCTCAGGGACGAGGGAGCAGTAGAAAGCTTTTTGTTTCTGTTTATTGTGTTGATCTTGAAATGTGACGAACTGAAACCTGTAGATAGTTTTTTTTTATTATAGATTTATAACATAATTAATATTAAACAGGTCAACACTGTTGTGGAATTTGTTCATTTTAGTGTTACTATACATGTGCTAAAGTTCATGTGTTCCTAGTGCCTCTAGATAATGTGAGACTTGTTTTACTGTCTGTGACAGCAAATAGAAAAGAGACCAGGAGCCACTGACTCTGACCATGAAGGTAGAAAACGTAGCTAGGGAGGAGAGTTGATAATTATTATTGTCTACTAATTCTTTTATAATAAACCTTCTTAAAAGACCATGATGGCAGAAATTCTGATCATTTCTACAACAAATACAACATTAACATATGAAAGAAAGACAAGAAAAACACTGGTAAATGTGAATGTTTATTATTTTTACATTCAAATTTTATATCAGTTCATCAGATAATTGCATCTTATGAACTTGCTGGAGGCGCAGGGGGCTGTTGCTTCTCAGACCGGACTCCAACTCATCTCTAAAAAGATGAACTACTGCACTGTTGAATTGTTCAGTGACTAAACTGTCATCGACCACTTTATTCCACTGCTTTTCCAGGATCTCACAAACTCTGCCGTGCACTTCTGGCACAAATATAAAAGTACGAATCATCTGAAAGCCTCGATCCAAATGATCCTGACGCAGAGCAGATGACTTTTCTGCCAGACTTAACAGAGATTTCTTTGCAGATTGAATCTCCTTGTGGAGTTTTTCTTTATCGTTACTATGCGACAGTGTGTTGTAGATTCTTCTCATATTAAACATGCTCCTGAATGTTTTTAGATCCAGTTTGAAAGGGATGTTTTTCTCAAGACATGGATAGAAAACATTTGTGGTGGGACATGAGATGGTGGAGCAGGTGAGATTTCTAAAAGAATTTGGACCACTCAGTCCCCAGGATTTTGTAAATGCCACATCAGTATTAACTCCATAATGTTTGTACCATTCATGAACTTTGTATAAAAGCTGAAACATACAAGGAACAATGTCATTTTCCCTTTTTAAACACGGACTATTGAATGTATAAATTAAAATACGCTGCACCGTTGTTCCTTTCTGTTGTAGAAAATCATCCAGTTGTTGAATTAAAACTTCTTCACTGTGTAAAGTCATTTTACTGATGAATTTACTTTGACCTTGTTCATTATTCAGTGCACCTGAGTTTTTCTTCTCGTTGTAAAACTTTGGATAAACGTTCTGAAAAATCTTTTTGTTGCCGTTGTTCATGAGGACAATGGAAAATGCATATTGTTTGTCTCTCTCAGCTTCTTGTGTATTTGAGTATTTTATTAATGGCAGCCACTCGTCATCTAGACACTCGACATTATCCTCTGCTGCTCGATAAGAAAACTCTTCCATTAGACTTCTATATTTCTCTGTTATGTTTTGTTTCCAGCTGTTATGTAACAACGTAATTGTCATTACATCTATATCCTCCTGATTTGATAAAGCACTGGCAACACCAGAGTTTGTGATTTTTGATTTCTCAGTCTCCTCTAAGTCTTGACCGTGCCCAGAAAGAACATCTTCATTTGTTTGGGGAAGTTGAGTTTTATTCTGTTCATTAAGACGGTTGATTTGATCTTTATGTTGGTTGTTATTAATGATTTTCTCTGTGCTGAAGTGATGTTCCAGTAGTTTGGTCTGAGACATTTCTCCTGTCAAAGCTAAAACATACAGCGTCCTGGTAATGGCATGAGGCTGGTCAACAGAGCAACACGGTTTGGCAGTAGAAAGGTTTGGCTCCAAGTGTGTCGATCTCTTACTGCTTGTGATAGAAACCTGGTGGAAGAATCAGTTAAATACTCCACACTACAAAAGTGGGTGGAGTAACCGTATTTAACTTCATATTGTCCTTTTGGCAGGAAGTGACCATATATGGAGTGAGTCAGCCAGGAGCTGTGACATTTATAGGAAAAAGAAACCTAATGTTACATTAAACATTGTATTTAACTTCATATTGTCCTTTTGGCAGGAAGTGGCCATATATGGAGTGAGTCAGCCAGGAGCTGTGACATTTATAGGAAAAAGAAACCTAATGTTACATTAAACATTGTATTTAACTTCATATTGTCCTTTTGGCAGGAAGTGACCATATATGGAGTCTGTCAGCCAGGAGCTGTGACATTTTTAGAAAACAGAAACTTCATGTTACATTTAAGTGATCCAAATTATTTTCAGGGCCTAAGCTATTCCAGCATTTTAAGCCTGTGTAGTGATTTCTACCTGTATACTGTGAAATAAAAAAAAAACCTTCAAACTGCATACACAGTTTTAAAAATAAATCAAAAGACATTTATTGTTTTTTTTTCAGGTGTTGATGGTAAGGAACAAAAATCCAAAGGCAATGACATGATTACATTGTGTCTGGATACGCTGAGGGAGCTGGCAACAATATCCTTCTGTACTTATGATGAGCATTTGCAACGTGGTAAAAAGACAATCTATAACAATATAACTTCTCTTCTAGATAAAGTTTGTGAATAACTGTTGGACTGAAGTTGTTAAAAATAGTGTAATGATACCTATAAGACAACAAATAACTGCATACTTTAACACTTATGTTGTTCATAGTTTTTGGGACATAACAGACACACATTACAACTTGTAAATATCTTTAAATGATATAAATGAAATTATTGTTCCTGAAATGTGTCCAAAACATCAAATAACGGTTGTAACTGGAAATTAATATTTTCTAGATGTTTTTTCAGTGAATTAACATGTTTTTTATTAATACCACTGACAGGTTTAGCCTAAGATTTGTTTCTTATGTCGCCCTTCTCACCTGACACAGGCACAAAGCAAAGATTTGAATGAGGAATTTACAGTTGAGAAAAAAACAACACTGATGGGTGCTGGGCCTTATTTGTCTGCTGTTAAACAGCAAACAAATAAGTCCCAGCACCTGCTCGGCAGATCTCTCTTTCTTACAGGGGGTGAGGCTTGAGCCTCTGCCAGCTGTGGGTGATTTTCACAGAATTTACAGTAAGAGGCTGGGCACTTCCTCTGTCTCTCTCAGCAACCATGTGTGTGTTCTCGTGGTGCTGTGTGTGCTCCGTATATTGAACACACCTCACATTTTATTTTTATTTTTAGTTCAACGCCCTTGAAGAATGTATTGCTGTGTGTGACTTCCCTTTTTTGTTGCCACCCTTGAGCCAGAGAGGGTCTCACGGCAGTTTTTATCATTTTTTTACATAATTGTTACATCTGTTGTAATCTTAATGATAATTTACTTAACCCTCCTCTTGTGTTAGGGTCGAAACCGACCCGTTTTGAAGTTTTAGATGTATGTAAGTTCCACATACATTTGTTTATTGTATCAAGGCTTTTTGACTTTGTCAGAAATCTCTATTTAAACAAAATAAAACAAACAAAAAAAATTTACAAAATTTTAAAATACTCTAGTGAAAATAGTAACACTCGTGGTGTTCGGGTCGTTTTCGACCCAGTTATAATTTGAGGTTATAAAATGCTAATTAGAGCAAAAACTTCAATCATAACGCGGGGGTTACGGTGTAACCCCGGTTCTCTGAGTGACGAGACTGTCTCTCCAGCTCGACGCCGCTTGGTGTCGGGTTCCGATCAAACTATATCACTGGGCTCACGTTTCCGCGACGGTTAAATACCTCCCGCAGGAGGCGTGACCGGAAGATCCGGTGTGTCTTAAAGAAGTCTCCAAGCGCCC
>JAUMTR010000002.1:8637850-8666568 GCA_032270685.1 Microctenopoma stevenorrisi | reverse complement strand
ACCTCCAATCACCAACCTGAGGGTTCCACAGGGTTTATAAACCTGCTCCTCACACCAGTCAGTCAGACTTGAGAAAGACCTCTGGATAGAAGGGCGAAATGTCGTCAAGAAACCTACAAGTCCAGTTGTATTGGATAAACCTTTTTTGATATAACCATGACCTGGATGACTGAGAACCTTCACAGATATTTTTATTTGTGCTTTCGTTCATGTATGTAACTGTCTTCGGCATAATCATGGAACAAACTAAAGATAAGTTTACAAAGAAACCACATTTACTTACAGTATTTTTTTTTGGTCAATGTCCTTTTTAGTAACATTTGAGCAGAAATGATCACTGTTGCCACAGGAGTCTTTGTCAAGCAAAGACAAGCAGTCAAGGATCCTTTCTTTGTTCTGCAAAATTTTAACAAAAAGAAAGACTTATTGACTTGGGCTGAAATTAAAATAGATCACATTAAAAGTAAATAAATGTAGATACAGTACTCTTGGGGTGGGAGGTGTTGATCAGTAAAGTCGGTAGATGACATGTCTCTGTCTAAACCAGGAGTCTCAAACTCAATTTACCTGGGGGCCGCTGGAGGTGGAGTCGGGGTGAGGCTGGGCCGCATCAGGATTTCCACAAGAAAAGCGCTGATAAAACATTCCAATGTTCTCGAATATCTTTATCTTTAACACAAAATAATAAATTAAATAAATACATAAAAAATGAATAATAATAAATAAATAAGTGAGAAATAAATAAAATAATAATAATGATCATACCGCAGATACAGACAACTGAAGAAACCACATATTGACTGTCTGTCGAGAAAACAAATCATTTTTATTATTTATTATTATGTATGTATTATATGTATGTATTTATTTTTGCAGGCTTTGAAAGAGACATCTTTGGGGCTCTGTGTTATGTGATTCTACTTGGAGTCACTCCCGAATTCAACTTTAACCCTTAGTTGGGCGCATGCGCAGTTCTGCTCTCCGATTGTAACTGCAGTTATTCGAATTTCTCAAGTGTCGTGTAAACGCACTTACTGTTAAGTTTCAGTTTCACTTGCGATGCGCCTACAATAAGAAGGTCGGAGTTTCTGAGAAGAACAAACACACAGCAGCTCTCGGCCATGATGGAGATGGCTACAGACACAGGCTGGATCACAGATCACAGCGGAGGACTGTGGGCGCCGAGCGGAGTCAGCGGCTTCGCAGCTTCTCCTTCAGCTCCGCACACAACAGGTGTCATTCATATTATCTTGCGGGCCGCACTAACATTAATCTTTCATATTAAGACGGGGGCTGCAAATTACCGTCCCGGGGGCCGCAGTTGGCCCGCGGGCCGTGAGTCTAAAACCCCTGGTCTAAACTTTGTTCTCTGTCCGGCATTGTGAGGAAGAATTATTTAACCACAGCTGGGAAAACAACCCTGAAAAGTAGTAGAAGTAGACTGGATCTGAATTTTTAAAATATATTTATACATTTTGTTATAGGATTACATTAAGAACTAGAAAGTTCCAAGGGAAACTTTGAAGGTCACTACGAGAATTACACCGACAGAACCAGGACAAGTGTCTCTCTCTATACATGTAATTTTGTCATGAAATAGCGAAGAATGAGCGTTTGGCAGCGATTTAGAAATATGGCTCCTCTCTTGGCTTGTGGTGAAATTTCTTCCTCAAATAAACAGGATTTAATAGGGAGCTCAGACACCAGAGTGTCAACTAAAAATTACATGTGTCAACACAGGACAAATTTTTCTTACGTTTTGATATATAATTTGTTAATGAAAGGTAAAAATTGACTGATAGAGAGAAGAAATACACAAAAAGAGTTGATAAAGACTTATAAAGTAATAGCACACATCACGGGACCGAGCCGGTCGATTTGATGTATAGTTTGTGTGGTATCTCTTGCCCGTTCAGGCCGCATTCCGGTTGACGGAAGAATTAGATATCAATCTATAAAATAAATCTATAAAGAGACCAGTTTAGAGGTGGAGAACAATAGGTGCCTCCATTAAAAAATTTTAATGGCAGGCACCTAATAAAACGTGATAAGCTATAAACTGGATCATATAAGCACTCTTTATTGAACAGCTCTTTTACTTAACAATACAAGGCTACACTTGAGAAAACAGGAGAAGTTTAAAGATGTGACTCACCTGACTGGGTCTGAAAAGTTAATGATGGGACTCCTCGTGTCGAGGCTTCGAAGCGTGTGTCGAGGCTTGCTTCAATGACGTATGTGATGAGGTAATAAGCCTTGTTTGTGGGATGTACCACGTGAGTGGTTCGCGGTTTAGTGTCCAGAATATATAGTGTAATGAAATGCAACGGAGTTTCCCCGCAAGTTGTCAGTCAGGCTCAAAGACACACATAAATATTAAGTGGATTTATTCAGCTCAGTTTAGAAACTATACACATAAAACTAATGTCATCATAGCTTGACACACAAAGACAATACTTAGTTCCCTGGCACATTTTATTCCCATGCCAAACTGTGGCAAGACGATTTCAAAGAACAGCAACACATCTGCCCTCCTTACCATCTTTGACCAGCAGGCGTTTGTGAGCACATGAAGCCAGAAATGAGTCCTCGAGAAATGACCCATTTTGCGAACCAATTGGCTGCGAGGCTTCAAAGCTTCACAAGGCTTCATCTGACCATCACTACTAAAAACCTTGCCTGGCCCAAGCAGGGGTAGGCAAACTTGTTTTATACAGAAAATTTAGAAAAGAAGAAAAGTAATCTCTTACTGTCTGATAAGAAAAACAAATCTGACTAATCTATATTTAGTGTACAAATGTTTGCCTACCCTTGCTGTGTCAACAAGAGGACTTGGTTTCTGTGTTGGCTCTATCTAAATCCTTGCCTTGGCCAACTCAAACACACATACCTACACCCTCACACATCCACACTCATGCGCTTTGACTGACAGGTTTTTCTGGTTTACAGTCATTACTGACAATTGGTTTCACATTTACTTATTTGCATTTATAGGCTTGTTTCAGATAATTCAATTCTGTTATGAGAATAAACTCTACAATTTATCAATTTCTTATAAAATTTGCTAAAGCTGTGATCACAGCAGACACCTTTTCCCAAAGAGCTTTCGCTGTGTCGAGTGTCTTGCTCAAGGACACACCTGGTATGGGGGAGTCTGGACTGTGTTTCAGTGTTTTGATGTTTCAGGAATGTTGTCAGTCCTGATCGATGACAGCTGGAATTAAGAAGTTACCACAAAAACAATGTAAAAGATTTCCACTGAAATCACATGATGCAGCTTTGACTGTCAGGTTGTTCTGAGTGACAGTCATTACTGACAATTGGTTTTATGTTTAAAAGGGTGCCACAGCCCATCCTTCATACTAGGTGTGTGCCACACATAATAATAACTTTATTTAAAAGGCACTCTTCAAAACGCGTGTTACAAAGTGCTTTACATAGACATAAAACGCATAACAATTTAAACAAGAAAGCCTTTAACACACTACAGTATATGATCTGTTGTATCGGGCAGTTCAGTATTGGCATGGAACCATCAATCCAAGCACTCATTACATCTTGCACTTGTTGTTTGTGTCCTTGATGTTCGTCCGTGTACATTCACATGGAGTCATATTTACAGGAGAGTCAGCCAAGAACACATCATCAGAGCAGCTTTTTTCACTTTAGTAAAGCTTCAGTATAATAAGGGACTATTCTCTGGCGTACACTGCCACCTTGTGACAATTTATTTAAACTACAGTAGAGAAAGTCCTGTCATCATAACACACAGTGTTCACACTACAAGTGCTTCATTAAGATGTAAGCTGAAAGGAAAGCTAATTAAAGTCTAAGTCAATCAAACATATACACTGAGACTACAACATCTGTAAAACTGAAATAAATGCCCTTTGGTACAGGTTCAAAGTTTAATGTTCGAGTTTGCAGTGTCGACCCACACCATAAAAAATCCACTGTCCTGCCCCAGTTACGTTTTCACTCAGCCTCTACCTCTAATTGCCTTGTTCTTATTTAGTACCTGGTCCAGCTCTTTTCACACTCACTCGCTGCTCCTTCAATGTAATCACCTCCAGGACAGCTGACAGTTTTGGCTGTGCCCAGGACAACTTGATCTCCCACCAGGACTAGGTGGTCAAAGAAAACAACATAACAAATACAGCGTACAGCTTCAATTAAAACAGAAATTAAATCAAGTCTACTAAACGTCATTTAAAAGCAATAGCAAAAGCCGCATGGAGCGCTGGCCTGGGAGCAGCCGCCTTTTATGGTTGGTTCTGTAAGCCCAGATCAGCCAGCAGGTGTGTGTCAATAATGTCCAAATGGGCCAATCAGTGGAGGCTCTGCACCTACAAGACAAATGGCAAAGGAAACAGAAATACAACAGTTATTGTACAACTGTCCCCCAAACCTCTCTGCACATGGTGTATGTAGTATTGAATGCCTCCTGCCTGCTCCTGTATTCCCCAGGGTACCACAATACCGCACCACAAAAGGGTTGCAGGACCTGATGGAGTCAGTCCCAGAGTACTGAAGGCCTCTGCTGATCAGCTCAGTTGAATCCTCCAGCACTTCTTCAACCTCAGGAGCAGGTGCAGAGGCACTGGAAAACATCATGTCTCCTACCACTGCCAAAATGTTCATCTCTAAAGATCAGTCACTCTCACCCCGCATTTGATGAAAGTCCTGGAGAGACTGCTACTGACTTACTCAAGACCTCTGGTGGAAACCTTGTCTGTCTTTCAGATTAGAATGATGATCATAAAATGATATTATAATTTGACAATGACAGTGTGAATGGTCCGTTTTAAGACTTAATAACAAGTTTCCGTTTGCTAAATGTTATGTGCGGGACATATGTAACACAAACATTCAGCACTGGGTGGAGCTGTCTGCACAACACAGAAAGGAAAGAGGTGACGGAGAGGTATTATTAGTGTGTGGTGACATAAAACCCAGGCCGTCTCCAAGCTAAACGAGGCAGCCACATTCTGTGGAGTCGAGCTGGCTTTAAGTGTTCATTTATATTACTTTCACTAACAAACATACAACGTTTCCTAGAGTTTGAGATGATTTTGTTTGCAGCATTTACAATAGTTGTATCGTTGTATCTAAGATGTCTTTTAAGCCAAACGTGGCCACGTGAACTGTTAGGCTAGATCTCTGGGGCGTGAGCAGGCTATTGTTTTTGCTACACACTATGTCTGAGAAATATAGTTTTTGGCAGCTTACATAACATGTCAGCTAAACAGAAGAGACACACGTTTGCACACGTTTCAGGAAATATACAATACATCAGTATTTTAGAAGGTTGAAAGTGTTGTCAGGGGGCAAGCAGTCGGGTCAGAGTGTCAAGACCTATTTGTTGTTCTTTGTTTGTGTGAGTTGGTCTACGGGGTGTTACACATGCACCTGTGTGTGTGCAATTACGTGCATGCATGTACTGCATCGCATGTGCGAGTGTGTGTGTGTGTGTGTGTGATTGCCTGGTGTTGCAGCAGAATCAGTGTGTCAAACACTACAAAACAGTTGCCCTTAGAAACACCTGCACGAGGTCCTGGTATGACGCTCCACGAGATGAGAAATGTCACTAATAGGCTGTCTAAGTGGTCAAATAGTGGATAATTACAAGGCAATAATGGACACGTGGTATTGTGAGGTTAGTTTTTTCATTCAGTGCAAAGTCATTAGAGTTTGCTCATGCGCCTTATAATGTCCCTGAGAAGATATCAGCAGTTAAGATTTATTTCTAACATGTGCTCTTGTTGACCAATTTGTAGCTTTCCTTTCTGTCATTCCTAGACAGCAATAGTTTGTTGTTGAAGTGCGTCTGTGACAATGTGGCCGACACAGAGCTAACCGCTCTCTCTGAACTAAACACTGTTCCTACTTCCTTTGCCATTGAAGAGCCTTTGTTTGCTTTTTCCCAGTTTCTTCTTCCTTCTCTTGTTTCCTCTCATCTCTTTTATCTATTTCAATTTCCTTTTATTATTTTTTTTTCAGCACAGCAATAAAGAGGATTGCAGGTATCCATAGCAACATGTTTGCATGTGTTGTATCACTGTGTGTGCGTGAGACTGCGTGTGTGTGAGACACAATGTGGTAATTACCACAGCTTACCTCGGTGCTAATTAACCATCGCCGTGGTAATTGGAAGGGTCAAGTGAGCAGGATGATTGGCTCACCTTTCTGTAACATCCACCACTCTCCTCCGCCATCCCTCGCTCCTATTCTTCTCCACTGACAACTTCGCTACTCCACCTTCACCCCTGTAGCTCACGCTCTTTCCCTTCTGTCCTCTGCTCCTGTTACTTTCTCTCTTTGGTCGTTTCTCTTTTTCATAACTTTCTCTCAGCCTCCACACACTCAGTTTTATACTGAATCCTTGGTTGTATCTCGCCGTGACTTTTTCATGCTGTTATTTTATTTCAGAACGTTATTGCAATCCTTAGCTGTTCCACCCCTCCTTTACTCACCTGCTTAACCTGATTTGACATACTGACAGCTGGCTGCCAACCAGGGGTGGAGCATTTGACCTTCACAGCCTCCACGTCTCTGCAGCAGCATCTGTTTAACTTACCTGGAAATGTTCACAGACACTGAGATGGTTTAGATATAGTGATAAACAGGAGCATTTGAACTCCTAAATGTGGAAGATGGCTTGTTGACTTGTTATTTCTGCTGTCAGTTTGGTATTTTTAAAACACCCGTGTTAAAGTTGTCACTTATAGAGACAAGTCCTACAGAAGTTTATCATTTAATCTAATCTGTTGGAAATCACCACTTGATATTATTTGCTTAAATCTAAGCGTATGGAGAACAAGCTCCTTGTGAGGTAATATGATTTGACACTTCAGGTGACTTGGGGACAAACTTAATATTTTAATCAAGTGCCCACTGATAGGCCTTGGTGGCCTTGAATGACTTGGCCCCTCACCTCGGGCACAACATCTGCCACTGCCCGTCTGGGATTTAATCCTGTCAGAGTTTTCTGTTCTCTGTGTCTGCTCCTCGACCTGTATTTCTCACCACTTTCCTTCTTTTGGAAGGGAAGAAAACCTTTATTCTCATTTAAAAGACAAGCTCGCCATAGAGGGGAAAAGTGAATATCAAAGGTATTTCTTCAAGCAGCATCGACATCTGGATTTCATCTTTTAAAACAAATTTCACTCTGTGTACAGTATAAAAATACATCGTCTCTGTACAGACTGTCCGTGTCTTTTCTCTCTTCTATCAGAGCTAAAGGTTGCCAAAGTGCTTTTTACGCATCACCCCTTATTTCTGTTGTATCGTTCCTTGTGGTTTTAAATTCTCCTCATCTTTCTTGTTCTCCAGGCTCATGAAAAGAAATCCAACTGCCCTTTAGGGGAAAGAGTAAAAAATAGTCCTGCAGCTTAAATCAGACAGAAGAATGGATGGAGGTCCTTAAGAAAGACGAAAAAGGTGGAGAGCAGAAACTAAAATGTTCACCAGAGCCCCGAGGTGAGGAAGCATTCAAATGTCTGTTGAGAGAAAAAGAGTGAGCTGTCGACATTACATATGGGCGTGCAGAGAGAAAGGAAGGAAGGCGAGCAGGAGCGATGGAGAAGAAGAGCTAAAGTCAAAAGTGTGCTGAAAGAGAGGTCAGGAGCGAGTGGTTGATGCAGATGGAGGACTGAGTGAAAAAGGAGCTGCAGAGCGAAAAGAAAAGATTGATGAGGGAGAGGACCCATGGAGAAAGCGATGAGAGAGCTGGAAGAGGGGAGATAAGGTGAGACGTGGGTTTGACATCATTACCGTCAGCAGGGCTTGTGTTTACCGCTCAGCTCCTGTTTACTGAGGAAGTCATACTGAGAGGACACCTGGTGAGCTTTCAACACACACACACGCACACATGCACACAGAGCAGCTGTCAAAGTGCTGCTCTCCATGGTACTGAACCCAACATAAAGGAGCCCGGCGCGGAGCAGAACGGGACAGGCCTCCTCGTCTGCGCTCTGTGAGGAGACGCTCCTGTCAGAGCGGGAGAACAAGGGAAGAGGGACCTGTGGAAAGAGGGAGTCTCTATATTTAACCGCTCTCCTCATTGTTTATTAATGAGCGGGTGTTTAGTCAGACCTGGGGTGCTGTTTAATGTATGATGACAACATTGCTCTCCAGGGACCTTTCCCATACTCCTCTCCCTGCGTTTTACATAACTGACACAAATGTGGGGGGATGGGTTGGGCAGGTTGGGCAGGTTGGTCATGGGCAGGGTGAGTGGTGGTGTGTAATTTAACGTGTGTGTGTGTGCGCGCAGACAAGAGGATATCCTCTCCCTATGCTCTCCCTATGCTCTCCCTGAGTGGCGTACACATGGGGAGGTTTAAAAATGGGCCACGCAGAGACTCCCATTTCTCCTTTACGCTGGAAGCAATTCAGAGATGCGGCAGAAAAGCAGCACTCTTCTTTTGATATGGTGCAGATCCACACATCCAAATAACAAAACTGACTTTTGTGCAGCGTCTTCATCGCAGCGTGTCTACTGGCAGAATTCATTTAGGCTTGGCTCACTTTTCCACTCGCAAGAAGCGGCCACTTCAATCGTGGTGTTACATTACACTGGTGTTCAGTCTTGTTTCTGTTTGCTCAGGCAGAGTACTGGCATTAGTAAAGGATAATCTTTCTTGTCTGCAGTTTGTACAAAATTCAGCGGCCAGTATCTTAACAGGAACTAAGAAATAAAATCAGATTTCGTGAATTCTGGAACTTCTTAAAGGTTGTTGTTAAACAGTTTTGTCCAAGCACCGTTTTGATGCTGATTATCATTTACTGTATATTAACGCCCGTTGTGTAACATGGCTGTTAATTGTATTAGATTAGACAGTGTGCTTATATATTTTATTATTTAGTTCTTACCAAATCAATTTTATATGGCACATATTTATTATGAATGCTTCATGGCCCGCCGCTCCACCACCACCACCGCCCTGCCATGCTGAAACACAGGACAGGACGTGCTTATAGTAGTCTGAACACACAGACAGTGACTGTTGAGTGGAGCATGAGGGACACGGGGTTGTCCTGCCAGATGTCCAGAAGACCTTTCTGGGTATGAAGCAGAGGAGTGAAAACAAACCAATTTGTTTCCCGATGCCAGGCCACACACACGCATGCACAGACACACAGGAGGGGTGAGTCACGAGAAATCGGGGCATCCGCTGAGCTTTAATGTGCTGAACAGACAGGAACAGGAGAAACGAGAAGAGAGTGGGAAGAAGTGCAGAGAAAGATGCAGAGAAAAACAGAAAAGGGCGGAAACGAACAAACAATCATCAGGTCCGTGAGGTAGCTGATGATTACGGAGGACTACAAGAACAATATACTGCAGCTTGAATGTAGCATAAATACATAATAATGTAACATACAGCGGAATATAATTAACACTCAAATCATTAGCAATTTAATGAAGCTTTTATTACTATGGGGACATTTAATTTGCATGTAGGAGACACACATACTGTACACACTAAGCATAACGTACAGTGCTCTGCAAAACAGGAAACTATTGCAGCCTTGATCAGTTCTGAAGAACGGGTTCGGTAACATTAGCACCTGCGTGAGTGAGTGAGTGTGAATTCATAGAAAGTCAACAAAATGACAAAACCACAGAACAAATTAGTTATGTGGCCTGTACTACTGACTGTACTTCAATGAAATACTACTGACTGTACTTCAATGAGACCGAGTAGAAGATGTAAAAATAAATGAAATAAAGAAATAAAAAAACATCTGACATTTTTATAAAGGTTTCAGCAAAGTTACAGTATTCTTGGGTTAGTCATCAGTGACTTTTGTCAAAACAACTCAGCACGGCTTCTGTTCATTTCTTCGTTTTTATGTTGTTAACATCTCAGCATCAGTGTCAGTGAACCTCAACCATAGCTGAAGTGAAGGGTCTAAAAAGGGCAATGGTTATGTTTTTGTTCTTGCTGATGGGAGAGTCATACCTTTTATTTCCAGACAGGAGAGACTTTCAGTTTTTCTCCTCTCAGATTTTAGGTGGAGCTTGAAAGTGAATCATGTAGAAATAATCTATCTCTGTATAAATATAACCACAAACCCTGGAAAAGTGGCACCCAATTAAACACGGAAGACATTATACATTTATCATTCATTCATTTGAATTTATTTACTATGGAAAGTTCATTTAATCTTAAGGCCCGACCTTAATCAAAGAAAAGGACAATTAGGGTCTGTGGAGGTACGCTGAAGAAATGAAGGACATTTCTAAAGAGACGCTGGTGCTCACCAGGATGGAGAAGTATTTCCAACTTAAACCTCGGTGAAGGAAGAAAGGGAGGAACATTTCATTACTGGTCTTTATGTAACAGGTGACATGAACATCTGAGATGCATCCCCCATGTGTACATATTTTTATGTGTGTAGGTGTGTGCTGTACAGTAAAGATCCTCTCAGTCCGTGTTTACATAAGCGTAGATCTGACTGTTTTACTGCTCCGTGGCATCAGGAAAGCCCTTTTCCACCCACATCCTTTGCTGCAGTCTGTTTGAGAGAACCGGGTCCACACACACGCACACACACGCACTATAACTGCCACATTGAATAATGAAACACGACCCTCTTGCTATGGCTTCATAAATATTACATCAATAATCTGACGTTAATGGGTTTTCCTTGCATGTAATCTAGCCTTCTTATTCTGTTCAAAGCAGCTACACAAACAACAGAAACTCAAAAGTCAGAACCTCATGAGTCCTTTCATACAGTTTGTTCTAAGAACAATAGACAACAATGTAACACACAGGTTTACAAAATGCATTTGTTTACAGTGTACTGTAAATAATATGAGTCTACATCATCAGAATTTTAGACAAAGCACAATGTATTTAGTATAATAAGGCCGGTAGATAATACGCTTTATGTTGCACCTTCTGTTTGCCACTTAGGTGTTGTTGCTTGCTCTGATATCGCACTGTGATCTCAGACCTCACAGCTGTTACAGCATGGGGAAAGCCCTTTGTACATCTGTGTGTGTGTGTGTTTACTTTTGTAATGAGGCTGCTGGTTTCTGGGGAAAGCCCAAGGGCTAACCTCCTCCCACTCACTTTTCTGGATACCTCTCTGTGCATCACCGTGTCTCCCTCTTCTTTTTGTGTGTGTGTGTGTGTGTGTGTGTGTGCTTTCAGATGTTATGTTCACACTTACTCTGCAAAAAGATCAGCCTCTGGATCTCTCACCCACTGTCAGTCACTTTCCTTTTCCTCCTCTGTGTCTTTTTCCCTACTTACCCTTTCTCAAAATCTATATCCGTTTTGTGTTTTCTCTCTGTCCCTTCCTTTCATCGCAGACTTTTCAACAGCCTAAAGTCCTCGCATCAAATTCTTTAAATACTTGTTTGGACTGGTGTGTGTGTGTGTGTGCTTGTTCTGTATGGCAGTGTGGACCAGTTTATGTGGGAGTGAAGACATTTAGCTTGGTATTTCACTTTATTTCTCGCACCTCTTCAGAGGGATTTTTTTGTTTTTGTGGTTTAAGAATGATCTTTATGTTGGAGGAGTTATAGTAAGGGTTGAGTTTAGGCAGTTCAATGCCGTGATTGAATTTATGATAAGAGGCGAGGGAATGCATTACATTAGGGAATGTCCCCACAAAAATACAAACATGAACATAGAGTTTCTAGTGAGGCATAATTAAGAGCCATTAACAGAGATTCTTATTTATAAACCACACTTCCATCCCTGCATTTCTACTGCGTGTAAGTATAAAAAAACAAATCCAGGCCTAAACCACTTATGTTGAGTGTTAAGGGCCAAATTAAGATTTTTATCCATTTGATAAAATCATAATCCATTTGCTTCCTTTTCTTTGTTAATGTGCTCCACAAACCAAACATCTTTCAGTAAATACATTTCCACAGCATTAACTCTGGACTTCTCCTTTGACTTCACTATTTCAGGCAGTTTGCTTCTTCCAGATTAACATAACTTATTTCAGTGTGTACACAATCACTTGGTAATTGATTTTGAAATGTCTATGATCATCCTTTTTATTGACCGTGCTTGTTGGTTCAGACTGAACAATTCCTTGACTTGCCATAAACATTTCTACCCCCCCAGGATGAAGTTTACTCACTTTGGTGATCCCCTCAAAGGTTGACTTATTTGGTGAAACCTATTTTCAACACTTGAACAGACTGACATTTGCAACATTCATCCCAGTGATTTAGGAATAAGGCTCTAGAGATGTGTCATTTTGTTTATGAAGGGGTCATTTGTGAGTTATAGCAACTTTGGCGATCCCATAACTTTTCATGTAGCTCCCTAATCATGGCAACCTAAGTTTGTCATAATGCTTTGGTTTGTAGCTAAACAATGTGCCTGCAAAGCCAAGCAGATTCCCATCAGCCTTAGTTCTACCCAGCAGAGGTTTAAGTACACAAACTCAAAACTCAAGTAAAAGTGCCTGTACTTGTCGGGAAAACAACTTTGCTACAAGTACCACTTCAAATACTTTTCTCTGTAAAGTATATGCTCTAAATGAACTTCACCAGGTACTTTTACAAGTATTTCACTAAACAGTACTTAAACAGTATTAAATTTATTACTGTTAATACCATCTGAAGCCTCTGTGGCAAAACTACCAGTAAAGAATATATGACCACCCAGCCTAAAACAACAAACACCAATTTAACATTTAATTCATATATCATTTTGTCAACAAACTTCTTTTTACGTTCACCTATCTAAAACTGCAAGCTGTTTCGCTCACTTGTCTGTTTCCACAGTGGGATCTCCTCTAAACACATTTCCACAATGTTCAACAGCATGTACGTCTGTTCCACTCGGGAGCTGAAGCAGATCTGCATCGTCATCCTACCTGCATCCTTAATCACAAAAACATGAAACAACAAGCGAGCAAGTCAATGTGACACCCACTCTGTAAAGTGCCAAAGAAAACCCCACGGAGGAGCAGTACACCTCCATGTCATATGACAGCGTTCACACCATTTATTTCTGAATTTATTCCCACCATTATCGACTAATCAGCCGTCTGCCTGTGTGTGGAGTGATACAGAGTGTGATGTGTGTGTGCGTGTGGGTGAGGTAATAAGTAAAGCCTGTAAGTAGCAGTGTGGTGGGAGGAAAGGTACTGGCTGTTACTGGATGTGGAGTGGGAGGCAGGCAGGCAGAAGCAGGGCTCCCCTGGTTACTGTTGCTCTGTGGGTGGCTACCAGCAGCCCGGCTCTCCTCTCTTCTCGACACTGTCACTGGGTTGAGGGGGCGATGGACGGGACTACCTCTCTCCATCTCGCTGTCTCTCCAGCTCATGCTCCACGCCTCCTTCCTGTGCCTATTGTCTTTTCTGCTCTTTTTTTTTCCACCTACACAATCTTTCACTTTCTTCTGACATCAGTTCCTACATCTTGTTCCTCCACTCTGTTTCTTTTATGGGTTTTGTATCTTTCTTTGCCGTAGCCTCGAATAGAGGTTTTTGCACTCCACAGTGGTCTGAGGATAGACCTTTTCTTCAATACTCCCCACCCACCTGCCTGGACCCCTGCTCCCCTTTACCTGCCGCTTTCTCCGCTATTTGCTTTTTCCTGTTTTCCTTTTTACATCGACCCTACAACAACCTAATAGCTACAGTTCACATATGCTTAAATATACATCAGCGTATCTCTGACTTCTTCTTTCATGACCAATTCTCAGTTTTATTCCTCTTTGCTTTGCTTCTTTTGGCCATCAGTTGATGTGTCACTGCTTTAGACCTGTTTTCTGAGTTTTGTGTTGTGCTATCTTTATTGCTGAATCCTGGCGCGTGTGTGTGTGTGTGTGTGTGTGGTCAGCTGTTCTTAGTGCTACACAGCTGATGTCAGATTGGATAGTCTCAAAGCAATAAGGCAGTAATCTCTTAAAGGCCCAGAGGCTTTTAAGTCCACACATTCTCTCATCTTTCTCCTCGTTCTTCTTTACCTCCCTCTCTCTTTCTTACCTTTAGAAAGAAAGAGCATATTACCTCTAAATGGATCTTTTGGTGCGGCGATGCCCTCCGAACACTCACACACACACACACACACACACACACACACTGATGCATACATGCGCGCTTGCACGCTCACAACAAATGCATGAACACACACTCATGCGCCTCTGGACGTTGCTCTGCACCCACCACCTTTATGAAGCTGAGAATTATCCCACCATAGGTAATCATAACCTGCCATACCTGGGACTCATACAAATACACCTTGGCCCTGTTTCTCTTATAATGTGTATACAGTGATCTAATATAGAGGCTGGAGGCCGGGGCTTGAAACCAGTGGGAATGCAGTGACCCAGTGCTCTTTTCAGTCTCTTGACTGTGTCACATTTTCGTGGCAGACAAAAGCAGCACAGGACAGACAGGACGGACAGTAACGGCAGCATATTTTTCTCATCTTTCTATGTGTTTACACAAAGGAAAAGCTTTAGAGCACAGAAGCGTTAAAACCGCGTCTTCATAGCGGCGTGCACAGAAATAGAAGCACGCTATGTCGTTTGATATAAAATGTGCGCTTAGGGTGAAAATGAAAGCAGGATGAGCAGACAGACAGGAACGAGAGCTGCCCCCATGCTGGCACTTATATAACAATATGTCTAGGATATATAGCACACAGAGGATCCATACTGGTGTTGGTCAACAGTAGAGACATTTAACACAGGCCTTCAGGAGTTTGTTGTGCTGATTTGCATTTGCATCCCACAACATTTTCCACTGCCCCAAAGTTCAGAAGAAACTTCTGCTGATACAGTAGCACTTCTACAAAAGTTTATATTTGGTACTCAAGTGCCAGAACTGCAACAGCTAGGAAAAGGCCTCAGTTACAAGCGTAGACTTTCTTAGGATTAGCTGTCTCTATAGCAACTACTTTAGGCAGTTGCTGTGGTAATCACTAATAGTTCCTGCCCCTGGCATCGTTAAGTGTTTGAAGTTGTCCCAGAGGTGCTCTGCTGAAAGGGTTAACTCCGCTGCTCCCCTGATAGGCGTGTTCGCCGGCACGCTTATTTGTCTCTTTGATGTTTCTCAGTGAAAGGGTTATTTGGCATTCCAGTCTATCTGTAGGTGTTTGGAGTGAGCAAGCGGCGGGCCGCAGTCTGACATTGATGCTAAAGCCAAAAGAATAGGTCAATGTGTCTGCTGGTTTGTAGATGCACTACACCACTCAGCGCAGCGTGGCCCCCGGGGTGCAGAGGTGTCACAAATTGTTAGCCAAAGAGAGACAACGAGCGCTGACACCAGTCAGAATGGCAGATGTCCACACGACTAGGCAGGGTGGCACACGAGGGCACAGGATAGGCCTGGATTGGCTTGTAGAGGTTGTCCCCCCTGGACATGGCAGGAAGCAGACAGAGGCGTTTCTAACATGGGCAGCAGGATGCACCCGCCACAGCTCGACCTCTCATAAACTCAGAGCCACATTAAAAGCTGACAAGATTGAATATGAGCTGATACTAGTGGTGAACCCATGGAGCTGTGTGCCTACTTGGGCATTCATTATTATGTGTCTTTGTGAAAACATGGGATGGTTTAGGTGTATTACTGAAGCGGTAACGGTTATTGAAGGGAATTTGGAGTGCGACACAGCAAGACATGTGAATGTGAACAAGAATCTGCCGGTTCTGCCCGTGGTCTGACTGTGCAAGCTAATTGTCTTCCCTAAATAGGCTGTTTCATCGGCCGATCAGCGGCCTCTAGTGGGCAAAACCTTTGACTAGGTCTTTTCCCCATGTGCACCTTATGCTTGATTTTGGTAGTGTGCATTTCTGCATCGTTCACTTTGGCTTACTTTTTTTTTTAATAGCTCATATTTTTTTTCTTATGTTATTTTATATTTGCATGTTTTCTCATTCGTCAGTTTCATTTCTCGTTTTAACATTTTTAGTTTGTCTTATTATCGTCTTGTTTGCGTAGAGTTCTTCGCATGACACAAAAGGTGCGACTACATCAGGTTTCTTGTGTGACAGTCATTTGCAGGAGATGCTGAAAAAAAACTGATGAAAATAAAATAGATTTAATTTGCCTGACAGCATGGAGGAGAGGTGAATCCCAGGTGTTTCAGCTGTACTTACATAAGCTCGATCCTGCTCTGTTTTTTCCCTACTTCCCAGAGATTACCTTGATTACTCTGGCAAGGCATCAGAAGGAAATCAGGAAACAGAGAGAAAGAAAGCAAAGAATTACTATTGCATGACTGAAAGTATGACTTTATCGTAGCTAGCGGGCAACTGCCATCTCTCGGAGTCGAACATAACCTATACTCCTTTTTTCTGGAACACAGATTCACGTGAATACTGAGGCATGTCACATATGTGTGCAATAGGCGTGGCTCATGAATAACTATCAGTTAAAGATCAAATGTACAGCAAACCTAACTTTAGCTGACAGTCTCTTCAAAGGCCCCTCAGACGATGGAGCCGAAGACGATACGATATTGTTAAGCTTCATCAGAACAGATGACATTTCTCATTCCATATTCTACTCTGTCTTTAATTATAAATCTATAGTGAACCATCCCCCCTTCTTTGCCCAGCTGTGCTCCTGCGTTTACACACAGCAGCATATCATCCGGGGTGATTGGCTCATACAACATGTCTAATCTGCTAATACTGAATGAAGAAAGCCCATCATCTCGCCAGGACTTAAAACAAGCTTCTCGCTCCCTCTGCCTTTGTTCCCATCTGTGATGGAAATAGCAACACATGGGCCACTGTGTTTGTCTTTAAGATGGCACACGGCTAATCCTGTATGAAGCTGGAGGGATCTCTTAGCTACTCTTGTCAGCGTTGATTTGTCAACAACAATCTTTTCATTTCCTCTGTAAGCTGACACCATCGTGTCTGCGCGATAATGTGATAGAGGCAAAGCAGGATTGAATCTGAGCGGGGTGCGCTCAAAAACCAGGCTGCTGGGTTTTGCCACTGTGCAAGTGGAGCCTTGGTGAGTTTGTGGACTGTGGCTTTAAAAATAAATACTCAACAGTTAACAAACAAGCCAACCAACAAATATTGTTGACTTAGCTGTGTTTTTGAAGATGCAGTAAGCACAAAGCATATACATACTGCACAGCACCCATTTAATCATGCAATTGTTTGATATAAGGGGACAAGTACTGAAGGTAATTAAAGATTCCAACCATGGATGCCTGGCTGGTGAATATGCAGCTATGAGCAAAAGAAGCAAACAACAATTAAAAAACCTCAATAGGAACACCCAGCTTAAAGAGAGCAATCATGTCCAAGATGTTGGACGTAAATGAGGATGTTGTTTTCCCTTTTCTGTACTGTCAATCTCGGCCAGAAAGCGATTTCCTCCTGAAGAGTGGCGGCCAGGGCTAAAAGCATGTTTTAATAAGCGCACTGACACATCCATCTTTGTTTCTGAGAGATAAGTCACAACAAGCGCAGAGCAAAGCATCCAGGGCTCGCTGGAAGGATGCCCATTGCTGCGTATCATTCGAATGTGCTTAGGCACACAAAAACACACACGAATGCACACTTACGTTCAAGCACACATACATACAGAGGAACTGTCACCCTAACTTAAATCCTATTTATCACCAAACCAATGGAATTTTTCCTTGGAGCCGAAGGTGGTTGGCATGTTCACTTTATGCCTCCTCGGAGATTAGTGAATTCAGCCCTGCTCTGTTCCCACTGTGTCTCCTTTTAAGTCTTCCCTCTTATACTCCCCCTTCCTCTTCTTCTTCACATCACTGCGCTGCATTAAATGTGCTTTTATTTGTTTATTTATTTATTTGTTGTTTTTCATCTGGCAGAAAACGGAATGAAGTCTCAGATACCTGGGACTTCTAGTTGGCTGGGGCTGGCAGCTGCGTGTGCGATTGAGGAGCGTGACAGAAATGTCCTCATTAGGTCTCTACAAATGATGTGAGGAGAAGCGGGCTGCACAGTGGAGAGGAGAGAAGAAGAGAGGGAAGGAGATGTAGAAGGCAAGGAGAGAGGAAAGAAAAGTTTGCGAGCTTTTGACATTCGGCGCCTTTTATCTATGCGGCGTCTCAGCGTTTAAAGTTATGTGTGCTGTAAAAGATATTCATGCACAAGCACACATGCACAGGCATGAGTTCACCCGTGTGCTCGGTCTCTCTTTCTCTCTTCACACACACACACTCACACACACACATGCACACAATATGTGAGAAAGTGCATTGGAGTAACTCTATGTCATTATTATACACTATTAATTAAAGAGAAACAATAGAACCCAGATGAACTTCTGTTCAGCCTAATTATCATGTCTTTGATACCACATTGTGCAGAAAAAGAGCGAGAGAGAGCGAACGAGCTATGGAGCGAGAAAGAGAGAGAGAAAAAATGAGCGCACAGGAAAACTCAGGCTGGGACTTGGGACTTGGAGAATGGAACGGTGAGAGGAGAATCCTTTGCGGCATCCCAACATGGCACCTGTAACCCTTCCTTGAAATCAAAGCTTAAAACCTTAATTACAGAAGTAAATGAGAGGTAGATTGAGAGACAGAGAAACATAACGACTGAGATGGACTACAGGGAGGAGAAGAGGGTGTGGGGGAATGAAGGGATGGAAGAACGGGGTTAACGGTAGGGGGTAGAGGGGTAGAGGGAACTGTTGCTCAGGGGAAACACTGCAACAACAAACAAACAACAATCAACTGTTTTATCTCGCTGCCTTTGCTCCACATCTCGTCCTGCGTGTGCATCTAGTGATCTCTGAACTCCACGCTTCCACGCCAACTCCCCTGTTGCCTTGTTTACATGTTGTTGCCGCTGCTGTGTTCGCAGCACATTGATCATTAACATCATTATGTGTCTATGATACTGCATGTCGAGTCACAAATCAACTTTTCTTCCATCCTCACTTTTGGTCTAATGATCAGACTAACTTCGCAACTTCTTTTAGATGAAATGTGTTTTTGCTTATTGTCATTAAAGTGCTAGACAAACACACCTGTTTGTTGTTGACATCGCAGATGTGACAAACTGCTCTCACTGCGCGTTGCTGCCGGCAGCTCCGCTGCTGGTACGAGAGACGAGATTCAGTAGAAGGAGAGTGAGAGGCAGACAAACGGCAATGCCGGCTGCAACAGGAGTGATCAGCAACAGCTTTCGCAAAAGGGACTGAGCAATAAATGCAATGTTAATAAGTCAAACGGAGGAAGACGGAGAGATGGAGATGTGGAGAGAGAAAGAGGGAAAAGTCAAAGAGATAGGGGAGAGGGAGAGAGGAAGACGGAAGGAGAAAGTGGTGGCACAGCTGAGGTTGACACTAATGAGGAGCCTTTGTGATGGGACCTGACAGAGGAGAAGAAAGCAGAATCCCCCGACACCGATGCTCCACAACACTCCTCCGCTTAATTGGGAGAGCCAGAGCCCACAACGAGGGTGTGTGTGCAAAAAAAAAAAGTGTGTATCTGTTTTAGAGGGAGTAAGAGAATGTAAGACAAAGGAGACTTATATATGCACCCTTAATTAAGCCTACATATTATATGTTGGTAGACAAATGTAAATGTAATAGCACTAATGTAGGTATTCACAACTCACTCTGTGTTCTTGGTGGATTTTCACACTTTCTGCTCCAGAATTTCACGCTTTTAGTTGATGTTGGCAAGATCTGCAGCTTACAGCATTACATGCATGCTGATGGCTTTGAGGTTCACACATCAGAGATCTGCCATCTTCTCACATTCTTCTAAAAGTGTCATGAATGCAATGTAATAAGCCCACCCTTCTGTTATGCAGTAGTCCACAAATGTAGATGCATACTGTAGTCATGCCTTCACTCCAGCGACAGAATTTACACGCTCGCCCGGATTGAGGATTGCACTCGACGTTACAGTGCGGGCACTCGTGCACATGCTTGCGCTTAAAACATGCGCTTGTGTGTGGACACAAGTGGGGACACTTGCCCGCTCCCCGCGGTGCAGTTTCCATCTTTGACTCAGAATCAATCGTTTTTAATTTATCAGAGGGGATTTGTGTCGTGAAGGCTGATGCCAGCTCCAATAAGAGGGAAAAAACAACACAACAGCAGTGAAAAAGCCAGAGCAAATCCCTCCTCTGATGCGATTATAACACACAACCAAATCAGGACTGACTTGAATAGACACAGAACACAAAATCATATTAAGGGGAATTCGATGTGCATGGCATTACATTGCTCTCAATCTCTCTTCTTTTATCTTCCAGCTCCCTCGTTCTCTCTTTGACTTTCTTACTCTGTTTCTTCGTGTCCTTCTTTCTATCTGTCATCATCACCGGTGCCTCCTGATTTCTAAGAGCCAGTGACCTGAAATATATTTTGCCAGTGTCCTATGTGGTCCCGTCCTACTCTATGAGCTGATCCTCTGTTTTCTGCAACTGGTAAGGATTGTGCCATCCGCCGTCTCCCCTGGGACAAACTCTGTTAGCTCCTCATGTCACAGGTAGCACGCAGGCTTAACAGCAACAGACTAGCACTGATTGTCATTTAATGTTCAACAACACAGGGATTCTTGTAGCATACTGTTCGATTTTAATGGAAAAATAGCTACGTTGCAAGCGGGTATATTTTCGATCAGCAAGAGAGGTGAGTCAGGGAGAGGAACAGTGAGGTATAGGGAGGGGAGGGAGGGCAAAATACAGTATACAGAGAGAGAGAGTGAGAAAAGACGAAGCTGAAGAGACAGATAGAGTAGGGTTGTTATGTCAGAGGCAGTCGAGCTGCTCTCATCTTGCCATTATCTCAAGCACCCTCACATTACCATAATAATGGCTTTTAACCAAATGTAGCACTCTCCAAAGCAGCACAGGCAGAATCAGTTTTAACCAAATGTAAAACACTCATCGGAAGGCAGCATCAGAGGGGCTCAACGTTAGCATCACCGTAGAGTGACGAGTGCTGCGTGGAAGGCGTTTGTGTGGGAGTTTCAGGCTGGATATAGTCTACTGATGTAGTATTGATTCTACATACGATGTACAAAGATCATTTTGTGTGTGTGTGTGTGTGTGTGTGTACTGCACATGTGTGACTGCTTTAAATGTGCTTCAGCAGCACATACTGTATCGGTTTTTAAGGATGAGTGCATGCGTGTCCGCGAGAGTCTGTGTGCCGAACCTGCACTGTATACATGTCTCCGTGTGTGTGTGTGAGTTAGAATTGAGCTCCAGGTCTGGCCAGGTACTCTGCATGTGTTTCCCCCGTCCAGATGGCCTCGCGGCAGGCCTGGGCCGGGGCGCAGGGTGTCCTCCTGCCCTCCCACCCAGCCGCCACAGAAGGTCGACTCGACCGCGCCGCCCGCCTGCCCTGCGATGCCACCTTCCAGACCAACATCTCCCTGCCAAAGGAAGAGAAGCAGCCAAAAAATGGTATTGAAAAGCAGTTTGTGCCATCTATGTCATTAAGCAGGTGCATATATAATAATGACCTTCTGTTAAACTTGCCAAAGTCTACAGTCGAATTAAATTTGAAGCCCTTTCGCATTCTCTGTTTCCTGTCTCCCCCTTATGATGCACTGCCTTCTTCCTCCTTGTGTCTCATTCTTTTGCAGTGTCACTTTCTAAAAAGCAGAGGGTTAGAGTTATTGTAGGAGTATTTGTGCAGAGTGAGGTGCCAAGAGGGTGTAGAGACCCACAGATGGTCAGGGTGGTTCCCACTCAGTGAGATCTGGGTCAGAGCCCACTCTCAGATTAGTGCCTCACTCGTGAAGCACCACCTACAGGTTTCTGGGCAGACCTGAATCTGACACAGAGGTTTTGTTTTGTTACGGAGTGACACACTCATCCGTGATATCATATTGTTTCCACCCGCTCTTGAAAACATAGATGTCACCTTTGCGTGCTCCTGACTGTTGTATTAGTCCATTTGTTAGGGTTTTAAAATTAAGCCTTTATTGTCAGGCTTTCTCGATAGCTGTACTCCCAAATGTTCATGTAAATGTAAATTGCTGTACAATGTGGTATTAAAATCCTTTTGCAGAAAGTCCCTGTCTCATTTTTGGGGTATGTTCAGGCCTGCAGAATTCTTTTCAATGATTCCTGTGGCAAGAAAACAATAAAGAGAATATTTATAGGAACTAAATAAAAGGTCCTAATTACAAGCATGTGTTTTTTTTACAACATCAGTTGGAAACATAAACGGTGCCTTCCTGGATCTGGAAGTTCAATTCAATTCACTTCAAAAGTATTCAGTGATATGAATAAAGTCATATTCAGCTGGTCCATCAACAGAATAAATACTTTCCAATACAATTGTTGTAATATTTAATAAGTTATGGTTCTGAAGTGTTGAAGTATTATTGCAACTTTATTGGCAATAGGAGCAAAATGTAATAATTCAATTCAAAAGTTATATTTTTATTTTAAAATACCGCTACATGAACACAATTTATTCTGTGAGCGCTTAACGAATAAGATGTTTTTTAACAGCAGTATTCCCTTTACACAGTAGCAGTTCTACTGTATATTCCTTGTAAATCTCAACTTAAATATTAATGTAATGCCAGGTGATGCCAGCATTAATGTTTATCTAGTTTATTATAGAAAAACTAGTTGTTGTCCAGCACCGCCTGTGTGTAACCACCGGTCTGTACTTTTGTCTTTCATTAAACTAAACAGCTTCATGTTATTTATCATATGTCATATCTGTTTCTGGATTGTTGCATTTATTTATTCTCCTTTGATGTCTAATTATCAGCGTGAATTAATTAACACTCTAGTGCGACAATAACATGCTATATGTGTACATGCAGCATAAATTTCACACAATTATCGCAATAAATCATATAAAATAAAGCATGAAACATGCTTGTGGTATTTCTTTACGTGGATTGAATGTGCAACCAAAGTCCCACTCGCCCAATAAAACATTTGCTAAATACTCCGTAAATGATTTAGAAACAGCCAGTCAGTAATCCAGAGCACATAACTGGACATGACAGTATGTACAGAGGGTAATGGTGTCACAGTGTGTGGAGCAGCACCCTGTTGTTTTAACCCACAGCATGCCATCACAGACTCTGTCAGATCTCATTCTTTGTAATGATGCTACACACACACACATCACATGTCCATGCACAGGTAGGTATATATTGGTGCATGCTTTGCTATGTGCATGAAGCTGTACACATAAAAAAACAGCCTAATTAATTACTATCGCATTCAGTGTGTTTGTGTGTATGTGTGGTTAATTGGAAGTGACAGGGGCTGCGGTGATGTACTGACTGAACACTCAAGGCTTCCTGCTTTTCCCCACTGCCTCTTCATAGCGCTCCCCCTTCCCCCACCAGTCATTCACTTCAGCTCGATGTTTCTATCTTTGTAGTGTGGTCACCTGTCATTCTTTGAGCTGTCTGTTAGCTTATCACTTGTACTGACACAACAAATACCTGTAGGCACCACATTCAAATGGAAAACACGCGTAACTCACCAAGTAATCACATATACATACACAGACAAAGCACATAGTGTAGACTTAATATTCTAACATGAAAACTAACGTGAAAACGATTTTTTGCAGTCAAACAAACATAAGTTGTTATTGCTCCATAAATTGTTCCATTCGAGACGATTTCAAGTTGTCTCATGTAAATACGACGGTAAGAGCAATACGACGCACCACCCTCGTTTAAGTCCTATCAAGTCAAGGAGCCTGTCATAGGTCAATATGTCAAAGAGGAAACTTGTTTGAATTTAATTATAAAACTAATACAGGCAAATGTTTAGTCATTTCAGGCAGTAACTGTGGCGTCAAAGGGGAAAAACCCATCAAACCTTAAAGTTCATCTTTAAAGTCATCACTGAAGAACACGCAGTGTCGATGGAAAGAGATGCAGAGGGAAAGAGCAACAGGGATAATGTCAGCAGCACATCCTGCAGCAGCAGCAGCAGACCCTAACACGCTGTTAGACAAGATCAGAGGAGTGAAGGAATACAGAGAACGGGAAAAAACATTCATCAACCCATTTATCAAGACTAGAATGTCAACCAGCTAAAAATGACATGTGGTGTTTTGGTTTCAAAACTTAGATACCAATTACATGACTGCTCTAAAAACTGCTTTTGATTTCTTCATTTAACCACGGTTGACTTTAAAAAAACCATCACATGTTAATGCTCGAACACAACGTGGCCTGAAGTAAATGATTCAGATATTCCATCATGATCTCGTCTTAAGTAAAGATTAGTTTTGGTATTTTCAGCAATCAATTCATTATTTTTCATGTCAAACTTACATTCTTAAAAACGAAGCTAATGTAACCACTGGTGGAACCAACTAAAGCGAAGCAGAAATCCAGATTCAAAAACAATTATAGGTTTGATTAAAAGAAAGAGAAGACTAATTTATGCTTGGTTAGAGTTATGGTACGCCTCTATATGACAAACGAGTATTAGTTCATGTGGATAAAGGTGGTGAGTTCAGGGGCTCTAACGTTCAACAGCATAAAACGCATAAAGCATCCACAGCAAATATGTGACTTCTCACCTCATTCATTATGTAATGGGAGTAACAGCCCTCCTCCCTCTCCTCTCTCCTTGTTCCTCTATCTCCACCCCGTCCTCCCCTCAGCCTTCACCTTCTGTTCACCACCTGTACGGGAACAGATTCTCTCCTCTCTCCGCATGACACTTCAATCTGCTCTACAGCAGATAGAAGAATTGAGTGCTGGTAGTTTATTTTTATGCCTTATTTCCCCCGTCTCGTCTCCTGCACGTGGTCGTCAGAGACTGACAAGCATGGACACCACCTCAGGTCAAATTTAAAAGGTTGAAGGTCTGACATTTGAACACATACACACACATATTAACACAGCAGCCATGTTGTTTTAATATGTGTGCACACGTGTAGTAGTTCATGCACATCTGTCTTTGACCGTGAGCGGTTCTTCCTACTTGGGTAGTTCCATGTTTTATATATATGAACTATGTGTTGTAGCCTCACCCTTTTTCACAGAGTTAAGCTGTAGCAGCAGCATTGAATCCACCGATAATCTAAAAATGTGAGACGAGACAATGACAAGATGAGTCTATGAGAAAAGTAAGAGACACAGATGTATGGAGGGAGACGGGGGGGGGGGAACAAGCAGCATCATTTACCGTGCATAGTCGCTCACTCTTACAAATGCAGGTGACGGAGATGTGGTGACCGAGGGCTCACGGTTCCTCCTCATTGCTAAAGATACAACTGATGACATTCCCATTTATCCTGTCACTCTCTCCCTCCATCTCTCTCAATCCCCCACTCTTTCTCAGTCCTTTTATAGATGAAAGGCTTCCACTTTCTCTGTTAATGGCCTGCAGTCATCTGAATTAAACATCGATTTTATCGTAAGTTTAGTCACTGTGTCCGTGACGACTCGCTGCCTCCTCAAAAGCCATGTGCGACTGCCTCATCGCAAAATAATGCAGAGCCACGGAGAGTAGGATAAAGGAGATGAGAGACGGAGCCGAGAAAGAACAGAAGAGACAACGAGGGGGGGGGAAAGAGATTTCAAGAGGGCGACATAAATAAGAGAAAAAAGACATATGGGGACAGAGGGAGCTGAGGAGGGAGACAAGGAGAACACAGGGGGGATGAGAGGAAAGGACAGGGGATTCGCTGAGCAGCAATTAAGAGAGGAGTGAGGGAGAGGAAGAAGGACTCAGCGGTGGATGAGGCAGGGCTCACATGGAATAAAAAAGGGAAGGAGTTTTTGAAGTGCAATGTTCAAATCTCTCTTTTTTTGTTCCCGTCATTGTCCAACACCTGCCACAACTCATCTCTGTAAAACTCCCGCTCTCCCTCCGTCCCACCATCAACAGAGAGACATCGCTCCTAACCAGCTGAGATAACAATACACAGGCCTGCGTTCGTCCTCATCTAAAATATGAAGAAGTTTCGACATCTTCATCCAGGCATTTGAACTTGTTTTCACATAATGTTTTACATCCAGAACCTCTGGTTAGAGAGGGAGAAAAAAAGGTTATGTTGACACCAGGTTCTCAAACACACCAGCCAAACCTCGATAAACAGAACTGGTTGACCTCCAGCAGGAAACGCTGCTTTGTTGTCAACCTCCCTCTGGCCTAAACTCCCCTCTTTTTCTTTTTCTATGTTCCCCTTCGCTTATTCCTTCATTGGTGGTTTGTTGTTGGGCACCCTGAGGAAATGGGGGAGATGAAAGTGAGCTGGTCTCTGGAGAGCGCCAGCATTGAACGGTAAGGCCCTGTGCTCTATCAGCGCTCATCCCTGCAGCGGCGTGCCATCTCTGGGACACGGCCTCCCCAGAGTGGGGCGGCGGGATTTGGGTCCTCCCGTTCACCTTTAGCCCTATTCACAAGTGCACACAGACACACACAGAGAGACGCACTTGTTTTAAGTCTTCGGTATGTTCACTGAGGGAGGAAGACTCATAGGAAAGGAAAAAGTGCAGTAAGTAGTAATAATAAAAACCAACGTGAGCTTTCATGGACTTTCTCTCTGTGGTCTTCTGGCTTCTCGTGGCAGTGTCTCGTCACACCCAGAGCTCTGGGGTGGCATACCTGGCTCTTCACTAGGAATACCGCCCTCATTTGGGTCAATCGCTCTCTCCCTCTTTCGATGTTTCTCCCGGGGTCCCTCTCTCACTTCCTCTCTTTTTTGCTGCAGTAGGAATGAATAATTAAACCTGCGTTTCCTCTCCTCTCATGTCATGTCTCTGTCTGCCAACCCCTCCTCCCGCTCTCTCCGCTGCGTCTCTCACTCAGGTTGAAGTGTTATAACAGAAGTGAGTCATTTAGAAGAGGGGAAAGGCTGCAGATCAAGGAGAGCTGAGTTCAGTTTGGAACTTGGCATGTTACATAAGCTGTCACAGTGAGTTATTGACTGAGAGAGAGAGAGAAGGACGTAGGAGAGAGATAAAAACTGAAAGAGAGGGTAAAGGTGAGACTGTGATAATGGTAAACGGAAGAGCAAGCGAGAGAAAGACGAAGTGCAAAGGATCATGAGAAAGTAACTGGCATGCAGGGTTCTGTCGCAACAGAGATGTTAAAATTGCATTTACAGTGTTGTAAGCTGTCTTTCATGAGCCAAACACGTCAGAATTTATAAAAAGCCCGTCAGCCTGAAGGATCCATTGTTGCACACATGACAAATGTGTAATTTCTGCAAACTGGAGATTACAAGTTTCCTCCATCCTGTATTTTTATATTTCACATAATTTTATTTAACCAGGCAAGTGTCTCGCTGAAAGAACAATATATTTCATAGGGTCTTGGCAAAGAGGGCAGCAGCACACAGAACACACAATGGAAGTTTTAACACAGTGGTGGTGACTAACTGGTACCCAAAAGGAGCGCAGCACCGCAGGGAGTATGGAGCAATGTGGGGAGCAATGATATGGATTTTTAAACAGACTCTTAGCTTAGAGGTGAGGTTTTTGACATGCTATTTAAACACATGAGAATTAGAAAGCAACGGCGTAGCTTTCAAGCAAGAAGGCAGCAAAAAAGTGGTGGTGACTTTAACACCTTTCTGAGGCGGAACGACTGTAGGTTCTGTGAGTCCAAAAGTGATAAGTCTGCTGAGCAACAACGTCTTTAGACCAGACTGAAGACAGAGAACCGCTCTGTAAAATCAAAGAGAACAGTACAAGAAAACATATGTAAGTTCCAGGAAACTTAGAGGTTCACAAGAATCACATTTTCTATATTAAACTATAAATAACATAAAAACTAGCTTTGCCTTTGTCCAGGATTTTCACCAGTAACCACGCGCTCATTCTTCAACCTGTGTACGTGTGTGACTCTCTCTTTCCAGCTCCCAGCTTCCATCTTTCCTTCCATCTCTCTGGCAACTCCTTCCATCGTTCCATCTCTCTTCCCTCAGGTGTTGTATTACCATAATGGCTTCTTGTGACTGCAATGTACTAAGCAGCAGTATGGAAATGCAACATGCCACAGCGCACATTATCAGAGCTGAATGCATTAGATGTCATTTGTGTGAGCATACGGCTGTGTGGTCATTATGTGTTAAATTGTTCTGTGGGAAACAGGAGGAGAGGGCACAGACAGAGTGAGGGAGAGTGATGGAGGTTGTACTGCCTTCATAGCACAGTTAAGATTTTCTGCAGGTTTTAAGCAAGGAGGAGCGAGCGAACTGCATGGTCTCTTGTCTTTCTTTTATGCATGTTATGATTTTGCATAATGTTGATATGGTTTTAAGTGAAGTGCCACACATGTTCAAGTCATCCCAGTCCAAAGTATTCTGTCGATTTTTTACTTCTATTGCCCTGTAGAGAAATATTTTATGTAATAAAGGTTGGTCTGTATTTCTTTTGTGCATGAATATAAGGACACACATGCATGTATGTAAGGGATCTGTACATGGCAATGGTCTTGCACAATTGCATTAATCAACAGGTGGCAGTAATGTGCCAAGAAATGCAACTTACCAGCAAAGACAGTATTAAAGAAGATAAAACATGTCAAGCCGAAAATCGAACTTCTGTGAAAAAACTCCAACAGACTCTAATCTGTACATCTTCATGTAGAATAGGGTAGTTTCTTTCATGTTCAGGTTTTTTTAATGAAATGTACACTTAATAAACTTAACTGAACTTACCTTGGCAAATACAGGTCCTTCTCAAAAAATTCGCATATTGTGATAAAGTTCATTATTTTCTGTAATGTACTGATCAACATTAGACTGTCATATATTTTAGATTCATTACACACAACTGAAGTAGTTCAGGGCCTTTCATTGTTTTAATATTG
>JAUMTR010000002.1:8592003-8637750 GCA_032270685.1 Microctenopoma stevenorrisi | reverse complement strand
GTCTAATGTTTATCAGTACATTACAGAAAATAATGAACTTTATCACAATATGCTATTTTTTTGAGAAGGACCTGTATGTTGTGTAGAGGAAAGCATTCAACACATTTTAGAATGTGTTTCACGCTAAAACATGAAACACATTTTAGCGTCAGTGATACACACAATATGTTTTTAGTAAAGGCCCATTTATACTTCTAACCTTTACGTTTGCCCTCAGATGAACATGTACTATTCATACCACAGAACGTGTAAACGGAAATGTTTTCCACAGGAGCGCTACAAGGCATGAACACAGCTCGGGACAATGGCAACAGAAAAAAACGAAGAGCTCCCTCACTTGTTCCCTTAACAATATAAAAAGTGAACATAAATAAATAAAACAGTGTCTGTAACTATTTCACAGGAACACTGTCAAGGACGTTGGAATAAACAGCCCACATCATATATTCAAAACATGAAACGTGTCGTTTACATGTCCAGAGTTCAACCGGACCCTGACAGACCTGAAAGGTGACAGATACAAATGTATGACACAGAAAAAGGTTAACAGTTCCTCAATCACTGCCGTCCTGTCAGAACTTTATGCTATGTGTGAGCAAATATCCGTAAAGCCAACAGCATTCTCTTTCTTTCTGTAGCTCGTGTGTAGTGATACCATGCTACACCATGATGGTGAACATTACAGCTCTTTGTATTGTTGTTGTTAATGCATCTGTGTGTGAGTGAGTCTGTGAGAGATGAGCTTTTCTACCAGGGAAATACTAATCTGAATTTATTTCCATTAGCTGATTGTCTTCTTTTCCTCTCCCCTCTTGTTGTTGAAAGGATTCAGACTCATCCATTCTGTCTTCAATGAGTTTTTTAATTTTATTTTTGAAACATTTGACCTTTTTCTTGTTGTTGTTGTGAGGACTCCTCTTTCTAAGAACACTGACCTCTTCTCTGCAGCCGTAATGTTTGATTTCCTGCCCCGTGTTTGTATGTGTGTTGCAGAAAGTGCGAAGGTTCATCTCTTCACTGCAGCAGGACCCTGAGATGAGTCATTGTGTTGCAGTGGGGACACATCATGCCCTCCTCATAAATATAGCAAACCTTAAAGTGCAGAAAAATGTTTCTTTTGAAACTGGGGAAGAAATTAAGGGATATATCTATGTATATGAATATTTCAACATTTATATAAGCTCAGAGAGACTCTGAGGGTTTATTATGGAAATCATTATAAGCCAAATAAAAAAAAAAGGCTTATTTTAATGTGTAGTTTTTTATAGGTTTAGGTGCATAGGATGTACTTGTGCGGGTGAGAAAAGTTTTTCAACGCAAAGAGAGAGCTCAAAGTTCATACGAGTCACGGATATGGTGTGCTTTTTTGTTAAATAAAGGCAAAGAGGGTGGAGGGAAAAAGGAGAGTGTACCCGTGGGCACTGCTTTAGGGCATTACACTCTGAGTGCCACAGAGAGAGAGAGAGAGAGCGAGCAGGAGCAGAGCATCCTGTCAGCTATCAATCTCTCCTCTTCAGGTTTTATTTATTTCACTGTTTTTTCATTCTCCTGTTTACACAAATTGTTTTTCCTTCAATCTCTCTACTTTTCACATTATACGCTGCTCAGTGTGAAAGCAGGTTATTGTTGTGGAAACTCGAGAGAGGGGACAATGAGGGTCCCAACCCCCAATTCTCTGTTTTTGTCTTTAGGCTGTCAAAGTTATTGCTGTCAGTTTTCCTTTACTGTACAATAACAGTACAATTTATGCCCATATTAGTTCATGTAAAATGTTTGCTTATTACCATATTCTGTGTTTTACAAGTGTCTCTGTGCTCCTTACTCGTTTTTCCCTGCATTGTCCCAACAGTACAGATGATGCAAATCAGTCTGTGGAGCACTAACTCAGTGATTCACACTATCATCAGCACCAGAAACACTTGCACAATCACATTTCTGTCAAACTGGCTGAGAAAGTCAATAATTCATTTATAGTCACTAGCTACTTAATCCTTTTCACCATCAGCAGGGACTGAGGATCACCAGTTAGTCAGAGCCATCACAGACACAAACACACCTTCAGTACTCACTTAACAACAGAGCATCATCGTGAGGAAACCCATGCACACTTGGTGACACCTACAGCTTTCTGTTTCCTGAAGGATATGAGACTTCGGAGAGCTTTTGTATAAATTAGCTGTATTATGTTGTTAGGCCTTGATAAATACGTGTTATAAAAACAAGTCAAAAATCAAGACATTTGAAAAAAGAGGTTTCTTTTACAGTTTTATGTAGCACATTTAAACCACAGAGGCAATTCAGTGTAGTTCATCAGTACACCTAGATAAAAATACAATAACATGAAACACAACTATGGTGCAGTAAATGCATCTTTATAAAGAAATGCTTCGCTAAACATCAGAAACAAAAGTGCAGCAGAGAAACCAATTAGTGTAGAAAAACAGTTTCAGATTTTGCTTTCAAAGAGGCTCGAGTTAGTTTAATAAAGTCAGTAAGTAGATACCACTGTGTGTACCATTACAGTAGCTAAACTGCTGCTGCTGTGAAGCCTTGCCCCTCATGCTTTACCCCCCCAACTTTCATGTCCTCTTTTTTATACCTAAAAATGATCTTTATTTTTTTAGCAGAGATAATAAAGAAAAAGGTTTAAAGTGTACTTGTGGATAATCAGTTGACGCCATTTAAACATACTTCACTGAGGAGGTCCAACATTGCCCCCCTGCCTAGACCTCCTGCCACTCTTTTGCATTACGAAAACTCAGGAAAGGAATGTGACAACATGGGTGTTAATTTAGAGCTGTAAGGCAGAGAAGGTTAGTCTGTGTTTTGCTAGGAGGGAAAGACAACTTTATTCTTTGCATGGTTGTGTGTACATTATATGTCATCTCACAAAGAAAACCCCAAACATGACCAATACACTTAAAATAGATTAGGATGTAAATTAACTTAATGGAGTCTTGTCATTGTGAAGCTGTCAGACATCTAATGGAGAGGCCTAAGAAACAGTCTGGTGCATACTGTCATTCTGATTGTCATTAGTACATATTATAGTATGTGTTTCTAATCTCAGCTCAAATGTCATCATGTTACTCGCTTTTTTACCTTGGTTCCCAAGGAACTGTTGGTGTTCGCCCTCTCTAGTTTGTGGGACTGAGTAGGACAGATGGAGGAATCCCTTTCTCATCTCCCACTCCTGCTTCAGTTTTCATTCCCCAAGGGGACTCACATCTCCCTCAGCACAGAGGTGTTTTCAAATTAAATACTATGTAATGAACTGGAAAACCTACCCCTACCCTGCTCTGTGTGTGTGTGTGTGTGTATGTGTTTGTAGAGTATGTGCGGAGAAAGTGCTGGGGAGCGGGACTAGAAAATGAAAGACAAACTGCGTGAGAGATTAAAAGAGAAGAGTATTTGCATTGCAATCTAGTGATTGCACCGCCTGTGTGTGGCGTCATGAAGCGTGTGTTCGTTAATTGTATATCTCCGCAGTTCTAATTGCTTTAATTCCCTGTAATTAATCAGTAATTGCAGTGAGGAGCCACGCACAGCTTCGCTCTGAACGCAAAAAGAACTTTTCAATATGGAGTACATAAATATAGATGAGGAGAAGGAACCAACAGAGATGGTATGGAAAGAACGAAAGACGGAAAGATAGAAAAAAGAAAGAAAGAAAGATAGAAAAAAAGAAAGAAAACAACAAAGGAAGACACACTATATTTAGTATAGTCTGAAAGGCCCTAACCATGAAGTATATGGCAGGTTCTCATTTTCTATTAATTTATTCTGATGCAAATGAAAATGAGAGATTAGGGGTGAAAGTGGAGCAGTCCCTACAGCAATGTCTCAACTAAATCCCCACAATTCAAAGGAAAGTCCTTTTTCTTGCAGAGACTCTTGAAGGCATCAATCTTGAGGCAACATGTTACTAAGATCTTCGTCATCGATGTGTTTTTGTTTTCTTCTGTTTGACTTCAAAAGTACTGATCACTTAAGGGGTGTTGTCATTGTTTCTGGGGAGATCCCTGTTCCATCATCCCACCAGAGAACAGAATTGTAATAGAGAATCCCTCCCACTCACCGTTCAGTTGCAAGGTAATTCCCACCTCCGTCTCTCTCTGTCCCACTCACTTCCTAGCTCTCTCTGCCTTCTTCCAGCCCTCACTTCCTACCTCACCCTGCCCTCTCATTAAGTCCTTATTAAGACAGCAGCCCAGCAGGATGTGAAGCATTTATTGCACATAAATGCTTTTTCTGGTCAGACTTTTAATTTACAGAGGTTTGAGCTGGGGCTGGCAGAATGTGTGTGTGTGTGTGTGTGTGTGTGTGTGTTGTATAATGATCACTGTTCCTTTGCTGAAGCCTGGATGAAAGCAAACCTTTGTCATTCTCGATCGTTTCTTTAAATGAAAGTCGGTGGCTGGACTTCAGTGACCTGCTGCGCCCCTCCCCCCTCCTCTGCCCCCTTGCACCCATCCACACACACACAACCACCTCCTAAATGGCTCAGTCTCCCTCGTAACAAGCTTGATTCTCATAGATCTCCATCAATTTGTGTCACACCAGGGATACCCTGAACAAAGATGCCTTTGCCACATCACCCGTAACATCAATGCATTATTTAGGCAGCCTGAAAAGTGTCAGAGCCCTGGTTACGGAGCTAAAAGATACAATGCCGTGCGAGAAACGGGTAGACAACGCACAAAGGAAGACAGAGGGAGAAAAAAAGAGACTAATGATAACAGCCACGTGTTCCTCAGTATGTTAGTGATGCGACTGTTGAGCAGAAAGCTTGCTCCATTGCTCTCCATACTGTCTTCATTCATTAGAGAGATTTCCCAAGATGTGTCTCATCCCTTAGTAGCTCACATCAGTGTGTGCATGATGATGCTCATGTTGATCTCTAAATGGTAGCACAACACATTAAAATGCAGCATGTTAAAAGGCACTATGTGAGATAAAGAACATTTAAGAAACCTCGTATTCAGCCCTCAAATGCTGCGCAGCTCTGGACAGTCCACATGTGCCGCAGGTGATATACTGAACATTGTACGTCTGGAGAGGAAAAATAAAGTAACAAGCCTGAAGGGCAGCAATTCACCTTTAAACCGAATTTATGATGTCATGCTCTTCCACAAATCACACCTAATTCATGAGCAGGAACCTCTCTCTGTGGCACAGTTACAAACTGGACAATCAGGCGACAGTTTGGGGTTTAATTAACAGAAGACAGCATGAAGAAGCTCCACTGCCAAAAAAAAGCAAGAATACTTCATCAAGTGTCTAACCACTAATTAATTTAATTTAACTGCAGCACTGAAAAGTCATGAACCACAATGTGAGACCATTTGACCATAACAGCTCGGTACTGGTCCATTTTCTTCGTTGAAGATACAGGACTTTAAAACTATGAATAGAAGGACGTACAACACTGACTCAGGGTGGATGTTCGAAAATTCTTACCAATCTCTTGTTTCCCATCGATTCAGTTTATTACCGCTTGTTCTTGTTGGGTTTGCGGTAGCCTATTAAAGCTTTCATAGCAAGAGACATTGTACACCCAGGACAGGTTCAGTTCATCGCAAGGTAAACATACAGTCTCCGGCCACTTTATTAGGCACACCTTTCCAACTGCTCATTGACACAAACTACTGATCACCCAATGACATGGTGGCAACTAAATGCATTTAGGCATGTTGACATCGTCAAGACGAACCACTGCAGTTCAAACCGAGCTTCAGAAAGGACAAGAAAGGTGATCTAAGTGACTTTGAACACGGCATGATTGTTGGTGCTAGAGCGGCAGTTCTGTAGGCGAAAATGCCTTGTTGATGCCAGAGGTCAGAGGAGAATGACCAGAGTGGTTTGGGCTTATAGAAAGGCGTCAGTAACTCAAATAACCACTCGTTACTACCAAGGTATGCAGAAGAGCATCTCTGAACGCACAACACGTCAAAGCTTGAGGCAGATGGGCTACAGCAGCAGAAGACCACACCGGGTGCTGGTCAGCTAAGAACAGGAAACCGAGGCTAGAATTCACACAGGCTCACTGAAGTTGGACATTAGAGATTTGGAAAAATGTTGCCTGGTCTGATGAGTCGCAATTTCTGCTGCAACATTCAGATTGTAGGGTCAGAATTTAGTGTCAACAACATGAAAGCATGGATCCATCATGCCTTGTATCAACGGTTGAGGCTGGTGGTGGTGTAACGGCGTGGGGGACATTTTCTTGGCACGCATTGGGCCCCTTAGTACGAATTGATCACTGTTGCATCACCACAGCCTACCCGAGTGTTGTTGCTGACCGTATCCCGTTATGACCACACTGTACCCATCTTCTGATGGCTACTTCCAGCAGGTCGGGGTCAAAAGCTACAGCATGGCTACGTTAGCCAGATGCTATCTGGGATGAACTATACCTAAATCTAACAAAACCATTTTTGTGTTTAGAACTAACCAAAAAGAGCATTATCATATTACCATCTATCTAACCTGTGGTGTACTTGAGTTTTCATTTGGAGGACTTGTTGAGCCTGTTATCATATACCCCATTGGCTGTTACACCTCCTTTATCTGGCCTTGTTGGCACACACACCGATGCAAACACACCTTTATTTCACTGTGCACCTTTACCTCTTCAACAGTCGCAGTAATAAGATCAAACTTGCTCGGTGAAACCCAACCTTTGTTTTATCCGATAGAGGCATGAAATGAGATTCTATTAATACCCGCAGCCCAATTGGGCTGGCTGGCTGACTCCCAACGGAGGCAGCACTGAAAAGGTTAGGTGCAGCAATTACGCAGGTGGAGTTGCAGAGGAGATGGGGGTGAGGAGGAGATGATTCTGCCTTGATCGCTGGCTCTGAACAAGGTGTTATCAGCTGCGGCAGAGAGGGGGAGCGGAGGGGGGTGAGGACGGGAGGTAGGATGACTGCCAGAACGGCGTTAATGACTATCCTTGTTTTTTGAAGCAAGGAGATGCCATTTCAAAGGCAACGCAATTAGAAGGGGACTTGTACCTGTGTACTTGGACGACTGTTAAGCTGTTACCTTTTGGGCAGTCAATGCTGGACAGAAGCTAGTGGCGGAACGCACAGTGAAATGATGCAATAAAGGATCTACAGGACATAACTACACAACCTTTACTAATCTCAATGAAAATGACACGCGTTAATGTTCAAGACACACATTCAACATATTTATTATATATCTGAGTGCTGCGCGTGGCAGCTTCACGCTGGAAGTGAAGCTCAGGTGACACGGATAATTGGAACCCTTACACCCTTCAAATCTTATTATGCTGCCTTGCTCAAAAGAAAAGAGAAAACATGGAGTAATTTGCCCCCTCGTGCTCCCCAACCTTTCTCTTTGTCTCTTTGGATTATCTGGTAACGCAGCAACGCTGCTGCTGACCCCAGTCATTCATTTAATTGGCTGTTAATTGCTATTCTCTCTACAAGACATAATGTATATGTGGAGCTATATTTAGGCTCGCCCCTCGATGGCTCTTCATGCTAAATTACAACTTTCAGCCAGGCGCTGAAGGGCCCCATTGTGGCCTGTCGTTCTCCCCCTCTGTGAGTGACTGACAGGTCGGGGAGGGGGAGACGCATCGCTCCCTACTTCTATCCCTCCCTCCTTATTTCTCTTCTTCCCTCTTTCTATTAGCTGCTGTTCTGTACAGGCTGACACCTGGATCAGGCTGCTTGTCACCCCCTCAGTCCTCATCTGTTCGACACAACAACGGCAACTTTTTATTTGTTGCCAACAGTGTCTGAAGACTTCACCCAGTCTACATCCACTTCTCATCAACGTCTGTCTGGCGTGCTGTTTGCGGAGGGGAGGGAGACGTTTTTATTTGGTAGACTTTACAACAAGGCTAATTTCACTGTGTCACTCATTGTCTTTTCTTTCACCAGAATAACTTGATGAGTGATTTTTTTTACAGAACATCAGAGTTAGATTGCTGAAACTCATTTTCGTTTTCCTCCACCATGTCTGTCTCAACACATCCACCTCAGCAGCGCAGCACAGACGGCCAGCTGCATCTGAGTCATGTGGGATTGCAACACACAAACAGACGAATGTTTGCGACACAGATGTGAGGTTGATGGATAACATGGGCCAACTGTTGACGTTATGCCGTGGAAATCCCGGATTACTCAGTTCCCCCTCCCCATCTGATTTGTCCCTCTTTCCCTTCTGTCCATATCTCCTCTTTTTGTCACCAGCAGGACAGGCCAAGCCGCAGTTTGTCCAACTCAGACAGATAAGGGAAGAAAAAATGAGGGAAGCAAGGAGGAGAGTGGGTGAAAAACCCTGTGGAGGAGGGGAGGTACCTGATTTATGGCTCTGACTTTTCATTTGTAATACCCTGATTATCTCTGGGGAGCTGAATGGGAGGGCAATGAGGGGGGAGATGGGCGGTGGTCTGGTGCGGGGTGGTGAGAGGCCTGAGCAGCTTAATAATGTGTACATGCCCACAGCGGCAGGGGTATGTAAGGTAACAAAAATGCTGCCTCTTAAAATGAGACAGAGACGTGCAGGAGCAGAGCAAACCTCCCGTTTCAGCAGATTTAATTGTAAAGCAGTGCGTCTTTGATTTCTGGCTAATCACTTTTGTTCCCTGTCATGTTTTTGTCATCTTTAAGCATCTCCGCACCTTTTTCCTGGAGAGTGAAGGTGATGAAGATTTCAAATTGTTATGCTCGTTTATTGAATTCCCATCGTTTGTTTGCAGGATGTGAATCCAGTGAGACAGACGGTGATGAGATAATTAGTATTAAGTCTCTTCTAATGACAATTGCTAACATTAGTTACAAGTCCCACAGACGCAGGTGTGTCATCGCAGCAAGAGAGATTTATACAGTTTGTAAAGTGAGATAATTTTCACGCCGCTCTTTATCTAAATAATGCAATCATCTGAACAAACTGTGTTACTGAAACGATAGTGCTACTTTTGTGTAAACTGTGACAGATGAACGGTTTTCCGGGGAGCGCTTTCTGTCGATGGCTGCGTCGCTCTCTCACTCGCGCACTGACACTAACTCACAAACACACACATGCACTTAGCCGTTGAACACACACAGAGATAAGCTGGACCTTGGAAATAACACCCTTATCATCACTGCAATCGTCCTAATAACCATCATCACGAGATACACCGTTGTTATCGTAATCAGATCTGAGGCGATACGCGGTTTTAACGAAATGCAGCATGAACCCTGCTCATAATAATTGGTACAGTTGTGCACACACGTTTGCATGGAGTGCATCTCCACGTTTTCACACGGTGCTATTATCCCAGCACATAATACCTTGCTGATTATCCATTCAACTAAGGCGTAGCTAGCGTAACTGTTATGATAATAGCTTGCATGGCTGTGATAATCCACGTAACTGGTGCTCTCTCCCTCTCTTTCTCTCAGATGCTAATGATGATAGTGGGTGGTCACACACACACAAACAGCGCTGGCTGGTAGAAAGCTTCTCCTGGTTCAGCGGTAAGCCAATTGAACGCCGCACCGCCGTGCAAATCCATCTGACCCCAGAAAGGCAGAGGACTGGTGAGAGAGTGAGATTGGGTGCTCACGTGGCGCGTTCGTCTGCTTCTCAGCCCTGAAGATCATATCACAAGTGCTGATTAGCTCATTTAGCAGGATTGATTAAGTTAAAAGGAGACACCTGTTTACCCTACTGCTTGCTAATATGTTGCCATGACAACAGCCAAGGATTGAGTGTCTCCAGATTTCCGTCTCCATCTATCTCTCGCTTCCCCCTCAATCTCTACTCTTGCTCCTTTACTGGTGAGGCTCTCGCGCTGGCTCGTCTTCTCGCAGGACACACACACACACACACACACACACACACACACACACACACACACTCACAGACTCGCACACACAGATGTCTCTCCACTGAGTCCTTCCATCTGAAGTTGCTGAGGTAAGAAGATCACGTTTTCCACTCAGTGGAGCGAGAGCGCTCTCACCTCTTCCCCACGGTCCACCCAGCAGCACCTGTGTGTGTGTGTGTGTGTGTGTGTGTGTGTGCTTGTTGACGCGTCTGTGTGACATTTTAGGTCCAAAGTGGAGGAGGCTAAAGCGCACAGGTGCATTTCACATGTCTATAAACCATCTGAGGATGTGGAAAGTAGAAATCATCAGGTTTTAAAGTTCTTGGCTAGTGGATCCCCAGTCAGATATTTCATCAAGATAGCGGCAAACAAAAGCTAAGGTAATTAAATGCACCATTTCAGGTGGGAAATATTCAATTTCAGTCTCAGTGTGATAAAAAAGTTTGCAGAAGTGCATACAGTGGAGAACGATCACTTGTCTGCCGTCCTCTCCCATCAAAGTGCTCTGAGTTTGTCTTCATCCTTTCCATTATTGTCCCCTCCCTCCCGTTTTCTTTTTTTCTTCACGTTATTTCCCCCATTTCTCGCCCCCTTCACTCTGTTTTTTTATCTCTTTCACACCTCACATCTCATGGTGGTTGACATGTGTCTCAGTAATGTCTCTGACTCTGTCTCTCTCGCTCTGTCTCACAGCTCCATTTAGGTCAACTCTCTAACCTGAAACAATGTGACGGTCTCCCCTCCACACCCTTTTTACATATCTCACTTTGCCTTATTTTCTGTGCTGCTCCTGTCTTTCCACCTCTGCTCGTATTTCTTTTTACATTAGATGTCAGTCCTTAGTTGCACTTGGAGAATCTATGTTTTGTTGATCTGTCATATTTCGTCTTCCGCTCTCTGTCTCACTCCTCTCTCCTCGGCTGTTTGTTTCTCCCCTTGACTCTGGCAGACTCATTATCTTTGTAGAACAGCAGTGTGCATTCGTCAGCAGTGATTAGCGACGTTTCATTTTAACATCGTTAAGGAAAGACAGTTTGATATTTGACGAATGAAGATACGGCATTCTCTAATCTTCAGCAAAACTGTGTCATAGTAGATAGAGGCTGCGTTTAAGTTTTCCATAACATTAAAGCTCGCATTGATCATAATCCAATTAATGGAAAAAAGAGAAACGGACAAAAAGGACAGGGAGAAAAAAAAAGAAACGCTTGCTTCATTAAATAGAGAGAAATCAACTGTAATCAAATTGCTGAGTTCTCAGAACTGATAAAGTGTACAAATTTAAAGATCTAATGAAAATTCTTGCAGTTAACATAATTAATTTGCAGCCCTTTTGATAAGTGGTAATGACTTGGAGATTATTGGTTTAAATGAATAGTTCTGTTGTACAGCTGCAGCAAAAGAGAGAAGTTTCTGAGGAGGGGGGCTCCATGCAAGGGAAACACTATCCTACTTTCAAAGTTCCGGAGGAGATGAAGCAATGTATTTAAAAACACAATAAGACAATTAGACTCCTCTATAAACTAATTACTGCTGCTTTAATTCCCTTTTAGATTAAACTGCAATTGTAATAAGACGACATCTCAAAGGAGATGTTTGTAAGCAGGCAGGAAAGACACATTTGTAATTAAAGGTGGAATAATATTGTCTCATTAAACAAATATTTGCATGGGAGATAAAGGTAGAGACATCCATTCCAAAAACACTTGCAGGTCTCACTCTCTTCCACTCTCCTCTCTTTGCATGGTGATGAATTAGATGTGGTGCTGCTTTGCATCGCCTCCAGAAACAGACTAGCAGCCTGCTAACAGGAGGTGAGCCAGTTAGACATCTCATCTGACAAGATATTAGGACACAATCTGATGACTGAGGATTGTTTTGCTCTAAGGCTAAAAAGTGGGACACTTAACTTACAAAAAAAGCAACTTTTTCTTTATTCCTACCATATTATTATTGTGCGAGAGCAGTGGTAATGCTATTATTGCTCAGATCCACCGCAGGCTTTTCCCCATGCTGTCAGCTAATGTTGATGATGCCCTCCCTTCCGTCGTCGCTCCGCACACTAACAGCATCGCCTCTGATAGACTCAAAACAACTAGTTTCAGCACGACTGACTCTCTCTTATCATAATTTGATTATTTTAATGATCTTGTTACTAAACCTCAGACGCTGCACTTGCATACACCCGGAGGGAAGCTATGGTTGAACGCATTCGTATGAATCTCACATGAGTCTCAGGAAATGTCCAAGGGATACAATATACAGTGGCGCATCTGCCCATGTATGTTTGTGCGTATTAATGTGTGTGCTTGTGTGTCTCGTTCTGCAGACAAACACATAATGCAAGAGCACGGACCGCAGCCATGCTGCCTGACACAGACAACAAGAAGGTTATGGAAAACTATTAGCATAAAACAGGCCAGTGCATTATCAGTCAAACACCAGAGCCAGAGGGGGTGTGATTGTGGCGTTTCATCATCGCCTATTGAATTATCTGGATTAATTTAACGCATTTAGGCCTGTGTGTTTTCCCCAGCTCACAACTCTCCCATCTCTTCGTTAGCGATAATTGCACTAAGTGGGTCATCTCCTTTTCTTTTCTCTCTACCCCTACAAAGCATTAGCATTTTCAACTTCTTAAACAAAGTTTGCCAAAAATCTAATGATATAAATGTCGTGATTCACTTGGCATTCTGTGGATGAAAGCCTAGATAAGCAGGCGGTTGACTCAGAAAGTGGAGGAGTGGTGCGAGAGAATAGAGGAGCTGATCTAGATGTTTTCAAAGTCACCTTTAATTTTATTTCACTTTCTCACACATTCGATCTATGAGTCACAGAAACTTGAGTTTGTGCCCCGGCTGCTTTAACCCGCGTGGGCACCGCTGGTCAGTAGAACTACTAATGCTGGGTTGTAGCATACTATATCACAATGCCGGAGCAAATTTAGAAGAGTAGACCAGATTATGTAACAGTGCGAATATTTCTTTCTAGTGGCACTACAAAATGGTTACAGTATGTTTCTGAGATTCTTCACAAGTATATCCACTGAGCAACAAAACACTTAACAATAGACAATGAAAGAAATCAAATGGTTGCCACAGTGACAGCACACTCCGTTGCTTTCCTATCAACATATTGATCTTAATCTTGAAACAGCTCAGTCACCTATTTTTTCAAGTTCACTCACCTATCTCTATCCCCAAGATATATCGTGTGAAGTGTGGAGAGGTCAAGATTCCCAGCAGCAAAATTAAGTCACAGTTCACACCCACTCACCCACAAGAGAGGCAGCCTCAGCTATTGCTTATGTGGGAAATGTAACTGTTAAGTCATTAGGCAGCTCATTAACACCTTGTTTAATTGGTGTCTAATTGATCCTGGTTGTTTTCTAAAGCCGTGAACCTCAGGGGTGCGTGGCAGCACCAGCAGACTGTCAGGGGAGCCAAGGAGTCAGTTAAAGTCTATGAATAGACACGCGGTGTCAATATTGTGCCACGCAGCTGCATGAACCACTCAGCAAAATTTTAACTTAGCTTAGATTTCAGTCTCAGTCCAGTCGATAAAGGTACAAATCCTCTTGATGAGATTCCTACAGTATATTGATTCATTACAGGCCAGTTCATTTAAATCTGATTATCGGGGTTTATTTTGCCATGAGACAGGAAGTTGAAGCAGGAATAAGTGGGCAAAGAAATAATACGAGGTGCATCTGAAGGAAAGAGCCACGACAAAGAGATCCTCTGTTTTCCTTCACTTTCACCTTTCTCAAAACCACATTGATAAACTCTACAGCAGCAGCTGGAAAAACTCACGCCTTGATATTTTAACCTTTCTTCAGCTGCAACATTTTTCCCTTTACATTTTCTATCCCATGCCAAACGCTGGCGATGAAAGGAGAACATAAATGTTCTAAGGCTAAAACCTTTTCAAATTGGTGTAATTCAGTTGAAAGCACCAGATAAAAGAAACTCACAATGTGCGATCCATATGCTGAAAGCCTCAGCTCCATACTTGTAGCAGGCTTGTAGGCTCACATACACAATCAATGACCACTGTACGAAAGTCTTTATATGTTAATGTGAGGGCTGAGGAAGTGTATCACTTTCTTGACATGTGTCTTCTCCTATTTTTGTGCTTGTTTTGTTTTTGTTTTTTGTACAATCGAAGCACTCTGCTATCTCCCACTGTCATTTTGTGACGAGAACTCACCTGTGAATAATTCATGAGGAGCAGCGCATACGATTACGCTGGTTAAAAAGTAATGAGGCATTGCCATAATAAAAGGTTGTCTTGCATTGTTTTACCAAGTGTCTGTCACACACCGATGTTGTTGCCGGCCCCGAGTTCACATGAAAGCACAGTGTCGGCCCTGACGGAGCGCAGCATTAAGAGAGAGAAAACAAGAAAACAAAACCGCGGCCTGTGGAGCAGGTGGTTAAAAAAAAGTCCCCCTACAGAAGTCCCCCTTATCTCCCCCCAGCACAGCGGCGCGATCTAGCCCAGGCTATGAGCTGTCACTGGAGGCTTTTCATGTCTGAGCTTGGGAAAGATCAGTAGACTCCCCGTCTGAGCTCGGAGCCCTTTGATAATCGATGGAGCTTACAGTGGTGCTTTGTAACGACAGCGACCGTTCACGGCCCAATCAAACTGCACTGCTGTCCTCCCTTGTTTGTTCCCAGGATTGTGCAGGCTATTTCCTGTTCGACTTAAAACGAGGCCTTGTGTTTTATGAGCATGTCAGTGTTGACGGTGAGGAGATACGTCGGCATTACAAAGCTCCTCCTTTTTGAGTTTCACTACAATATCTGTTTTCAGCACAGCATGGAATTGTTTTCTTTGTAGCTGGAACAGATGTACAAGGCTGACAGTTTTGGTTAAGATGTGCTTACACCCTGTGAGACACTTTGTTCATGTTAAATCAATCAGTGCCAAATGTTGGTACCTGTGCTAGCAGGAGAAATTAAATCGTATGCGAGACCATGTGACATCACCGCTACAGTACAGTCTGGGCAACGGCAACAACATTAAGCCTGAGGAAACACCGAGTCAAACATGAAATATCAAAGTCTAAAAGCTGTGCTACAGGATAGCCAAAGTGACAGCTGCAACTAACATTAGCAGTTAGCGGTACATCTGCAACCAGAAACCTAAATCAGGCCTCAACAACTTCATCAACATCTTCTGGTAATTCGCTGGATACACTGTTGGATAAAACTGAGCTGGTTTTCATCCAGATGTTTTACTGCCTGTGTGAGTCTGAGTCAGGGGCTGCATCGGAATTCCTTCCAAGCAAACGTGTGAATTCATAAAAAATCCTATAAAATTACATATTAATACAGAACTTCTAAATAACCTAAGCTGATTAGGTAATTTAAGAGTTAACATTATTATCTATTGAATATTATTATAATAAGTCCTTATGTTGTTGTTCTGTTTCAGTTAGTGACAACCTGTGACAGAGTGGAGGTTGTAGGAATGTTTTTTAGAGGTGACAGAGAGGCAGGTACAACTAAAATAATACTTTTGGATTGCAAATTGAACAAAGTGCTTAAAAAAATACTGTTGTGCAGAACCAAATTCCTGATACTGGTGATAAAATCAGTCCCGAAACCTAAGACAGTTTGATTATAAAACTGTTCAGTATATCATTTTAATAACAATTATATTAATAATAATACCAAACAATTAGAGACAAAACCTAAAATGCAGATTTTGAGGGTGTTAACGAAAATATGTGTCAAAAATGGCCTCCACCATAATATTCCCCACCTGCAATCTATTTCTGTCCCACAAATACATTATTCAGTGCCCGTATATGAAATTAAGTATTCAACATGCAGGGGTGGTGCTCCTGACCGTCTCTGAGTGCTGGGCTATACACAGCGATACACGTGGCACGTGTTTTCATGTGAACATCTGTGAGTTACTGCATTGACTAAAGAACTGCATTCACTCATGAGGGCAAAGACATGCTCATATGTTTATGTTTTCCTGAGTAAGCGTTTCATGGCATGGCATCGCAGTGTGATCCTCACAATGACGGTTGAAAACAGTTTGCTGATTTACTGTCCAGCTCAGTTTAGAGCAGCACACACAAAGATAGGCCTATTAAATGAACCAACATTGTGACATTTCCACTGCCTGTTCTGCCTGCATCGCACACATTAATTGTTACTGTGTGTGTGTGTGTGTGTGTGTGTGTGTGTGTGTTGCTGAACAGGACAAACAGTACAAATAACATGTGGAGAGAAAAAGAGAGAGGGAGTCCAACGTGACGGAGGAAGGTGTAGAGAGCAGATTGATTGAATAGGAGAGATATAAAGAGCTCATGTTGTGGAGGCACACAGTGTTCACAGTGAGCTTGAACTCCCCAAGGTTGTTTTGATATTTCTGAACCACTTCCTTCAATCCAGTGGTGTCTGTATTGTAGCACTATATGGGCACAAATCTAGCATATGTGTGTGTGTGTGTGTGTGTGTGTGTGTTTTGTGAGGGCCACCAGCTGTGGCCGACGGGATAAGACAGAGGGCTAGGACAGCTGGGACCATAGATCCAGAAGAACTCCATCAATATGTGTATAAAGCTTTAATTTATATTTATATATAATATACACACACTGGCTAAATCCTGAAATCCATTCTCTCGTCTTTCTCTTTTTAAATCTTCCTTGTTGTTCTCTTTACTCCCCGGATTTTATTGCCATCCATGACTCTCTCCATCTCTCTCCCTGTTGGCCTCAGCATCTACTCTTCTCATTTAATGTCTGCTGTGTGCTGGCAGGATCAATAGTCTAAGACAAACATGCATAGACATAAACACACACGCGCGCCAATATAGAGGCAGAGAAACGACCAAACCCCGCACACACACACACACACACGTTAAAGGAAAAGATGTGTCAACGACAACCAAAGGGGCTGTTAATGTACAAGAATACATAGATATGGGTAAAAACTGACTGAAAGTGAGGATAAAAGGCAAAAAAAGGAGGCAGAGAGGTAAACTAACAGCCATCAACTACCTGCACAGAGTCACTTCACTTACAAAGCCAAAGAGCACAGTGTACGAGTGCCATCCGCTGAATATGCATGAGCAGAGTGGAGCTGAGGTGAAATGACTTGTGTCACTTCTGCGGGACCACAAGTGGCTGACGGCCTCATCGCACACAGCCCCGAGCAACCCGCATGCAAACCACGTTCGTCTGCTTGCGTAAAAAACCTGATTATGACTTTTTAGCTTTTCAGATTATCTGTGCCCCTCGCTCGGCAGCGGATGCGCTCAGTCGCAGTTACTCAATCCCAGCCTCTGGACGATTAGGCACCATCTCACTCCAAGCATAACCGATTCTTCTGCTCCCTTCTCACAAACTTGTCTCTCCCCGGCGAGGTCAGGGGACAGATGAGCGGAGGACTTCATTCCTTACGCTTCTGTCGTTTAAATCAGGTCAGATGAGTGTCATCCTCCCCTTCCCTTTAAGAGCATGGTAATCTGATTCTTTCTACTCATGCCTCTATCTGCTCTGCTCCCCTCTCGGTTTATCCCTCCAACTCTGTCTTCTTCACGGTTGTGTTATGATTAAATTATGCCCCCTGGAGTGGCTATATGGAACCCTGTGTGCCTGCTGTGTTAGCAGCAGACCTACATCTCCTCTCCACGCTGTCCAGGCAGCTCGTTCTGCCCTTACGCTACATGCCCACCATATCCACTCCAGCACCGCTCTGTCACCTTGGATCACGAGGGAAAAATGAAGAGGAAAACAAGCAAAGCAAACACTGACCTCATGGCAGCTTGTTAGCCTGCAACAGTTTTTCTCTGAAATCTACTATAAGACTTGATATAATCTCTCACACCCTGGCGTCTTTAGGTTCAGTGTGCTGTGCGGTTCATACGTGGACACAAAGACATTCACTACTTCACAGATGTGTGCAGCAGTAAATACAGGCAGCGTGAGGGAACCAGGGACTCAGGTACTGTTCAAACAGGTTGGTCAAAAATGAATTGTCCCTAACCCTGACAGCCTCCTCAAAGGACATGAATGGAAAGTTGACCTGGAGACCTGGAGTCATGCATAGCGGTTTCGCGCGAGAAGTGAGAAGCACAATAACCAATGCACATATTTTAGGACATAGCAGAGAATGAATCAGCATATTTTACACTGTACTGCACTGAACTTGAACATGAGAAGAACACAAAATCCATCCTCTCTTTTCTCTATTGATTCCTCCACTTTGTAAGGCATGATCTGAAAGCAACACAATATTTGCTCCACTGTGCTCAGCTCTTTTCAGAGCTCTCAGCACTTTCCTTTCCTCTCTTGAATCGCAAGTGTCGTGGCTTTTGACTTTCATCACACTTTATCAGGCTGACCATTGGGTCCTTCTGTGATTTACTTTTACTATGCCTGCTTCTTCACTCCCTCACTAGTGTGGCGCCCAGAATAGTCATATGCTCGTTTCCAAGGCAACCAACCAGGACCTGTGTCCAGCAATGTTTGACAGACGTTGAATTGAAGAACATGAAACCGTGGCTACTCTCACGAAACAACTACACCTTCTAATAGTCTGCAACGTTACCCATAAGTCTCTGTGATATGTAGAGACAGTTCTTAAAAGTGACACAAAATGAAAAGTTTTTATTCAGGCTGCACAACGCTCAACTATATTCTGCCGTGAAACACTTCCACTCGCCAGATGGACGAAGCAGACTAGATTTTTCAGGATAAGCTTCAGCCCCCTGGTGAAAAAACAGACTTAATTTTCCTTTCCCGTGGGTCACTACACCAAATAAGCGCCATTAATATAAAGAGAGAAATTAGAGTCTTACAAGAAGTGAAAAAGAAGAAGAAAACTCAGTGGACCAGCACTGCTATCAGTTGTCTAATTAATTTGTTGGCTCGGCGATGTTTAGAGAGAGCAGGGAGGGATGAGGAGCAGCAGCGACGGCAAGAGACAAGAGGAACAATAGAAATCTCAGTCTCACACATCGTCATCGGGGTGTTGAATAATCGTGTTATTTTGAGAAAAAGAAAGGAACAATTAATAGTGTGGTACTCAGTATAAAGCTCCACAAGGGTCAAAGATTTTGAAGTTTTTTGTGTCCACTCTGTAAAACAAGACCGGCATAAAACAAAGGGAAAACTGTAGGCTGTCAGACGTAGACATGGGCACAGGTCAGTGTCTGTGCTGCCCCTCAAAGCAGCGCTGTTACTCTCCAATAGGGGGTGCTGCTTCATGTCTTCTCCAACGGGTGAATGATGCGATTGAGCCTTTCCATCAGAGAGAGGGAGCCGTGGAGCTGGAGGCCTCCTGCCAGGTGACCCTCCCAAAAAAATCCCACTATTCCAGCTGACACCAGGCCGCAAGAGCTAACATGAGTCATGCCTAAATTTCTGCTTCTCTTACTCTACTCATCACTTTAAATTGGACATTATATAGGGAGAATACTGGTGTAAATGAGCTGCTATGGTGTCACTGCAGGTGTGGGGTCTGGTATTTGTCTAATGAGGACATCTCTTTTTAGTTTTCCTGAAATGGCTTCAGCCAAAAAAGTGAAAATTCAGTTTTGACTTACTGCTGCTAAGCTTAATTTTTTAGATGGGTATAAAGCAAGAATTTTCCTCAGAATAGATATAACAGTATCAATTAAAGCACCAGAAACATGCCAGATTTAAAAAAGGTTGATTTAACTTTAACCAGCATTTGGTTCAGTGTTGAAGCTTTGGTTGAATTAAATTCTGTGAAGTTTTACAGATCGTGATCATGTTACGATCGCGAGAAAGACAACCAGCGAAACAATCCACGTTTAATGAGGTCAAACCTGTTGCCTTTAAATTTGTGAACAATAAGAAACAGAGGGAGAGGAATGATCACTCGCCCTGCTGTTGCTGAACGATGGCTGATAGGTGATGTCCAATCAGATTCAATTTAGAGTTGGATGTTTTCATCATGCCTGGAACATCAGTCAATATGTCTGTCTCCTCCAAACCGAGAACACACTGACCCACAGACTAATGCACAGAACTGAACAGGAGTCTGAACCGCTCCGTGCAAACAGTGGCGTGTTAGTTTTAAACAATTTGAATGCTAAATTTGTTTATTTTTATCTAAACAAGAGGAGCGACTGTAAAGTGATATGCTTAAAGTGATGAATAAAACAGAAAGAATCAATGTTCCTCTGTGCTGAAGTTTACTTTTTCTTGTGGCACACGATTTCTAAATGATCAAGAGCATGCAGACCCAATCTTTCCACTGGCTACACGGAGGCTACACCCTTTCTTCTCTCCATCTAAATTAAAAGCAAAGAGTACTGGTTGTGTGATGCTGCACCTCTACATGTCCACCAATACTTGAAAATAGAAAAGATCAAATCTTTAAATGAGAAAAAATGAAGCTGCCGTATAAAAGTGTTGTGTTCTCAAATTCAGGTCTTGTACAGTAGATTAGGAAGTCAGAGTCCTTCAGTTTTCTTAGAGTAACCCTGCGTTTCCCTGTGATGAAGTCTTAAAGATCTGAGGAGCATCAAGAGACATATCTAAGAGAAGTGCCTTCAGTTTTTATTCATGTTCCTTCCCATTTCTTTTTCAAGTGATCTGCAGCTTCAGAGCGAGTAAGGTGAGGGAGAGAGACAGAGAGGGAACGGGAAGGAGGGAGAGGGAAAAAGAGAAGTGTTTTTCAATAGAAATGAGACGAGTCGAAGTAGGCTCTTCAGTCGGGGCTGAGGCTGTCACTGCTCAGTTCAAAACATTAAGCCCCGCAAACCTGTAATGTGACTTCACTTTGAACATCGTGGAAATCCATTCACAACCGGGTCAGGCGCTCTTAAACTTTCAGAATTATTTTTACCAGTGCTAACAATTCTTTTTATTTGTTGGTCCAAAACTTTTGTTTAGTCCTTTATTTTTCTTTGTCAATGGGGATCATTGTCTCGCTTATTGGCAAGCAACTAGGAGTGAATTTGTCATAACCACCAGCATGCACTGTAAAGACGCGCGCACACTCACACTCACACACACGGTTCTCATATTCTGGAGGACAGCTGCAGGGGTGTGGAAGCCTTGGGAAAATGCATCATGGAATCAGGCCAATCAACTTCCTGTGTAGCCAGCACCTGTTTATTCCTCCCTGCTGCTGACAATTTCACAATACGAAGGGATTATGAAAATATACAGAAATTAAAACACTTACTTAATGCAATCCACTGCTGTCACACACATGCCTTACTTCGTTGTGTTTTTTAATGAAGTTGCGCAGTACAGTAAGCACATATGTTGTTTTTCTTTTTTTTTTTGCTTGCATGTTTGTCTCTGAGGTTTATTCAACAGAGATTATGCAAATTTGAGTCTATTACACACCCTGCCCTAATTCACTAAACCCTGTTATAATTAAGACACACATCCGCCGTGGAGCAAACCACACACACACATATATCACAATAATAAAATGTTACCTTGAAATATTCCCTCGGCCAAAATGAGAGATGAAGAGATGCTGAGATGATGACAGTCAATACGCCTTGATGTTTTTGTCACTCAGACAACAGGAAGGCTGAGTGTGTGCGAGTGTGCACATGTGTCGGCGTGTGCCATGAGAGAGTAGATGTGCACGTGTGCATGTGTGTACAAGCTAAGGGGGGGGTGGTAGACGATCTTCTCTGAAGCGGCCCAGGCAGGCATCAGCACTCAATCATCCCAGATCTGCCAGACGACACCAGCAGAGAAAACACATTACCCGTGTTGTGTCGCCTCGTCGTCTTCTGTTGTCTTCTCTTTATTATATTTAGGGCTGCCTTGCCTCAGGGTCAGGTGACAATCTGTATTCACTTTCTACAAGTTTTCTGAAAACTGTCTGGAGTTTTTTTTTGTTTTTTTTTACTTTTTGTATTATACATTTCAACATTTTTCTATCCTTCTGTTAAAGGGGAGCTGTTGATGGTTTTTAATCCCTACATGAGTCCCTTTGCAGATGACTCTGCTGGCATGGTGTCAGGAAGAAACTAACAGAGAGCAGTGCTACGCATTAGACAAAAGATGAATACCCTCAGAAGGGAGGGAGGGAACGGAGAGAAGAGGCAAAGAGCCCATTTGAAGTGCTTGTCTAAGTTTTAGTAAAATATGAGTTCTTTGTAACGGCATATAAATATATAAATGAAACACTTAAAGACATTATCAGGCACTTTCATTCTGCCTTTTGTGTGCTGGTTGAGGTGGGAAACAGAAGGGAAGTAAACACATCTGCATATCTGAGTCATTGGTTCCAAGGGAGCCGTTATGGGCTGTCTTTGCAAATCTCTACTCTCTGTTGCTTACAGCCCATCAACAACAAAATCAACCCCCCAACACCACTGATGCCAGGTCAGATATCTCACCAGCATTCTAACTGATGTGGTTAGACTTGAGAGTGGCAAATCTGATTGTGAATCTCCTGATTTCAAAAGGCTGTGCACTCTTTCGGTTTATTTTTTCTCACGTTTGAACACATGTGCCCCCGGTCCACTGCAGCCGAAGGTGGCATATGTGTCGCTGCCGTTTAGTGTCCTCTTGACGTTAAGTTGGCACAGTCGGTGTAACGATGTGGGCCAAGACCGGTCAGGCCCTCTGTCTCCACCGTAGCCATCACCTGGACAACCAAGCTTGCCAACCCTGAGGGACGAGAGTAATGGCATCACCTGGCAACAAGTATGAAGCTGGTGACTGGTGTGGCCCCACGCACACATTAATTTTACCCGCGCTATCCTTCACTGTCAGTCAGTACAACAGGATGTGTTCATTTTGAAACAAATCTATTTTTAAACAAATCACAGCTGTTTTATCTGGTGCTACAGTAAGTGAAAGTCCCACTGCTGCTCTGAAATATTGTATTGGTTAACCTGTATCCCGTAATAACAAAAAATGGCCAAACACCATTCAAAGACATTACACTAAATATTGAGAAATTCTGATCAGTGTTTAAATCTAACGTCTTAGTGCAAATAGACATTCAGCCAAACACAAAAATGCACGAAAGCACCTTCTGATCACTACTGTTCATTGCAGGATGTCAAAGAAGGCGACAGAGAAATGAAGCACTTTGTACTCCTTTGTTTGTGTTTCAATTGCCATGCCTGGTTTTCTTCTAACCTTGGGATCTTTCCCTTATCTGCTTCTCTAGCTCACTTTTCTGTGTGTTTCTGTGTTCTTTCCCTTTGGTCATTGAAAGTACTCTTTCACTAAAGCTGTCACCCCCAGAACCAGGCTCATACAACAGGAATAATGACCAACTATTCTGCTCTGTCGCAGAAAACCAAACAAGGTTTACAAAGAAGAAGGACTCTGGGGGTCAAGGCTGAGCTCTGGCTCGCTCTCTCTGTCTCTCTCTCTCCCTCTCTGTGTCCCATAAGCCTACGTACACACACATTTGCACACATTTATGACTTCCACTTCCCTACGTATGTCCCCAGAGAGTATGGGTCACTATGGAAACCTTGTCTCCTGTAGAAAATGGCTTGGATGCTGTGATGAGGTGTTGACCAAAGCTTATTGATCCACAAGATTTGGTGCCTGTTTCAGAAAAAAATCTTGTTCTGCATTGCTGAGACCTGCAATCGATACAAAGAAATCCCTGGAAGCAAACTTGATGAATTTATACTCTTGAGGTATTTAGAGTTTATGGGCAGTGTTTATGTGTTATTTCTGACCTGTTATTTGTTCCAGTAGATCATTCTTAGTGCTTTCTGTTATGCGCTTGTGTCTATATATGTGTGTTCCATGGGTACTTCCTGTGGTTATGTCTTTGCAGCATGATTCATGACTTTCGGTGTTGTTTCAGAGAGAGAAAAGTCACACTATATATTTGTTTCTTTCCAACACTCTGCGTCACACTCACTGATATGCACATACACAAACACGCACATACACTCATAGACACAAACGCTGTTGTGTTACAGTGTTCCAACTCCCACACAAACAGATAAAAATGAGTGCATCCTCATTTATGCTTTTTGGGGTAACTGACACAAACGAGCCAAAAATATCTTTCACATGCTCTCACTTCACATTTCCTCTGACGAGCAGCATGGTCGTGATTAGAAATACCATAATCACATAACAATAAGGTACATTTGTTCAGTTTCGTCTTATAAATTCATTCAAATATATAAGCTGTTTATGTGACAGATTACTTTCAGCAATCTGTCTTTTAGTTGGACACTCCACTCTGCAGGAAGTGCTGCAGCACATTTGTTTCTATAGCACGAGGGATAAAGTCCTTTTTTGTTGTCCCGGGAAGGCTGTCTGTTCTGTGTGCACAGCCGAGGTCACGGCAAACAATAGCCCACGGGAAGAGAGCGCAGCTACAAAGCCACGAACGTTTCATTTGTTTGTGTAAACTTGTTGACATTGATCTAGATGAAGAAGAAAGCATAGAAATAATTAAGTACATTCAAAGCAACGGCAGCATATGAATGTCTTTTGGTCACTTTATCGCCAATGCATATCATGTTATCTTAAAGGGGAAAGTCCGCACACAGGAAACTTTACAGTTCACTTACAGTATCCACTTACAATTCAGTCAACAATTTTCCTTTTTCAAATGAAGCCACAACTTCCTCATTGCTGATTTTCCACGCCTCTCTTTTGCTCTCTTTTTGTTTTTTTCCGAATGTTGCGTCACTGGGTTGTGGTTTTCTCACTACTCACAGTACACAGGAAATGTGTTGTGGCACAACAGGTCCCTGTCACTGTTTCCACTACTCAGAGAGGACCACAGCTAAATTTAACACCAAAAACAAGATCACAGGTGCCCAAAATATTCACTTCCACATACATAGAGGTTTAATTTAACTACTCTGAGCTATTTATACTTAACCACGTTAATATACTTACGTCCGGGCTGGGGTTAAGTTAACTGTGTGACGCAGTCTGCCACAAAGGAAACAGCAAGCCAATTAGCCAGCCTTGGGGTTAGAGAGGAGCTAGTCAAGCCGAGAGTTGCTGCGAACTGCTCATGATGATCGCATGTATGGAGGTTGGTCAGAAAATCTCCGGTCTCTCACAATTTGACCCCCTATAGCGAGCATAGTTTCAGACGTGGTGATTATTCATCAGTTTAGTGCCATATGCTTTTATTTCAGATAAAACTCTTTCCAAGAAAATCACAATTATTGACGTCTGTTTTCATAGTATTTCATACAAATGCACATGTGACTGAATTTGGGACAGTTCCCTTCGACAGAATCAAATTTAAGGAACTGAAATGTCTCAAAACCTGAGATCTGGTCTTGGTAAAAATAGAATACGATAGACTATCTTAATTAAATGTATGGGTCATGTGCTTGGTACAACAGAAAAAGGAAATAGGAAAAAGACTGTTGCAACTAGTATGAAGAAGAGACATACATGGAAATTTAAAAAAAAAAAGGAAGGGTGCACAGAAATGTCAAAAACAGAAAAACTATCCAAAAAGCTACACGGACACAAGAACTAAGTAAGAGAATATGGATCAATCACACTGAGAAGAGACATAAGTGAAGCTTCAGATCATTTTCAGGAATCTATGTATAAAGGACCAGCAGTATCAATATCACTTCCTTTATGTGGAGGAGCTCCTCTCTCCACACCGTCTTTGTGTCGAGGGTATTGTGAGGCCTCAGCTAAACCCAGCTCTGCGCGCTAAGTCTGTGCTCGCTGTTTGTGCCGTTGAGATGGGGTGCCAGTGGTCTGGACGCCGGCTAAAGTTACGCATTACTCATTGTGCCTAGCTCCGCTAACTCAGTATGGCTTGGAGCAGAAGCCAGTAGTGAGACATTTACCCTGTACAATACAGAGTCATGTTGGCCAGGTGTCTGGTCGGGGTCCACACTCATTGGTATGAACCCGAGAATTTGACAGCTTGAAAGAAAACACGGCTCTAGTTTCATCATCTTGTTTTTTTTACCTTATTTCCTGTTTCCTACTCACTCTTCCTTATTCCCTACATCCTACCCTAATTCTCCATCTCATGTCATTCCCGTCCATTTAGCTCTATCGATGAGGTGATGTAAGGTAGATGTTGTAGGGCTTTAGAAAAAGCAGATTAGCTTTTACTGAGACTAGTAGAAAACGAGCCAAAGGGCCCGCTATAAATAGGCAGATTTACTCCACCCCACTACTAAGGGCTCAGCAGGAGATCAGGCTCGACGGTGTAACTTTAAGGCCAGGGTCAGTGTGTTACTATGGTGACACAGCTACAGCAGCGTGTGTGTGTGTCAGGGGATGAGAGTGTTTCTGTGTGTGTGTGTGTGTGTGTGTGTGTGTGTGTGTGTGTGTGTGTGTCCCCTTGCTCTCTGGGCCCTGTGTCTCTTTAGCAGCAGCAGCAGTCAGTCTTCCAGCCCCTACAGAGAGAAAGCATGTTGGGTAACAGCAGTCTGGAGTTCCCCTGGACTCGCTCCAGACCTCCTTTCCCTTCCCTCCTGTTTCTCTCCCACAGTCCCCCGCCTCCCTCCCTCTCCTCTCTCACCCACCAGCTTCCCCTTCTCCCCGCTGGCTCATTCACTTAGAGTGATATGGGTTTAAACATGTGTGTGAGTGGACATGCTGGGCTGTTCCCAACAGTCCATACAGTATAACTGCTGGTTTATTTGTCCTGTTCACAGCAGGTTATCTCCCTTTGACATTTTTAGTGTTTTCAGCATCACCCTTCCTCTAAACACTGCTCTCATACCATCTTTCTATTAAACCCTGTGGGCTCAATCTTCCTATTAAACCATTATGCAGAACTGATCTAAAGCCAGTGTCTGCTGTCTCAGCATCCTGCCACATCTGCTCTGACTCATTTTCTCAAGTTGCCCGTTTTGGATATGAGAAACAAAGACAGCTTTCTAAACTTTAAAGCCAGTTTGTGCCTATTTTTGGCCAAGCCAAGTCAGAATATCATCATCATCATAATTGTCATGGCAATTTTGGGTAACGTGTGATGAAACATTTCACCTCAGAATGTGTATCTCCTGGGGGGATCGTAAGGTGGGCAGACAGTTTCACAAATCCCTTCAAAGAGATTTACAGTAAATTACATGATTCAGGTACTCAGGAGGAAATTACCCAGTTTCTTTTTGACGTGATTCAAAAATTCATTTACTCACTTTTGTACATTCATTTATGGTCAGATCCCAGTTTGGTTTTTGCTGATTTTAAACTTTGAAAAGTAGCAAAATGACTGCTCCAATCACTCAAATCCCAAAAGTCAGAAATGGGATGATGACACACAGACAAAGTAGGTGTACAAACGTGCAGGATTGTCAACAAGGCAGCACAATTACTGAGAGGGCCTGTTTTAGCATGTTTACCTGCACCCACTCCATTCAGCGTTCAGCCTCCGCACTAGAGGAACAAGTCACCACATGCTTTTGCCACAAAAGCACACAACTGTAACTCACCCTGCTTTGCACCCAGCGCTGACAAAGCACAGCATCACAGTTTCCGTAACCTCTCCTTCCACTTTTGCGTCACCTTGCATGCAGCGAAATAGAAATGTCAGTGTGTATTCGTGTCAGATCACATACAGGATCTTTCAAACTAGACTGAGTTATATGGACTGCACACTGTACCGTACATTACACTGTACAGAGGATTTGGTACTAAGGAAAACATTTCTTTTTCTGTTTATTTGTCAGTCTTTTAAAACCAGTAATGTCTAATTAAAAAAAGGTTTATATGCTTATCCATATGACAAAAATGAAAACAGCTGCACTTTTAAAAAATGACACACAAAACAAGAAGCAGAAAACTAAGTGAGCAAATGTCACTGTCTTGTCTAGCAACTACTGACGTCAGCTAAGTCTAGCCCAAGGATATTGTGTGTATGATTATAATGTGGGTATTTTTATAAAGTTTCTTATAACACAGCCATGTGAGGGTAAGAAGGAAAGGAGGAATACAAGTTTGTGGACCCTGCAGAGAGGCATCAAGTAGATAAGTGACTTAAATTAGATCAGTTTATTTGTCTAGCTGGCCTTAAACAAGACCACAGAGTCTGGGACGTCGGAGCCACAGTCACTGAATGAAAACGAAACACAGACAGCTTCCGCTTTCCACCCATCGTTCACACTGCTCTGTGTCTCTGCCTTTTTGTTTTTTTGTTCCTTTCACTCTATCGTTTTCTCCGACTCAGCCTGGTGATGTCACGGAGCAACGGATGCGATGTCACTTCCTGTTTGGTTTTCTGCCAGCGACAGAAGTAGCAGCTAACTGACAGCTGTGAGTGGAACTGGAAACATGCAAATAAATGGGGTCAAAGGTTGGCGTGCGCTGATTGTAAGTGTTTGGAACAGCTGCTTCTCAAAGCCACATTAGTGTCAGTGAACATGTTTTCTTTGTTGTTTGGTATTATGGCTCACCATAAAGTTGCTGATACCAGTGCACAAATCATCACAGGACTAACGTGAGAACAATCAAGCCCACACAGCCAAAGGCCTTTAGTCTTTGTTATTTACTATATGTATATGTACAGCATTCAAACACGCAGGCATATACTGTATATATAGATATATGCTGTATTACTGTATATATCCCGTACTATCTCTTCTGCCAAAAAGAGCAGCAGTAAGAAAACTCCAAGTCCTTTTCCTCATCATCCGTCGCTAGTTGAGAGTCTCCTGGTGACAGACAGGCAGGCGCTGTGACACCCAGCCCTGGTAATAGAAGGCAATTATAAGCCCTGGCGAGAGCTGTGGCAACGGGGAAAACTTTTATACAGCCCCCCTCCTGGGGCACTGACATGCAGACACACTGAAATTAATTGCTACAAAACATCAGACGAGCTTGACACACACATGTGCATAGTCAAACTCCTGGAAAGGAGAAAAATGAAACAATGCACATCATGCAACGTTGCATTGATGCTCGTGAGGAGGAAGAAGAAGAAAGCAAAAGCAGCAAAGAGAAGCAGCGAAAAAACAAGTAGATCCCTTCCAACAAATCATGTTTTCATCTAAATAAAGAAGCCAAAGACAATAGACTTGGGTACCTTGGAGACCAGGAGGACTATTTCTCCATGGCAACCAGTGTGGTGTGTGACAATGCCGCAGTGCGAGGGTTTGAACTGCTAAAGCTGTCTGGGAATGCAGAGATAGATAGAGAGAGAGAGAGAGAGAGAGAGAGAGAGAGAGAGAGACTCAGAGAGTGAGACCCGTGGAGGGCTGTCTGTATGCTCGTAATGAGAACACACACTGTCACAATCCCACTGCGAGAAAAATGGAAGTTCATGACTTCCCAACTCATGTTATTTTCTTTCTTTAACTCTTTAAGTCAATACACAGTGAAACCCTGGTGCTAACTACAGTAAATGATGACACGACGCCTGCTTATGTTTCTAACAGTGCATATCTAAATGTTCTCATTCGTAAACATTTCTCTGGTGTTGCTATGGAGTTGCTCCCCTGTTAAGCAGCAACTCGTGGCCTTTGTAGGAGATTTATTTTAATTGTGTGGTGTATTGTGGCCGACACACCATCACATATGTCTGACTGTATGCTGGCCGTGTGCTGTCAGCACGCTTGTGGATACATGCACAGGCATTGGCTTCTGGACTCGATCGTGCGGGTGAGAGTGTGTGTTTGTGTTCAACACGCTACATGCATTGTGTGTTTGGATAACAAATAATGGAAAGTGTTGGTGTGTGTCCTTGTAGCAACTCACGTGTGTGGGCGATAAGGTAAATATAAAACCTTCTAACCTCCCCGTGATCGCCTCATACATGTTTATAATCCTGGGTATAATTGGGATTATTGTTCCACAGTCTTGCAGACAAGAGTGATTTCTGTTTGATACTGTGGCTCAGACTGAGGCTACTGAAGGTCTTTCACTAACTGCGCACTAATGCAAGTCTCAACGCCATCCTCACCTATTTCTCAGCGTCAGCATCACCCAGCAGCCATCAACATGCAGTCTCCTTTGTGTGTCTTTATTTTTATTTGCAGAGCTCTTTATAGAAATTCATTACATTGCCTGACGACAGCGTAGGCAGAAAAATATTCCCTCTGCTCAGCTGAACTCTCACCCTCCTTTAATGTAAATACTGCTCATCAGTCACGTTTCTCCCATTACAGCGAATGTGTACATTATGTGTGTATCTAGCCTCCTTAATCCAGTTGCGCCATTAACATGCACGCCCAGTCGTTTTCCAGTCCTCGCATGAGGAGAGAGAATGAGAGACAGCTTTGACCCTGCTCGTTCATAATAGATCTTGCCAAATTAAAGCATTAGAGCAATTTAGATTACTTAGAATTACTCATCACTTAAAATTATGTATTATTTGATTGCTTCAGAGTTTGACTTTATTAAATCACCTGGTTAATCTTCAGTCCAACTGACCCAAAGTGACATTCAGCCCTCAAGCCTCAGCTCCTGAAAGACCCATTGCTGCATAAGCCAAATGCTTCTGACAGTTATTCATTTATTCATTCCTCCCTCCTTCCGTTCCTTTTTTTTTGCCTTGGAAATATGCAATGGATGTTGCAGTTAATGTTGTTTGTTGTCTTGTCTATCTGTCTCGTCAGCCGTCATGCCTGTTGACATATGGCACTCGGAGTTAAATGATTATTGTATGATTGTAAAGGATTGTGGGGCTTTCTGATGGAGACCTGTCTCCACAGCCCTGTAGGCTATCCCACATCAGCAGGCTCCAGCTGGGGTAGAGGGGAGGGTTGGAGGATGGCAGCAGGAGGGTGGGGAGTTGGGCTTACCTGAATCAACCTGTCATACCTGCCCTCAGGCCCACCTGTCAACAACCAAGCGACAGTCACTTTCTCTTCCACTGTCTCTTTCACTCAGTCGCTTTCTGGATCTACTTTTCCATCACTTCCCATTCTTCTCGACCTCTCCTTCCCCATTTATCTGCCTCTCACCCTCTCTACTCCTTCACTTTAGTTCTGCCCTGACACTACAAAACAAATAACTCACCTGAGCAGATGTGCCTCCCTCGGACTGTCATTTTCACTTCACAGCAGGTTATTGGGAACAGCTTTGGCCACTGGACCCAGGGAGGCGATTTATCTTGGCAAATTCTGATCTGACTCAAAAGTCAAATAAACTCTGGAGAACAACTTAAAGGTCTGTGTGTGTGTGTGTGTGTGAGTGTGAGTGTGACTGTGTATGGGTGTTCACCTACCTTGGCTGTTTGTTTAACACCAGACTTAGACAGGTCATCCTTTGAGAGACAAGGTGATTTCAGGGTAAGTTTACCAAATTTTCACTGGCTCAGGGTTTGTGTTTATACCTCTCAGTTCATAGAGCGAAAGATAAAAACCAAACTAAACCAAACTATCTTCCCTTTTTTGCGACTCAATAAACGACAGAGGCCAGAAGGAGAGAAAGGGCATGACTGTCTGATGCAATAATAAACCCTCGCTTCTTACAGCCACATAAACAGATGTGCACTGGCAGGGATCCATGCATCTGTGAACTAACGCGAAGTTTAAATTCTTGACAAAAATCTCAGGACCCCAGCAGAATAAAAACAGGTCTGTGAGTCTGGATGTTTTCTGTCTGACCTCAGTACGTATGTACGTGAGTCACACCCCGACTTGTTCACTTAAGACAACAAACGAGTTGCTGCTCAGTCTGGACGCTGAGGCCACATGTTTCTGCCTCACTCATTCCGCATCTCTTCCTGTCTCGATCGCTGCCATTACGTAGACGTGACCAGTGTTAAAAAACAGTTGGTTTTGGTCCGTTCGGTCCATCAGCCAAAAAGAGCTTTGGTGCCACTTAAAATGAATAAATCTTATGTAGTCTGCCTGATTTCCTCTCAACAAAGGAAAGTGGAAAGTAGCAGCCTTCACGTTTTACTCTTCAGGTTTAGTTTGCACACAGATGTGTCATATGAGTCAAATCTCATTGTTTATGCATCAGTAGCACAACAGGCATCATTACTTGTCTAGGCAGGTAAAAAAATGTAATATTTATTTTCAGCAGTGGCCTCAGTAGCCATTGGTCTTTCACCTGAGGAATTAAGGACTGTAACAATGACGAGCTGGCATATTTTGTTGTTGCTGCCTACAGATGACAGTATACACAGACTGGGCAAACACACAGAGTCCTTTAAATGTTATCCATTGCTGTCTTGCAGCTGCTACACAGCATGGGGAAGCCCCGACCTTCAGCGCACTGCCGGTGACTCATTGGAAGCTCAAAGGTCAGGGGTCAGAGCTTTTGTCACAGGCATCAAACAAACAGGCTGGGGGCTCATTGTGTCACACATCCTCGGGGATACATTGAGGTCGGTTTGTGGCAGCCTTTGTGCTGTGTACGGTAATTGTCTCTCTGTCACCCACCACCTTCAGGAGACAACAACAGACAGATAAGCACATATAGCAGCTATGCGATGCCAGGGCCCCGGTTCCTGTGTGATACACTAATACCGATCCTGCTCCACAGCCTGGGGGCGGGGGGCAATACAACAGGGTAGGATGCCTGAGGTGACTGTAAAATGCTAGCACAACGTCTTTCAAACATAACCATTACCTAAATCTTCAGAAGGTCTGCTCCCACAGCAAAAGAAACGTATGATCCTAACCCCAGATTAACACACGCCACTAATAGAGCGTCAGCATTGCATTGATTCCAGGACTCCTCGGCACAGAGTAAATAATGTCTGGCTGATTCGGGGCGGCAACAGGTGCTGCACTTCGGCATTGTACTGTAATAGGCTGCGTTAAATTTGAGTAAGTGAGCCAAGGTTTATGACGGCTGGAGTGTTGAATGGAGGTGTCAAGTATTTACACAGACATACAGTACTGGATATGTTCATTGATGGCAGTTTCCAGAATCCCATTAGATCCATTTGGCTTTCCACACATGTCAATTAGTCCAGAGATTTTCTGCGACCCGGTGACATTTCCAACAGATTTTATCCCAAGTTCATCTTTTCCTACAGTACATCTCACTCTGTATGTTAAAGGTCAGGCCATACACTCCTGCCTTCTCTAAAAGCTGGAAGAAAAATGACATTTCTCACATACCCTCCTATGGTGTTCCCAGCTCCCTTCCAAACACTGTATGACTTTGGGCTAATTTTCAGCCTGTCACTCTGTCTAAGACGATCAGGCCTCTGCTCTTCTACCCATTTAATTATCAACCCTCTATGTGTGTCACACACACCCAGGCCAAATTTCATTTTTGTTATCATCCTAAAATCCACCACTCTCACCCCTTGATATACCAAAACTATTATTGCATCAACTGCATTCTGTGCTTCAAAATATCTAAATAGCTCTCTGTCAATACATGCATGCCTCCCTCCCCATCTTCTCTGCCACATTATGTAATATCCACGCTTTGGTAACTGTCATCCTCCACCTTCTAATTTTGGCACGCCCATCAAGGGAGCTCACCGAGCTGAACACACCTGTAGGCTAGCGGTGAGGGATTGCACCACTCGTTGGCGTGCAGAGCCCTGGAGGTGAGGAGGTGTGACGGAGGAGCAGTCTGTCTGTCCTGTCCTCCTGACTGACTGCCTGGTATTGGCTGCTGACAAATGACAGCACAAAGCTTGGTACTTGCTCCCACGTACAGTACGTGGGTGTGAGGATTCTCTCTCGGTATCTCTATTTTCTATATTTCTGTCGCCCTCACTTCTTCTTCCCACCTTCTCCATCTCTTTTTCTCAAGTTGCTTCCATCTCCGTGTTATACATATATCTTCGTGCTCTCTCTCCTTTCTCTTTATTTTTATGCTCTAACACTTCTCATCTTTTCCACCTTCTCCGTTTTTTCTTTTTGGCTTTCCTATCTACTTCCTTGTCTCAGTGGTAGACTGGGGCACTATTAAATATTAACCAGTGCTCGTGCAGGGTGTGTTTGTGTGTGTGCGTGAACCAGGGCGTGGTGGCTGCGTAGGTAATAGGAGAGCCTTTCTTTCTCTCCGGCTGGCAGAGCATTGGAGTTTCATCAGGCGAGGACTCCTCTGGCTGATTTGTGTGGGAAGAAAGGGGGAACACGCCGAGGAGAATGAACCAGCTGACCAAAACACTAACACACACACGCACAGAAACATGCAACAGTGAGCATGCATCGCAATATTCGACACACACACACACACACTCTGATTCTCCTTCCCCTGCCCTTTCAGCATCTGGCTTCCTCCCCCTCCAAGAATCAGAATGAAGGGAGGCCCAAACAGCACATGTGAACTGTTTATCATCTTTATTACTTTATTACTTTTCAGAGAGTTTTCCCTAACCTGATTTTATTACATTGTCATCAGATGATGAGTTCTCTCATCTGCTCTCTCGGCTCTTCTTCGCTTTGCCACAAATTTATTGACCACAGTAATAGATGCATGAAAGTAACAGGAGGATGCAGAGGACCCTGGATTTTATATCATCGCCTCAACCCACCGTCACTCACCATCATCATGCACAGGCTTTTTTCTATTGTTTAGGTAGCATTAGATTAGGCACAATCTATGACAGAATATAAAGGGACTAACACATGCCATGCCAGTAGAGCAGCAGCTTCTCCGTAGCTAAAAAAGGAAATAGAAACTCACTTTTACAACTTGAATTTCTATTTTCTTTTTTGCAGTTGGAAAACTATTCCTTCTTAAAATACGACACCACTGTGCAGGGCCTCATACCTTCAAAAGTGATTACATAGGATCATTTATACATATCTGACTCTATGAATAAACAACATTACACATTCTCCAGCTGAGCCCTCTGCTTCGGGCTTATTTGGATTTTGTAAAGGAACCTCTGCTCCAGATCATCCATAATATATGACAGAATTTTGCTATGAGTCTAATGGGGGTAAACAGAAAGATTTGCCATGGGCTAAATGGGAAATGCCTGGGAGAGAATGCAATCCAGCAAAGACCCATTGTGTGTACCTGAACTATGTTTTATGTTTCGCTTTGTTGACACGACTTTAATGTGTTTTTCTGATTGTTACTATGTTATTATGGCACCAGCACTTAGGTGAAGGGAAGCTTAAACATGGTCTGGTGTGCAGTCTGTAAATACAGCTGTTTCAAAAGCAGATGTGTTCACTATCACTGCGCTGGACCTCTCCAACGAACCCACAGTAGTCTATCTCTCTTTTCGCTGTGTCTCCTCCCATTCTCGGGCCATCTCAAAGTATCCTGCCCACGATGTTTCCCAATGAGGTTGCTCGCTTATAGATCCAGTCAGCAGCAAGGGAAACACATTGATTTCCCGTCAGCACACACCGAGGAGTGCTGGCGCGCCAGCCGAAGCTGGAGCAGCCGGGGGGAACATCGGTATCCTGCAGGCGCCCTGGCAGCTGTGCGCAGTGTTGTTAATGCGGCCCATTAGGCCGCTGAGTGGCGGAGAGATTCCATGAATATTGAACCAGGGACATCCCTCCGTTACGGCCCGCACCTCGTCAGCATCCGCGACTATCGGTTCTCATTAAATCAATGACACAGCTGAGAGAAATGAAAAGTTAATCTAAATGAAGTTTGCTACGCGCCTGCAGACTTTGCACACTCTAAGATTCTAACTAGGATTCACGTGGCGTTAGACACACCCTAATTCATATTACATTACAACAATGTATACATAATCAATAATCCTAGACCTATAGAAATATATATATATATAGAATAATACATATGAATTACGTTTCAGCCAAAGCAGTGTAAAGGTACATTTTAAATCTACATAACCTCAGCACAATATTGCATAGTTAAAATGAATCTGTATCATATATAAACAGCATTGTTTAAATACATTATTTTTATTAATATTTATTTCCGTTCCGTTCTTATGCACGTGGCACATGTTCAGTGTTAAGATATTAAAACATTAGGTTAACGCTGCAAAAAGAAATGTAAAGCAATTCATCTGTTGCACAAAGTCCGTCACATTAACTGTTCTCATTTCGCCTGCGCTTTGAAACAGAGAAGCAGATTTCTGCTGCTGACATTAGTTATTGTTAGCGCTGGACATGATTTGCACTCCAGCGTCTCATTCACTGCCAAAGAGCGATCAGCGCTACCTCAGGAAGTTCCAAATAAGGACAGGGAAATGGAAACCCACCGGAATAGGTCCTTATGTAGTCACGACCTTATAAGGCACGGCGGAGCCAGGCTTTCCGGCAGCAGCGCAGCCTGCTGCACAGATGGGAGATCCGAATCAAATCTGTGGGGCGAAGCAGAGAGGGCAAGAATTATGCTGCCGTTTCACGGAGCCGTTTTACTATGAATATACACTGATCTGGGACAGAGGAGGAGCTGCGTTGTCTTCACAATTTACTGCAAAAGCTTAAGATAAAGTGTCTCTGCTTTCCCCCCCTGGCCAGCGTCATGTGTCTTCCACTGCAGTGCCTAAATATGGGCTTCCTACGCTCCATATATGGACATCTACGTCACGGCAAGAGGGTATAAAAGGAGCAGGGAAACCTCTCAGCTCAGAGAGAGCCCTGAGAGCCCACAAGAGCAACTGTTAGAGCGGAGATAGATAGAGAAACACATAGAACTCCCTAACAGAGAAATCACACCAAATGTGAAAAGTGAATTAAAACAACATCCAACCAAGGAGGTCAAAACCTGTCTGGATAAGTAATTGAACATATTGAAAAATATCAAGATTAATCTGCTGATTAATTTTGATAAAACTTAGGGAATGAGTATAAAGGGCACTTTTGATTTTTTCTGAAAAGACAAGTGGATCTTTACTCATCTGTAAGAAAAAAGTGGAAAACAACTGGACAACTGGAAAACAAGAGCCAAGGAGCAAGGCAGACAACAGCATCTTCCTCGGCATCAGCAGAAGTGTGAAGCGCTCCCCGAGCTGGGTTAAGTAATTTCCTCCACCTGCGAGGAATTGCTCTGTCAGTGTGCAACCAGCCTCTCTGCACTTCTCAGCAGCTACCAGCGCGCCCTCAGTCCTGCAGCTCCAGCACCAGCCAAGAGGATGGCTGCAGCCAAGACCGAGATGATTCTCCCAGCTCTGCAGATTTCAGAGCCTCTGAGCTTCCCTCACTCCCCCATGGATAACTACCCAAAGCTGGAGGAGGTGATGATGCTCAACGCTGCAGGAACCCCCTTCCTAACTGCCTCCGCACCCGAAGGTGCAGGTTTTGGCTCCGGGGAACCAGGAGAGCAGTACGACCACCTTGCTGGAGGTAAGAGTGGATGATTTGCTTATTTTGCCTCTGGCTCTCTATGTTGCATTTAAAGTTAAATTGAAAACTAGATGATAACAGCTACAGTAAACCAAGTAAAGTGTTATGAGAAATATACAGTTGTATAACTTTATTTTATGATATTTTTGTTTATTGTTAAATCATATTGTAATTTTATTATTAAAGCTGCACCTCAGAAGTTTATATTAATTCATTTTATAATGGCTTGTGATGATCATTTTTAGAATTAAAGTAAAATTACAGGTTACAAGTGCATTCAAATTTAACAAACTAAATAAAACAAATAATATTAACAAAAAATTACCTAATTTAAATCAATTCATAGCTCTATATCTGTTTAAACCCATCAAAGACTTTAAACACTGCATGCCTGTAGACACTCCTACAGCTCAATTCAAATTGCATTCCCAAAACCAGCTGAACTGCAGTTTTGTGGTAATCAATTGCCTCTGGCTCTGTGATGGGCTTCAAGAATGTGTTTGTGTGTGTGTGTGCAAGACAAGAAGCCTGAAAGAAAGATCGACAGAATGTGAACAGTGGAAAATGCGAGTGTAAAAAGCTTCCACAGCACCTCGTGTACAGATTTGGATAAGACATTTTTAGAGTTCAGGGGGTAAGAGTGTAGGTTAGTTAGAGGGGCTTTCTCTGTGCGGGTACCTGGCTAATGTGTGACAGAATAGAGGGGTGTCTGGCAGGATTCCCCCTCGCTCTCCCTCTGAATATTGACAGTTTGATTAATGTGTTTGTTTACTGTGCTTCTTGCAGACACATTACCTGATATCCCCTTCAACTGTGAGAAGCCAGCAGCAGAGCAGACCTACTCCCAGAGGCTTCCGCCCATCTCTTACACAGGTCGCTTCACCCTGGAGCCCGCCACCACCTGCAGCAACAGCCTCTGGGCGGAGCCCATCTTGGGTCTCTTCACCAATATCATGGGTAGTGTTGCCCCCAGCTCCAACTCTTCCTCTGCTGCCTCACAGACAACCTCGTCCTCCTCTTCATCCGTTCAATCCTCTTCCACTTCCTCCTCTTCTACCTCCTCCTCATCTCAGAGCTCCAGTCTCAGTTCCTCCATTCACCACAATGAGCCGAATCCCATCTACTCAGCTGCCCCAACCTACTCCAGCCCTAACTCTGACATCTTTCCAGACCAGGGCCAGGTTTTCCCCACCTCAGCTGGATCGGTCCAGTACCCTCCGCCTGCCTATCCCAATGGCAAGAGTTGCAGCGCTAGCTTTCCTGTGCCCATGATTCCTGACTACCTCTTTCCTCAGCAGCAGGGAGAGATCAGCCTGGTACCCCCTGATCAAAAGCCCTTCCAGAGTCAATCAAGCCAGCCCTCCCTCACTCCTCTGTCCACCATCAAGGCCTTTGCCACACAGACTGGTTCCCAGGACTTAAAGAGTGTCTACCAGTCCCAGCTGATCAAGCCCAGCCGCATGCGCAAGTATCCCACTAGACCAAGCAAGACACCCCCACACGAGAGGCCCTATGCTTGTCCCGTGGAGACCTGCGATCGTCGCTTCTCGCGCTCTGACGAGCTGACGCGTCACATCCGCATCCACACGGGCCAGAAACCCTTCCAGTGCCGCATTTGCATGCGCAACTTCAGCCGCAGTGACCACCTGACAACACACATTCGCACTCACACTGGTGAGAAGCCTTTCGCCTGTGAAATCTGTGGACGCAAGTTTGCCCGTAGCGATGAGAGGAAGAGGCACACAAAGATCCACCTACGGCAGAAGGACAAGAAAGCTGAGAAGGCAGGAGCGGTGGTGGTAACAGCAGCACCGGTATCAGCTGCCTCACCAGCCTCCAGCTACCCCTCTCCAATCACCTCCTATCCTTCTCCAGTGTCTTCTTACCCCTCTCCAGTCACCTCCTGCTACTCCTCTCCTGTTCACACTTCCTATCCCTCTCCTTCCGTTGCCACCACCTACCCATCAGTGTCCATGTCCAGCACATTTCAGTCCCAGATTGCCGCGTCCTTCCCCTCCTCAGTTGCCTCCAACATCTACAGCTCCCCGGTTCCCACCCCACTATCAGACATGCAGACCACTCTTTCTCCAAGGACAATCGAGATCTGCTAAGAAAGAGCAAAGAGACAAACTTTTTTTAGTCGCTGCACCTCTCCTTCCTTAAGGTTCTTTGAGGGGAAAGAAATGAGCATCAAAGACTTAGTTTTCCCCTCTAAAAAGCACTTTTCTGTCTTCTCCCTGTGCAGTGTTGAATCGGTGAATCTTGAGATTTGCCTGAAAGAGACAAAAAAGACACATGTCAAGGACTGGGCAAAGACAATAGAAGATGAAAAAGGATTCTTTTGGTTTCTGTAAAACAAATGCAGCACTTCAATCGCATACGGGACTGAACAGACAGAGCGCAGAAACCAACACTGACAGTTCTCTGCTATTAGGTACTCAAAAACCAAGAGACAAACAGATTGCCAGCAGTTGTGGTGCTAAAGCACGTTCGTCCTTGCAGGCACTCAAAAGACATTGAATGATATACATAAGCTACTATATGTGTATAGTGTACATGTGCCATGTTTAGTTTTTATCATTCTTTGGTACCATTGATGTGAAAAATTATTTGCATTGTATTATTTGAAGTGAGCAGGGCCATATTTTCTACATACTTTCTCTATTATGTAGTGATGATGCTGTGATACGTTTTGACATTGTTTGGAAAAAAATCACTTAAGTATTCAAGCATGAGTAAGAGTGATGTTAGTTTCTGTTTGTAAATATCACCCACTGGTACTATCTCTTTCTCTCTTTCTCACATGTGACATATCGCTTGGTTATATGGAAAAATAGAGAAAAGGAGAAAAAAAAACATTTAAAAAAAACTAAACAAGACAAACGCTCCTGTTATTTGGTGCCTTTTGTGAAGCCTTGCTGGTGTTGAGACTTGGCTGCGCGCAAGAGAGGATGCACTGCATCTTGCCTTAAGGTTTGAGGGACTATTTTTGTTACAGAATGTAAGTCATACTCAGAGGGAGGAAAAGAGATGAGCTATGAGGGCACCGCTTCATTTCATTAGAATGTAAGCAAAAAAAGGAGAAAAATTATAAAGTATATTTTTGTAAAACGTACATGTAAATATCCACATCTTCAAGAGCTGGAATGTTGAAGTTACCTACTGAGTAGGCATGGGATTCTTTTGTATGTTATATACATGCAGTTCATTATTTTGTGGTTATCTTTATTTTGTAATTGTGTTTGTTAAACGAGTGACTGTTTCTGGCTTCTGAACACATTGAATGCGCTTAACTGCCAATGGGATATTTGATGTACAAGATATCCTCCCAGAAATGAAATATAAATAAAAATATAAATATATGTATACTTGTTTTCATACTTTATTGATTTACTTTTTCAAATATTTCCATTGGTGCTTCAGACCTCCATTTCATCACATCCATCCTTCATACATAACGTCATATTCCATCACAATATATGTTAATCATTTGGACAGTAGTAGTGGATTTAAACATCTATTTAAAAAAAACATCCTTAATTTAAGGAAAACCTTACACAGTATAATCTTTTAAAAACAGAAATTTCAATGGCTGTTCCTGAACCCTGTATTAATGATAACATTAAAGCATGACTCCCATATCTATAACGACTAAAAATTAAGAATTTCTTATCCAGATCTAACAAGCTCTTGAAGATATTAAGCGTATCTGAATTATCTATCATTTTAGACTTTATGCCCTCACCGCTGCATACAGCAGACTTCCAGCAGACTTCCAGCAATTTGATCTTTAGGCAAAATTGCAAAATAAAAAAAACAATGTTTTCCTTTTCTATATGCCGCTTGAAGGACGGATATTTTAAACTCACTGTGCTTAGACATGCTCTGGGTTATTTTCACAGTGTGCAGGTGAAATCCATCACAGGATAATTACCTCCTTTTCCACAAATGTGGTTGGTGAGATGCTGTCACCTCGTAGTGAAAGAGCTGTAACACACAATTGGGTAACATCCGTGTAGGTTAGGCTGAACTGTTGCATGGGTGCAGCTGAACAGTCTGGCCCTGAAGGTTTAACTGCTGTTTCTTTTGGTTTTTCAAGCAGAATATAATAACAGCTTTATCGCTGCAATCATTATTCATCTGCCACCGTTCCTTAGGCAAGGGATTATTGCTACATATTTGAGTATGAAAATAAAACAGCTTGTTTTTTTAGCCTATATGTAGACAGGAACCGTTCTAAGTTTTTTCTTCCAAAGCTTTGGAGTAATTTTGTGTTTTGAAATGCACTAACCAAAATACTCACAATTGCAAACGCAGCTAAAATAGAAAGCAGGAAAACAAGTGGAAGAGAATGATAGAGAGACAGGGAAAATAATTAAGATAATTGGTCTCCTGATCCCAAATTGACTTTCTAAATTGGGTCTGATGAGTTGCGTGTGTTTGTATGGGTGTTTGTGTGCGTGTTCGTGCACACTGGGATAAAGGCGTTTGTGTACAATACACACAGCAACTGTCTATAGACTGTGTCTCTGTATTCTGCTGCAGCGACGTTAAAGTGTGTAATTGCATGAAATTTGCTGTGTTAGCAGACATTGTTCCGCTCATGTTTTTGCTTTTTTTTCTTGGTTCAACCTCAGTGTCCCCAGGAAACAGATCTACCTGGACAACACCCTCTTATCTGCTGACACAGTGTGTACGTTTGTCTGTGAGTGTGCTTGAGTTTGTATAATCGTTCCCAGATGACATGGCAAGATGTGTCAAAAAAATGCCAAGTAGGTAACACTGGTTCATTTTCCCAGGTAATACACACATAATAGCATATACCACGGCAACTCATGCTGTCCCAAATCAGCACTGCGGTTAGCCTCTATGTGGGGTTAAATCATATTGATGTTTAAGTAATGACGTTCTCCACTCAGAGGCACATGCAGCTTTTTTCGGTAAATCTCAAACCTCGCTGTGTGGCTTCAAATCATGAAATCCGTCATTTCCTGTCATTGTTTACAGCAGTTTTTTTGGTCGCTGGCACCAAATGAAGGTCCATTCAGCATCTTTTGCATCTTAACTTTCTTTTTTTTCTTTTTCTTTTACTCAATGGGAAAACCGCAGACTGTGCTTCTCTCAGCCCTTTTTCGTGTTAAGAGATAGTGTTTCAACCAGTGTTGGTTACACAGGGGAGGCTGTGGCTCGAGTTTGTCACAGTCCATAACTAAATGCTAGAAAGACAGACGTCTGATATCCCTCAAAGTACAAGGGAACTTTGTAGGCCATCATATCCTCTGTTTCAAGGCTCCTTCTCGCAGATCAAAGCTCATGTGCCGGGCCTGTTCTGTTCAGGGAGGTGTGAGCAGAGAGTGAGAGGAGTTGGGAGTGCAGTTGTGTCGTGGCTTCACTCTGTCGTAACCCACAATGGAGCCACCTCACGCCCCCCAACGGGTTTCCACTTCAAGAGCCATGCCTTTGTTGAAAAATGTATTTGTTCTCTTATTCTTTTTGGGAACTGTGTAAAACAAAAAAGAACGACGGGTGAAAAGAACCATTCTTTCTCCCTGAGCTCTCCAACCCCATCGCAGTGCCACCTCTCTCCCTCTCTCTCCATCACTGCCTCTACCTCTCTCCATCACTCTAGTTGTGCATATTTTGCTGAAGATGCTAATGATCTCTCCCCTCTGTATTCTGATGCAAGGTCTGTCTACACTTTTCCCTTTCATCCCCATACAAATGTGCTCTTATTGCCTCTTCGCCCTCGGGCCTTTTAAGATGCCTTTTTGAAATATGCTGTTTGATAAGCACATCATTGGCCAAGTCCCCGCAGTGATTAGAGCGCTCTTTAATGTGAGCAAGTTAGAGAGTGAATGAGGGCTTCGGGCCTGGCAGCCATCTTTTCCCCTCTGCCCTCACCCCTTTACACCTCCCAGGCCGCCGGGGACAGCCCATTCTTGGGTAAGATGTCCCAGAGCCAGGCTTGGCATGACACAGCTGGCCATCCTCCATTCTTCTCCACATGGAGATTAAGCAAAGGAAGAAAGACGCTGGAGAATCATCTTCTTAGATACACGGCGCTGCACGCTGGAAGGCTAGATTCCTGTACTTTATCAAAGGAATGTGACAGGAGGACTGCTCTCTAATGTCTTTTCAATATGCTCTATTGATCTCATCTTCAGCTCTGCCTAGCTGGGATGTTTTTTTTCATCTTGCCAATAGGGAACACAGAGACGGTCGTCAGGTGCTTTCTCCTGTTCTGCCTTTTGCACTTGACACCTGTTGAGTCTTTTGGGATAAGTGGGTTATATTTAAACTGCTTCGTTTCCTGTCTGCTCACAGGTACATTTCAGATAGATTGCAACATGTACACAGACGCCCTGTTCAGAATACGTGCTTGGCATATCACAGGTTAAAACAAATAGCAATAACTATAAGTAAAACTCACCTATGACAGGGCTCCAACTGTATTCAATTATTTCCTCATGCTGTGAATAAAATACAGCTCCACTAAACCTGAAACAAAAGATGCTCTGCTTTGCGCACAAAGACACTCACGCACATAATAGATAATGAAGAAATCACAAATTTGCTCTCCATTTCTGGGTTAAGATGTGTAACTCGTTCACATGCTATCAGCGTTCAAAACAGAAAATATAAGCGCAGCACAACTCAGAGAGCATCTTTGATATTATTTGTGGCACACAAAAGAGATTTTTGACGTATCACTTTCACAATAATCTACAGGTGTCCTGGCAACTTTAGCTCTACTTAATAAGCCATGCTTGTTTGAAGTACATGGCTTTGAACACACAACAAAACAGTGCATGCTTAAGTACCTCCAAATATGACACCTCTTCAACTCAGCATCAAGAACACTACAGTTTAAAAAAAGGCACCTGGGTGCCTCTGAAATGCAAACAGGCCCTCGTAAGTCTTTATGTGTCAAGGCTAGTAAGTGGGCTCGAGTTGTTTTCGTTTCTGTCTGTGAGTCTGCTTATCATGTGCAATCCCTGAGCACGGTCTGAGGCTGGGTAAATAAATGCAGTCATGTCTCTCGGTGTCTGTTTTTATAAGAGAAATACCTGCTCTGCAGCAGATGGCTTTCTGCTGCACATTACAGGCATGCTTTGTTGGTGCTGCGCAAGATCTCAGCTCATAAGAATGAATGTCTTTAGGTGAAAGACTAGTGTGAACTAGTGCGCGCGCTCACCATAGTTGTAGGACAGTAAAGTAGTGGTAGATTAGTGGTTGACTGCAGTGCCCTAATTCTGAATCAAAACAAAATCATTGATAGCTCATACTACTTTTTTTTTCTCTCATAAAGCTGCCTATTTTCATGACCCATTTTATTCCACATGAAACAAAAGGGTGCATTTCAGGGTCAATGTCTCTGCTTTAACTACAGTTTAGAAGAACTGTCACAATGGCACAGATTGGAGATGAGCGCTACAGTGCTGCGGTCATGTGTGGCACATTTAAAGGTTTTGTGCCCGATTAAAACTAAAAACAGCATTTTAAAAATATACCTCTATGGCTCCTAAAGAGCATCCTGGCCGTCGAGGCATTTGTGCCACTTTTTTTTTCAGACCATTGCATCCTCTGATACATCAAACGCTGAGAAAAAGTGAGAGTGAGCTGCCCCCACTCTCCACATGTGCCCTGCAGTGACTTCACCACCTGTCATTCAAGAGGTGCAGAGCAGGTGTCTGATCTAAAACTACAGCCACCTGTGCTGACAAGCACCGCAGTCACCACACACATACACACACATTTGATTCTGTAAGGGCGCTGCCATTCCACGGTCCGTCAGCACTGACTAAAACTTAATCTTGTCCAGTGTATTTGGTTCATGCACTGCCAAAAATAATCCCTAACCCACTTATTAGGTAATACCTGTGGAATGGGTTGATAACAAATAATGTAATCCACTGCAGAAATAAAGCTTCAGTCACACAACTGAAAAAAAGAAGAAAACATTATTACTAGTTCAGGGCTGAGTTTTGACTTACACTCTCAATAGTGCTGTGCACCGTGGTTGTGGCGCTCACATAACGCAGCGCCAGGTATTACAAAAGCTGCACTTGTCATCTGGCTGCTGCTAAGCCTCATTTAAAGGATAAGGCATAATCACAGAAAAAATATAAAATTCCTGTGAGAACAAACGTGTGTGTGTGTTTGTGTGTGTGTGTCCGTGTGTGCGTGTGTTTACATATCTTTTCTATAGTTATGTGCACACATTTATGTTTGATGCTGATGTGAGTTCATATATGCACAGACAGTATACGTGTGTGTATGCCGCATGTGCCTGTGTATGCTGCAACTGGTGTAATCATGAAGGAGTGGGAGAAGCGAGAATTGGGGAGGAGGGAAGATATAGTGAATGTCTATCATCATCTGGCCAGGTTTCCTTTCCCACCCCCTCACTACAGCTGTCCTCCATGTCTGATGATAGCCTTCCGCTGCTATTTTTGTCTCACAGTGATGAGGTGGAACTAATGGCCACTTTCACACCAACTGATGTCATCAGTGTGCTACACTTGGGTAGCAGGAGGTTGGGATACCTGCTGGGAGCCCCTGTTGTCCACCATCTCATGCAAACACACACATCAGCACAAGCATAAATAGTTTGCGCCAACTGTTTTACACCAAATGTTCTCATTGTGGCCCCTACTGTCAGGTAGACCCTCCTCAGGGGTCAGTCAGGAAAAGTTGGACATTTTTAAGAAATAAGTTTGATTTCGGTTCGCAGCCGAGTGCGAAGCGGTGGGGATGAGAGTCAGCACCTCTAAATCCGAGACCATGGTTCTCAGCCGGAA
>JAUMTR010000002.1:8533212-8585807 GCA_032270685.1 Microctenopoma stevenorrisi | reverse complement strand
ATAGATAGATAGATAGATAGATAGATAGATAGATAGATAGATAGACAGATAGATAGACAGATAGATAGATAGATAGACAGATAGATAGATAGATAGATATATAGTTAGACAGATAGATAGATAGATAGATAGATAGATAGATAGATAGATAGATAGATAGATAGATAATTATTGCACTTAAAAAAGAGATTATGGGCTGTGATTTTATAAGAAAGTGATTTTTCATATCAAGCATTACATAACACGTGGGTATCTTTTCCAATTTATTTCATTTCATGTCATACATACATATTCAAATCAAATGTTAATGTACGTTGTATAATGAAAAGTATTTTTTCTGTTTACCATTCGATCTAAGGATTTGATTTGGATTTTCCGTGTCATATTGTAGATGCAAGGGCCGCTGATTTAGCTGTCTGGTCTGATGAGATATGGACAGAGGGACTATCTAGCATACAGACGAGTGTTACAAATTTCTGGTAAGTGCCAGTGCAGGAAACAGAAAATCTATCATGACAGACAGAAACATTTTATTTGGCCATAATTTGATTGTGAAAGAGAGGAAGGTAATTTATCCACTTCTGCACAGCTCGTGCACAATATTGGCGCGCAGCATCTTAAGGCTGTTTACAGCGCTCCTGTATTTACAGTAGGTCTGCTTTTAGGGCTGAGATCTTGATCTCACACTTCTTTCTGGCCGAGTGATGTCTTGTAAAAGCGTTTCCTAACATCAGCCTGTTAAAGCCAAAAAACTACAACAAACTTGTGTGTTTCCCTCTACAAAGACCCAGAATGAAATCCATAAATGGGAATTTACATGGTCTTTGAAGATCCACAACAACGCTCTCACCACAAAGAATCACAACCTCGAAAGATTTATAAGCACGAGTGAGGGATGTAAACAGGCCAAAGGCGTCTCCTCCTAAAACCACAGCGATGGCACTACGTGAGAATAAGCAGATTAATTGAATTCCAAAAGGAAAGAATGTCTTTTGATCAGTGCAAATTGATTTTAACAACGTGGTAAGTAGTCATTTTATAAAATGGAGCTGTCTCTAGTATCAAAGCTGTTAAGATTTTGTTCTGAAAGTGCCGTGGTTTGACAGGACCTTACTTGACATGCTGTTACAACACCTTGGAAGAAATCACCACCATCAGAATCTCTCTCTCTTCCTCTCTGTCTTTCCCTAACTCTCTCTCTCTCTCTCTCTCCATCACGCACACACACACACACACACACACACACACACACACACACACACACACACACACAGATTGTCGACATGTATTCACACACCCTGACGCACAGTAACATGGGTTCTCTCATATGGCTGCCTGTCTTGCAGCAATTACATGATGTGCGGTAATTGCCAGTCTCTGAAGCGGGCTCTTCAGACACACTTCAAAAGGAGCGGAGCGCGTCCACGGACGCAATTAACAAGATCAACGGAGCCCAGATGAGCTGGCGGGCCCCGCGCTCCTCTCCCCATTGTTCTCATTTTCACTCTCATTAGCGGGTACGCAGTGGGTGGGGGGTGGGATGGGTTGGACACCTGCAGAAAAGCGGGGTGCACGGTGTACGGCGCGGGAGAGAGAGAGAGAGAGAGAGAGAGAGAGAGAGTGGCACGGAGGAGCTAACACTAGCGCAGCGCAGGGACACTGGTGTTAATGATGGTTGTCTAAGCTACTGGAGGGAAGGGCGCAAACAGCCAGCTGTGGGTGTCGAGGCATGTGAGGAAGTGGAGCCGGCTCCAAAGAGACAGAGGTGTGTGTCCCATTGTGTGTGTGTGTGTTTCAGAGAAAGTGAGAATAAGCGTGTGTGTGTGTTTGCGCGAATGTGACTGATGCACCTGGGAGAGGATATCACCACGGCAACTGGATTGAGGCTGTCAGCGCACTGGAGATGCTGCAACTTCACGCACCCACCGAACACGCTCTCCAGCTAAGTCAGCCTCATCTGGTCTATGAACATCTCTAGTGACACCTAGAGGCCACCAAGCGGAAACAAACAGACAGACCGATGGAGGGACAGACCTGAAGACTGTTGATTTAGTGCCCGACATTAATGTCATTTCTAGACAGCAGTGAAGAATTTTATACTTTCCCACATTTCCCCTGTGACATCTGTCATTACCCCTGTTTGGGATAACTGGAGTTGATTTTGAGTATTGGCGACATTTAAATTATGTGATGATGAATCACCATTCATCAAAAGCTCCACTAAATTTCAATCCTTCACTCATCTGTCTTTATGGTCGCCCAGCCACTCTCCACCAGTCCCCTTAAGATCTGAAGATTGCATCTCTGTGGCACCAATTCAATTTCTGCAAGCAATAAAACAAATGAGTATATATATGGTATACTACAATACATTTGCCATCACCGAAGGGGAAAACGTTTAACTTTAGTTGTTGTATTCTTTCAGAGTTGGATTTCCTGCTGTCTAGACCACTTTAGTCTTGGTTTTTATTCGAATGCAGCCTAGTAGGCTTGTAAAAGCCTATTGGTTAGAGCTTTTAAGAGTGCCTTTCATTTGTTTCTCCTGAATGTTTAATGCTACGAGACCCAGTGGTGCATAGGAAGACTTTGAAATGTGAGGGGATGAATACTGAAGTGTGGCACATGTAGCAGCAGCAAGTCAACTTTTATCATGGTGCATTAAAATACATCGCTGCCGTTCTGTCCCGGAGTACCTCTGAGATAAATGGACCGAAGAGATGAGGGAAAGGTAATCACACTAACCTGACGCTTTTCAGCAATTTCCATCCTTGCCCACTGTGGGGGAAATCGTCCAACTCTCAAACATTCAGTGTACTAGACTCTCGAAGATGAACATGTGACCAGCACTGTGTGTCTTTTTTTTACTGGAGCAGATTTTTTAGTAATATTGTATAGTGAGTGCAGACAAATGACATTAAAACATCCAACCCTGACTTGCTCTATCTATCCAGTCTTACCCTGCCCAGACCGCACTCGTACCATGCCAAACCACAGGAGGACAAAGAGGGTGGGGGAATAGAGACCATGGGCCGGCTGCAGTAACACAGGCTTTAAGAAGACTTTAGTTTACACCGAGAAACAAGGCAGTTTTTTCTTTTACATGCTATTGTTATTGTCATTTGGTTTTTATAAGCTGGAGTGAAAAACTGCTTGTGTGAAAACAAGGTATTAAAACTGTTGGATGTGTTTCTTCTCTTGGCAGTTGGCCTTTTTGTTGGTAATAGACTGAACTAGCTATAGTTGGCTGCTTGGCTGCAATTTGTACAGCAAGGCAAGTGCTTTGGAACAAATTGTACCGTGCGGCACAAAGTATAGAATTTGCAGCGTTATTCTGGCTGCTTAGAGCAGCTCCGTTCCTCTCGTAAGAAAGAAAATCTTGGCTGATGTACGTTCACGTTCCTGCCTGTGTACACTTAGACACATTCCCACACATACACGCACACACAGACACACTAATAAACCACTCTTGGCTGGTACCGATATGTGACATACAGCACAGTTTGGTAAATGTCTGTCTCTGCAGCTTAGCGAGAAAGAGAACACCGTGTGAATGTGTGTTTACATCTCAACTCCAATGCTGTGAACTTCGTTTCACAGCGGCCAGATGGTGATTTAGCATGTGAACATGCACGCCACAGAGATTAGAATACACACATAGCAAAAAGGACTAAAAACAGAGAGTCTTGCCACTCTAATCAGGTCTGACTGAATGTGGCTTTTTTGCACTGGGGTGAAATGTTTACTCGCTCACACATTCACTCAAGACATAAAAACCCAATTTCTCAAGAGACTACGAGCTAAATCAGTGTCTTAATGTTGTCTAATCAATCATATCACACATTAGAAAGATGAACACAAAAATAGCAGTGGCTGTTTAAGGCTGCATGTTTAAAGACAAGAGACAAACCTAGACACATTGTTCAAATACTTGAATTATGTAATGTGGCGTCGGCAGTCAATGTTGTAAAAGTCCAGAGATGTAGAAAAACAAAATTTTTGACCCACATGTGACAGCGTTTCTGTATTTGTGTTGTTTGTGAGAGTCCATGCATGTGTGTTTGCAAGTAAACGGGAGTGGCCACGACTGGTAAGGGGACCAGTAGACAGACAGACAGACACACAGAGAGTGTGCCTCAGTCTAACAGGGCCGGTGTAATTATGGTCAACCACACTCCCCACCACCACCTTTATTTATAGGGCTGCAAACACACTGGGGCTTCATAGTGCTTTTGCCTGTGCATTCCAGCATATTGGGACTTTTTAGTGGGGGGTGTAAACAAATGATATTTTTAAGGAAAGTCTAAGAGTGGTTGGGATTGTGTTGTATGTGTGTGTGTGTGTGTGTGTGTGTGTGTGTTTGTGTGTGTGTGTGAGAGACACATTTTTGAGATGGAAACAATAATCTAAATTTACTTGGTATTTGTCATATTTCACAGAATGTTAAGAAACTACTTGATGGAGACAACCAGATGGTAACACCAGAAAATCTGTTTAGTGGTTGGAAAGAGTACTTTTGTGTGTTCCCATGCTTTGAGGATAACTTTGATAGAGATGGGGACTAACTCACGCAAACTAATCCACACAGATCTCATGAAAGATACATGCCACTGAGGTTTGGTGAGAATCAATGGGGAGGAACGGCTTAGGTCACAAACCCTTGTGGAGAGAAGGCCCATTCAGCCTGTAGCCTTTAGGCATGGGCCACTAGCCAACCGTCACCTCGGAGATGTGGCAGCCGGAAGTGAACAATCAAGTTCATTTTTAGAGAAAAGAGGAAACGAACGCATATGAACCAATGGCTAATTTTTCCTCGGCTGACTGAGAGCATTTCCAGCTCTCCCTCTTCACTTTGTGCCAGTCGAGCACATCTGCTGAACAACTGAAGGAAATGTAAAATGTTCAGGATATCCTGTTGTAATGAAAAAACTCCAGGTTGAATGAAAGGGAGCAGAGCGAGTGTAGGAGGGGAGCTCGTGTGCAACGCCTGTTGGTGGACGTATGACACGGTGGCACTTAGAAACAAATGAGAAGGTCCTGCAAGCTGTGTGTGATGTGGTGTGTAGGGCAGGGGGCTTATATTGAGTGCAGGTGCACTGTAAAAGACGAAGGGGGGTGTGGGGTTTTAGGATGTGAACAGGGAAAATGAAGGGCTTTGATGCAAACCAAGGACATCTGTGATCATGGTGTGTACGTGTATTCATGAAAGCCTGACCATCTAACCGTCTGTGTGCCTGTGATTGACTTGTTTGAGAGTAACGTTCTTCATAATCGAACAAAGCAGGAATTCTTCACCCAGTGGTGATCAAATTCAGAGAGAGATGTAGACCCTAAACGACTTATTTCATCTAAGGTCGCTCTCCTCAGTGACATCAAGACGATGGCGCCTCACTCTGACCGATAAGCTGGGTAATTGATGAAACTTGAAATGATTTCATGTAATATCAAACTCCCACGCTCACATGCACAATCCCCCTTCCCAGCCCTCTGAGGACCGACACTTTCATTCTCGCAACGGTATAATTTTCTCTGTAATGCACTGACAGAGCAGTTGACCCAGCTGTAACAAACACTCTTCTGGTTTTGAACTCGGTGTGTCGCGCGGTGCTTACTCTGCTTTGTATGGCAAATGCATGAAAAGCACACACAAAGTCTCCACAGAACGCAGATGGCTGACAAATACAGAGTCATATGAACCACAGATAAAGAGAAGAAAAAGAGAGGAAATCTTCTCACAATAACAAGCGATGTGTCGTGAGTCTTTTCTCAGCAGTTGTGTTTACCCTCGCTCAGTCCTCCAGGGGTAGTTTGGGGAGAGGAGGAGAGACAGAAAGTTAGACAGAGCACAGAGAGACCAAAACTAGCAAATAACTGTCAGGAGGCAGCCTGTCTCCTTCAATGTTAGGTGTTTGTGCTGACAAACACACAAAGGCACGTACACAGCTGCGAACCGATACATCAGCACATGCACGTGCAATAGTTTTCTTCTTTCTCTCTGTCACTTTTCAGACACTCAAACTCTCAGAACTGACGCTGAGCTTTAATCCACTACATTAGTTTGAGGATTCACTTTGTTGTAGTCGTTTGGCAAAGAGCTGTTAACAATGCACCTTAAAACTAAAGCGTCAGCGACAGCATCCCACTCCTATCCATCACTCACTGCTGGCTCAAAAACCCTGGACCAGACTTACACCCTTCCCTGGTCTTAACCAGCACAAGGATGAGAAAATACCAAGACCAGGGTCAACACTTAGGTCAAACATCTGCTGTCAACTTGGTCCTACCTTAGTGTGAGTGAATCAAGGCGACATGGAGGGGGGTGTGGGGTGGGTGGGGTTTATTCCTCATTTCCACAGAGAGACATAGAGCCCAGGGTCAATATTGACCATCAACCATCCGTGAGTTTGGCTGGACACTGCTTGACTTTTCAAACTTGAGTTCATTCTAGTTTAACAAGGAGAGAGAAAGTCGGGGGGAAGGGACTCCAGCGTGGAATAAAACCTCAACAGCTCATGCACACGCACACACACTAATACATGCACCAGCCTCAATCTGCCATCTGGAAAAGACAGGCAGGTATGAGAAGGCTTTACAGTGAACTGAGTGGGAGTTGCAGTGGTTTGGGCAGAGTGACAGAAAAGGTGAAAGAGGGAGGGAGAAATTGTGAGGGAAAAGACAGAGGGTGGAGGTGAGGGCTGCAGTGAAATGTAAAATGGGATCGTAGCAGCATCACTGAGGCCTTTTATATTTGTTTTAACTGGATCATCTCAGGTGCCCGTTTGTCTTTTGCAGCACCGTTCAAGCCTGACCTGGCGAGCCCCTTACCCACCTTTCATACACAAACACGCACACACTCTGGCGTCCCGATCCATCCTGAGCTGAATACACACCGTAGTCTTACAGCTACAGCCGTTACAGCTGACACCCCTGAGGAATGGCTCATAACACTCTTCCCTTACTGGCAGAAGGGAGCAGTGCCGAGCCAACAAAAATACTACATGAAAACACTTCAGAAACCATCACAAACCAACGCCACTCAAGGGGAACTATGCTATGGCTATAATGGGATATGAGAGTCCAAATGTAAGGCTTTACTTTAAACATGAACCTTGTCCAAGCAGACCCAGGGATTCAAAATAAAAACACACTGACTGGACATCCGGTGCTGTGATCTGTAGGTTTTTCATAAAAGTTCAAACCTTGGCCAACAAGGGCAGCTCAGACTAAACAAGCGGTCTGCTTGAAGCCCCGTGGGAAGCTTCTCACAGTACAGATGAAACAGATGCTATCAGATTTTTTTCATTCAAGAACATTTTGGAGTCATCAGCGGAGGTCAGAATATCTAGTGTCAAGCCTGTTCCCGCTTCGTGATAAAGGCTACAGGGACAGAACACACGCTTGCCCCACGCTCTCGTGTCTCATTCGTGCACTTATGAAAGTCATTCATGAAGAACAGCAGAAAATGATGGAAAATGTTGAACAGAGTGAGACTGTAAGATGGAGAAGCTGGAGTTGCAATCATCTTGGAGAGACTGTTCCTTTGTTCTGTGCCATTAATCTGCTTTTTTTCCAGTCCCCATGTTCATTCTTTTGATCCGCTGTTGGATCATCCCCTTGATGATTCACTAACAGCAAAAGAAATTAAATACATCAGATTGACGACTCCCCTCTCTTTGCCACCACTGCCTCCCTCCTCATCTCCTTCCTCCCTTCTACTCCCCGAGGCCTCCATTTCTTCAATAGATAAGCAGCGGATCTGTTTTTTATCGCTTCACTCGCCATCTCTATCCTGTCTTTCCTGTCTTCTCTTCTATTTCTGTTTTTTTTTCCTTTTGCTGTGTTTAATCCCAACCTCACGGTGGATGCATGTCAGAGATGTAATTCCATTGTTTAACATGTTCGTCTGAGCCCCCACCCCACCCTGAACACAGTCACTCCCGGGGCCACATGCATATTCATCAGCTATCAAAAACAAAAGGCAGATCACGCTGTTTGTCATGTACCGCAACCAGCACTATTCAATTCTCTCCTTTCTTTGCAGCTTCTGGCAGATTAGTGCATGTTAAACATATCTCAGACACACAAATCCTAAGCGCTAACATATACAGTAGACTAGTTTAATCAGAGAAAGTCTTTAGTTTTTTCAACACGCATGCAAAAGCTACTTATACTTTGCTCATATGAACACACTGGGAAGTGTGGAGTGCAGCGATAGTTGTGGGCTGTAAACAATATAAGCAGTGCAAGATTTATGAGCAATGTTGGAAATGGAGGTCAGTTATGTGAAGGGACATGCATGGCTCTGAGACTGTAGGCCATTCATCAGGCAGTCCTGCACAGTATGAGCCTAAGTTCATCCCCAGGTCCCGCTATGGCCTTCTGGGCGATGTCCAGGATGCACCGGCGGACAGCTCCCAGTTCCAGGCTCCAGGCTCCAGGGCCAGACAGACGTAAACACGGCCTGACCGCACACAGAGGCGCAGTGCCAACCTGCCCTCACCTTGCACATAAACAACCAAGGAGGCAACACTGTGGGCCAGGGGACAGACAGCATTGAACTGGGCTGGAGGCAAGGAGGGAAGGGCAAGACAGAGGGGTGGGAAGTCTGGAGGAGGAGAGAACAGGGAAAGAAAAGGCAAGAGAACAGGAGGCAATGATTTTATGCTTGTTAGAGCAGTTCGCAATTCTGAAAAAAAAATATATGTGTGGCATCAAGGCTGACTTGCCTTAACACTGTATATATTCTATTGTTCCTATTATTTGCAGTTCCTAATTGCGGTTCATGCCACCAGTGGTGTGTGCATTCGGGTGGAACTGCTTAGATATTTTCTCAACGCCCTGTCATGACAGATGCGCTGGGCTCCTCAGTGCCTGTTTGATTTATGCGTCAGGACAAATATGGGTCAAAATGAAACATCCAACACGGTAGCTTCTACTTGCTTGTTCTTTTTTCTTCTTTTTCATTTCCTTTGCACTTTCTTCTTTTCAAAGCTCAGCTCAGCGGGACCGTGTGCCTGTGCTGTACCACAGCCATTTTGTGTGTCTGTGTCTGTGTGTGTACATTTGTGTGATGAGACGTGACAAGCACCTTCATCCTCCCCTCAGACACCGCATTCCACAACCAGCACCATTCGCTCCGTGTGGCGCGCTTTTCATCTTTCCTCCACCCGTTCCTTCCTTCTTCTTCTTCTTCTTCTTCTTCTCCTCTTCTTCCCTCTCCTTGCTCTTCTTCTCCTCGCTCTCACAGGTGGAAAAAAGGCTCACAGAGGAATGAAAGGGACAAGATTCTAATTAGAGGAGGAGGCTGAGACAAAAGCAGGGGGATAACGAAGGGAAGCAACGATAACACATGTAAACCACAAAGCCTTAATCTTAGAGAGCGTTTGGAGGGATCTCTCATTTCTCTCTCTCTCTCTCTCTCTCTCCAATGAGTCGAGGCAGTGGGCTGTGTGTACGGGAACACGAGGGTATAGGATGTGATTATGAGCACAGAGCTGACAGACCTGAGACATTGGCGCGCGTGTGTGTGTCTGTAGTATGTGTGTGTGTGTGTGTATCCCCACAGGGCCTTCAGCTCCCTCTGTTCATAGGGACCAACTTGAAAAACACAGGCATGTAAAAACACTCAGGCAGTTATACTTTTAGAATTGTTTACTTATTTGGAGAAAAGTGCAACAAGGTGCCAATTTATTGAGCCTAAGTAACGACCAATTACGCCTGTGTACAAGTACAGGTACAGGTTTCACACAAAGTAAGTTTAGTGTTATGTAGATGAAATAAAGAGCATATATATATATATATATATATATATGCATCTAAGATCCTCAATATATTTTATTAAGATAAGGAAACAGCTGAATAATTTGTCAAATGTTTCTCCACTGAGCTTCTCTGACATCCTGCTCCACCTCCAGTGTCCTTGGGTGATATGATAGGGCTTGGGGACTTTGGTTTCCTTGCCACTGCTGTGAAACTCCATTCAGATGATGAAACTGCGGTGCAGCTGAGTCTGCGGCTCACGGTGGGATGCCGGTGTCTTTGTGGCTCTCTGCGAGGATGAGTCGAATTCTCACTGATGAAAGAGCCTGCAAATATGCTACTTTAGCTGGGCCCATATATCTTTTCACTGACAAGTCATTATGACTGTCATTTGCCTATGCATGTGTGTGTATTTGGTTTTATCCAGAATAATAATTCCACACCATTATCCCTTACTGCCTTAGTCACACAATTATTGTCAGGTTATGCATGCATACAGTTGGCGCACATTGTTAAATAATGTGAGTTTCACATTCCAGAGCACGAGGAACGAATGACAGGTGTCGATGTTCTTTTGGATCAATCAAGCCATGAAGTTTGGATCCTGTGAGTCACAGGGAGAGTGAAAATAACAGCGAAAGATAACCTGGCAAAGCACATTTCCACAGAGTCTTCCCTGAGGTGATGTAAGACTTTAGACAAATGTCTTGTTTGTTCACCACTGAATGGCCATCTTTCAAGGGGTGGCATGCTGGTACAAACACACACACACACACATACACAGACAGATATGCCCAAGGGAGCAGATCATTTTTCTCCCTCATGAAGTAGGTAGCGAGAATATTACAAACCAAAATCATAACGCATTGCCGTAGGCCAGGGGCCGGGTGAGGAGAGGAGAGTCAGCTGTGTAATTGAATTACAGTCTGACAGACAAGGGAATAGATAGGTAGATAGATAGATAGATAGATAGATAGACAGACAGACAGACAGACAGACAGACAGACAGACAGACAGATAGATAGACAGATAGATAGATAGATAGATAGATAGACAGATAGATAGACAGATAGATAGATAGATAGATAGATAGATAGATAGATAGATAGATAGATAGATAGATAGACAGACAGACAGACAGACAGACAGACAGATAGATAGATAGATAGATAGATAGACAGACAGATAGATAGACAGGCAGACAGACAGACAGACAGATAGATAGATAGAACATTTGCATATATGTGCATCTATGTGTATGTGTGCACTGGAGGCAAAGAGCCTTATTCTCCATTAATAACAGCCACTAATCCCCTGATGTGATTACCTCTCACTCCTTTCCTCCTCCTCTACTTTCCCTCTCTCCCCGCATCCTTCCATACTGCTGCTTCCATTCAACAGCGCCAACCACTTGTCTTCCACGGCAGAGCTCAGCTACTCCGATCCCCTGAACAGATCCAAGACTTCCACTGTGTTCGGCTGCCAGGACGATGGAGGTCTTCCAATTTGACGCCTCTCCTTACTAGAACTCGCCTCTGGGCAGGTGTATAAAAAATCAAAAGTCAGTGGTGTTAGCACAGAGAAGGAAGCAAATTTAAAGAGATTAAGACCCATGCCTCTGTTCAAAGCTCTGACACTTAATGCTTCCTGAATGAGCAGTGACGTGTGATATGAATCGTACAAGATATGGTTTAGGATGTTCAAACGTTTATGGAAATATCTGCAAGCATTAAGGATTATGGGTGTGCAAAGGGAGGCAACAAGCATGTCAGTATAGCTATTTCTGTCCTCAATGACTGGCTGCCAAAGCATTTTTTTTTCAGCATTTGATAAACTTGCTACATCAATATAAAGTCTAGTGTGTTTCTATGGAAACTTAGACCTCCGAGAAGGTTGAAATTTGCCACTTAGCTCAAGATCTGCTCAGTAATAATGTGCTATGATAAACCTTTACAGAGTGTTCAGTTAACATATGAATCATACTGGGCAACTTGTGCATTCACATCAAACAAATCACAGAAAACATTTCAAAGACAAAAGCATGCACTTACATTTATCACATGAAACACATCAGTTGTACTTTTTCCAGACAGAAATATGCATTCTTCAAGTTTTGTACTGTATTTTCTTAATTGAATTGAATCAGTCCTGTCAAAAAAGTGACTTGTGGTGTGATGAAAATGTTTATGGTGAAAATGTTATTAGTCCAAATAATGCACACTAAAAACTGCCAGACAAACGCTCTTATTTGCCCCACACATGCAAAACAGAACCAGCATGCACAAACACACACACACACACACACACACAGTCTGAATGCAGGTCCCTGAGGGTAGAACAGTGCAGTACAACATTGGGCTTCGTTTACTTGGTGATGTCTCCATGGTAACTGTTATGACTGACCTTCAAATATGTGCACTACCTTCCATCTGGCTCCAGTTGGCTAATCAGGTCACATCAACACACACAAATGCACTGTCAGATCTCATCATGAATGAGGAGAATTTGGGGGGTGAATCCTACGTCCCCACATTAGCGTCATTCTCAACTCAAAGTTTATTATCAGTAACTGTAATTTGCTTGGATTTTGTCCAGCTCACACACAAGTTATGGTCGTGATTACTAGATATACCAATTGGCCGTTTTTTCATTTGCACACTGACAGGCTGCAGCTTTAACAAGATGAAAAGTTCCCTTTGAGCTGTCTCAGTTTGTAGGCGGTTTTCAATAAAGACATGAATGAATTAGTGTTTCTTTCATCAGCAAATAGGCCATTCCCCAGCTCTCTGCATGCTTACACAAATTGGCTCTGTGTCCCCCTTCCCTTTTTTGTTCCACCTCACGTCCCTGCCCCTTTAATTTGAGCTCTGTTCAATACTCTCATCTGCTCTGCTGTTTGCAAGTTCATATGGCACACCAGAGGGATCAACATCTGGCAGCTCCTTTGGCCCAGTCTCGTTCATCCGTTCTGGGGACGACGAGGCCTGGAGACCAGCCCCTCCTGTGGAGATCGGTCTTTGGTGTATGTGGTTCCATTCAGGATCTCTGCTTCCTGTGTGCTGGTGCCTTGATGTGGCCAGAGCCATCGTGTATGATTTATTACAGTACTAACTCTGTCCCTGCTGTTCATACTTCCATTATTATGACCATACACTCCTTCCTCAGTCTCCCACCTGCAATCATACAGCGAAGCCTTTATCAGATACAGCTGACACAGCTCTGCATGGTTTACATAAGGAGTGCTACCGTAATGAATGTCTGGTCTCAGAAGAAGATGTTTAGTGGTGGACAAGCCACGATTGATCGAGGTGACGAAACTGGACCGATTATGTATGTTGTAATCTGACTGCAAGTCGATGTGTTTAGTTGTTACCATTTGTTTCCCACTCTTTATCCTTGTTGTATTGACTATTAGTTTGTTGTCCCGTGTGGTTTACTGGTGGCAAGCATGGTGCAAAGGAAACTGATAAGAGTGGGAGTGGGAGGTAAACGGGGTTTTGGCTGCGTGGCCAATCAAAGAAACCTCATCAAAGCCCCCAACCATCATTGCCTCTTTTTCTCAGTTTATGTAAGTGTCACACAGTGTAATCAGCAAAACAGAGAGCAAGATGGATGAAAGGAGAAGGAGACAGAGAGGTGTAGAGTTAGAGGTAAGCACCAGGACAGGAAGTGTTTGTGTAAGCAAAGTCGAAGTGAGTAGGCAGAGGAAAGCGGGATAAAGGCAGTGGACAGAGGAAGTGAGGGGTCCAGAGATGAGAGGAAGTCCAGAGAGGATGGATGTGGTGGAGTTGTGTTTACATGTAATGGTTACACAGTGTACTGTGGCTTTGTGTGTCAGCAGTGCTGAGTTTGTGATGGGTCGCCATTGCAAACCAATAATCAAGTGATATTTACACCAGTGTAGATGATTAGCTCGTTTCTCAGGAAGTGCAACACTTTAGTATGTGACTGTAGAAGCAACAAAAGCATCATCATGTTTATGTCTGCCTTAAGAAGGAGACATAAACAGGAAGTGAAGGCCCCCTTTTTAAAACACACATACATTCATACACATTGATCCCTACTGTGGTTTGGGTATCACCCTTGTGAAATGTCTTTAATGAGAGACTTCCTTGCAGGCAGCTGCCTCAATGCTCAGCAGAGGTATCAGATCTCCTCCTCTTCCTCAACTGCTTAATTATGACAATCAAGAGATTTTCTGGACAGATGGATGATACTCCAGCTGGCTGCAGTGTCTGCCCCTGAGGACAGTGCTGTTGATGATGAGGTGAGATGAGGAGCAGGACTGGGAAACTTTACTTATATAAAATCACAAATGGTGCTCTGGCGCTCTCTTGTGGTTATAGGTGAAAAACTGATGGACAACTTGTTTCAAGAGGAGACAAAATCAAATGTAAAAATAAAAAAACGTGGTTTATTTTTCTGGCAATCGCATTTATTTTTTACCGAATGTTAGGTGATTTCATAAAAATCTATCTAAAAATGCTCAACCATTAATAACACCAGCTCAATTCAGACCCTCTATTGAATTCACTGTAAAGAGATTGTGTCCGTTTCATAAACTCGCTTTTTAAACACTTTCTGAGCCAAGCAATAATTTAGAAAAAAAGATATGAATTAGAAATATATGTTTTTTTTGTATTTTCATTTTGAAGCGTTGCATTCATCCACTACCCTTCATAATCAGTGTACTTGTGTGTGAACTGAACATTTGAACTTTTACCAGCTGTGGCTTATAACCAATCAGCTTTACTTACAAAGACAGTGTGGAAAATATACAAATAAAACAAGCAAGTTTAAAACCTGCTGATGGTTAACCCTCTGGGGACTTTGAGGTCATTTTTGCACACTTGAGCTTTTCTTTTTTCATTATTTTTCTCTCTGTTCATGTTAACGGCATGAATTTTTCCCATGTGGTGTATTTTTACTTGATCTTGATATTTCCAACTCGGGTCCTGCCTAAGACTAAAACAAACAGTTTATTAACAACTGTCACACATTGAACCTTAGGTGCAAACATGCTCCCATAGAAATCCATTGTTAATTCTGCTGCCATAGAAACATAATAAATGCATTTTGGCATATCTGGGGCTCCATGTGGACTGGCCCCCCTCATTTTGTGTTTTTTACTGTTCACCACTAGTTGGCGCCATTTTAACACTTGTGGTATATGGACAAAATAATAGGTTATTTTTAATGTAACTGCATTAGCAATCTTTCACCTCTCCAGCCCTTCTATTTACCCCTGATAATACTGTGACTATATGTGTCAGTGGATGTCTAACCCAGTGTGTTTGAGTGCCAACATTTGCGTGTTTGAGTGTAGACATCACAGACTTTACGTGCGCCCACCTGGAGCACTGCAGTGTTATGGTTTTTATGTGCTCGCTTTTATGTGTAGTTAGAGTTAGAGTAGTAGAGTTCAAAGAACCTGTGAAGATGAGTCTGTATAAATGTACATCACACACACATACATACATGTCTAGAAACACAGGCATGCACTTCTTGAAATAAATACAAATATTGATCATTGCAGATTGGATCAAATGTATAAATGTAAGTGAGATAAAAGAAAAAAAAAACGCTGCGGCTTTGCCATGAGTTGTTTATGCAGGTGCGCTGCTGACAAAGTTTACATTAAAGCAATCAGAAAACTAGTCAGATAAACTAGCCAGTTTGTAAAATTGTAAAAAACTAGTCAGTTTATCTGACTAGAAACAGTTTACTATATTCCCGCAGCCAGTGGGATGACAATGGGACCCACCCGATACGCATAGGAAGAACCAGCAGCCTGAAGGACAGCTTGGTCCTTACGTTTGATTTACTGAAGTTGCTCCACAAATCTACATGGGAGGCGCACAGTTTCAGATTGGGTGGATCTGGATATGACTGACCTGAGGGCTTATATCAGGCTACTGCTGCTTGCTGGGGTCTATCGTTCACGCAACAAGTAAACTCGCAGCATTCAGTATTTTTCTTGGTTTTCTTGGTTCTTGTTTTTTTTGGGTACATAAACCATGAACCTGGCATAGGGGGCAACCATAACAATATCTGATATAAAATGCTAGCTCTGATGCAGATGAAACAATTCAGCTCAATGAAAGTAGAATATATTATTGTATAATATATGATTTATATTATATAGTGCTGACCTGTGTTCTTTTGCACCTAAGGTCCTAAGTGTGAGTTTTTGACATTATTTGACATTACACAAATAGTAATAATGCGTGAATATTTATGTTTCTGCTAATCATTGACACAACCAGGCTCTAATAAATTTACACAAAAAAATTGACTTTGAATGTAGTATATTGAAATATTTTTGTAGTTTTTCCCCTCTAAATCATGATTGAGCTATACCAAGACTCTGGCATTGAAGGGGTTAATAATTGTAAAAAAAATAATATATTTTTATATGAAAATGTCCGTCTGATGTAGACGAAAAAAAATGAGACCAATGAAGTTAGAATATACTAATATTTAATACATTTTATTACACCTTACAATTTGACCTGTGCATTTTTGCACCTGAGGTCCTAAGTGTACCCTAATTTTAAAGGGCCCCAGAGGGTGTAAATAACAGATGCTGTTAGTAAACAAGAAAATGACAAATTATCTCATACAAAAGAATAATTAGAAGATTTTAGCAACACTGAGTGATCAAGGTCATTTTTACTGAATGTTACCCCATAAAACCAAGACTTGTCAGCTTTGTGTTTATAAAGTAGTTGTTATTTTTGAATCAGTTAACAGTATTTGTTGCATTCACATGAAAACAACTTCCTTCTGCTAATTTCATATAATACAACATTTTTACAAAATTACTAACATTTGTGAGCTTTTTGATTGCAACAGACTGGATGTAGAAAATAGTTTTACAGCTCCTGCAGTGACTCAGAGCCTCTGTAATGTATCACTCTGCTGCTCACCCACCTGCAGGGAAGAAATAAAAAGAAAATAATTAAAATAAAATGCAATTAAATAAAATGTCTTAAGTAATTAAATTCTCCATGTAAATGTGACAAATCTTGGACTCGCTCACATGTTCAGGCTGCCTTGTTTTTTTTTTATTCCTGTGAACACAAAGCACGATGACCAAATTAATCCAACAAATACTTTGTATACTAGCTGTATGCGCTATACACTCACGTCGAAGTTGCCATGTGGTTGCTATGGCAACAACCACCCCCACCAGTACCACTGGTACCACGATGGCGGCTTGATGAAGACTATCACTCTCTTCAACTCTCACCTGGCAGAGAAGGTTCAAAGGTGAAGTTTAAAAATGGAAGAGAAGGAAAGAAATAGTAAGGAAAAGTTCACCAGCGCATCTATGGTTTTATTAGCAGTTACTCAATCTCACACCAAGAAAAAGATTGTCTGTCATTTGTAGTGAGGCTGTTGTTTCTGTACAGGATAAATTCCCTGTCCAGTGTGAAACTCATTTGGCAATAAACCTATTCGTTATTTCTCATAATTGTTTACAGGTTTTACTCCCCAGCGGCTAAAATCCAGTGTGAGTTGACAAAACTGTTGATAAAAGCACTTTCAATTTCAATCATTACTGTGCAAGTACCCACAACTACAAATACCCTTACTGTATATACCCTGGCTTTAGAAACTGTATTATGTATAAAACCTTGTCTCGTAGTAGCTTCAGGTCTCTGTTGTGCTGAAAGGTGAACTGGTGGATTCATTCTTTGCGTTTCACCATTATTGAAGCTACTGAGCTGTTGCAAACACTCAAAGGTTTAGGAATGGCTTTGGACTCTTTCTACTACTGAGCTGTTTCTTTAAAATCCATTTTTATAAGTTTTTTTCCCTGCCAAGAAACATCCTCCTCTCTTTCACCTCAGATTGGGGTGTGACAGTAAATCAAGAGTAAATAAAAATCATCTGAGCTGCAGTGTTTAGTTGACTCATCAACGGCAGACGGCAATCCAGCATTTCAGTGTCAAACATCGGCAGTAATGTGTATCATTGTAACAAAATCATTTTTAGCATCATTATGATTTATTTTTCATTCAACATTGAACATTGATATTTTCTCAATGATATTTGCAATGCTTTACTTAAGTAAAATTTCAATGCAGGGCTTTTATAGTTGCAGTGGAGCATCTATAAAAATGTTGAAATAAATCTTTGGAGTAGTTCATCCACCACTACTTACAAATGGCTGAGTGTCCATTGGTGTGGTGGTGACAAGGCTGTCCCTCTGATGACCTGACGGGCACAAAGGAATAGAGCTAAGAGGAAGTGCTGCTTTTCAGAAAACAGCTGAACAAGCAACAAGAAAAGTCTTAAAAAAGAAAGAAGCTGAGAAATTATAAAGCCAAATAAAGTCTCCCTATGTCTTAGGTTACTAAATGTGAATGACGGTCAAAACATCTGGTCATAAGAAATTGAGAAGAAAATAATTTATTAATTTTGGTGACATTATATGACAATGTTCTGTGTTTGCCCTGTGTTCTACAGTAGAGAAAAAAGAAACTGTAGCTAAGAAACACAGCACCTGTTTCTCCAGTAGTGATGGTGAGGACATTGCTGGCTTTACTGGTGCCCAAACCGTTCATCGCAAACATGCGAATGTTGTAAGTTGAAGGATTGACTTCAATGATTGTGGCCTCTGTTTCGTTGGAGGTGAAGTCTATAACTGTCTTTATGTAATCCCATGAAGCTGTAGGGAAAAGTGTTTTACATGGTGCCAACAAAGGTCATCGAAAAGCAGAAACCATAATTTAATGTCCGGATGAATTACTTCTCCTACCATTCGCTGCTTTATACTCAAGGTAATATCCTGTAATGGGGCTGTCACCTTCAAACCCAGGAGTCCAAAAAAGGGAAATGGTGTTTTGTGTGACTTCCTTTAATTCGACTACTGGAGGATCTGGGGGCACTAAGAGGCACAAAGAAAACACAAAGATAGAAAAAGAAATAATAATCAGTATTATAAATTTGTCCCTTTATCACAAACACAGATTGTGATGCAAATAATAATAATAATAATGTACTGGCAAATCTCACGCTGTCAATGCTTAATCTGACGTGTAACTTGGAGGTAACTTTAATTTAGGGTTAGCAAAAAAGGCTCTCACTCCCTGAAGCTCCCTGACATCGGTTCATGAAAGGTCATGACGTACCTGAAATGATGCCTGTTGTCCTTTGCTCCCAGACTGTGACAGTAATACTAGTCTCAGCTGTCGTACTTGTGTGAACTTGGGACAGAGAAGAACAAATTTATTTTATGAAGAAAACATTTAATTGTTATATAATTTCTCAGGATGTCTCTATCCATTTCAACTCATCTTTATTTGTATAATCTTAACAAATTGAACCTGTTGAATAAATTTTGCCAAATGATCTCAAGGCACTTCACAGAGCAAGGTTTAGGACCTTGCAAAAATATAACTGTATATATAGAAGCAGAATAATGGAGAAAACCCAACACCACCCACTTGAGCAAGCACTAGGCGACAGTGGAGAGGAAAAACTCCCTTTAACGGAAGAAACCTCCAGCAGAACCAGGCTCAGGGTGGGCGGCTATCTGCCTCGACCGGTTGAGGTGAGTGCACAGAGGAGACAGGAAAGAACAGCAGGTAACATAGATCATAACAACAACGAGGAGCAGCAGACGAAGCACTGGGCAGGTTGGTAGGACCAACGGCCACAAAATGAATCACAAAACTGCAGAAAGGTACAGAGAGAAAGAGAGACAGATCGACAAAACGCAACTCGGGGCGAGATAAGTCTACTGTATGTTTCGTCGTTCAACAATGCGTACCTGAAGTGAAGTCAGTGTCCTGCATCCACACTGTGGCAGCAGGAGAAGTCAGCTTAATAGTTGTTGCTTTTGATGTTGTGTGAACTTGAATGAAAGTTAAAATTGTTTAGTATTAACCTGGTATTGTAATAACATATATTTTCATATTGCTGCCTACTTTCAGGCTTACCCTCATCCAGAGTGGAGCAGAGAGGTGCACTCGATGCAGGTCCTGTTCCTGCATTCGTTTTGGCCTGTACCATCACTCCATACATGGCAGAAGACTTCAGGTTGGTCAGGACGATGCTCTCACTTTCTCGACTGGCCATCACACTTTGGTGCTGCCATCTTTTAAACTCTCTGGCTGCACGGTCATACTCTCTGTAACTAATGCTGTAACTCTGCAGAACCCCATTTCTGAGATCAGGCCTTGGAGGCTGGTCAAAATAACAATAAAACATCTAATGTATTTAATTATTTCTGGACGGTTTGTCCGGGATGAATGCTGCCATAGAACTTTATACAAGCTTTTTTGGGAATGTACTTGAATGTGTCTGAAACTAAGTGTCAAAGCAGTGACTTTACCTTCCAAGTCACTCTTATGCTGTGAGAAGTGAGGGCCTCAAGCTGCATGTCCAGTGGAGGACCATCTGGTGCTTCAGGGTGAACAATTTTCAAAGTGACATGCCGTAAAAAAGACTGAATCATAGTTTTGCTGTAATTGATTCTTGAAAGGAATGACAGAATGTACCTGCTTCTTTGGTTGTGACAGTCAAAATGTTGCTGGCCTCACTTATGCCAACACTGTTGATAGCAAACGTACGGAGGTTGTAGCTTTTGGCTGGATTTAAATCCACTAAAGTCACCTGAGTCAGTTTAGGATTTGAGATTTGAGTTTTTACTGCAGTATCCCAGGATGCTGTGAGGTAAAAAAAAAATAGATAAGATCCAGGTCATATACATCAATGTATATTTCAGAAGTCATAACAGTTACTAGATCTTTGTGTTTACCCTGTTTGTTTTTTAGATCAATCCTGAAGGCTGTGATGGGTCTGCCGCCATCAAACCCGGGGGTCCAGTGAATAGTTACAGTTCTTTCTTTCACCTCTCTCGTCTCAACCTTCAGGGGATTAGGGCGTGCTAGAAAACAAGAATGTTACACAGGGTAGTTTTACAGTAGATTTAGCATTACAGTTTCTGAGCAAGCAGAATTTGCCATATTCCTGTCAGAATGTTGCTATTGTCTCTAATCTGAGATTATATTTCTATAGTTGCTCCATGTGGGTCTCACCTGCCACTACTGTGAGGGTCTGCTGATATTTGAGATCATTGAACCACCCTGGTACCTCCACGCGACAGCCGTACACCCCCGAGTCGCTTTCCTCAACCCCCCTTATGGTCAACGAAACATCTCCTTTGTGGAAATTACCAATGAGCAGGTAGCGCTCTGAAAGTCTACTGATCACCTTCTTCTCGTCTGACTTGATCACCTCGTTGGCGCAGCCTCTATTTGGGATTTCTCCCCGGCCCCAGCACACAGAAAGCTTGCCGTAGACGTTTATATCATAGTTGCATGGTAAAGTTACATCTGTTCCAACTGTGGCTATAATTCCTTCTGAAGACGCCCAACCTGACGAGAGACAGCAGGAGAGTAAAATCCATCATATTTGGCAAATTTCAACATCGCAACAACATCGTGTCAAAGTCACAAAGTCAAATCATTATCACTGATGATGATGCAAATATCTTACCAGGCAGTAAACAAAAGAGAAGACTGTGGCATAAGGTAAACTGTCTGCTCAGAATAATCATTTTACAACTGTCACGTCTGAAGTTCACCTGCTGAACAACACTAAGCCAAAGCACAGTTTGGTTTCAGCTTTAAAATCTTTCCAAATCACATGATGATGTCCTTGGTTTGTTCACACAAACAACTTTTGCTGGTGGAAGAGGAATGCGGAAAACAACTGTTTCCTTTTCTGTGGTTTTGGTTCCTTAACCCAGAAGTACCACGTTGTTTCATTCTGATGATTTGACAGATACAATCAAGGTTATGAACAAACTTTCTTCACCCCTTTTTGCCTGTTTCCTATTCTTGTGGTGGTGATGCAGAAAAATACATTGTCTTAGCCTAATTTCTTCCATGGGAACGTCAGCTTGTGGAAGCCGATTTGTATCAAGGATAGTCTGAAGTAAAACTTGTTATTTTTTTATCTCTGGACATGCTGAAACACTATCTACCCCAGAGTTAGTGGTAAAATGACTTATTTTCATTAGCACATGAGCACAAACACAAGATGATGCATGCAGTGCACTTTCATTTCCAAAATGTCTACCCATACATCCTGATGTATAACTCTGTGTCTGGTTTACTCAAGGGCCATGCCCTTCATGTGTTTTAACTGCTGAATAAACATTTGGGTCATTTTTGGTCTGCTGGATGTTTAGTAACTTCCTCTTTGATTGACCCCCGAAACACAGTGATACAACCAGCTACAACCATAGTCTACTTAAAAAAATACAAACATCTATATGTTTTTTTAATTTGTTTGTTCGTCATTTATTTATTGTTTTATTTATAAATAATAGTAGGACTGAAGCAGACAATCACTTATTTGTTTTCTTATTAAATTTTATTTAGATAAAAACAATCTAAATTAAAAAGCTTCTACAAATCCAAATATACAGCAGTTCTTATTATTTATACAGTAAAGAACAGGTTATGTAACTTTTATTGTCACATGATTTTCTCACACCAGCATTTTGCTCGCTGATTCTGGACATTGTCTGATTTCCTGTTTTTCATTACATTTGCGAAAACATGCGAATGAAATCGGTGTTTACTGACTCCCTATAATATAAAGTTCAACATGAAAACAGGTTCAGACTAGAGACAAAGAACTGATTTCATATAACTTTAATTGTTTATACTTATTTACATTATTATTATTATTATTTATATTGACATAAGATTAGAGATCGATCTTTGTGTATGACAAAAGCAACTGATCACTTTTAAGGAAAAAAAAGTTTGCAGACTACACAAGATATAACAAATATGTCAAATGAATCCTCCTAAGAATAATGTATTATTTGCAGCAGGCGGCATTGTATCCACCACTGTGAACAACATATTTGTGTATTTGTTTACAGACATAAATGACACACTTTAACTCAACAAAAGGCTGAGCTGAAAGCTTTGGGGGAAATTCTGTTCCTGGTTTAGAAGAAAAACAACTGTATAATTAAGCAAAACATCACACACATTACAATTTAGCAACTTGAGTTTCTATATATATAAATGTATTTATAATAAACAAATAGTTTTTTCTGCAAATTACATTTTGTTTCTATCACTGCAGTCAAAACCTTGCAATTTCGCGTTTATAAAGGGAAATTATCTGAAGTCATTTTGAATTATGTTTTTTTTATTTATGTTCTGACAGTTACCTACTTACTTACTTTTAAATGTCAGCATGTCTGTGATAAATGAACACAGCAGGTTACTTAACTGAAAATAAAGTTCTGCTAAAAAAGAAAACTTTAAACTATGTTTAATCAGTGCACATGGACACACTGCCAATGAAAAAGTGAACAAGAACATTGAGAACTGCAGGAAAAACATTTCTCAGTTGATTTACATTTTTAAGTGTGTGTGCTGCAGAGACAACGTTTTTATGGAATAAATCAGATAGATACTGACACATACTTTTCAGTAGCCTGATTTTCTTACTACAAACTACAGTCAGAGTCAGCTCATGGGGGATCACTGAATTTCTACTCGACAGCTGCACCATTGCACAACTCGACTCATGGTCAGAGACACATCACCTTTATCAAGGTTACCCAGAGCAGGTAGTGCTCGAGCAGTCTGCTGGTCACAGATGTTCTGTCTGACTCTGTCTCAGCCCCAGCACACAGCGTGCCTACTTTTCTTTTTTATAAACACACACAGAAAACCTCTGCTGTCTAAAGAACTGCTTTGTAGATTTAGTGTCTAATCTACTAATAGATGTATTTACATCTAGTAATAGATGTAAATAAATGCTTTTATCTATGCGCCTACCCATTATCATAGTAGATATGGATGATATGTATAAATCAGTTAAATCGAGATAATAACATTTTTTATGTCAAACATGATGTGCAAAAATATCACAAGTGGCATGACAAAACTGGTTCTAATTCTGTAAACATTCCATGAAAAATAATGTGGTTTGTATTGATTGATTGATGTTGCATTAATGTTGTATATAATGTATTGTATTGATCTATAAAATCCAGCAGGTGGCATTGTGTCCACAAACATTAACCATCCACAGGTTTTTCCACATTGCGAAAGAGATTTTTTTTTCCATGAAACATAAAGCAAACAAAACAAAAGCAAATGAAATCATCTGCAGGATATTTCTGCATCTTCTGATGCACATTTGCCCTTCATTGCATAATAGAGAGATGCTGTAAGCTGTTTAATTATTGTCATATTCATACATATGTTTCTATGTTTACAGATTAATTGCATTGCTTTAATGTTCTACCTCATTCTAATGATCTTTGGATGATGCATGGCAAACTGTTTTTTTAGTATTTGGATTGGTTTGCTTCTCTTGCAGAGAGAAGCTGTAACAAAACAATAATCTTATAATAGTAAATCTTTGAATCTTGAAGCTCAAATCTCTGTCTTAAATGCTTAACAGATAAGAGTTCAAAAGGTTTCTGTATCCGTTGAGGAGATGTAAAATATCAGCACGTAGACCCATCTTGAGTGTGATAGCACATTTGCTCTCATGATGCTGATCATCTGTCAGGCATTGGGACACTCTCGTATATGTTCTCAGCAGGGGAGCTTTTTACATGTTGAAGTGTTGTCTGTGGTTTAAACCTCCTAACTGTTTGGAAGAAATGCAAACATTAAATCATATTTTCTACTTCCTACTGTCAGTAACTCTAACTGCTCAGTAGACACCCACTTTTAATGTGTAAAATGAAACTGAGTCACAAATTATAATCCATTTCACACTTACAGAAAATAAAGATGAGGATTATGATAAGAGTGGAGAAGAAAACCGCTCCTATCCTGCTGATGTTCTCCACTTTCAGGAAGACACTGAGTTTTTGCTGCAACAAAAATTAACCACATCAAGAGAGACTGAGGCAATTATGACAATTGTGTGTGTGTGTGTGTGTGTGTGTGTGTGTGTGTGTGTGTGTGTGTGTACCAAAACCCATGTTTTGTATGCTAATATTCACTTTGGTTTTAAATCAATAATCAGACAATAAAATACTTTTTTCAATTCACGGTTTGCCTCCTTATGCTTTAAGTTAATATTGGAAATAAACAATATCGTACCTCAGATGTTGTCCTTTCAGCTCTGACTACTTTTAGGCCAACATCTTTCAGAATTTCAGATGCAGATCTTGATATTTCTGGAAGCAGTCGAAAAAATGGGTTAAATAAAGTTCATTCATTTATTAACTGAAAATCTTTGTGTTATGATTTGACTCCTTGTAACTGTAAAAACTCCTTCACCTTTGTTTCTGTCAGTCTGTAAATGATAATACTGCACTTTTCCGGTGGAGTACTTTATTTTTTAAGTAAAACATAGACCTGGCACTTAGTCCTTTTACTTGCAGTGGAGCATTTTAGGCAAATACTTGCAATATGTGAATCATGAGTTTGTGTTATTTATTTGTCTCCTACCAGTAGAAACTGTCCAGACTTGGGAATCAAGTTGTTCTACGGGACCTGGGAAAAAAACACAATGCAGTACGGCATCTGAAAAACACCACAGACATAATCACCCTGAACAGCTTTCATGAGCATTACCTTCCTCCATGAGCAGGTGTGTGTTAAACTTATAGTCATTGAACCACCCGGGGACCTCGACCCTGCAGCCGTACACACCAACATCACTCCACTGAGCATTCAGGATGGTCAGAGACACATCTCCAGCTGTCTCCCCTAACAGCTGGTATCTGGAGGACTGCCTGATTTGTACAATCCCATTCTGGGAGGAGAGGATGGTTTTGGAGCATTTGGACATTGGCGCAGCATCTCGTCCCCAGCAGAAACTTGGCACACCATGAGTATGAGTCCTATATTTACAAGGCAAGGTGACATTGTGCCCAATGAGGCCAGTGACACTCACGGTGCTGGAGCGCACTGTGGAGGACAGTGATTGATCAAACTTGAAACCATACGGTGCTTTCCATTCTAATTGTGAAATGTGAAGCTTATGACTGCACCAACATACTCATGCAGATACAATCCTCCACCCACAGTCATGCTGCAAAAACCAATGAAAAAAAAGAAAGGAAAGAATATCGACTTACCTTGGGTCAGGATTGAGAGTAAAAAATAACAAAGACCACGCATGTGTGTAGGCTATTGTATAACGTTTCCCGATGTAAGGATAAGATAAGTTTCTCCCCACATACGCTCCAGGGCAAATGGTTTCGGTAGACTGATTGTCAACTACCCTTTTTTGAATTTAGGAAGGAAAATGTTACCAGTCGCGCAATGAGTTCACAGTTAAAATAACCTTATTTACTACTAATAACTCTAATAATCTATCTACTGTTCTAAACATGGTCTGAGTCTATCATTGTCCATATACACTAATACTTTATAAATTACATATATAATTACAAATATCCTGTGCAATCACACATTTATGTAGTGTAAAGTTACCAATACTTAAAAAGGAAGATGACACACTTGCAGAAATGACACAACAGGAAATCTCATGGTTGAGTAAAGGCGACCACAACACTGTCTGTGTCATTTTACAGCTTTATTGTTTAAATGTAAATATGCAGACATCCCTCACACAGAACACGAGGACAGCAAACATTATTATTTACTGTTCTGACTGATCCTGATTAATCACAAATAGTTTAATATGAGCCCATCAACCTCCTGTAGAGTGGGTGGCTTGTCTGTGTTAGAGATGTCGATTGAAGCACGTCATCGCTTCCTGTATGTGTCATGCTATTCTGAAGAAATCCTTGTTTTCATCTGTTCTCTAAATATCTCAAAAAGGTTTTATCCAAAGCAACTGGACTTGTTTGGTTTCTTGAGATGTTTTACCATTTCATCCTTAAGTCTGAGAAAGCCTTCTGGAAAGGAAGGGTGAAACCAAACAAGTCCAGTCCTGAATGACAGAGAACCTTCACAGATATTCTCTAAATACCTTTGTTCTCTGAAACATACTTACTCATAGCTTCAAAGGAGAGAAAATATATATATATTTTTTTTAATTTAGCTCCCAATTTTGCACAGTGCTAAGTAAGGTTAATGTATTAAAAAAGGCCTGGTAGCTCAATGGGTTAGGCGTCAGACTGGAATGCAGAAGGTTGCCGGTTCGAGACCCCCTCTGACTCCTAATCTATCCCTCACCAGGTGTATCCCTGAGCCAGACACCCAGCACTAGCTCCTTGTAAGTTGCTTTGGATAAAAGAGTCTGCCGAGCAAAGTAAAGTAATAATTTGAGTAGCAGTAAAGATCACCGCGCTGGTTGTGATTGTTTTGTGTAATTTCTATCTGCTGCAGGAGCCTCAAACTGCCCCGTCCTTTATTAAAAGTAAAAATGTTCTCCCATCCAGATGTTTGGCTTTTAGATATTTAGAACAAAATAGTTTAAACACATATCAATCTTTTGTATTACTAATTTCTCAGTAACCGTCTAAATAATATACCTCTCTCAGGAACACACCTGGTATGGGCAATATCTCATTAATCTTCTCCTCAATTAGCTCAAGTCACATCTACAGCAAAGATGATTTACATTATAGGACATGAAACAAAAAACATATGCATATCAACTTCATCACGAATGCTCCCTGGACAGAGGGCTGTTCAATGTGCCTGCACTACAGACCATGTGTGTTATAATCACCCAATATCAATTCAAAGGTGTTGCTATCCACACATAACACAACTCAAATCTTTGACCAGTTTTGATGAGCTACCAGCTACAATTACAAAAATACAAAAAACAATAAATTGTTATTATTATTATTCATTTTATTTGAATGGTGAAATGTATAGAGCTCTGGAATGAGTCATACAGTTCTATTTGGATGAAAATAATAACCATAGTGATATTTTAGTAAACTATAATTACCTCTCCACTCACACATGTGGTGCCAAAATGTGTCCAAATGGCTCACCTGTGGGTCCCGCCTAGGCAAATCTATTTTAAAGTATCTGTGAATCTGAATAACTATTACTATAATATTAATAATTATAGATTATTTTATTTATAAAGCACTTTACATAAAAAAGTGCTACTATAACTATTTTAGGCATACAGTGTTTAGGCGGTCCGGTAGCTCAGGAGTTAAGGCAGAAGGCTGGGATGCAAAAATAGCATCATAAAATAAGAATATTTTAAGATCTTTTTCATATACATATTGTATTATATTTTGTCTCTTTACTTGAATGTTCCCAGAAAGAAAGTCTTTTACTGGTTTACTACTTAGACATGGAATAATTCTTTCCTTTACATTTTTCCTTTCTTGTCTGACAATATCATAGGAGTGCAGTATAATTGTTTTAAATTGTTGTTAAGTTCCTACCTTCAATGGTGCTACAGGAGTGAGGGGAGCACAAGCACATGACGATTGAATGCTGGCCCTTAACTGGCTCACATCTGGCATCTGATTTCTATCCTAGTCTGCCACATCTAAGCCGGATATGGGCCACATGTCGGCGCTATCTGGGTAGGCATCTGGGACAGTAACAGATGCAGAACCTTGGGTCTTCCATCTGAATTTGTGTCCAAGAGACGCAGGGAACTCCAGGAGCTGGAACTCGGCACGGCAAAACCATTCTCAACCACATAGGCCACTTGCTTCTTCATGATCTCTCCCTTAGGCGGGCTAGCCCAATAGGCACATTGTTTGATGGGTGTAGGGCTAGTCAGGAAAACATCATGCTTAGTGACAATGGTTTGTGAAGAAATATCATGAAATAGGGATAGAAAGTCTAGAATGAGTTCCGATATGTCAGCGCTTTGACAGCTAGAAAGGTGGGCTAGGTATCGCGTTAGCATTGACTATATTGCAGAATTACCAAGCTGAGCGCTTTGCGGCTCAGCACCCTACAACACCAACCCATCTTCATTTGCAACCAATACTCAGACACCAAGAGAACAATCACTAACACTGTGTCATCTTAGGTTGTCCTTTGTCACATCCCGGATGATGTGTTACGTTCCCCCCTCCGATGGTTGCTATGGAAGCGAGGGGAGCGCAGCACATGGCAGTATGACAACCATAAATGATGAACCAAAGACAAGTAAAGTAAAATAGGCGTTCGGTTTATTCAACTGTTGTTCTAAAGTCAGAGTAGGTAGAACACAAAGAGGTGGGGGAGAAGGACAAATACTGTGGTTTCTCCTATAATCTAACACATGCAGGTTGAATGTATTATTCATTTTAAATTGCTAAAATGGCTGTCTGTCTTTCTATTAGCCCTGTGATAAACTGCCATCTTGTCCATAGTGTACCCTGTCTCTGACTAAAGTCAGCTGATTGACCCTTAAACAAAGCAGCCATTGGCTGGATGTAATACAGCTTTACTGATGGAAAGAATATTTTGGTGTTTATATGAGGACAGCTACCTAAGAAAAATTTATTGCCTTTGCTAATTCTTATCTGCCCTCCCCTCATCCCCGAAAGGCCTGTCTCCACCTCCAATTGCCACCTTGTCATCTTTTATAGTGCTCCATAGATCACTGTCCTCCCACGATAATATCCTGTCTTGTGTCATTTCTCTCAGTTGTGAATCACAAATTCTCCTCAATAACAACAAACCTAATGAAACAGAAACCTTTCTGTGGAAGCATTTTTAAAGATGGTCGTAGAATTGACCAGGGATTTGTTTATTGTTTTCCACTTGTATTTCAGCTGATTAAAAGAGTGATAGTAAGCACAACGCGCCAAGGGTCACTTTTAAATATAATAAAAATAATGGTTAGCTTTCCTGCTTGAATCGCATCAGAATTGACAGTGTACAGTGAGATCTGTGATGAGACCATTGCTTCTTCCATTAAACCTCCACTTACTTTTCCAATCTTTTCTCTAGTAGAGGAGTTTTGTTTACATTTTCAATTTGGGTTCAAATTGGAGCCGTTGCCAGTTTGTCTTACAGATAAAGGATTAAAAATGGCACTGAGAAAAGAAATAAGGTTTAAGGCCAAAGTGCCAGCACTGACTAATCTATGGCTGGGTGACTTTTGCTGATGCCTGATAAAAGCACAGTGCAAACAGAAAAGAAGAAGAGAGAATGCAGAGTTTAGTCTTTGTTATTCCTAGAACTCAAATGATGGCGCACACCATGTTTTGAAGCTAGAAGTAAATACAAAGAGGGTTTATCCTGAGTCGTCGTTGTGAAATTCTAAATGCAAAATGAACACAAATCTCATAAAAAAAATATGCACATCAGCATCATTCTTTGTCGATTTCAGATTTTCCTACATGATCCCTCACAGCAGGCAGACGAGACAAGGGATCAAATGGTAATATTGTTGACACTAAAGGATCCACTGAAGACACTAAATATTAAATAACTGAAGAGATGTGATATTTGCAATTTTATCTGGCGATATTCATTATTCGTTTGTAAAATGTGATCTGATATTCACCTAAGTCACAAGAATATTTCCAAGCTGATTAAACACACACTTTCTTATGTTTCTAGTGTTTTTATTAAACACTCCCAATAAAATGTCCACAATAATGTTGCCAAAGCAAAAACTAAACACTGGACCTTAAGTTCTGTTCTATGAGCTTTGCTCAAAAAAGCAGTCTAGAGGCTTAATTCAACCCTGAGACAGCCCTGAGACACAGGCAGGTGCAGATGCCTAAAGCACTACAGAAATTATGCAGTGTTTGTCTCTAAAGGTTTAGCCTATGTCAAAGTTTTATTTCTTACATTACTATTGTTAGTATTTTCCCGTTTTATTGTCAAAAGTTACCAATAAATTCAGCCATGTTCGTAATTTAACATTTAATAGTATACATATATGTGTATATATACGTAAGAATGTACTATATACTGGAGTAGATCTAAGTTAAAGGTTTTGATATTGAATAAAAGAAAGAAACAGGTAATGCAAAATTCATGTGGAGTGTTGTAAATGTCAGCTCCTAGTGTCACAGTTATCTATTTATTTATTCAACTCTTGATGCCCTGATGAAGTCTTTGTGTCGCAATGTTGGTGAAATCTATTGGTTTGACAGCTTTTCAGTGTCCACTGCTCACCTCTGATGACAGCTTGTTTTTATCACCTCTTGTCAACACTCTCAGTGAAATAGGATTTTATAAAAAAAAAGCCGAGCTCTGAGATTAAATGTTACTGTTCCAAATATCACAATCATCAGTTTTTTCTCTTTTTCCAACAGGTGTTGTCATAATCTTTACCATTACATTGCCAGGTGTTTTTATAGATAAACCTAACCCAGCTAGTGTCACTTAAGGAACTTGTAAATGTCTCTCTGTAGCAAGACAACAAGTTAATCCTCGGAATCCATCTTCAAACCCTATAACACCATTGAATTGTCAACGCATAGATAATTGTTTTTACATTTATTCACTGTATCCGTGAATAATATTGTAATTGTCTTGTTTTTTCATTGCTTTCAAAGGGAATGGAAAAACTCAGTGCAGATATTTTTTTGACTTGAAGGAAAAGGAACACAGACGAAGAGGAAGAAGCCAATTTTTTGTAAACCTCATGTGAGCATAGATGAACAATATGTAATGTCAATTTCCTTCTCTTTTTTTTCTGTCAGACACTTCCTCTCTGTCCATTTAGTTCTTATTGCCTCTAAAGAACACCCTCTAATCTGTGTGTGAGTGTGTCTGTGTATATGCACAATTCATGCATGATAGATTTACGGCTGCCACTCCCGGCGGCTGTGGAGTCCCAGCCCTTTCCCCACTTTTTACTTTCTACCCTCATCCCTCCTGGGAGTATGTCTCAATGTCCCCCTCCTCTCTCCTATTAATATCTCACTAGGGAGACCAGAGCACATGGGGAGTTTGGGAGCGGAAACGCCTCCCAAGCACTTCTGGAAGATACAGATTTGGCTGAGGGGGAGGAAAAGAAACAGGAACACAGGAGAGAATTTCTGTCTGAAAGTGTGAAAAGAGGATTATAAAGCGTGAGTATGTGGAGGAAACAAGACGGTGGTAAAACAAAGAGGAAACTAAATGAGCTGTAGGGGTGGAGAAGATGACAAAGGGTGGATAGAAATACACTTCTTGTTTGCAAGTACAGTTGATTGCAGTTAACTGACATGATTTCATTCTGCTCATTCCCATTATGTGTTTCCTTCACGTTTTCCTCCCACTCCCAGTGTTGGGCTGCTGCTATGAATCCTGATTCTGTTCTGTGGGTTACCGCTGCAACAGTGTTTTTCCCACAATCTTTACTAGGTAAATGACTTAACACTTAATAATGTTCGTAGTTGTATGTGTTCTCTTCAGCAGATAATGGAGCAAAAAATGGGCATGAAAAAGTCGGGGTGCTGAAAGGGTGCCTCCATGCCTACACAGAGCGAGGAAGAGGACGGGAGGCCCTGCAGGATATAAAGATTATTAAACAGCCGGATTCTCATGAGTTCCGTCTTTTTCTGCACAATTGAATGGGGAAAAATGTGCAAACATAAACATGCCCTTAAAAGACAGATGATTAGGGATGAACAGAGGAGAAGAAGCTCTTCTGACCCAAGGCTGATCCAGATCCAACTCTCTCTGTCCACTGGGAAACAAAGTCCTCTTTTCATTTCTCACATGGCCTGGCCACCCCTGATACTAACACAGGACAGAGACATGCTGAGAAAACCATGAGAGGACATAACGCAGGAGATCAGTATGGGAAAGATGATCCTGAACACAACTCCCCCAGTCGAAGGGGATAGAAAGTCTTACAATCAAACTAATTTGGTATAGAAACCTGTAAAAAGGGAACAGCTTGTTTTGAAGATGTCTCTGTGTTTCATGACACTCAAATCAACTGAATTCCCTGTAAACAGGCACGTAGACCAACATAATTGGGGCAAAGAAGTTAAGCAAGTGCAAGTTAGAATGTTAAGTCCTCGTTGGCTTTCTTGCTGTTGGTGCATCTGAGCAGACAGAACCTGACTCAGCCTGATTCCTGTGCATCAGCCGAAGCCCACAAGTTCTCAGTGCTAAACACAGCAAGAGTCAAGGTTCATGAGAAAATGTGTGTCCTACTGGTGTCCATGGATTCACACAGATACATATAATTCATTCATGTTTAATGTGTATTTTCATAATTTAAGGTTTGGACTACACAACACAAACACATTATCATTAACAGTCGTTATAAGCATTGTAATAAAGCAAGGAAACGATGACCTGGTGACCCACCCAAAGCTCACTAAAAAAGAAATAAACTATGGAAGTGTTTATATGTGCCTACTGAACGTAACCTGTTAAAGTGAGTTCTCTCTGTTGTGTCTCGTTCTATGCTACATTCATACCAGTGCATATTTTGCTAAAAGCAGATTAAACTACAGTCATTAAAGTAAATCTACGAACTGAGTTGGATAAAACAATAAAAATCAGAAAAGTGACCTTGAGCACAGTGTTGAAGCAGTGACGAACATAAACACTAAACACTCTGAAGCACATGCAGAGAGCAACCGGCCAGTCAATAGTAGATGCATGACTGATGAACGAATTTCTCCTGTTGTTCAGCCAGTTCTTAGAGTAAGATGCATTCATTTGCTACTGATTGAATCACTGTAAAAAACAAAAGAAACTTTGATTTATTGCAGCTCCTTTCAAGGGAGACATATGGACCGAAAGCAACTCCAAATGTCTGTGGGGGACATAAATCAGCAGGGTAAAAAGTCCAACACTACAGTGGGAGGCTTTAGATACAAGGCACAATTTACTGCCACTTGTTGTCAAAGGTTAAATCCAGAGTTGTTCAAAAAGTTATTTAAACAGAAAGGGATATTTTGAAGAGTAAACATTAGGAAATATGACATCTCACTGTGATTAAAAATGCCTTTCAAACATCGGCGGTTGTTTAATGTTGTGTCAACTCTCATGTCACTGCGAGCGTTCCTGCTGCACCAAAGCCGGTGTCAGAGAAGGAATCTGTCCTTGGACCGGTTTACCTACTTGAGGCATTTCAGGAATTTTCACACACACACGGTTCTTTCTTTCTTGAGCTGTCTTGTCGACAGAGGACATCATCCATCTTTAGCCAAACATCACTGTTTATTCGACTCATGTGATGTACCTAAACAAAGGCAGGAAGGAAAGGATGTCTAAATTTGTGGGTTATACAATAGGGAACTGGAGAGAGGGCACCAAGTCAGTAGGAAATGCTACCTGAGAGAGCAGATATGACCAAGGACTTTCTATCATCCTTAGCGTAGATGTAAAATGTTTACATTTAGGTTGAAAACTGAGTTATTTCTGTATTCAGCAGTTCATTGTGTAGGACTTTTTTGGACACGGCTTCAGACGTAAAGCTATTTGAATAAGAAAACAAGCGAACAGGTCGCCAAACAGAAAAATCCCCCTTTTAATGCAGTTACATAAGCCACTTATTTGCAAGTGAAAATAGAGATGGAAGTCCAGTGAATCCAAAATGTCCATTAAAATGATAAACCACATTATAAAACTAAGCATAGTCACAGTACGTACTGTGGGTGAACCAGAGAGTACTTGCTTGCTAAGATTTAATGAGCATTCACAAATGACAGTATGATAAATCAATTTAATATGAATCTTTAAAGTTTTTTCTTGATCTTTGAAAAAGAAGTTGACAAAACTATTTTTACTTTGCTCCTAGTTGTTCTGGAGCTTTTAGAGAAAGTAAAAATTGTCCACTGGACATAGAAATGTACATATTTATGTGAGCACATTAACACATATACTGTACATAACATACAATACAACATCCACTAAACATCTAGGAAGACGCCATCTGCCGAAATCGTGACACATTAAACACCGCTTCTATATTATCCTTATGTTCACATTGCTCCCCCTGTTCTTTAAATTGATTTTTTTTATTAAAGAAAAGAAGCATTTCTTTACAATGGCTTCAGTGTTTTTCAACAAACACAGCTGTTTTATTTTCACCATGTTTAGGCGCTAGAGGTCTTCTCTCCTTCGGTGGGACTGCATTGTTGGGTCATTTCCACCACCTGTAGATCAGCGGAGTGGAGTACATTATATAACACCAGAACGAACGAAACAGAGACCCGGTCAATGCGCCACAATGCTGATAACTGTCAGAAGCTCCACAGGGTAAAATGTACACATCCATGGACCATAAGACTGACGGACTTAGCTTCTGTGGTTGTAGCAGTTTTACATCTCAGCAATGACGTTTGGGAATAAATATAATCATAACATATTGGGATGTTATATGTTTCAGAAAATGACTTTATAAGGTTATGTTTTTTTTGTTTACATTAGAAATAGCATGGGTCAGCTATTTAAAATTGTGCAATGATATCTCCATATCTGCATGCAAGACTTTAAATAGTTTTAAAATACATTTAATGACACAAGGTGATTTACAACTTGATTTTTAGCCAAGAGTAAAAGCTACTTAGACGAGTCTTTCTTTTAACTAACTGTGCACGGTGGGAGGCCCTCTTTGTCCCCAGTAAAGTCTATCCGCCCAGACCCAAACAATAAATGACCAATCAGCGAGATTACTCACAGATCACACAATTGACCTCTCATCTCCGCTGCATTGTGCTGTACCGTGTAGAAAGGGTAAAAAACATGGAGTTAATTCTTTATAATCACACTGCAGTCTCCTTGGAGACACTTTTTCTGCAACTGTGCAGCTCTCTTGGACAGGGGGTCTGGTGGAACGGCCTGTGTTTCTCACAGACGTCTGTGGCATTTCAATTAGGCAAAGAAAAGTACTTCAACTTTAGACACCCTGGCAACTTAAAGAAACAGAGATCTTTTCTTTTTAACCAACATAAACAGATCATTTTTTCCACAATATTTTCAACACCAATATTACTCCATGTTATAGATTAAATGATGTACCGTAGTGTATCATCCAAGTTTATGCCACACACTTGGTTTATGGCTTCTGATAATAAAATGCCATTAGGAGAAAAGAGATTTGGACAAATTGCTGTTCCCTCACAACAATTTAATTTGTCTTACTAGCACGAAATCTTTAGCAACATAGACATTTCGTGCTGGCTATTTCTTTTTAAACTGTCAAATCACATTTTGCTTCTGTTTTTTTCAACTATTTCCTCATTATAAACACTGTGAGGAAGCGCAGAGAGGCAGCGAGTGGGAATGAAGGATAATATTGTAAGAGCTTCTATTGTATTGCTGATGAATCTGGCTGAGGTCTGTGAATTTCAAAAGAGCAGTGTTCGTACTGACAGGCAGCAGTTTTATCTCTTTCATCAGTAGAGATTGTGAAGACAGATCTTACATGTTGTGTTTTAGCTCAGAACATTTTGCTTTCAAAAAGAAGCTCTCAAAACACCTTTTTATGAATAAAGAAACATATTTTAAAAAAGTGTTCAGATGATATTGATGAAGTAGAACTATTTCATTTTGTTATAGCGATAATATGATTGCGTAAAAGTATGGTGCTAGTATTTAGCTAAAAACGTTTCACCCGATTATTCACAGGGATCCATAGACAATTTGGAATCCGTGGTTAATAGAAACTGACTTATTCGTCAAATGCCAGCAGTTAGTAAGGAAATAAACACCTAAACATAAAAACACTACACTAGTTACTAGTTACTTTTTAAATGAATCATGTAATATTTGGTGTGTTATGGATTAATCAAGTGCAGTTTGTTTTTTCTTCCACCTCTACAATAACACAGAGTTTTGTTCTTATTCATATGACTTATCTAACTAATCAGGAGTACTGTTATCAACAGCAGCCGTTTTTTAATCAAGCACTTGCATTCTGTGTAAATACAACAAATAAATTCATCTCATGTTAACCTGCTCTGGTCACGGTGTGAACTAATGAATCGGATGTTACACAGATGTTTTGCAGCTGAACATTTTTTGGCATTTAAAGGAACATTTCATCAGCTTACAGCATGAGATGACTCATCTGAGTCTGAGGACTCAAGTAACCCATTGTTTCTGCTGAATATTATTACAAGAATTTTAATTAATCACTGAAAAAAATATATACATGTTGTTTTTTTTTACAGCCAATGTTCATGTTTTTGAGTCACTATCTTTGAATATGAGCACTTTAGAGAACAAAAATATAGCCAGAAGAACCACTGGCTGTTTGCACAGGTTTATTCTAAAGAAATTACATCATATTTATGTTATGTAGTAAAAACAGTTGCACAGTGACTTTCACTCATCATCAAGTGTCAGCGGTAAATTGAGTTCCACTGTTAAATGCTTTACTTAATCTTGTTTGAAAGGACACTCATGAAAACTGCATTCATGGAAATTACAAAATGGAAAAATGTGCAATATATTGTTCTTGCTGACAGGCCTTCATTTGTAAAGCAGATATGCAGTATAACTGTGATATGGTAAAACTGCTAATCTGTGGCCCTCATGCTGTCACAGCATGGCACAACATAGCTAAACATGAGTGATGATTTGCTCTGGGAACAGTTCCTCCGAACAGTGTGTGAGTGAGTTGGGAAAGGAGAGAAGGAAAGTGGGAGAAACCACAAACGCTTGTCTGCACTATTTCCTGTAATGACAATAATTAAAACAGAGAGAAGATAGGAGTTCTGCCACCAAATGACATGCTGGCACATTTCAATGTCCAATCTGTGTGTGTGTGTGTGTGTGTGTGTGTGTGTGTGTGTGTGTGTGTGCGTGTGTGTGCGTGCGTGTGTGTGTGTGTGCGTGCGAGGAGTTAATACAGAGACTGCAGTAATAGCACTGAGGCGTTAATGGCTTTGAGATGCAGTGTGAGGATCGTCTGACGGATGGAACAGAAACATCTCAAATACTAAACAGTGTCTTTGTAAACCCTTTGCACACAGGAGCTCTGCCAATACCATCCAATGGTTCATAAAAACCATTGGATTTCTTTTGGCTGTTTCAATTTGTTCTGCGTTTTCTTCTGTGGACAGTTTATGCAGTGTGCAGTTGAGCTCGTCTTGCTCTGGGGGAGATTATGTTGTCGTTAATTTTTATTTGTTTCGATTTAAACAAAATTTAAAGAATGTAAATGTGTCCATAGAATATGAGAGGAAGAAAAAACTGCTTCTCCTAGTGAAAATCCCACACAACATTTACATTATAATTCGTTTGTTTTCTTAGATTTGAAGCAGCTATCAGACACACGTTCACTCTACAGTTTATTTTTGACTATTCATAATGTGGAACTTACATTAAAAGAATACCTAGATGTCGCTTGTCTGCAAAGATTCTCAGTCATCCAAAAAAAGGTTTCAGTGGCAACTGGGCTTCTTGTTGTAGCAGATAAATATTCTAGACACCTTAAAACCATAGGAGATGATGAGATCTTTCTAGGATTTCTTGTATCAGTGAACTCTGTGGTTTGTCCTTTCCACTCTTACTTCTTGCCATTTTCACCTCATGAGCATTTCTAGGTACCCACAAACCATTATAAGACTGCTGGGACCCCATATATAGACATGCACTTAGCTGTGTTTTGATCAGAGTCTAAATTTAGTTCCTTTGTCACAGAATGATGGGGCTGGTGGTGGTTTCTGATGGCGACAGAGCTTCCAGACCTAAACCCAAATCTAGTGATCACAATTGTAATCAAGAATAATGTCCAAAAATAAAAACTTTCTTGTAATTAAAATGACCTAAAGTCACATATTCATCATTCACCATCCCAACCTGATAAGCTAACCTTTTTACTCTAGATTTTCAGTTACATGTTAGATTTGCTCATGTCTTAATGACTCTTTCACTTAGGCATCTATCTCAGATGAGCTTCTCCCATACTAACGCCATTTTATGGGGGCATAACATTTAATACAGTTGACAACAGGAGATCATTCAGGAGTCAGTTTTAAATTAATTAGGTGTTAAACCATGCAAAACTCACCAAATAAGAAGAATAAAGTGTCAGACAGCAGCTTGTCGTCTTGTTTAGTCTTTTGGGTTAAGTTTCCCCTAATCACTTTTCAACATTATGGTTGTTTCCTGTAGGGAGTGGCATGGTATATTATAGATGGTATAAATCTCTGACAAGTTTCACTGCCTGACAGCCAAGTTAAACTTAACCTCTCGTGGGCTTGGATGACCCCCTGCTCTGAGCAATCCAAGTAAACCACAAATCTGGCATCTTTCTATCTTAAGAGCACCCTTCAGCCCACTGGGTTACTGCTTCAAATGGTAAATCTCTTTCTGATATTGATTGGGTGTCTGTCACAGACTGTTGTGTGAGTTACTTACTGTAGAAAGAAAAATGTAATGTTTTTATGAATAACAATTTCCTGCACTATTGCTTTTATGACGCTTGCATTTCTTTACAAATCCATGCGACTAGCTAAACGTCTTAAATGCAAACATTATTTATCAGGATGAGGCTTAACATGAAACATGTAAAGAGTCTGATGTGTTGAATAGGTCTGATTAGAAAATCATGTAAACAATAGAACACAAAGCCTTAAAATACACATTAACAATATAATATGTATTCATATAGATATGAATGTAAACCTTTTAGATTAAACAAAATGAGGCAGTTTTAGTTTTTAGTTCTAGTATAGTATATACATTTCTATATTATTTTTTCTCATCACAACATAGATACATTGAATTATAAATGCATAATATTTATTTTAAATGCACAGTAATTAAGATCACATTCTTCAGTCAAACAATATCAGTTAATATATTTTTTACATTAACAATATACATTGTTTATCTAAATGAAGATATTTGCAGTATAAATATTATGTATTCTTATGGATTATGGCGTCCAAGATGGCAAAGACAAATTGATTGAGGCAGCTGTGGAAAGAACTCACTGATTGCCAAAATTTAAAGACACATGCTAGCTTGGTATATTTGGAGTCAAACTCTAAATATAACCCTCTCATGAGGGTGAGCACATGAGACATATGCACGTACAGTCATTATCTCCTCCTTTCAAAATACAGCTTGACATCCACAACACAGGAACAGGCAGCAACATGATGAGCGAACTCCATTCCTGTGTTTTACTGTGGGACCAGCAGTTTGTTTCCAGAAACACTAAAGGGTGAAAATGGAATAAATGAACCGTGTTGTGTGTTTGTGTGTGAGAAGTATACACTGCCTCACACTCCACATTTTCTAGTCTCTCACTCACAAACAGCAAAGGTGAGGAAAATAATACTGCATCATTAACCGTGAAATTTTAGTTGATGTTTGATTTGGGTCTAAGAAAGCAAATAAATGTTCAGTGCAACAGTTGTTCTAAAAAGAATTTACTTTACCTCAGTTAAATTAGCAGAACTGTCTTTTTATGATGAATGTGAAGCTGAACGAAGCTTCTGATTAACTGGATCAGCTGTGTTCAGCCAATCACAAGATGTAAGTGCAGGGATGGTTGGAAAACAAGCAGGGCTGTGGCTCTGTAGGACCAGACTTGCCGACCCCTGATTTAGCCCAAGGTTACAACAGAAGATGGAGAGGAAGGTGGTAGATTGGTCTGGAGTATAACACTGCCACTAGCTCGTTTCCCAAGAGTTGCATAATGTAGCTGTAATTTGCTATAGTGTCTGTCTGCCACGTAGATTCATATATTTGTTGTTTTCCGGTTTTCACAGTTAAAGAAGAGGCAGGCTGGTGTCTTGTTCCAAAACAAGTGCAACTATTTCAGCCAGTACAAACTGAAATAGAATCACTTTTTTAGCCAAGTACATTTTAGTCTCAGCAAGGGATTGATTCTCTGCAAGGCACTCTTGCTAACTATGATAAGGATGTGGTCAGCCATTCCTTGGTGCCTGAGAAACAGATTAAAGGCCAAGGCTTTGGCTAAGGCTGATGTCCGGTGACTCAACATTGTCTGAAGCAAATTGAAGAGCTCCCCATGGCTGAATTGCCAAACATTTCTTTCTAGAACCAATGTCCTCATAGCTCTGGTAAGTCAACTGAGCTGTATCATCATGATATCAATACAGTATCACTGGCACTTTTTTTCTCCAACTACCATAATCCTGATGAGACGAAGGCCTGAAGAGAAAAGAAATATGCAGTGGTGATCTGAAACGTTTTCTTCAAGACTCTCATGAAGTCAGAGTTCGAATTCAAGTAGCATCAGCTTTAAACATAAACCGGTCAACATGTGAGCCACTATTTAAGACTCTTCACTTGGGAGACTAGGGATGCATTTTAAGTCAGCTTTAGGGAGGCTCTCATTTTTTGTCTTATTTGTCGAATATTTTTTATAAATAAACATTTCTGTAATACCCCTAACATTTAATAACAAACCACCCACCAAGATTAATCTTGAATATAAACTATTAAATCATGTTGTACATCTTTTCTGGACCATATTCTCTAAGACATTACGCCGTGTACTACTAAGCACTTGACCCTCTTCTCCATAGTAATCTTGTATATAAAAAGTAGAGGAACATCATGATGAATGGTAAACTGTATCTTACACTGTTCCAAAACAAATCCGTTTTCCTTCCTAACTGCTGCTACATTGATCTGACAGTTCAGTGATGCATTCTCCACAGCCTGGCTGTTTACACAGGCCTGCGTGTTTCTGTAGTTTTATAGTTCACATGAATCACTCCTTATGTAATTACAGGGCTTTCTGTGACATTACATTGTTGCTCAGGCAAAAATAGGTCTCCTGCTGCATTATGCCCTGATTTTGTTCAGCTACTGTTAATGCTTTAAGGACAATTCCAGGTGGGAGTCAGTGACGGTCAACGTTGAGTGGCCTAGTTTACACGTGACTGTAAAATTACACAAACCCGAGTATGCATGAAAAATTAAAACATGACTGAACATAAATTAACGTGCTTGAGCATGATGAGCATCACAAAGTGAAGTTGGCGACAAGTGCGTCCTCCTGGATCCACAATCTCCAAGAACTTATTCCACGATTTAACCACACAGAAGTGAGGGTCGATTTGAGGTTATCGGTTATCATGTATTCAATAAAGAAAATGTAGAATAATATATTGGAAAATAATATGACATAATAACAGATTTCACATTGCCTAGTTTTTGCTTCCATGCTTGTAGCATGACTGTCTGTCTTCTTTCCTTCCTAGGTAGACTTTAGTGTTTTTAATGGCAGTTAACCCACGCTGACTGTTTTGGCCTCTTTATTGAAGCCCCTGCATTGATTCATATATTGGTAATTAGTGGTAATCACCTGTTTCTCCTCAGCCTAATAAGAAGTTGTGTGTCTCTCCTACTGGCTGTTGTTTTCTCTGCCACTGTCCCTGCATAAGTCCCAGTATCCTCCTGCCACATTATTAAAAAGTTATTTTTTTCTCATGATATCATGCCCTGTTTAACTTGCCCTGCCTCGTAACAGACTTTCTGTAGTCTCGGAGTGCCCTAGCGGCCCTGGAGGTAAATCGCTTCCCTGGTCCACATCTGGTCATGAACTGTGTGTAAGCAATCTCTCACTCCCCCTCATTCTCTGAATTTTCACTGTTGTCAACTAATAAAAGCAGCAAATATCTCCCAAAAATATCTGTTCTCCAAAACCAGACTGAGAAAGAATTGTGCGTGTTGTTGTTTTCATTGGCTGAATTGTTTACCTCTTAATGACTTAATAACACACCAAGAAACAATTCAGTAACCATTAATCAGGCATCATCCTGTGAAGTCTAAAGAGCTGTGTTGGCCAATTTGCAGTTTACTTTATCTGAAATGTCATTTTTGGCAAAGCCAAGTTAGTTTTCACATGGGAAGCTGGTCACAGCCGACTCTTGTTGGGACTCATGAGGAGGATGGGGAGAGGAAGCCACAAATGAGAACAGAAGCTGTTTATATGGCCTTGAGCATACCAGACTGTCCATGTACATGCTTGGTTTACCCTCAGGGCAAGTGAGGTGCCCCATGGCTATGAACCACTGCTGCATGTAAACAAACACCCAAATAATGTAATGTCTGTGTCTTTGTGCATAAACACTCTCTGCAGGTGAAACCATACAGCACACTCATTCCCTGGGGCGCATGCAGCTTAATCTGTTTATCATGTCGTGAAGAATTGCTCCTGGGTCACTTTCCTGTTTTAAAAAAAGCTGGTGGGTTAAGGGTTGAACAAGCATGTGTAATAGATGGATTATTTCTTCAAGCATCATGCTGAGGAAACATTCTAGTGTTGGAGACAGCATCCGAGGTCACACTGTCATCCACAGGGTTCGGGTCTATTCTTCCCACTCGAAGCAGCATTTCGACATAACGGATTTATCCTGGAGAGATCAGTCGAAGCCAAAGAGCTTTTTTTTGCATCTTGAGATATTATTCCTCTGTGATTTGATGGTGTAAAACGAAGAAGTTCAGTCATCCCAGCTTCATCACACATTCAGAAGATCATCTTCAGAACATGAACCCAGATGCTTAACAGGCTTAAGCATTTCCGCCATTTGGAGCCGGATGCTATTCCAGTATCTTTTGCTCCTGAGGGAAACCAGGCTGATACATCCCCTGGGTGGTGTTTTTTAACTATGTCCACAAAATTGTCTTTTGTAGGTTATAGGTTTATGATTGTATTTAAACTGCAGGCTAGTAAGATAAGGCCCATTTCTGAGAGATCAAGGCTAAAGACATGGCTGCGATTGCGATCAAGTTGGCTTACTGTTATCAAACTTACACACTAAGACAAGCTGGGTGGGAAAAACCTAAATAACAAGCCACAGTGCAGCGGCTGCTATTGGTCCGGTGAGTTAAGTCAACCACAGTGACTGTGATCTGGAAACAATTACTGTTGGCTTACACTGACACTGAAATTACAACTATTACCACACGTTGGTCTAGAACAGGAGCGCCTGGTGGATTTTGATGGTAATAATTAAACTTGTATTCTTCCATTATTTTTGACCGGGAAAATCTCACACATGTCACACTTGTATAACAATATTATTGTCTTACACTGGTTTGCAATGTTTTGTGTATATGAAATGATTAAATGTGATACAGTGTTGAATTATGTTGACGCCATTAAGGGGCCGACTGTGTGTGATCCAGACCTAGACTTAACACTGTACCGACAGGTACAGGCAAATCATCGTAAAAATAATATGAAGTGACTTTTGTAAGGTTTGGGCCAGAACAGTTTACACAAGGCTCTGAACATCAATGGGAGGAAGAACACAATTCTTCCAAAAGAAACCTCGTATTATGGTAATGAGTTGTGTTTTTTAACACCTTAGTCCAAATTCACATAGAGTTGTTAGTTTTTATGACGTTGTTTTTAAATACATTAAGTGCTGTATATGCTTTTTTCATAGAAAAGCACTACTAAGATTAAAAATGTCTTCGTTCTAATGAGGCGTCTCTTGACTTCACAGTATGTCTCTGGTCAAATGTCGACCATTATGCGATTAGTTGGTTTGTTGGGAAAGAGTCGTTGTGTCAATTTTCCAGTCGAGTGCCATTAGACCACTGCAGATGAAGTGGGCGTAAATATGATGACAAGATGTTTTTGTCTGCCCCTATTTTTAGTCTCTTCAGTGGGGCTGAACATCAGTGGACATGCATCACAACACAGTCATTCATTTTGTTTCCACTAGACAGAGTGGAATCTTGTTTTTACTGAGACATCTTCAGTGCTTTCACTCAGGTTTGTTTATGTGCAAATTGAAAATGCTCACAAAAGCAATGAAGAGACTCACCTACTGCAACTATCATAAAATTGTTCTGTTTACAGCGAAGCCTCTACTACTGTGAAAATGGGGGATCTGGTGCTCATGTAAGCAAAGAGAAGTCAAGGTGCAAAAAAGATTTTCACAGCCACATAGGTATTTCCCTGTATTTAAGTTCAAATTGTCACCAACACAGTGGAAAACTTTCAGACATACCTTCTCCAGTGTGCAAAGCAGGGCTGGAATGAAACTTTCTTTTCAGTCTGTCAGTATGTGGCCACAGAAGAGTAGGGATCCACTGTCTTGCTTTTGAGCACAGGTGTTTCAACTCGGACCCCATGTGGGCCTTTTCCCTGGCCTCTGATTATCTGCTTCTTCAGCGAAACGCATTTGTCTCTGTCTAGAAAGACAAATAGACAGTTTTATTGTTGAACTGTGAAGGTCACATGAAAATGTGACTTTTCCAAAAGTTTAGCAAAAGCTAAATGTGAAGAATTCCCTTTTCACTCAAACATTCATTACTAACATGCTGTTGATAAAAATGAATTTACAGTTATTCAAGCCCACACTGTCAGTTCTCCAAAAACCAATGTTCCTTGAAATTAGCAGTTTCTCATCACTATCGTCCAAGGCATTGATCCATTTCCTGAGTTCAAATTGAATGGCACCTTTTCCCTCTAATTAAGAAAACAGCTTCACAAGCAGACATCTGGCAAATGACAGAAACACAAAGGTATGGTACAAGTTACAGAGACGGATAAGAACTGAGAGGGAGGGAAAATGAAAATAAAACAGCCTAAAAGCCTAAGCCTTTTCTGCACAGGGAGCTCAAAGGTACTTTTAAAAGTATAAGAGACAAGCTGACAGTGTTTACAACACAAGGAATGCATTAGAACTGAAGATAAGACATTTGGGTACATCAGAGATTTGAGGGAACTGATTAGAGTAATGCTGGAAGGCATAACCAACTGATTTATCGCGTCAAACTATAGCAGAATTAGTTTCACACTTGCCAAGGACGATAAAATCAATACTCTCATTTCTACAAATCATATTAAATAGAACAGCCACAGCTATTAGCCTGTTAGCTTAGCATAAAGAGTGGAAATATGGGTAGTCAGGTACAGCCTGGCTCTGTTCAAAAGTATCTACCAGCAACCATAAACCTCACTAATTATCACAATAAATCTAGAATTATCCTGTATGGGAGGTTGTGTTCTATACTTTTTATGGCACACTATAAGTTTGTGAAGTCACACTAGACATTACCCATGCATGTGTAGCAAATGCACTCAAGCTTAAACAAATAAAACATACATGCAAACACATTTGTCATCGTGCATTGTCTAATCTTTCCCCCTGCACTAACAGCAACTATGTGGATGGATCTGAGTTTTTTTAAATATTAGTGTGCTCCAAGGGGCTGCTCTCACAGTTTCATGACAAACATTCAGCTGAGATTTGTTCTTACTGGGTCAGTGTTGACAGTGTCCTCAAGGGAAAAAAACAGTGATGTCTATAGATATTAAGCCACTCCTGAATTTGAGAAGAAGAGTAACGTTATCATGGCTAAAGCACTTTTCTTCACCCCTCACTGTAGAGATGAGACATAAATCACGAACGTGATGAATGACACTAAACAGAAGTGGTCTTGATATCTGTGTTTGATTACTGGCAAGGAAAAGCACCTGAAATTAGTTTCCAGTGGGAGGGGAATTTGGAAACTTTTCCGCACCTCTCACAACTTGGAATTCAGCAAATGCTGGTAATTAATCTCCCTGTTACTGGCTTTGAATGTGTCCAGACCTTTTTTTTGATTGTATACAGAACTACTCCAAGTCCCTGGTCCTCCTCACTGCCCATGGATCTCATGGTCCACTACAATTCTCAGGATGAAAATATCTCCCTCCTCACAGAGGTTTGGCCATGTTCAATGTCAAGAGAGCTATCTGTGAGATCTTATTTTAGGATTTATTTACTCCAGAACTGCAGTTTATTTAAACTCCTGTACTTTTTCCCTCTCAGCGAGTCCTTTTAAAATATCCATAGATTAACTTAACTAAAGAAACAAACAAACTTTGCTGCTGTGTCCCTTTTCATACCTAAACTTCTCACACTGAAGTGATATTTCATAGAACAAATAACCTCTACACGATCTTGGCTCGTGATTATTCACATCAGCAAGCATCAGTTGCCAGTTATTGACTCTGCTGCAAGGATGCACTTGATGTCTGCGCACTATGAAGCATCCTGGGAGATCAGATACAAAAGCAAAGCATGTGATCGTATAAATACATCATCTACCTTTGTGAAATGATAACTCCATGAAGTGAATAAACTATCTCTCTTCCTAGACTTGTGATGAGGCCTTCCAGCTGTTGATTCAGGACCATGACATAGCAGAAACTCTTTACTACTGTCTCAGACCCAAATAGTTTCACTTTCAATGTGCTCCACAGGCATCTCAGTAGTATGAAGACAATTAAACTTGCATCTATCACCTGACTGCAGTTCTTTTTTTCAGTCTTCAGCTTTAGTGTTTGTGTTCACTATAATCACTCTAATATTGTGATGTTTGGCAGAGGCAGGCAGTTATTTCCATTAAAAATGTTTAAAAAACCCACCAAGCACTACCACAGATGGAGACATTAATGCTAATGTTTCTCTGTCTGTTGTAAAGATGCTAACAAATTCACCGTTTCAACATGTGATCGCAGTTGTGGTGGTTTTTCTCTGCCTCAAAGTTCGAATAATAAGTTTTAGCAATTTTAGAATTTACATAAATTACGCTTTTTCAAGCTAATGAGCTACTGTTGTTGTCATAGGTTCATATTTATGGTATGTGTGATTCAAGAGGCAAAGAGACACAAAAGAATGGTTCATGACAAGTTGTAAAGCACAATTAGAAAAAAAGACTCACTTCTAACATTACAGACTCACTTCTAACATTACATACATATAACAAAAAAGACGCTAATTAAACGTTAGAGCTATTTGTACATTATTAACATTAGTTTATTCTTCATGGGATGTGATGGAAAACTGCTGCAGGGGTGGTGACCTTTAACTGGAGCACATACCAGCTAAACCACAGCTGTGTTGTAGATATTTTTTTAAGTACAGTGCAAGCAACAGGGACTTAGAAGAAGATTGTGTTTTCATGAGGAAAAGCCAGTTTTATATACTGACAGCTTTTCTATCTCTACAGGGGGCCTAATGTGATTTTCCTCTGCTGTAGAGGAGTTCAGGGCCATGTCATATCATCCAAAATCTCTTGCTGCTTTCAGAGACCTTTCCAATGTCAGATGTCCAAGCTAACCAAACAAACCTATACTATGAGAACGAGTTGTGTCTATTCCCATAGAAAATGTATCATTATTTTCTGTGGACGTGTTTTCTTTAAATGAAAGACTTCCTGTAGATTTCCAAGTATCCTGTTTTGCTTTTAATTATAATGTGTACATTCCTTTTAAAGATAGGAGACATTTTCCACAGACCAGAAAGCCTTTGACGAGATTTAGCAGCTCATAATAAACCAATTCAAATGAGAAAAGAAAAATTAGTGTGGGATGAGCACAGTGCACCTGGACCAGAAGGAGGACAACGTGTCCCATCTCCTCGCTGAAGAAAATCAATCTGAACAGACAGCTCCAGCAGGTCATCACTCATCTGTCTTAACCTTTCTACCTGCTACTTGAGGAGCTCTTCTTCCACTGGTTTGTTGTGTTTGTACAGCTACACGTAACACCCCAGGCACAGGGAAATAAACTCCTGTGCCTAGTTTTCACAGGATATTCTGAGAATGTGAGAGCCATTGACGCATCTTCACTTCACCCAAACTCAATAGGTTTTTATTAAGGCTTCAGAGCTGAGGTCATGTGACCTATTTAGGCTCTGTGTTCTTTTGGATCAATGAACAGAAATGGGTCTGTTCACAGAGTAAATAAGCCGCGGCAACTGCTGTGTTGTGCACAGATAGTCTGTCCTAACAATTACCATTTTATTTGTGCTTTTTGTGTCTGTAAAAAACAGTGTTGGAGGAATAGGAAAAAAACAGGGTCACTTCAATTGAGTAAGAGAACTGATTTAGGAAATTTGCTAAATATTTCCAGATTATCAGGTTGAATACTGCACATTGTTTTTTTTTTGATGGGTAATTAATCTCTGACTATACACACGCCACTATTTATGATCACAGTCATAAGTTTCATCATCATTAAACTAGAGGAGTAACAATTAATATATTTGATGTATTGAAACACTGAGACTTAAAACAAGGTGTAAGAATCTGCAGCCATGTTGCTCTGTGAGGTTGTTCGAGGACACACAGTGGTGCTAAATTTTAACATCAAACCACTAATATGTTCACAGTGACAATGCTAATATGCTGATGTTTATTTATATCTCCAGCCTGCACCTCCAACAGCAGCAGTGTAGCTACTTCAATAAGGTTAGGATCAGTTTACGGTAGCTAAGGTGACACGGCACAATACTCGCTTTAAAGACCTGGTGTAAAGCTTAAAATACATGTTTGGTCTGAGTTTAACAAGTTCTCCAAGCTTTATAAAAGAGCCAAGGTTTTCCTGAACCCGAGAGCCAAGACTGGCAGGAGAACAAATATGGACCTTTTTTTGTTTATTTTTATGGTAATAGTCAGCAGTACCAAATGGTGTACAGGGTCATCTTTGGATATTTCACAGATAAGATAGAACTCTAGATGGCCCAAAAGTCAGGAGAACAAAACCATAGTGAGTAATCCTCTGGAGACCATGGTCTGTGGAGAAAGGCCAACTGGCTGAGTGATTCTGTCTCTCTGCTTTTTCAAAATGAGACCCACAGGAGAATATAAACATTAACCTGAAATTTGACTTTGATTTGAGTGCCATGTACTGACAGTAAGGCTCAATGCATTATTGATTAACAACAGAGATCTGATGGAGAGGTGCTTATCGTTCACTCGATGACTTACAACAGTCTCTGCTGTCTGTTTACCCTGAATTAATTATGTTAATGGAAAGGCATAAATCAAAATGTGTGATCGTTCAGATTTTTCAAAAAAGTTTGGTGTCGAAGGAAGGTGAACAAAGACAGCTGGTACACTATGATTTAGCTGATCGGTTCTTATCTTCATGTCAATATTAGTTTGTCAGCTCCATTTGTTGTCACATTCACATGTTATACACAACATGTACAAAGTACAGTCAAACATAAATTCTAAAGACACACTGACCCACACATTTATTTCAATATGAGAATAAACATTTACCCCAGAAAAAAATGCTAGTTAATTCCAGGTAGATTAGGATGGTATATTAATATGTAGTTTACTGCCATTAAAATTAAGCAGCTGATTGTAGAGTAAAACTCCTACAACATTTATGCTTTGATGATATAAACTCTGCAACCCTGCTGTTGCCACTAACATGCTCTTTGTAGAATTCATCATTACATATTTGGGGGACAACAACTTGTCAGCAAAGGTCAAAGGAAACTCTTTTCTCAAAATAGCCATAGATAGATTAACAAGCCGAAAGCCTTTCTGCTCTTCGACCACAGTATTGGTTTTTCTACATCACTGGTCAGGAGACATGCAGATGATAGATGTTCCACATGTTCCAAGGCTGCTGTGGCAGATCAACGTTCTCATCATTTTCATTCTGTTTAGGACACGTTCAAAACATAATAAGTCTCAGTCACCTCACAAAGCTTCAGAGACAATCATCTAATGGCTGCGGTGTGACTGCACTGCTAAAGTGTCCACTCAGCAGCACTGTGTGTATGTACAACCTGGGCTCCTGCCAGGCCATTTCCGGACTGAAGCATCCTCAGCCAAGATCCCCTCTGATCTACACACCTTCCTACAACCCCTACTACAGTACAGTCCATCAGTCTCACACGCTTACCCCTGCCACAGCCCATTTTTTTTTTCAAACAGCCCGTGCTAACACACTGATTTTGCAGCCATGAACATTTCTGATAGGGTCAGCCAGGAACTATACTAAAGCTTCATCAAATTTAAGTGATGCGCCCCCACCTTCACTGCTTCCAATTCCCTTTTGGCAAATAGAAATAGTGCTCTAAAAAGAGCTGGACTTGCAGTTTTCCTGATAAGGAACTAAATCACCGTTTTACCAGCTGTTCATATGTAACAGGACAGGTACCTTATCAGTGTTTGGCAGTAACTGCCCAATTCCATGGTCTTTCTAACTATATGGGCAGTCATTGTGACTGTGTGGTCAGGAATGATAACTTTTACTGGAGGGTTACAATGTGGAGAGAAGCATATAAAGGTCAGGGCAGGCGAAGTGAAACCCAGAGAGAAGCTGAGCGGAGAGATTGTCTTTCAAGGTATCTTTGAAAAGATAAACTCAATCATTCCTCCAGCTCCCTCCAAGCAAGACAAAAGCTTTTCAGCTGCTCTTTTGTGCAGCCGAAACAGTTTGCTCTCTTCTTACATACTGGCAGCTGAGCAGCATTGATTAAATCTAAATTTGACTCTTTTCATTACGCTTTACTGATGCTTGTTGCTGAACTATCCAGAAGGTGTGATATAACCAGCAGAATCGTGTTAACTGTGGTCCAAGATCCAGGGGCAGAGTCATTTTCGAATAGTTTAAATCGCTCAGATTCACATTAGACAAAAACAAATGAACAAATCTGATCCGAATCGCTGTGTCAACAGAGCCGCCGCTGTACTGAATGTAATGTTCTGGTTTACTGCCAAGCACAAGCAAAGCAGAGGTTCATATTAAAATCCAATCAACAGATAACAATATACCACAATTACAAGCAATTACAGCTCAAACTGCAGAAACAGACATACATGTACTGAAGTATTGTATTATTACACCATTATTAAAATTATATTAAAATTATTAAAATGCTGCATGCCTTGATTTAATTATGTAGTGGTTTGGACTTATATAAATAAAATTGATGTGTATGCGGTGAAGTGAAAGAAATGTCCGTATTGAGAGGAAGGAAATGGAAATACCTCAAAACTGTACCTAAATGACTTACCACCAGCATCATACTGACACAATTAGTACTGGCGAGACAGCAGACATTGTGGGATTTAAACTTCAGTTCATTCTTACATTCCTACCACTAACTTTCCGATTGTCTTTACCGCTGCTGTGGCACAGCTGATGAAAACCAGAAGCAGGATAAAGAGTGTATAATGTAAGTGAACCGTCTGGTTGCTCATCATACACAAATTTCAAAGTGACACAGGTAACAGGGGCTGAGAAGCTAATGTGTAATACATGCAATGTAAAGTATATTAAAAGATAGATGGTCCCAGCTGTGTACATAATATTCACCGTCTCTGCAGGTATTTCCATTTACGGAGCACTATGAGTAGGTCTGCATTCATAAAACACTAGAAACCACTAAAATCAGCACTTTGACTTGACTTGGAAAGGGTTTGTGTTCATCTGTTTAACATTTAAGTTCAAAGACACTGGGCTTCTTTTTCATTGCAATACATATTCTGTGGCTGCAACAGAAAAAGATACAAAATTCATGTTGGATTGATAAAAAAAAGTAATGGCCGATGGTCCATTTTCCTAAATCATCTTCAGTGATGTTGCCATTATTATCCTTCCCAGAAGTCCCAAAAGACAGTTTAACTTTACTTCCCATTTCGAGTGACAATCTTTGGAGACTTGGCATATATGGGAATTTCTGTGCCAAAATATTTCATGTTATCCCAAAGAAACACTGAGCATCAGCCCCTGATGACTTGTCAGGGAAACTAAAGTATGAACTTCTGGTCTTCTGGTATGAATGTTTGTCTCTGTGTTGTGCTTTTGTGTGTGAATGGTCTCCTCCTTTCAAGAAACCAAAGTGCTTTCCAAGGTCGATTAAGGTTTTGAAAGATGGAAGGGAAAATTATTCTTCAGTCAACGGAAACCTTTATGCAATAATTGAAAAGTATTAATGCAATGATTTATTTGACTTCACCAGGTGTAAGTTAGGCAATATGATGATCTGTTGTTGGTCACCTGGGATCACAAGAAGAAATGTAACTGTCTGTCCGCTGTTCAATGCTGGACAGCTGCAGGTCTTTCCTGTGTTTTGTTTTGTTTTTATCATTGAATGTGAATCACTTTGAGATGGTTGTTCTATAAAGGTGCTGCGTATGTAAACTTTACTTACTTATCATCAGACATCGATGCTGGAAACAACAGGAACGAGAGCAGTGAGACTGAACCTGTCAGTAACATGCTTGAAATGGAGGACCCAAACGCAGACCAGAGACAAGAGAGGGTTCAAACAAAGGATGTTTATT
>JAUMTR010000002.1:8491078-8533112 GCA_032270685.1 Microctenopoma stevenorrisi | reverse complement strand
CAGGTGGAACTAATTAGGGAGTGAAGGTGGAGAGAGAGAGAGAGAGAGAAGTGGTCAAGGTGAGGGAGGAACAAAAGACACATGAGGGCTGGAGAACACATGAAACTGACAGAACCAAAGCATCAAAGCCGCGGGGCGTTAAAATCATCATCAAGCTTAAAAGATCACTTTCAAGCCCACATAGCTGAGTGGAAGTGCGTTAAAGTGGAGTTAAATGATCATTGTTGGTGTTGCTTCATCACTTCAAGCGATCCTTTGCATGTTACATGAAGTCATTTAATCCATTCCCAATATAAACAGTATTCACTAGTGCAGTATTAAGGGGAATTGCTTTACACAAAATGCTTTTCCTTTCAACGGGTGGTGCTCCGGTCATTAGTAGCTGCTTCTAACCACAACAAATCATATTTAACAGTTTCAACACAAGCTAATGAAGACTTCATCCACACATATGAAGTCATGCTTCAAATATATCACTCCCTGTTTACTGGGATCATGCACGATAAAGCCTCTGCACCAGCAGGTTCGGACAAATCAAATGTGATGTAGATCAAGCAAGCATTTGTGCAAGTGCTGCTAAATGAAACCCTGCTGAACCAAGTTTCAGTCTCTATGCAAGTTAAAACACCAACACAAACTAAAAGACAAGAGTCCAGAACTGGGCAAACTCATCAAATTTCTGCTTCTTGCATCTTTGAGTTTCTTGTATTCAGGAAGGTGAAGTAAAAACAAAACACATGTCACGTGGCTAGGTTTTATATTTTTCTTACCTTTTAATGTTAAATGGTCATTAGAATTGCAGCCAGAAAGGTATTATTAACCTTACAACTGAAACATAATTACGGGTACATGCCTGGAGGTTATTTTTACAGACATTACTCTAAACATGCTGTAATGAAACTTCCTCTGACAGAGGCGTACAAAATGTGCGAGTCTCAAACCTTTAGTGAATACAGCATGATGTATCCTGTAATTTTCTTCAGGACAAACGCCTGAATCTATAAAGAGTGACAAACGTGGAAGAGAAAATCGTGTTCTCTATCTTTGTATCTTGGCTCCTTGAGACTATTTATGGTTGTTGCAAAATCATATTACTAATCCAAAAAACAGTTACACAACAAAAAGTATTTTCTAGGTCTCGACATGTTACACAACGTCATCCATATATGGTGTGGGGGAGACTACACGACCAGGCAGCGGGAGCCCACTCATCCAGGTGGGCTGCTATAGATTGGGTTTGTGTGTGGGCTTTGCTGCCAGCTGGCATCTATCTGCCTATTGATGGGATGAAAACATCAACACCTCAAACAAGAATTTGCCCCTAAAATGAGAAACTTTACATTGTGTTGACTGCTTACACTTTTCCCAGTGGCCTTTTACTGTGGGCAGTATGAGACACACCTGTGCAATATCCATGCTGTCTAATCAGCACCTTGACATGCCGCTCCTGTGAGGTGGGATGGATTATCTCAGCAATAGAGAAGTGCCCACTAACACACATGTAGACAGATTTGAGAACAATATTTGAGAGTCACAGGTTTTTTGTGTAGGTAGTAAAATTTTCAGATGTTTGTTCAGCTCATGAAAGATGGGAGCAAAAACAAAAGTGTTGCGTTTATTTTTTTGTTCAGTGTATTTGGCTCAGAGGAATCTGTTGCTGGAGTCGCTGTCAACTGGGTTGAAAGGTGAGTGTGTCCATTCCTGCCTGTGAGTTTGCCACACTGATGAAAAATAAATAAGAGCACTAACTCTGAGTGCAGAGCTGAGGGACTACTTCTTTTTCACTGTGCACTTCACGGTTCTTCCTCTTCAGTATGTTTGTCTTTGCAGCTATCAGATTATCAGTATCAGATTAAGATTTTAGAATTTAAGAGAAACCAAGCTCAGAAATGTGTTGTTAGATTATCACTAAGGTTCTCAACATTTCTGGCTCGTGGTGCCTTACAAAAAGCATGTGTAGTTGGGCCCCTCTTATCATATTTCATTGACTTGTTAGCAGTCCCACCAAAGGACGACTTCCCCTCCCAACATCTCACAGAGCTTGATTCACAATTTAAACAGTAACAGTAACTGCAATATTTGTCAAAAAAGCAAAACTGTGAAAAGGTTACAGCAATAACAGCTGCTGAATGATGTAAGGATGCATTAGTAAGTATTATTTAAGTATATTTCCCCAACTGCAGAAGTTTTACTTGTAATAGGCTGTTTTCACATTCATGTGTTGATACATCCACTTAAGTTGAAGATCTGAGCTAGACACTGCTTTTCTATTAACTGCTTCACACCTGACAAAGAGCAAACCTGTTAGAAAACTTCTTTTTCACAGATTCCACTCCTCCTAAATCTGTCCTGTGTGTTTGATGTGATGATTAAAGGATTAGTTTGGTTCGTTCAGCTGAATAATGTTGAACACATGGTGTCAGCGGGCACAGTAATGCACAAAAAAACGAGTGAACTACTGAAAGCTAGACCTTGAACAAGAGAAAAGGTCATAGGGAGACTCTCACCTCTTAATGCTTCACAGCAGGAAAAACATTTAACTCATATGGTTGAACACAAACAGTTTAACAGAGAAAATCTGGATCTTGGCCAGAAAAGAAATTAACTATTTATGTTAGACTGAAAACAAACTTACCTCAATCTTACCTTGCTTCAGTTTGACAAGTAATTAATAAAATATAGCTTACAAGGGACTAAGGATCTAGGATTCTCTGAAATAGCAAAATACTTCTACAGTGTAGAAAAAACATCTCATGTCCTGATGTCATTTAAGTAATGTTAGGCAGGTAAAATAACGGCACATTTCTGTAAAGTCATGTCTGTAAACAGTATCAAATTGCTCTGTCTGGAGTAATTCAAGGTTTATACTATGTGCATTGCCAGGAAAAAAGGTTGATCCCCTTGAACTCCAGGCAAATTCTCACTACTGAAGCACAAAGAAAGAAGGAGGGTGCCTCTGTTCAAGTTGAATTTCCAGCAGGAGTCGTGAAACTTTTTCTCACCCGCAGCACTTGGCAGCACGTTGAGCAGCAGAAGCTTTTATGTTATTTGAAAGTTCAGTGTATTCAATCAAGTGAAACGGGCAGTGAAATGCATTTCACCCCAGCACTAAAATCTAGTCATAGATATGAAAGGATATTATTCCAGGTGATTTGTCTTTTAAGAAAGATGCTCATAATACCTGAGTACTCTGGTGCCCATTGAAGGATTGAGAGATAGCCTGTGTAACCCCGTCTGGAGGAAGGCTGCCCCGCAACATACAAATTTAAGCATCTCTTGATTTACAGTCTCACTGAGATCTGAAAAACCTGAAAGTGCCTTTCTTCAATTCGAGTTTAGTCATTCACCTTCCTCAGATGTAAATTGAACTTGACCTTCAAAGATATATTTTAACTCTGAAACTTCAACCAGAAGTTGTTTAAATCCAACTAATTCACCAAGGGAAGGGCTCACACTGCTGGGGGGGTTACTTGCATAACAAAAAAGACATATGGAAACCATATTAACATGCAAAAGAAAGATGTAAAGCAAAACGTAGCTGTTGTAAACACAGAGAAACATAAATGAGAAGAAGTCACATGACCACAGTTTAAACAAATATCCATTAATATACACACTGCACTTCATGCAACAACTTTTCGTTAGACTGTTTTTTATTTATTTATTTCAGGCTTGAATCGTTTTAAAATCCTTTAAGATGATTCAACCATATTTCTATGAATCCTTAGAATAAAGGCAATAAATAGTGACTGTCTGTTTTTCTGAGAAACTGTTTCAACCTTTTCAACGGTCAAAATGATCCAAAAACATTAAATACTTTACTTCATTGTCTTTCTGTGAGTTTCTATGGTGACAGATCCTCTTAAGGCTTCTGAATATGCAAGAGATATGAGTTATCCCTTTACAATTAAGCTACGAAGCACCTCTTCTGTAATAATGTAACTTGAATTTAATTGCATTACCAATCATCAGTACCAAGTGCATCCTAATTTTTTTACATAACTTCCAGAAGGGGTTTCTAGACACTATAACTAGCATATTTGCTGCAAGCATGACAAACCAGAACAAGTCTGTTGCATGAAATAATTAAAGAATAATAATAACAATAATAAATTATGCTGAAATACAACATAACATCTCTGAGGGTTTAGCTGGATAAAATTTAAAAGACTAAGTATGAATATTCCAACAATGCCAGACCCGCTGATTAGAAAACATGACTAATGACTTCATTAACTTTCCAACAAATAGGAATGGTTTATTTTTAAGAAGTTCATTTTTCTATTGAATCATAAAAGTTGCCCCTCTTTGACGGGTAGTTTTGTTACTTCATGAGTAGTCAAAGGGCTTTTAAACAGGAGAAACAGGAATGCGCCTGTGTCTGAACTCAGCCCATTAAATCAGTCACTCCTCACATCCAAAATAAGATTATAGTTGTGCATTTTACCAAAATAGGAATTTATTTCATGAGAAATATTCCTATAGGAGAGGGGGTGGTGCCTCATTCCTGAACTTAAACAATATGAGTTTTAGGACAAGGTGTGTGGGCACAAACTCATTCTGTAAGATCACCAGGCAGGAGCATGCATGACTTAGACACAACGTTTTTGTAACACTACTTTTTTTTCTCAAACTGAAAACCATAAGCTAAGGTGGTTTTGGCACGTCATTTATAATTGTCCCATTAGGCACCCTCCCCCAGCCAGAAAAAACAACTACAAAGAAGCCAAAGAGGCGCTTCTCTCAAAAACAGCGCAGTCCTCTGCTGCGTAAAACGATGCAAAAGCATTTTCTACCCTGTCTGTGGGGAAGAGGCTGTCCGCGTAATGATGCGTCATGTGCGTTTCACAGGCTCGCGTTTAGGTATGTTTGGTCAGTATATGGCAGAGCTGCGCGTGGTGGAGAGGAGGCAGGAGATGACAGCTGCCCCACTCACTTCTCCACTGAGCCCTCAGGAGAGTGGAGTGAGAAGGGCTGCATGGGGACTGCACTGCCGCACAGTGAGCGCGTTTCTCTGATGAAACATGCTAACGCTGATCTGGAAACGAGATGTGCAGACTTGGACCGTTGTGACGGGTTGTGCAGGCTGTGTTTAGCGCAGCTCTTTCCTGAGTTACAGTTACAGTTGGTCTGAATCCTGCTATGGAGGACTTCGTGAGTCAACATGAGTCTGAGCACTGATGATGTGACAAACTTATTGAAAAATGGTTCCTCGGAACTCGACGGGACTGTAGGCGCATCACTCCTGGTCAACTTCACCAACAGCTCCAGGGAAAACACCACGGAGCCCAGCGAGGTGGATCTCAATCGGGCCATTCCGCTCGGCTTGGTGCTGGGGGCTTTCATCGTGTTCGCTATCGCCGGGAACATCCTCGTCATCCTCTCAGTGGTGTGCAACAGGCACCTGCGGACCCCGACGAACTACTTCATCATTAACTTGGCCATCGCCGACCTGCTGCTGAGCACCACTGTGCTGCCGGTCTCCGCTACTCTGGAGATCCTGAACTACTGGGTGTTCGGCAGGATCTTCTGTGACATCTGGGCGGCGGTGGACGTGCTCTGTTGCACTGCATCCATCATGAGCCTGTGCGTAATATCCATCGACCGCTACATCGGCGTGAGCCACCCGCTGCAGTACCCGGGCATCGTGACGGAGAAGCGGGCGCTGCTGGCCATGCTCGGGGTGTGGGTCCTGTCGGTGGTCATCTCCATCGGACCGCTGCTCGGATGGAAGCAGCCGCCGTCGCCGGACGACACAGAGTGCCCCATCACAGAGGAGCCGTTTTACGCGCTCTTCTCCTCCCTCGGCTCCTTCTACATCCCTCTGGTCGTTATTCTAGCCATGTACTGCCGTGTGTACATAGTCGCTAAACGGACCACAAAGAACCTGGAGGCGGGTGTGATGCGGGAGAGAATGGACTCCAGCGAGCTGACACTGAGGATCCACAAGGGTTCTCAGGTGCACGACGAGCCAGGCAGTTCAGGAACCGGCAAAGGCCGCGCGCACCAGGCGAGAAGTTCCCTGACGGTGAAACTCCTGAAGTTTTCCCGGGAGAAGAAAGCAGCTAAAACCCTGGGGGTTGTGGTCGGCATGTTTACACTGTGTTGGCTGCCCTTCTTTCTGGCCTTACCTATAGGTAGGTGGAAAAAGGCAGCTCACGCTGTGTGGTCTGTTCTGCTGCCGTTAATAGAAATGATGACAGACCATTTACAGAAACGCCAACCCACCTAGTTTCCCCCCAAACCACTCTAATTTTATAGTCTCACCACATTCAATCATTTTAATCTCTGCAAAAAGTTTAGGAGAAACAGCTAAAGGCAGCTGCAGGCCTTGCACATCATAAGCGGGGAAGTCTCCTGGGCAGCATTTGCTGCTTTGAGTCGCCAAAGCTGTTAGTGGGTTTTAATATACTGGAGAAGTCATTTTCTGCAACAAATCCTAAAAGTATAACTTGCCTTTATACTGCATTGTTGAAGCATTCAGGTGAAATAAGAGAAGAGCTGTTTTATTTCTCTGGTTCATGTAATTACTTGCACCATAAACAGCAAAGTAACAGTGACTCTGCAGCCTCTGAATTCAGGGATAAAAATATGTTTATAGGAGTACGCGGATGAATTTTTCACAAGCTTTCCCAAACATTATTAGTGTTATCTTTGTATTATCCCCTGAGCGACAGTTAATCCTGATGCAACAAATAGAGTGCTTGTGTGTGCCAAGTGAAGAGTAGGTGGCCTCCCTCCGCTCTGGTCCCTGGTTAATGCAGAGGCCTGTGATGCTGGGACTCCCCGATGCTTCTGAGCCTGGCAGCCATTCAGCACTGCACTGACCCAGCCGTTCATGAAACTGCAGACGGACTTAAACAATACAAACTGCACGGTGAAATGCTCATGCTGTGGGCTGTGTTGTGGTGAGGAGGTTAGGAAAACCTTAAGTCTTTATTAAGTGTTGCAGTTTGGACAAATTACAACTAGGGTGGCTGTACTTTAAAAGACTGTTTTCCTGATTCACTGATTTCCAGCGTGTGATGGAGCCATTATATGCGTTCGTGCACACTTTTTATATATTTCTTTCAGTGTGTGTTTGTGTATCAACATGCGCCATATGTGCACCCCTGGTTTTGAGCTGCACCACACGGTGTCATACAACAGGGATTATGTTGTTTCAGTGGTAAAGTACCTAAGAAATGTAATTTTCTGAAGTCCCAATATACAGACGCGAAGGTCTTCAGAGTTTAAGTAACACTAATCAGCAAACTGCCAAGAACACCCCCCCTCCCCCAAGATACATCACTCTGCTCAATCTCTTGTGTAACATACTGATGCATTGTTACAAAGCACCACACAAACATATTTCATGCTTTTAATTGCACTAAAAGAAAGACAAAAAACATACACACAAGTCCTCTGGTGGGGAATTCCTCATAATGCACCCACTGTATATACAATAAGTCAGCATGGGTCAGCAGAAGAGTCTCCTCTATCTGTGGAAGAAGTTTTCAATTTATGATTGTGCTTCTGCTTCCTGGTGTGATTTATGTCTGAACTTTAATACTACAAGTCTGACAGGGCAGCAGCATTCTCCCTGTGTTGTTCGCTGAGTATTCATTAGCCTCCGCCCACAGAGTGGGATTTCCTGTCTCACACTTGTTATTACCCTGCTCCTTCTTCTGCTTCCAGTCACTGATATGTAACATGTGCAAGGTTTAGGGTTGGCAGTGTGCATGCGCTGATGGGTGTCGCGTGTGTTTTGTTTGTGTGTGTGTGGAGGGCTGATGTGCAGGTGTCTTCTTGATCAAGTCCCACTTTATTTATTTCTATTTTATCTTTCTATTTATCATATTTTCTTTTATTTATCCTCCAGAGTGATGTATGATCAGAGCAAATGCAAATTGGAAACTATGAGACATTCGTTTAAACAATTAAACTTTGAATGATGATGTGCTTTTACAAAAGGAAGAAGGAGTTTTCATATGAAACAGTTTATTCTTCAAGTCATTTTAAATGTCTTAATGCACGGCTGAAGAGAATATTTAAAGAGGAAACTGTGCTGTGCGCACTGACCTCCAAAGCCTCAGCCTCAGGTTGTATGATTATGAAAGAGGAAGTTGACATACCTAAAGAAATATTTGAAATCTCTGGTTCACGATCAGTGTCAACTGAATTTAGATTCTACTGTATATGTACACACAGCTGTGTCATTCCTTCTCACATTTTAAATGAACATTTCATATTTTTACATTTAATTTGGAACAAAGTAAAGTGTACGGACTCCAGAACATCAAACACATGTCAAACAAACCGTGGGCTAACTTCACTTTTCTATCAGTGACGCTGACATATCTAAACCTTCAGAGATATAACATTTAATCTCATATTATGAAAAAAATGACAAGGCACTTGTGCATTGCTGTTATAATATAATATAATATAATATCACTTTATTGTGCACTTTACACAAACTTTACATAAATCTAAGAATATATTAATAATTAATAATAATAATAGTTGTATGTGTATAATAATACATAATAAGACTCTGAATATAATTTTTTTTGCTTACTATCAGTGTATTGAATTGTTAAAAAAAACATTTTATTAACTGATTTGATTAATTAACAAATAACAAAAGTCTACACACAAAAGAAAACTTACCACGAGTGCTTTTATGCAACATGGAAAGATGTGTTGCTATAGCTTAAAGCTTCCTTTGGATGAGTAGAGGGATACATGTGTTGTTTCCCACCAGCTCTTTAACACCAACACACTACTGTCCTGTGATGGGTTTTACATTCAGCATTCAGCAACTGGTGCAGGCAGCGAGCCCAAATGAGAGAGAAAGCGACACTTTGAGGTGTTAACAATCATTTCCACGCGCACGTTTCTGTGTGAGATACTGTGTGTCTCTGTGCAGCTCACACACTTGTGTATATGTGGGCACTTGTGATTTGAAACATTAACCTGGCCAGCCCTGTGCTCCGGGGGTAATTGAAATAATTTCTGAAGAGGAAAAATAATGAGAGTGCTAAGTGTCTAAGCGATGGAGATGAAAAGAATTGACAGAGCTGAGCTGAAAGGGCCACAGGGCAGCGGGGGTGAATCCAAGGGTCCCTGGGTTGTCATCTCAATTTCCCAAAAATAGCTTCATGCTATGATTTCATTGAATGCAATATGCAGGGGCAATAACACTTCTGTCCTTTTGGATCAAGACATATTAATCATATTTATGGGTGTGTTATGAAACAAGATGTGTGAGTTTTTGGTGCGTGTGTGGGAGTGTGTTCTCTATATGGCACAGAATAGGTAATGCTTCTTCCAATTAGTGAGAATAACAGGATGCCTGGTTTTGTTAAGATGTTCCTGTGTTTCATAGTGAGATGTGTGCGCGTGTGCCGGTCCTCAGGAAGGAGGTGCAACATTTCACTTAGCAGAAGGAGCGAGACCACCAACAACAAGACTCCCACGCTTATCTTTACACCATTGTCCTTCAGTCGTGACCCTTGTGTCCTCTGCATACTGTAGCCTTTCAACACAAACACTCTTGAAGCGACAAAAAATGGACCAAGTTCACACAAAACTTAAAAACAAAAAAATCTAGCTACAGGAAACTCTGTTGTCACCCAGATTTGTTTCTGTGTTTCCTAGACTTTTATTTTGTGCGTGTGTGGAAAGGAGACACGGAGACAAATTGGCTACTTCCTACCCTTTCTTTTCTATACGGGCCTCCTTCCCGAGAGGCCACACAGCTATGTTGGACTGTATAGTTGCACATTTGAGATGTCTGTGAAGGAAGTGCAACTTCATACCACACATTGTATGTATTTTCTTCTGACAAATTGAAGAGACTTCAGATGTGAGAGAGCCCGTTTTTGCTCGGCGCAGGCTTAGTAGGATTGTAAATTTGGCAAAATATAGACCTGAAATCAATTACAAGACAATCAATCTGCAGTTTAAGTCTAATTGACAAAATATTTAAAAAAATAATTGAAATTAATTCATTATCATGGAGCAAAGAAAAAAGTGTTTGTGTTTTAAGAAACAGATAAAATGGTATCACGAAGCTTTATAATAGTGTTACCATTACACTTACTTCTTGTTATACTATTACTATTACATGTAATATTACAAAAGTATTAGTACCTACTTGTGATGCCCATTATTCTTTTGGCAAGCAATTGTCATGATTGACAGGTAAACAAATGAAGATGGACCGATAGAGAGACTGAGTGGAAATGAAAGTCTAATTCCTCACCCACTCCGTATCCCAGTCACAGACATAACTCACTGTTATGTAATCACATTTAAGTGGCTGTCCAGAAGCGAAAATAGCATGTGAAAATACCAGCCACTAAGCAGAGACTCATTCATCTGAAATACAAGAGGCCAAGACACATTCAGACAGCATTCCCTAGTTTCATCTCACAGACTGGCAACTGTGGCACACACACACACACACACACACACACACACACACATACACATGCATGGTTTGTATCGCGCATTGAAATGACATTTCCTCCTATTGTCACGCCAAATGCATAACCTCTTGCCAATACATGACACCAAAAAAGTTCGTTTCTGGCTGAGAGTGCAGGCAAGTCTGCAGGGTGATCAGGGCCACCTCTCAATAACCGGTATGTTGTTGAATTTCAGCAAACGCGAAGGTAAAACTGTATGTTTCGTCCTCCCAGTAACACAGCACAGACACACTCAACACAAGCCTCCATTAGTTTACCCCATAATCTATCAAACCAGCCATCAAGCAAGTAGACTGCACAACACGCTAGTCAGCATACTAACAGCATCCCGTGCTGTCCAGCAACCAAACATACTGCATCTTGTTAACATTCATGCTCACAGGCAACACATACATTTTTACATCTTGAGGTCATTCTACAAGCACTGCACTTATATCTGTTACCTATACTTATCCATATATGATTTCGACCGTGCACCTTTTTTCTAATCCACAGCCGTTCATTGGAACTGGCTGCGATGTCAGCCGTGGTTTTCACTTTTCATACTTTCATACTCAAATAGCTTAAGGCCTGGGATGTAGCCTCCAACCGCGCCTCTCTGCTGCTAGATCTAAGTGATTTCCTCTCTATAAACACGGTTTATTTGGCATCACGTTGACACAGCATGAGATGGTTAAAGGGTTATTAGGCAGATAGATTGTTTTCAAGTTTTAAAGTGGACACTTTTATCATTTCTTGCAGGCAATATTACATTTCACCCCTAGGCTATATAATGTACCCCTTTCAGCTTAAAATAATTATTAAAGCTGTTGATCTGATATTCATGAAGAGGCAAACTCAGGTGTCTAGTTTATCTTCAGCTTCTCCAGGAATGTGATATTTGTTCAGCGTTTCTATAGAGAAACACACAGCCTTCATTTCCATGACATTAATATTACACTGCCTTTCTTTTTTCCTCAGACTTCCCCCTTCACCTCATTACCATGTGTTGTATTTAAGCTTGGAGTCTCAATCATTTGCATATGTAAAACTTTCTGAATCTAACTATGTATTTCTAACCTTCCTCCTGCTGTATCAAATACGCCATGGAAAGACAACATAGGTATATAAGAACATTGTGCACTAACAACACTATATGTATGTGCAAGTGTTAAAAGGGAGGCTTGCTGTGTTAGGTAACCCATCAGAGAATAGGCTGCCGTTTCATTTAAACCAAAATGTAAACCACTTTCTCAAATCAATGCCTTTCCCCCGCTGTACATATTTTTAAAAGGAATTCAGGGTCGTACCACTTTATCCGTCCTTATAAAAGGGCTTCAAATGAACGCATGGCTACGTTGTTCCTGTTTAAAGCACTTTGTTAATGAAGGCTTTTCTTTAGGGATAAATATCATGTGGAACTGATTATTCTTTCTGGTGCTTTTTATTTTCTGTTGTTCTACATGCTGCCTGCACCCTGTCTGGCTGAAAAGCACGGTCTTCATCTTGATCACTGCTGCCACCTGCTGATCAAAATATGACCTGCAGTCCCAAAGATCATCAAATCTCTCCAGAGGGAAAGTTTTCTCAACTGATCAGTGTTGAAGGGTGTGCTGACCTGATCCTTCCTGATTACAGGCTATGGAACACGATGTTTATCATGGATGGGGGGAAACATCCTTTTCTATTTAGCAAAATATTCAAACAAGACTCAATAAGATGCTATCTATACAGTAGCTGCATGAGAGAGAGAAGAGACACGGTGAAAGGCATTGCTACAATTATGTATGATCACAATTTTCAGGAAATTATTTTGAAAAAATGGGACCTGAAAAAAGAAACATTACCGGGTCTCTCTCTTTAAGGAGTTAATATGAGTGTCAAAATTGGCTAATGCTCGAATGCTTTCTCATTTTCTCTCTTTATTCGTCTCTCCTCAGGGTCTTTTAATGTGAACCTGCGCCCCCCTGACCTCCTCTTTAAAGTGATCTTCTGGTTGGGTTACTTCAACAGCTGTCTGAACCCCATCATCTATCCCTGCTACAACCGTGAGTTTAAGTTGGCCTTCATTCGCATCCTAAGATGCCAGTGTCACCAGAAGAAGCGCCCTGGCTGGAGGGCATATAATTACCGCTCGTCCAACTTCAGCTCCTCTGTAAACTCACGCAAAGGCTCCGCAGATCACAACTCCAGTTGCTTAAACGGCAGCCAACGCACTCTGCCATCCTCAGCCAGTCCAAGCCCCAGCTACCTAAGCAAGGGTCTACCGCCCTGTCCTGAGGGGGAAACTCTATACATTTGGGGGCCAACCACACCAACTCCCTCCACGCCGAACCTGCTGCCTGGCAGCATCACAGACTGCCAGCCGGGAGCACTGAGAGGGGAGGTAGGAGAACGAAAAGCAGCCGAAGAGACTATCGTGGTGTTTTCTCATTCTCCTTTTGCAAGAATAGAGAGAAGGGAGGAGTCGGCAAAGACAGTAACGTTCCTGAGAACAAGGTGTGACTGCTGAGCTGTGCTAAACTTTGACTTTTTCATTCTTCACAGGGATTAAAGTACAGAGTGTGGTTGTTTGAATTTGCCTCATTTACTGTACATGGTCCGTGATCATTCATCAGTCAGTGGATTGTCATTAGTTAGTTATGCTGCCATATCACAGGCATGTTATCCTGTCTTATTGTACATGTGGTTGACAGGATGACGTCTTTTCATGAACAGTAAAGGGTTGCAGTCGAAATTCCACAGTTCAGCACCCTCTTCAGAACCAGAAGGTCACCATTGCACCTTCACCTACAGCAAACATTTGAAAGTGAAAGGACACATTTTCACAATAGATCTCTACCCATGCTCTGTAAAAAGACTGAACACGAAAAAAGTACCAAACTCATGTAAAATGCGTTGATCACCAAATGATCACCTTTTCGTTGTAGTCACTTGATGTATGTTGTGGAAATAAAATATAACCTGTTTTATCTGCTGTGCGCACAATCATCAAATACCACCTTGTTTGTGTTTGATGTTCTAAAAACCTATATTTAAAATGTGATCACTACATGAATAAATTTAGACCATTGCTCAAATGTAGCAAATCTCTGTAACCTTGTGAATGTGAAGGAAAGCAGTGCACAGTGTTGTGTCTCTGAGGTAAGAAGAAGGCTGTTATGGACTGGAACACTGCAAGAGAGAAGAGATAAGGCGAAGGGTTCATTGCTTATAGTAAAAGGGACCTTCCATTACTGCTCATCCACAAAACAAGTAACTGCACAACATACTTCTTTACTTACCTCATTACCCAACGATATCTGGCAAATGCCAGTTAATCATTTACTCCTGAAGGCTTTGTCGTGACAATAAATCAATATTGGACAGAGGCACAAACACACACGAACAGACAAATACAAAAGAGAGTCTGGTACACGTGACGTAGCTCCATATGGGGACAGGAAGGAAACAGTGGAACAGTGTCGGATTTAGATTAACCAGTGTGATATGACAGCACTGGAGGGAAAAGCCATCTGCTTGAAGTGTGCTGTACGGATTAAATTCGAGTGGTTGATGGTTTGGCTTTTGCTGCATCATGATTTCCATCCCAGAGACTAACACTTCAGGTAATCAAAGCCTGCCTACTGACAGCAGTGATTCTGTGGTAATTCACAGCAACGTTGTTAGAGTCTGCATATTGTGCCTGCTTCTTCCTATCCCCATCTTCGCCATCATGGGAAATCTTTTCATCATGGCGGCGATGGCACGCATCCAAAGCCTCTGGACACCCACCAATGCCTTTGTGGTTTCCCTGGCAGTGGCTGATTTCCTGGTTGCGGTGCTGGTGATGCCTTTCAGCCTGGTGCGCTCCATCGACACCTGGCACTTTGGGGACTGCTTCTGCAGAGTTTACTTCATACTGGATGTCACCTTCTGTACATGCTCCATTTTTAATCTCAGCTGCATTGCGCTGGAACGATACATAGCAATCTGTGACCCCCTGCACTACCCTGCTCGAATGTCTCCTAGGTGGGTGGTCGTGCTGCTGCTATTCTGTTGGATTCTGCCTCTGGTCATCTCCACCATTTGTGTCTCCTTTGGCGCGTACACTCCTAGCACTGCTGCTCTGTTGAACAGCAGTACACAGCAGAACCCTCAGACCTGTCCAACCATGTTTAACCTCCCCTTTGCTGTTGCAACCTCGGTTATGTCTTTCTTCATCCCAATGATTTTCATGTTGTTTGTCTATGGGAAAATCTTCATGGTAGCCCAGAAACAAGCACGATGGATTCATGCAATCGAGCACCATACCGAGCAGCTTCAGATAAACCAGAACCCCCTGAGAGTGAACTCCACCCAACACGTCCAGGTTCACATGGAAAGATTTTCTCTGAAGAAGGAAAGCAAGGCTGCTAAGACACTGGGTCTGATTATGGGGGTCTTCCTTTTCTGTTGGCTTCCTTTCTTCAGTATGAACATACTCCATCCTCTGAAAGGCTACAGCATCAGCCCCGTGGTGCTGGAGGCCGCCATGTGGCTGGGATATGCCAACTCCTCTGTGAACCCTTTCCTCTATGTGTTATTTAACAAGAACTATCGTCAAGTGTTTGTGTCCCTGTTAGATTGCGAGATTCTGGGTATATCGTCTTCTTTAAAATTTGGTAGACAAACACACTCTGTTGTTATGTTGGAAACCATTTCAAGATAATCCCTTCGTGCCTGTTGATAAAAGCATGTGTTTTGAAATAACCTGCAGCACTCAGCCTTAACTCCATCAAAGTGATGTTAATCTCAGTGTCCTGGCTAATTAAAATTCAAATTGTAGTTAACTAAAGGCAATAGACACATATGTCAGACAAAACAAACAAAAAAAACACATGCAAACACATATGTCTCCTCCCTTGTCTTCTGCTGGACCTCACGCAGCGTCAACACATCTCTGCTGGTCAAACAACCTACAGAATTGTATTTTATAGATGGAAGATGTCCCAGAATTCACATATTAATTATTAATAATAATAATTAATACTTTGTTGTAATGGTTTTAATGCTGCAACACGTTTTTGCTCTATTTAAATATTTTTATTGTGCTCATTAAAACTGTTTGCTCTGGCCTGTATTCTTTGATAGTGGATATTTTGTTCTGTTGTTAAATTAACATATTGTCACATGTGGTAATGTGTAAAAAATCATACACCATGGCTTATTGATTGTATGCTGATAGAAATTCAAATGAAGTCAACAATATACAGTGTGCGAAAAGCACCTTCGCTTAGCCTTCTGAAGCAGCTGGAATCATTATTTCCTGAGTGAGACCACATAACCTTTTCCATACAGGCATGAGGTGGAATACATGGTCTGTTGAATAAAAAGTTTCATATCGCTCTCCAGTCTGTTTGATAAATCAGAAAAAGTGAAGGTTCTCAGTCATCCAGGTCATGGTAATCTCAAAAAAGGTTTATCCAATATCTCCAAAAAGGTTTATCCAATAGAGAACGTCCAGTTTCTATTGGATTAACCTTTTTTGAGAGAATCAGAAAAAGGTTAACATCCATACATTATCAATCGCTTCGAGGTCGGGTCAAGGGGGGTGCTGAAGCGTATCCCAGCTGTCTCCGGGCGAGAGGTGGGTGACATCCTGGACAGATCCATCGTAGGGCAGACACACAGACAAACAACCATGCACACTCACATTCACACCTACGGACAATTCAAAGTGATCAATCAAGCTAACATGCATGTCTTTGGAGGGTTGGTGCTAACCACTACTCCTCCCGTTAACTTAACATAACTTATATCAGAGTTAAACCAGATTGATTGCTGCATTTTTTTAATCAGCCCTTTTTCAAACTTCTGCTTTATTTTGCCTCCACTAGTGCATTAATTTCACATCAAATGATGCAGTGCATGGTGGAAAAGCCTCTAGTCAAAGAAAAGAAAAGATATTACAACATTTGAAAACAACACGTCCTGTATTTAAAGGACGTTGATAACATGTGCACACGGTATTTCATGTTCTGAATGCTTTATTACGTGCGACATGTTCATACTTGAAAACCAATCTCAGGAAACATCACAAGTGCTGGAAAAACCTGATATTCACAGAAGCATGGGAATGCTTGGGATTTTTGACAAGTAAGAACCCTGTAGCTTAAAACAATATGACCAGTATCTTTGGAAAAACACTGCTGTCATTTTTCACGCATGCCTGAGGATGACACACTGTGACAAAATGTGTGAGGGGGAAGGAAGAGGCGGGTTTGGCAGTATTAAAAAAACGTATCTCCAGCAGGCCACTCCTCTTTTATCATTTGTCTCAAACTTCTTCCTTACTTCTTCTCTTTTATCGTCATGGCTTTCAATGGGAAATATGAGCTGGAGAGTCAAGAGAACTACGAGGAGTTTCTGACAATAATAGGTATTAAATTTATATTTTCTGATCATTCTTATTACAGACATACAGATAATCTGTCAATAAAGTTGTCATTTATTTCAATTCTGCTAAATTACCTTCCTTGAAATGATACCTGCTCCCTCACAGGACTTCTCGATGCCAAGACTGACCAAAAAGTGATAACAGATGTGGTTCAGGATGGGAACAACTTCACTTGGACACAGAGCATTCCCAACTGGACCTGGTCCAATAAGTTCACTGTTGGCCAAGAATGTGAGCTGACGACAATGACAGGCTCCAAATTCAGGGTGAGTTTACAACAAGCACAGGAGAAAATGATGAAGTTAACTTGTAATGAAGTGATCATAAGGTCAGGCTCATTTCCCTCTGTGCACTTTTGTCCGTGTGATCTGCAGGCCTCTGTCACCATGGAGGGCAGCAAGGTTTCAATACAGTTTCCTCAGTATCACTTCACAGCAGAGATCATTGACGACAAACTAGTAATGGTAGGAGAAATCACCACTTACTCACACACGCTAAAGCACCGAAGTTATGGCTCAACATAGAGCCATCTATCCATTCCTGTTAAGGGTGGCACGGGTGCTGAAGTCATTGGGAGGGTGCAACCTGGATGTATTGTAGAGTGGAATTTGATATATTTGATTTTAATCATTTCTATTTTATCTGTCTTACGATGTAGAATTGCATAACTCCTGGAGAGAAGGGTGTGACGTTCAAAAGAGTTAACAAGAGGATCTAATACTGCGAGACTCAACATGTTTCAATGGAAATGAGGATATGGGCTCTGAAGCACATGAAGAAAGTGCATGTTCCACTGACCAGAAGCAGGACACATAATGTGGCCGTCGCTACTGGAGCAAGTCCTAGTTTCTCGTTGATTCTTTCAGTTCTAACTATAAAGACGTATGTTATATTATGAAAGTGTTTACCTGTGACAGTGATCATGCTTGATGCAATAAAACTTTAAAACTTTAATAAATACACCACGACACATTTTCAGATTCAGATTCAGATTTTGTTTGTCACATGCACAATCATACACAGTACAATATGCAGTGAAATGCTTGTAAATGCAGTGAAATGCTTGGAAGTTTTACTTGGAAGTAATTGTGGACGCTTTTACTTCGATTACATTACATTGATATTCTAATAATGGTTTCTGACGAGGTCAGTCAAGGTCGGAAATACCATGAAACATTCTGATTAATCACGCAACTCATTTCTGCTGAACAATCATGTGAAGTCATTGAGTCACTTGTATCTGAATGAGCAGGAAAAGACTTCCTTCACATGGCTTGGATTACACTATCAATTCAAACCCATGTGGTAATCAAGGCTATTCTCTGTGTTGTTTTCATGTTTACTATCATAATCATCAGTAACATCTGAATCAGAAAGGTCACTCATGGGTTTCATGCACAGAATATGCAAAAAACTATTGTGAAATTAAGGACAAACTAAGAAAGAACAAGAGATTTGTCATAAATTGTTGCATTGTCTGTCACACACATTGTTCGCAGTCTTGACTAACCGTGTGGTCTTACTTTGCCATAGCTGAGTAAATTTGAATCTCTTTTTCTATGAAGGTCTGCATGTTGTGTGACTCCTGAAGCAGGTTTCCAAATGCTGCTGAAGGAATTTAGAATCTTGCTGTACTGAGAGAGACTGCAGACACTGCATCGACACAGATCAGGTCGCTCCCACTATCCTCACCAAAGAAAATGCTGCTTAAAATAGTGAAAATGTGTCCTGAAATCAAAATGAGAGCTCTGTTTATATAGTTAAGTTCATTCCTGATGGTTTAATCAATTTTATATTGGCCACCACTGATGTGTTTAGACTTCCTTTTTCAGCTGTACTCCTTTAAAATGAGGCCTCCTGGTTGTTAGGCATCTAAATTCATCACACTTGCTATCCTGTTCTGTTTCCTTCTTTTAGCTCTGAGTTGTCTTTTCCTTATAATGCAATTAAACTAAACGAAGCCACACAGCTGCAGGGGATGTCCGTTTTTTTGTCAACACAACTAAGCAAAAAAATCGCTGCAGGCACAGGAGCTGAGCAGGACTGAGCCTTTGCTCAGCCTGGGTGGCAGAAAATACTTTAATGGATATCTGATTCATGTGAATTGTGCCTACAGATGTTTCCACTGTTATAAACATAATATCACAAACACCTGTGCAAACAATAAGAGATGTTTTTTTATTATTTAGATTGATGGTGTTGCCCAGAATAGCAAGCAATATTCAGATGATAGTATTAGAAAATGTAGATCTCATTTAAATGTGTTCTGTTCTTTTCCTGTCATTTTAATTGATCCAAAAAACACAGTGTATTATGTAGACTGTCACAACTGCTGCAGGAAACAAAATGCACATTTCCAGTGTTGCCACTGAGAGGCGTCCTCCTCCCTCCGTAAATCAGCAGTTTAAGTTTGTCAATCAATGACTGCATTTGATATGCTAGTAAATTGTTCTGCTGTTTGGAGATGGAATATAAAACTGAATCAAATTAATAACTAAAGTGTGTTCATATTTGGAAAAGCTAATAATGACACATTAATGAGTTACTGGGTATTCATTTATTTTAAATGTGCGTTACTTGCTGCTACAGTTTTCAACTGTGCTAACATAAATGCAAAAGGTTTTCTGGAAAACAGAAATCTACTTTTCTTGGAAAACCAACTGCATTTAATAACAAACTATTAAAAAGTAATGTATGTATTCATTTTAGTTATAAGTTGAAAGCACATACAGACATCCACAAAAGACATATGTTCAGGAGCCCACCCTGCACCTCCATCCAGGTCTTTTCTAAATTCTTTTGCATCTTTAGCCCCACAAACGTGTACAGGAGGCTGTGAGAATGAGCCATTAATAAAATGACAGCTCTGAGATTATGTTTTAATCTGGCTTCTGTAGACCAGAAGGCTCAGAAAATGTACTGTGCTGTGTCGAACACAAGAAGGATGGTTCATTTTCAAGTATTACTCAGGAATATTATGTCTGGTTTGTGTGTAAACCCTACACTGAATGGTTCTCTCTTTATGAAAATACCACAAAATACTAAAATGTCCGATAGTGGGGGTGGAGTTGAAAATCAGAATAACAGATTCCTCTGTCTGTAGTTTGAAAAAACGATACTAGTGCACGTAGCATTCCATGAGTGGGTATAGTAGTGGGAAGATATGATGGCTTTGTGTGTCAGACAGAGAGAGAAAGAACATAAACGCAGTGGAAATAAACTGTGGAAACCATCACTTCCGCAAAAGAACGCAAAAGAAACACACCATTCAAAATCTCAGTTCACTTGTGTGTTTATTTTTCCCTGACACGTCATCAATCATTCAGTGTCACATAACTACAGATTGGTACAAAAGAATATAAAAAATATAAATTGGAAGTTTGTGGTGTCATTTCATTACTATAACATTAGACAAGTGTTGTTTGGTGAGAGTGACATCAGCATCTTTCGCGGGAGAAAGATGCTGGGTAAAACTCTAAAAGCTAAAAGACAAAAGCATTTAGTAATACGTCACTTAAAGGAGGTGGCTGCAATATGCAACATACTTATTGTGTTCAAATCCCACTGCCCTCTAGAGCAAACCAAACTACAGCAAGTGAAATCACACAATCATCAAAAATAAGTTACAAAAAGATGAACCAGTGGTGTACACAAGACAGTGATGGCTGTGGTCAGTTTGTACAGAAAAAAAAGCATCATATTGCACCTTTGACACCTCAGTGAGAAGTTGCTCATGAACTATGAGGAAAAGAGCAAGCCGAACTCGAAGAATGAAAAAAACAAATCTAGTTCACACCGACAGCATTCATCTGGTAACTCAAAAAAAAGCACCAACCAAAAAACACAATGAAAACAAAAGGAAATGTAGAAGTAGTAACAAAACTGTACAAAACATTTTGCAAAACAAAAGCACAGGATCTTAGTTATTAATTCAAGAAAAACACATTTAAGTGGTAGGAAAACAAATAGCTGTATAAGATTTGGTGTCTTCTGATTACATTAGAGTGTTACAGCTGTCAGAAAAGCTTTATGTAGAGTTCTGTGAGAGAAACGCATTTAGTTTAAGGGTGGCAGCTTTAAGGTGTCCAGCGTCCACGGCCGATAGGGTTTAATCAGCAAATCTACAATATAAAGTTTGAGTAAGAATTGCATCATAAATTATTTCGAATTACTTCCTGAACGTGTTCATTATTTCCCACCTCGCAACAGAGAAGCCGTTGTTTTAGTGGATTTAGCAATTAGTGGCTCAATCGACTGAGTTGGCAAATATTTAAAAAAAGGAAAAACATGTTTTTCTGAGTGCTAAATTTAATATGAACACGTCGCACTCTTCTTTTCGTATAATAAAGTAAACTGAATTTCTGATAAAGTATGGATTTTAAACATAAAAATTCATACTTTTAACAAGTATGGATTTTTTTATATCCTCAATGTTACAATTAATTGGAATAATTAAAAGATTAATCATCAGTGAATGCAACTGCTGAATGCCGCCCTGATTCAGTCAGCAGCATCCTAGAAGTTCTTGGTTATTTAAGGTAGCACTAAGGTGACCAGTGGGCACTGGGAATCTGGAGGTGTTTAAACTTCAAGAGGAAGTGAAGATTGCAGCTTTAGAAATGTTGGAAGCAATTACCGATGACTGGCTACAGATGTTTGTGTCTGAAAGCAGTGACCATGAGGTTGGTCACAATGATGCAAACGGACCATTTTGTGCATTCAAATAATAAGCTGTAAGCAGAGTGTGGTCCAGTGATGAAGAAGGGGTTATTTCACACCCCACTGATGCTTCATTAGCATCCATTTTAAAGCATAATGGCAGAATAATGGGAAGGCCGCTAGTTTCCAGCCGTAAAACCTGAGTTTTTACAGTTTACAGTTTCTCTAAACAGATACATAGATTAATCAATGGTGTATTTCTTAACTTGGTATAAAAAGCTAAACTACACAAAATAAAAATCAAAGGTATAAAGGAAAATGGATGATCATAAATAAAAGCTATGGCATGTTTTATCATATTCAAGTAATCTTTAAGTCCCTGATAGTGGTTCATGTAAACATTGGAGTCCTTAACACAGACACAGAACCAACAGTTCTTAAGAAGGCAGCAGCAATTCATATGTACATTAAACAACCAAAGTCCACGTCTCCTTCACCATGCTGGTCCAGTCACATCAGTTTGAGTTCAGTTCTTTGAGTGGTGTTGGAGAAATTAAACTTTAGTATGACACAGCCTGCAGCTGCCTGAGAGCCACGTTTTCACCCGGGCGAGGGCTCTGCCTCAACTTTGGAGATGGGGGAGAAAAACAAGAGATGGTAAGAAGTAAAAAAAACAAACATTAAACATTACAGGCATGTTAGAGCAGCGGGCTTCAACTGCTGTGAACAAAAAAGATTCTTCGTCTCGTCCGAGGTCTTATGTGGTGAGGAATTCCCAGAGAGGCCCTTCAGCTAGAACCTACAGGCCTTAGTTCAAAGTTTGCTGATATTCAGGAAACGCAGCCAAGGACAAAATCAGGCATACAACAGTGTTTCCTGTCAAGTCAGCAACAAGCCTCTGTTTCTTCCTCCATCTCTCCTAAATGGCAGCTCAGACACTTTTCCATTTTCATTTTTTGGGATTAGAAATAAAAATGATGTCAAGCAGCAAGATATCCTTGTCACAGATACATTTCTAAAATTGGCTCAGCTATCACACAACTGAGAACAGGCACTGAATGAGGTGGATGTTGTATCACACGGCTGCTTTCGTCTCATTCACAGTGATGACAGTCTCATAATAACACAGGTGTATAAAAACCAGTTCAGAATATGGCATAACATTTTTTTTCTGAATTTCATGAGTCAGTGGAGCATTTGTCACGACAGTGTTATGACTTCCACTGGGTCTTTTTTGCCTTTGGACCTCTGCTTGCGTTTGAGGCGCCTCTGCATGAGGGACGGGGAGGTTGGACATGCTGAAGGTGTTGTTGTGCCGACGGAGAGAGACAGAAGGTCTATATGTGGATATCTTGGGGTAGGGATGGGCGGAAGCGCAGCAGTGCGCTCCCGCAGGGGTTTGTGTTCTCTCTCCGTCTCCTGGCGTCACCTGTCAAAGCAGCCGGCTGCAAATGTGTGATGAGCCCCCAGGTAGCCCCCACTATAGGCCATACTCAGACAGTGCCGCGGTTCTCCAGCGAGGGCCATCTGCATAGAAATCGGGCCCTGCAGCGGCACTGCTCGAGGACCCTGCTGAAGACTAGTGGTCAGACTCGGGTAGGAGGAGAAGCCACCAGCAGGAGTCATAGAAGGAGCCCCAGTTAGCAGACCCATCCTGTGACTCTGAAGGAAATCCTGAGACACGTTCACTACAGGCCCCAAAGCCTGGGAGTCAGCTAGCACTTGCAGCTGGGACAGGGAGGGGGAATGCTGGGAAAGATGTGGGAAGCCATCGGGCTGAAAGAGCAGCTGTGGTGTGGAGGAGGTGGACGAGGAGGAGGGCGGTCTCTGGATGGCCGACACTGGAGAGAGGTGGGAGGTCGGGGTTTGAGACTGTACAGAGGAGGACCGGTGAGGAGGAGTGGATTTGGTTTTGTTGGCCTCCTTAACGTCGTTGTCATGAGCACTGTGGACAGAGAAGCCACACACATTTCCATCACCGTCACGTTAGAAATAGACAACACAACTACAAATAAGGTCTTGAATTAGAGCATAGAAAGCAAAGCGTGTCATTACTTAAAAATCTGCAAATGGCTCCTCAGATGAATCCAGTCTAAACCACCCCCCAACAATTAGTCTTAACATGTGCAAACAATTCTCCTTACACAGATGCACTCGAATAAAGCACTGCCTCCCGCTGACCAGGAAACGTGCAACTTAATTACACAGCAATGAGGCTATTAGCTATCAGAGGGACGGGCTTCGTCAGATGCTACTGATATAAAGGTTCCACTGTTGGAAGCAGAAGACATCTTGATCAAATCCAAAGCTATGACAACCAACTGTCCTCAGACAGGAACCTCTATCACATCCACCTCGAGTTGCCCAGTGTATGGTGTATCTCTTACAGCAGCATGAGCTCAATGCACTGGGTGAGGTGATCCCAGGTGTAGCCCGTCAGCAGATGCAGGGCGGTCGTCCAGCTTGGGGAAATCTGAAGACAAATGCGAGATGCTGCGACACACGCAGCAGCAACCTGGGACGGTCGGAAACTCAGAAAGGCGTGGTCTAGAATAACCCAGAGACAAGATTTCATTAATGCCAAACTTGCAAATCAATTAATAAAAAAACTATATTAGTTCACCCTCCTCCTTGTAACCCACCTTGCAGTGAGACCTCCAAAAAGTAGTGAGTATATTTGTCCATGAAAGCCTTGGTCTTGGACAGCGAGGAGAGGGGCCAGCCGTTGTACAGGTCACCCTCCTGCACCGAGGCGTGGAGGTAGTAGTCAATAAAGTGGGCAGGTGTAGGCATGCATAGATTCCAGCCAAAGGTCTCCAGCAACAGGAGCTCCATTTTGATCAGATCCCTCTTGTTGAGAACCAGGTTCAAGCTACACATGAAGCCCAAAGAGTTCAGCTGCTCCAGTTTGGGAACCCGGTCCTCCTTCTCCTCAAACTTACCTGGAAAGAACAGACACAAGGTCATTTACTGTAGTGATGACAACTTGTCACTTCAAACCAGACTATACAATTCTCTGCATCATGGATAGTTTCCTCTCCATTACAATTACCATGAATACATACAATAACGAATACAATATTACTGTACAGTCTGCAAGTTATAAAGTGACATTAAAGCAGCTGAACGAAGTTTTTGTATATAAAAGAGAATAAAGTAGTTTTGTATGTATTGCCTTCTAAAAAAAGTGAAAAATGTAAGATACACAATTATCTATTATCAATTATCTGCCTAGTTTCATCAGTTTAATGCTCATAGCTGCATCAAGAGTTATTGCATTAGTAGTTTTAAAGACTGAGGCACAATTGGAAATGCAAAGGTCATTTTTAAACCCTAACATGCTAATATGGACTGATGATGGTGGACAGCATTATGCAAAAATAATGTTTATTAACATTCAGTATGATCCTGAATATGATGATCTGAAGCCACATGCAGTAGGTTTATGGTGAGCTCTTAAGAGCCCCCAGCTTCCACAGAACCTAACAACTGCCTGTGAAGCATTAGCAATTAAGCTGACTATTTCTCAACATCTGGCCATAAAGCTACGTTATTACACTAACAGGCCTGGGCCGCGTCACTATAGGCTTTCAGAGAGCGGAGCATTTACTGTGGATTATACAAGCCTAACACTTTCTATGAAAAAGCCTGTCAGCTTTGTTCTTATATTTCTGTCCCTCTCACTCACTCCAGATTCTTGCAAACATCACAGCAATGCCATTATGGTGAACCCCCACCCTGTCCCAAGACATCCTCTTTTCCATAGCAACAGCCCTGAGGCCTCTGGGGTCCCTGTGGCCAATGAACGGGGTGACTTTTCCTTTAATCCATGGGTTGAACAGGCCTCTGTTCAAACTTTAAAAATGAGGCCAAGAAGGTGTCGGGTTACTCTGATTCTGGCTTCCCTTCAACACATGTGCCTAAAGCAGTAAAGTGTGGGGACATATTGTAGATTTATAATAGATGTCACTGCCAGATTTACTGAAAATTAATAAACATAAAATATCCCTATATTTGTTTAGAAATACGTTACATAGAAGCTAATAAATATTAAATGCATTTCTGCCGTGCTTTTTCCTGTTAACATCTCTAAATAACTGTGTTTTTATGGGATAACATAAGCATATAACGATATGATTGCAAAAAGCTTAAACAACTATTATATATGGATTTACCCAATACATTTAACAAGCTCCATGTTTAGCCAATTAACTGCATTAATAGACGTGTAGTAAGCATGAGCCTAACCACAAACTGGACTGTAAACACAATAATAAGAACACACTGCTGCTTGCTGACTAAAGTGCCACTTATATCCACTGGTTTACATTTTACAGTTATGTATCAGCTTTGACAGAATACACGTCCAGCTAGAACAACCATCCTCCGCTGGGGCAAACATCTGACTCTAATCTAAAACTATCACATTATAAATAAGGACTTTGTTGACTTGTCTGATATGCATGTGGTAGTGTACGATGAAATGAACATCTGACATGCTACAACAGATTGTTGGATCACATTTGGCTCCTTCTAAACCTCGTCTCGGGGAGTGTCTTCCAACAAATGTCAGTTTTATCCCGGATGTTGTAACCTGTCTTTAAGCAGGGCAGTAGAGAGGAAGAGAAAGAGAATGGTTGAGCAGGCATGAGGGGAGGGGAGGGGAGGGGAGTGAGGGTTAAGCAGCCCAACAGGCCAGAGGGGTAATTAGCAGAGATGCAGTAATGGCGTCTCCCTACAGCAGAACTGGAAGCGCAGTGAAACAAGGCTGTTTACACCCACCAGGGCTGGTTCCACAACCCAAGCACACTTGTCCCATTCTCTCACCCTCATATCCTCTGCAGCAGGGCCCTGTCTGCTGCTAGACTGCTATGTCCACACAGACACTGCCATAAAAAGCCATCAATGACACCAATCTCAAGTCAACTCCAGCCTCTTTGATCTTAGGAGAGTCACACAGCACAAGTCAATCTCCTCATTGTGCTCTGTGATTACGCTCCTGGTTTACTACTGTGGGTCATGAGCCACATGAATAAATACATGGAAGCTTTCAAATTAAACAGTAACCTTAGAGGCACCTACAGAAATACAGTATGAGACACACACTAGTTAGACTAAAGATTACAGATTTTATTAAAAGAGAGAAATTAAAGACACTGACATTTCTTAGACCCTGACACATACAACCATATAGGATGTTTTAATAGCATTAATATTTAGTCCAGGAATTATCCTGTCAGTGAATATTAGGACTGTTTATTAGCTAATCATTTCTGACACTACACGTATCAGGTTAATTCCCACTGGCTTTGAATAAGTACTGATCCTAACTCTCTCCCACTAAATACAAAAAAACTGAGTTCCTTATATGTGTATCTTATTTAATTTAACATACACAAGTCTGTCTCAAACAATCACAAAGTGTCTCAATGTCCAATACGCCTTTAAAATGGACTTCCTGAATTGTATTTCATCTTCTCTGCGACACCCTGGAGCAACATGCGAACACCATCACAGTCGCTTGTCAGTCTGAGTGCGGCCGGAGAGACCGTGCATTCCTGTCTTGTGAGTTCAGCCTTCCTGGAATGCAGGTAGCTAAATGATCCTATCGCAAGTCAGCAAGCAGGGACACAGAGCAGTCTTATTTTTTATCTACAGCAGCTATCGCTCTAAAAGTTCAAATGTTTGCCTTTATATACACACATATCCTTTTTCACTGCACCCACAGGTGATGGTGATGATGAGAAAAGGTCGAGTCGACGGGGAGAGGTTAGAGGTCAGGGGTTAGAAAGAGGTAAGGCTCTGGGATGCAGGGCCTCTTCCCAGGTGTGCCGTTTGTGGAAAAGGTGGCGGTGGTGGGGTGCGGGTGGGAAGGGGAGGGGAGGGGCTTCGAGTGATAGGGGCTGTTAAGAAACTTAAGAGCTGTATTGTCACACAACTAAAAGGCCATTGTTTCTACTGCTCTCTGTTGAAACCAGCACGATTTAAAAAAGAAATGAAAACATTATAAAATAACTGTTCTGGAAAAGGATCTGTATAGTACAGGACACGACATGGTTTGAAAACGATGAGGAAAACGTTTTCTTCCTTTTACACTCTTTTATTTACTGGTTCATGTTTAACTGGGGGGGGGGTGAAATTGGTCACAGCTCCATCACAGAATCAACGCCTTACAACAACTGGCCTCACAGTGTAGACCCAGGCTGACCCTCGACCCTGGATGCTAATGCCTAGGTGACCACGGAGATGTGGAGAAACTGTGTGTTCTGAAGCGGATCATTTGACTGAGGGCATGAGGCATCTTACCTCACGGGGGATGAGGACTGACTGGCAATTTGCAACAAAGCAAAAAAGAAATAAAAAAATACCACTAAACTCTGATTGTGATTTTAGTTTAACTCATGCTTTGGTCAACCCGACTAAACTGGATCCTGACATTTCCAAACACGTCTATACATTTCAACACAAGTTATTTGATCCCCACATGACAATACTTCCATCTGAATTACTGTCAAATCTCAGGGGGGTGAAGTGGGGTACATGTTAATCTACATTTCAGGGGATCCTGCTGGGTGGTTCAGCTCCAACATGTCCCACTTTGCAGGGCACCACCTCACCCTCCCTTTCTACCCTGTTTAACATCAACAGCCAACCTGCCTTTGAAGTACTGCTCTACTTGCTTCCCAACCCCCCAGTGATGTGGGGCTGCTTTTACAGGCCGCTCTGTCCCAGGACTAGCCCACTCTGCCTGACAAGGGAAGAATGACGAGGAAGCACAGGCAGCAGAATAAAGGTAAAAAGACACCACCAGAACCCAGACACTTGAGTGGTAATGTGTCAGTAAAGCAGTAAAGCAATGCCCTTCGACCAGAAGACTGTCTAATGGATGAGATTTCAAATTGAATCTTAATTAGGGTGCTCTGGTGAAAAAAATCCATAGGTTTATCACAAGGTTGCTACAGCAACCATTTTCCCTATAGCAGTGTTAGCTTATGGCAATACTCACCACACACACACACACACACACACACACACACAACCTCTACCCCTCCGTCCGTGCTACCCTCCCCCTCTCTGGGACGGGTCTGGCTGGCTAGCAGTCCTGCTTGCATTGATGGGCTTTTGTTTGAGGCCTGACTCGAAGAGCATATGGCAGGTGCCCCTCAGCACACATCTCCTCCCAACCCCCGGGCTCCGAAGTCTATGTGAGAGCACTGTGTGGTCAATATGACCAGTGTGTCGTCAATGCAACTGCTCTTTTTTGTTTAGACATCTTTGCTGAATTAGATCCACTGAACAAAAAGGGATTAAAAAAAGCTTCAACAATAACTCGCTGCTAAAAACACAGCACAAAGTAGATCACAAAAGAATCTAACGCCCATCATCAAGAATCCAACAACAAACCTAAACATAAATATAGAACAGAAGGGAGACGAGAAAAAAAAAGAAGCATAGCACAGCATTTTTTTAACAGCAACAAAGACACACGTGATGTCATTAACCATAACAAATAGCTGCAAGAATGAGAGAGCTCCGACTTCAGGGAGCAAAAACTGCCAAGAAGACTGATGTGATCACTGCAGGACTTCACGGTATGCAACACAACAGAAACTTAAAGTTCTGGACTGGCTTTTAGGTCGAAAAAGGCTGGGTAGACATGGAAAACCTTCACTGAAGCTGGCATTAACATTTTAAGCTATTGTTTTGAATAATTTTGTTATTTGCAATTAACCCAGTTCTCTAAATAATAGCACTACAGTCCATAAGCAATTAATTCCTGTTGGTATAAAAACTGACCACAATGATACGTTTTCAAGTGAAAAAGAGCTCATCCGTGAACAAACACATGCACAAACAAGAGCCCACAAAAACACACTCACAGTGGAGTAACAGGATTAAGCGCTGACTGCTGAGAGGCACAAAGGAGGTAGCGATTAATTAACTGACTGCAGAAGCCAGAAATATTTAAAGAAAGACAACGTATGTGCCTGTCAAAAGCAGGCATAGGGACCCGGGGAGGCCGTTCAATAACTAGGCCAGATTCCAAAGCACCTCGGGACAGATAAAAACCTAAAACTACTTTGAATCAAACGCCCTTTCATGCCTTCATCAATCATGGCAGAAACTCCCTTGAGTGCTGGAGGAGTCAGAGGCAGGAGAGCACAGACGAGAGAGACTCAGTAACTGAAAGCCACAATCAATAGATTCAATAAAAAATGATTTAATCTTTTAGAGAGAAGGGGACGAACCTCTGTCCAGGTTGGTTTGACTGTATTTATATCTCTCCGTGAGCAAACACTCAAAGATATTCCTGGATTCTCATGAGATTGCTTTTAAATAAAACCTCTTTCAAGCTTCATATTCAAATGTATCCTACCACAGAGACTACTCCGACTGCAAAGGTGGCCTGTACTCAACTGCACACACATACTCTACACTGAGCCCTCCCAAGTGAGTGGGCCCTGTTCCAGACTCCCACTTTGATGGCATCATTAGTCTAATTACCCATGATACCAAGGGCTGTATTAATGTACAGAAAACCTAGGTCTTTTAATCACCAGACAGACAGAGACACAGCACCACATATTGTGCACCACGGTGTATTTCACAGCAGAGAAGCATGTTGGCAACTAGTTACAAGACAAAATCATCACTTCCCTCACTTCTAAGGAAACATTCTCAGCTTGAGAAATACAGCGACTAAAAGAATATCAACCTAATCTTCAGTCTAAAGAAGATTATGTAAAACACTATTGTTTTAAATTTGCACATAACCTTTAGCAAGAGAAGCTTAGGAAGGAAAAACACGAGGTTCAGAGGAATTAAAACCTGCAGACAAAGATATCAGCCAAACACGTTTTCATTCACAGGGTAAACCAAGAGAAATCACAAATTCCAAACCAACACTGCAGCTTACAGTAAACTGTAATTACAAACTATCATGTTGTCTCGACTGTAAGTAAAATTAGTCTTGTTGCAGGAAATGTTTCACCTGCATCTGTGCATAAACCACAGCCTCGGTATCCTTTTTAGCTCGAGAGACTTGTTCAGCTACTCTCGCCATTTAAAACCGTGTTCTGAACATTTTTTTAAATCCTAACTAAGTTTCTTAGACTTAGGAAAGTTTCCAAAATATCAGTTTAAACAGCTCAATAGTAGGACAGGTGAAGATAGTCTTGAAATAAACGCCCCTATAGAGCAAAACATCTGCTGAAGTCACAAAAAACACACAGAAGACTGTTATTAGACTTACTGGCTAGAAGCAAACAGGAGAGGGCAATCACATATAGCTGCTTGACAGCCACATCATAGTGGTCCATGAACAAGTCGAGCAGGTAGACGGCCAGGTGGCGTGCTGTAGGGCATAGCTGGTAGCGGTTACTGAGGATGGCCAGCAAGTCCGCAAAGTACCGCCGCATGCCAATCTGCGGAGAGTGGGCGCGGTAAATGGGTAACTTCAGCTCCTGGACAGAAGAAGAGAAGAGGAATGAGAGGGGGGTGCAAATGACACAGGGGTGAGAGGGACAGGGTGGGCAGGAAGCAGCAGTGGAGAAAAATGGGGGTTGTAAAGAATATGCATAATAATGGTGAGCCATGCATGTCTCCTGCTGACTGTGTCTAACTGCAGTCAGGAGAGCTGCAGAGTGTGACACACTCAAGAATACAACTCAATCCAACAATGGAAACTCTTGATTATGTATTAGCCTCATTACATTTTCCTTTAATTCACCATTGCTGCAAGTGGAGCTAATTTGGGTCATCGCAGGGGTCTGAGCAATGAAGGTGGTTAATGTGTGTCTGTGTGGTTTAGGGGGGGGGGCATGGCTCTCTTCAGTGGAGGTTGAGTAGTAGATAGGATTAGGTTTCACCCCAGCACATCTCCTATTCATGTTCAATTAGCTGCATGTGTTTCTGAGTGGAAGGAAGGTAGTCGGGGACATTAGCATTAAATCAGCCTTGGGTATCATCACCGACAAGAAGAGAAGAGCAAAAGGCTCCAGTTTCAAACGCCGTCTCATTTAACACAGAGTGTGCAAACTCGCTCCGCTCAAGCTATTTATCCCAAAAATGTTTTTATTCTCTGTATTTCACCATGAAAACAAGAGCATCAGATTTGGATTTAGTGATTGGGGGTTGGTAAATTAATCTCCTTTAGTTCCCTCAGATTAGATTTTAAATTAGAAGAAAAATGCTAAAAAAAAAACAAATCTTGGTTTTTAGTATGACTGTGCAGAATCAGCCCCAAACTTACTGGTTTCAAAATAAACTCATAGAAATGCATGCTACAATCGCTGCTTTGCATAACACAATTCACTGTGAGGTTTACACAAACCATCTAACTATTTATTTTGACCGCAAGTAAAACAATGACGCTCGGACTGACACTTCAATGATACCCAAAAATAAACAGTACCCCCTCCCAAATCCTCATATAGCCACTCCACCCCCAGTGCCACAGCCATCCATACCACCCAATTCTCCCCAAACTCCCCTCTCCTCCCTCTGCTTCAGCCTCTGGTCCATCTGTCTGTCTGGGGGTACAAGAGCAGCAGAAGAATGGGGGGGTGGATGTGAGGTTTGGTGAGAGAGGGGGTGGTGGTTCTGGAGTCTGGAGGGGCTCCAGGGGGGTCTGTGTGGGGTGGAGAGGTGCTTTGTGGCGGACCCACACCATAATTAAGGATTCCACAGCTGCCTTCACCTGATTTGCATGTCTGATAATTTGCCACATGCTACACACCGCCGCTATCTCCCACATCAGGGCATTATCACTGCAGCAAGCGTCATTAGGGCTGGAGGAGACTATGGGGGAGCAGGCGCCATGCAGGAAATCCAAACACTATGGGAAGGCCTTTTTACACACAGCTCCGAGGCTGATTTCATCCTTATTTTCCACTCTAATCCGTACACACCATTCATCTGAGACTTTCTGGTACAATATGCTGCTATCGCTGCAGATGTCATTTAATTAGAAAAAACAGTTCTTTAAATAACAATTACTTCTCATTATCAATTTAACTTTCGAATTATTCTACAGTAGCTGTTTGGTAAATGTTTTTTAAAAAAGCATGAAAAGCCCATGACAGAAAAAACAAACAAAAACAATGGTCCCCTTTAAGTTTATTTATATCACACACTGTACTGATTTTTATTTCTGTTCCATCTATTGTGTTTTACATTATTTGTAAGCTCTGTGTAGTTTTTACTTAAACTAAAAATATCCTTCTAAATTGTATTGTGTTTCTGCAATAAATTGTAAAGCAGCAACAGGATCTATGAACCTGTCAATTAATTAAGTCTTCAGTTGAAAAAGCTTAGTTGTCAACATAAGGAAGTAGAGGTAAGCTCACGGCAGAGGAGAATCACGCTGCCATTTCTATGTCTTCTTGGCAATATACCAAGAATCTTTCAATATCTTTGTGCATCACGTTTTACAGTAAGACACATTAGTAGAGACGGAAAATAAATCATAAAGGACTGACGCACTGACTGTGTTTTCAAATACAAGCAATTTAGAGTCACTTGTAAATTAAATATATAGTGAGTTGTCAGCTACAAGTGTCTAAATAAAGCAACCAGGTCTAATCTGTTACTACAATTCAAAGGCTCAATCCACAACATGCACCAGACTGCATCATACAGTGTATACTGAGGTGAGCAGTCAACGTTGTGTTGCCCCTAAAATGCTGATATAGGAAGATCAAAAGCTGACATAACACAGTATCTCATGCTCTCTCATTACAGTATATGAGAAAAGAGTGGGTGTGTTGTTTAATTTCCCGCTCTGCGTACACATCGTCAGACAGCTCACTCTGAGTCAGAGGCCGTGCAAGATGAGTAAACTGAACAACTTGGCTCACAAACATCTGATGCACGACGCGTACACGTGCATACAACCGCTCTCCTGCCTGTTCCGGCACTCGGCGTCTCAAACCTGATCTCTATTCATCTCCCTCAGCGTGGAGCTGGCAAGAGAGTCCCAGCTACATGACAGTCAAGTGACAGATGCCTCCATTAAAATGACACATGGGAAGAAATATAATCACACTTCTGGGTTAATTAAGACGTTCGCAATTAATGAGCCTTAACTCCTTCATGTAATCCAATTTAGATCATGTTTAAATAGATAACAGGATGGTCCAGTTATATTTTCTGTCCAAACTTCCACAATAGTGTGCACATGAAAGAACACTGCCTCTGAGGAGCTACCAGTAAAGATTTTCTTTTTCGTTTACCCAGCCTTTAATTTTCTTAATGAATTATTCTTCAGATGTGAGATAATAGTAAAAACCCTTATTGCAACGTCACTTTGTCTTTTACTTATTGTTCTATTCATCAGCTGATAATAATTTTTCATTAGCAATTTGCTTCAATAAAAAAAGGAAGAAAACAGAAACTGAAATATCTATACATATATACATTTTCGCAGATGAAAATAATGACTTGACTAATAGTGATTAATAAGTCATCAAGTGTGTTGTTGATTCACTTCCTGTAGCTTTACTAATCAATTTGTTTTGCCTTTTAACTGTAACTGTGCGTATTATTTAGTTTCAGTAAAGACTATTTTGAGGTTGTTAGATGACCACCACTTATGTTTAAGTAAATAAATATATTCACCTGACACAATGAAAACACGTTTTGAAAAACAGCTGTGACTCACCTTGATGCGGAGGGACTGATGGATATCTGCAGCTAGCTGTCCTTTCCACCATTGCAACTCCCTCTCCATCTTTCCCATCCAGAGGAGACTTCAAGAATCAACTTTTACCTGCTGAGACGGACGCATTGAAAACAAGAGAAATACTTCAACAAACGCGCAGGAACCAGAAAACATGCAGTGTTTAGTATTTTCTCACAAAACCACTGAATGGTGAGTTTGAATGAAAAGTTGTGTTTCCGACTCAATATTATTTTAAATTGAGTCGCGTTGGAAAAGACACAAAACTAATAACAATAATTATTAACATTATAGGGAGGGAAGAAGAAAGACAAACACATTGTGCCAAAGTTTTGCAGCACATTGCTAATCCCACAGCGGAGGGCTGCTTAGGCCATTTTCTCTGCTCGGGAATTTAAATGGCTCCGTTAAATGCCCCCTCGACCTCACCACAGGTTAGTATGAATCAAATCTGCTTTCCAGAAACACCTCATTGGTTACAGTCCCCTGCACCGACAGAAAACCGGAAAATCCTACACTTTGGTATCACTGAAAACGCGTCCGCACCACGAGACAGCGGCCAAACAGTGGGCTACACAAGTTCACTGCCCACCGACATCACAGCGCTGCCCTCGCCAAACAGCCACAAAGAAACGGCACGATGTGGCGGAACCGCGCACACACGCACAGACACGGGGGTCTTTGTCCCACAACACCGCGAGCCGGTAAACTTTTCATCGCGTTACATGTGCCACTCACCGCTGCGACAGGAATGCCCCCCAGACCCCTTTGTCTCAGTCCGACATCCTGAACGACACAACTCCTCTTCGGCTCAACTTTGACAAACACCTCTTTTTTTTCGGCGAAAACGCGAAGCTCGGGTCCGCCGACAAGTTCGGAAACCAGCTGCCACCGCCAAATCCCGACCACCGAGGTCTGGCTCGGCCGTTTTCCCAAACTGGTGACACTTTTCCAAGAGGTTGAGCTCCGCCGTTTTCTCTCCGCTGGCTCCGCTGTAACAAAGTAGCCTCCTCGGCTGCACCAGCTGCTGCTGTTGCTGTGCGAGGCTCATGCGCTCGACGTGAACGTCCCTCCTGCACTGTGGGAGTTGTAGTCCTTCGGAGGCCAGCCTCAGAACTACAAACACCAAAACCTCACTCCTATTCTTGTAAACAAATATATTGCTCTTTATGTCCTTCTAATCCGTAAAAACACACTAACAATGTTAACACATTAATATAAATATAGATGTCTGTTATTAAATATGTCATCATCTGCCTTTAACTAAGTTTCTTTTGCAACATTTTTATTAGTATTATTGTTGTAAATTTACATTTTTTGCATTTACATATTAGCAGCACGACATCCTCTGTGGGTAAAGCGAAGGCAAACTGTGTGGTTGAATGATAAAAAGATTAAAAAATATATTTCACTTGTCTGATAACTTTTTATACATTTTCTAGACGGGAGTAGATAGGTAGATGTATCCCAAAGGATTAATAAAGTTCTATCTAATCTAGGTAATAGTGGTTACAGGTGGGTGATACAGACACACAGTATTTTACAATATTTTTGCAGTTTTGTTTCAAAAATAATATGCCTTGACATTGTCAAAAAAAAAAAAAAAACAACGAAGTCAGTACAAATAAGAATGGGAATGAAAAGGTTATGTTCACAGTGTAAATGTTCATGCTACAAATAAAAACAAATGTAGAAACTATGCATACAATATATACTGAATAAAAACACTATAGTTCAGTCTTTCAGCAGCCTGTTCTGTTTGGAGGTTTCTGTGAGCTGCATGTATACAAACACATAACCATGCAACTACTGTTCATTGTTCACGATATAAAATGATCATGAAATGTAACAAACCATAGAATTCCACACAGCCATGTACAGGGGACTCTTTCACATTCATAATCCATCACCCGGACCCCACTGTGAGATTATTGTTGTAATGCAAACTAAGGACACGTTGATTGTGTGAAGACAAAACTGAAACTGTCCGATATTAAAATGGGTAAATATGTAAACAGTAATATCATCACAAAGTTCTGGAAAATGGCAAATCTTTATTTGCCAAAGGAGACAGACTGGAGAAAGCCCTCTGGGATGTTAAGGAACTACAACAAGTCCAGTTGCCATTGAAAAACCTTTTCTGAGATAACCATGACCTGGATGACTGAAAATCTTCACAGATATTTTGCCAAAGGAGAAAATATTTGATATTGGTATTATAATATAGAAAAAATATTTTGACACAAGTTTTGTTTTTATGGATAAAACTTTGAAGGCATTATAGCAGATGGCATAGATGGATTATGATTATGATGACAATTTATTCTGAGTTCAGTATTATATTCAAATTGTATACAGTGGCTCTGTCCTGGAAGGCCTCTTCAGTGTGCCACCAGTAAAATAAAATGTGACAACCTTACTCCGTTTACCTCCTGTAACCTGCACCAATCTAAAGAAACATAAGAAATGAAAAACAACAAATTCTTGGACAATATCCATATTATAGCTGAAGTAGCATTAAGAGGTTTTCCAAATGTAGTTGAGTCTTTTTGTCCATGTGTGCCCCCTGGTGTCAGAAACTGTTAAACAACTTAACCTTATCCGAGTCTTTCACTAATTAATTTTCATAACATTTTGATATGAAATCACTTGAAAAAAAAGTGTTAAGTGTCACCCTGTGCATTAGCCTTTCTATCAGCTTCATTGAGAAAGTCTTGATCTGCATAGACAAGAAAGCCAGTGAAGGTGCTGTCTGTCCAGAAAGGGTCAAAGAACAGTCCGTTCTGTTCAGAGTAGAAGATCTGCAGCCAGACCTGGTCTGACTGTTTAAGATGGAGAACAGTAGAGCCAGACGCCACATCATGGTTCCCTGTGTTTGCATCAAAGGTTTTGATCTTGTACTGGCCATTGTGCACCAGCCCAATGGCCAGGTGCTTATTTGCCAGGGTGATATCATAGGTGAAATAATAGACTCCAGGGATGACGCAGACAAACTTTCCACTGCTGGCGTTGTAATGGTTCCCCTCGTTCAGCAGAATCCGACTGAAGCGAATGGGCATTCGCTCTTTAGGGTAGCTCTTTGTCACTGCCACAGAGAAGGCCGAACGACCTCCACTGCCACAGTTACAGAGTCCAGGAGCTCCTTGTTCGCCCACGTCACCCACGTCTCCCTTTTGCCCGCGTATTCCAATCACTCCTGCTGTTCCCCGTTGCCCTTTTAGTCCTCGAAGTCCAGCCTTACCAATAACACCTTCACGGCCTTTTACCCCTGGCTTTCCTGGGCTCCCAGTCCTCCCCGAATCACCTGACAGAAAAGGAGAAATACAGACAAAACATAATAAAAGTTGTAGTCTTAATATTAGGCAATGACATGTAACTCTTATTTACTGTGCCATTATTATTTAACAAAAATCTGACAAAAAAGGAATTTTACAAAAAGTCAAACTCAGGCATGCAACAGGAAAAGTATCTGAGGAATATCTCAAAATACCGAAGAAACTGTTTCGTTCCCTTATGTACTAAAATCGTACTTTAAAAATCTTCATGAAAATCTGTATGATGCTCAGAATCATATGAATCAACGTATACTTGACTTTCTTTCTTTACAAACAAAGAAGACAAGACCTGACACTGTAAGAAACTGAAGCTTTGCTGGACGTTTTTAATTGTTTACAGAACAGACTCAAAACAGATCAAATAAAATGTAACACTTGATGACAACACTAACTACCTCCGTCTCCCTTTTCTCCCTTGTTCCCATCTTTTCCATCTGGGCCATCCTTTCCAGGCGGCCCCATGGGGCCCATGGCCCCTGGTGGTCCAGGGGCTCCTGGGTTCCCTCCAGGCCCGGGTGGACCAGGCAGGTTGCAGACCAGCTGGGAGGAGTGGATGGTGATGTTGCGACCTTTCCTGGATGACAAACTCGTTGACTGGGAGATGGCAACCGACAGCAAAGAAAACATCAAGCATATCTGGAGCATGGTGGTCACTGTGGAGTCATGAGGAAAAGCAACATTTTACAACAATACATTCAATTTAAGATTTGAGCACCCATATTAAGAATATGATGACAACATCAAAAAAGAGAGAGAAGAGTGTATGTGAGTGGTGGCTTTCTATCTGCAGCTACAATCAGATGAAAAAAACCGAATTATCTTTGTGGTGATAATTTCCCACCATGAGCGCTAAATAACTAAAAGCTCACTGCTGCTTTTTGTAAAGGGAGTGTAGCAGGCGTTCTAGAAATGCACATCAACAACTCACCAGTTGTGGAATTAAGACCTACGGCCATTTCTCAGCTCTGTCCAAGTCCTTTTTCTAAGAATGCACAAACTTCCTGACATAGTTTTCCAATAAACGAGTGAGACGGCATTTCTTCAAGAGAACCGCTGCAGAGAAATGTGCAGTCCAGTAAATCAGTCTGTAACATCCGCCCTGTTTGTGCAACTCTGCTGCCAAAAAAATACTTTCAGCATGATGTCATCACACTCAAGTCAGTGCAACAGTGTTGCACAGATGAAGCAGTGACACATCCCATAAAGTTACAGTGTGGGAAAAAGGATGTGACAATAAAGGTTCAGCTTTGTGGTAATAATACTCCCTTAAGTAATTTGAGGTTACGAGTGCAAAATCATCAATAAAATGTTCTGCAGCACTGTATTAGATGCACTAAGAATATTAACAGAAGTTTATTGATGTGATACAGAGCCAAGAGACCAATAAAAATGCTCCAGTTGTCGGGTGAGGCAGCGCCTAGTGTTTAGCACTAAGTGGAACAGTATGAACAGAAATAAGTTAGTTGTATTTAAGGTTTCTCTAACATGCCCTCAACCAGCCCCTCAGATCTGTTCTGTGTACACAGCATTTTGTCTTTCACTTTATTACCCTTCATTGGCCAACTGAGTGACACCGACTGATTTGGTCGTTGACTTAAAAGCATGTGTCCAGTAGTTGAACTTTTGAAGCAAACAGTCAAAGGATCAAAACTGAATGTTAACATTTTCAGGGACAGCAACACGTCTTAAAATGTGCTTTCATGGGATTCTTAACTTCTGCCCAGCACACCAGTTAAAAAGGAGCCTTTTGGCTACTGATGGCACATTATCAGTAATCTTGATACATGTGTATTGTTCCTATAAACATTTTACATAACAGTAGATTCAGAGAAATACATTTTATTATAAAAATGAATTGATCCCACTGAAATAATTTGTTTAAATTACAACTAAGACAGACATCATCATTTTGACTGTGACTGAAATGTTTTTTACTTCTTTTTATGTGGAACATGTACAGTACAAACAAAAAGCAGATATAGCAAATATATGTGGTAAATATACCACATATATATCTTTATGCAGAAATATGCAATAAAAAAAACTGAATAAACAAAAAACCTGTTTAGTTGTGTAGAGTTTATGTACAAAACTGAAGATGAGTTTTATTTGTTAAAAGACTTTTTTCCCCACTGAGCAGAGTCACTGGGAAAGTTTGAGAGAGTTCAGCGGGGATAAGACCAGGTTACTGTCCCAGAAAGGAAGCCATGGGATCATCTGGACGGCTGCGTTTCATGCGGAAGGCCTCCATCTCCTCCTCAGTGGGCGCCTTTACTTCCTGCAGGCTGTAGTACGGCCTCTTCCTCTCATCCAGCTGCATTATTGCTTCTATATGCTTCACCCGCTTGTCCTCTGCTTCCAGTGCCTAGGAGGAAGAAACAAGTTGCAGGTCAGTTACAGAAAAAAGCCAAATCAGATATAAAAAGATTCATCCTGGATATAGCATGTATGATGTTTTTACCTTCTTCAGCTTCTCCCTCTTCTTCCCTTCATCCTCTGAATCACTGCTGTCAGAGTCACGCTTCTTGTTCTTTTTGCTTTTCTTTTTCTTCTTCTTATCCTTCATCTTATCTTGATGCATCTGGTGATTGGAAACATCGGCATAATGAACATGTAATGCAATCTACATTTACCTCAGGCACTAAAACCTTCATTAGCAAATGTAAATCTCTTCCGCATCACTTACTTCTAGCAGAGACTTGGGCTGTTCCTCCTCCTCCTGTGGTTCAGTTAGTCCCTCTTCAAATGGAACACATTCTGATGTATTCTGCAGGTTAATAAAATAAAAACACAATCTCAATGAAGAGGCCACGTCACAGAACCTAAGAGCATTCAAACACAGCTCCTTCGTGCACTTACTGTTCTTATTCCAGCCTCTCCTGTGCAGTAACTCTGCTTGACCATAGAGTGACAACACTTGTAACCCCAGCAGCCGTCCTTCCAGTAAGAGCCCCAAATACACTTGAAAAAAAATCACAAACAATGTCTTAGAATGAACAGAGAATGAGAAATGGCAAATTTAGCGAGTGCTATAGCTTTTACTGTTCTGTTCTTACAGTGTGGTTGTTGATGAGCACGTCCTCCTCGTACTTGGAGCGGGCGACGGCCTTCTCAAGTCCTTTCAGAACAGCGCCGTGACGAGAGTACTCCACGTAGTCCTCCGTCTGGGCCAACAGCAGTTCCCGTGGTGGAGCGTCTAAGTGCTCTTGACCTCCATACTGATTGTCACACACAAAAGCAGAAACATTGTCAGTGAAGTAAATACTTCAGATTCTATACACCATTTTGAGCTAAAAGAAATGCTATGACAAAAATGTGTACGCTGGGACACAACTTTTAGAGCATTAATAACCAAAGATATTGCGCCAACACTCTACAAACAACTGAAATTTACGTCACTAAATAAAAAACAACACCAACCATACCAGCAGTTACTGCGTAGTGATTGTTTGACTCAAATGTAATTAGCTGGACATGATGTCAGGTACTCACCCTCTCCAGGATGCTCTCCCTCTGCATCTCTTTAAAGTCCTTTTTCTTGACTTCGAAGGATCGTTGGAGCAGCTCCAGCTTTGTGGGGTCGGCCTGCAGATGTGCGTCGGTGCCCCTCTCATAGGCTTCCCAGGCAAACACTGTCACAAGGTGAAGCATACACTAGAGAACAATTCGCTGCTGTGCTTGCCTGTGTATTGTTCCCCGAAGTGTCAAACAAGGCCACCAGGACAGACAGAGTTTACATATGTGTGGTTTAAATTTCTTCAGACTGATTCAGAAATGTTAAGCTTTTCACAAAAAGACAGAGGAGGACAGAAAAGAACAGGAAACTCTCTTTATCACTTACACTGTGTTTGAGCCATGGTGATTGTGTCCCCACTATAGCGTACAAAGTTGTCTCCAGCATATCCCACTCTGTCAGACAAAATAGTTTACACATCACCGTAAGCCACTGACACCAGAGTTTTCAGGAAATACAGTTACACCAACTCACTCATCAGGGTTCATGCCAGTGTTGGAGTATGGGTTTTCTCTCATAGCTCGAGTCTTTGGATCGTAGTAGGCGGAATTTAGATCCAGATTTCTCAAGTACTGTGAAAGACAGACATGAAGCATATTGAGCGTCAGTGTTGATAACAATCCCCCAAATTTCACGTTCATTCAAATAGTCTATTGTTGTGTGTTGACAGTTACATGTTTCTTACTTTAGCTGTATCTTCTCTGATTCGCAGGTTCCTGACTGTGATACGCCTCTTGGAGTCAAAGTTCTGACCAGGCATGTCGATGTCATCTGCATATTTATCTTCATCCTCATCCTCACTGTCATGTTCCCGCTCCTGCAGAGAAAAGATTCAAGATTCAAAGCACTTTATTAATCCCAGAGGGAAATTGTTTGCCATGAATACAGCCGCTCTTATTATAGAAAAATTAGAAGACCCACAACCATAAATAGCACCAACAATAAATAATATAGAAATAACAACTAAAAAAACAC